>OX439007.1:38116054-38792022 GCA_949316495.1 Amphiduros pacificus
AGGTCTAATGTGATAATGGATACTACTAGCGTCTGCCTTGTAGATACCACTAGGGTCAGTCTTTGGTTAATATATATCACTAAAGTATCTGCCTCTGATTTGAAGATACCACTAGGGTCAGCCTTCGATTTGTAGATATCACTAGGGTCAGCCTTTGACTAGGATATACCACTAGGGTTAGTCTTTGATGAGAAGATATCACTCGGGTCAGTCTTTGATAAGGAGATATCACTCGGGTCAGTCTTTGATAATGAGATATCACTAGGGTCAGTCTTCGATTAGGAGATATCACTAGGGTCAGTCTTTGATTAGGAGATATCACTAGGGTTAGTCTTTAATTAGGAGATATCACTAGGGTCAGTCTTCGATTTGTAGATATCACTATGGTCAGTCTTTAATTAGGAGATATCACTAGGGTCAGTCTTTGATTAGGAGATATCACTAGGGCCAGTCTTTGATTAGGAGATATCACTAGGGTCAGTCTTTGATTAGGAGATATCACTAGGGTCAGTCTTTGATTAGGAGATATCACTAGGGTCAGTCTTTGATTAGGAGATATCACTAGGGTCAGTCTTTGATTTGTAGATATCACTATGGTCAGTCTTTAATTAGGAGATATCACTAGGGCCAGTCTTTGATTTGCAGATATCACTATGGTCAGTCTTTAATTAGGAGATATCACTAGGGTCAGTCTTTGATTAGGAGATATCACTAGGGCCAGTCTTTGATTAGGAGATATCACTAGGGTCAGTCTTTGATTTGTAGATATCACTATGGTCAGTCTTTAATTAGGAGATATCACTAGGGTCAGTCTTTGATTAGGAGATATCACTAGGGTCAGTCTTTGATTTGTAGATATCACTATGGTCAGTCTTTAATTAGGAGATATCACTAGGGTCAGTCTTTGATTAGGAGATATCACTAGGGTCAGTCTTTGATTTGTAGATATCACTATGGTCAGTCTTTAATTAGGAGATATCACTAGGGTCAGTCTTTGATTAGGAGATATCACTAGGGCCAGTCTTTGATTAGGAGATATCACTAGGGTCAGTCTTTGATTAGGAGATATCACTAGGGTCAGTCTTTGATTAGGAGATATCACTAGGGTCAGTCTTTGATTTGTAGATATCACTAGGGTCAGTCTTTAATTAGGAGATATCACTAGGGTCAGTCTTTGATTAGGAGATATCACTAGGGCCAGTCTTTGATTAGGAGATATCACTAGAGTCAGTCTTTGATTAGGATATATCACTAGGGTCAGTCTTTGATTTGTAGATATCACTATGGTCAGTCTTTGATTAGGAGATATCACTAGGGTCAGTCTTTGATTAGGAGATATCACTAGGGTCAGTCTTTGATTAGGAAATATCACTAGGGTCAGTCTTTGATTTGTAGATATCACTATGGTCAGTCTTTAATTAGGAGATATCACTAGGGTCAGTCTTTGATTAGGAGATATCACTAGGATCAGTCTTTGATTAGGAGATATCACTAGGGTCAGTCTTTGATTTGTAGATATCACTATGGTCAGTCTTTAATTAGGAGATATCACTAGGGTCAGTCTTTGATTAGGAGATATCACTAGGGCCAGTCTTTGATTAGGAGATAGGGTCAGTTTCCACACGGGTAAGTATCCTCACAGAAGTGAAAAATAATTTCATTCTGAAAAATATTGTGTTTTCGTTTTAATGACATATCTAATGTATAAACATGTCAATAGCAGCTTTTTAAGAGCACAGTATCATCTCTAATCTTGGAGAAATTTTCCTTTTTATGAAATGCAGCGTGTATTCATCAATTCCAGAGAAAAATATCTCTTTGAGAGAAATCATTACAAGAATGAATCGCTTTACTATATAGTGGTTTTATGTATGAAGAAATTCAGAATGTAAAAGCTGCACATTGTTGTCAGCCTACATAACATGCCTCAAATTGCTCTCTCCAAGCAAAAATAGTTCAATAAACACAGGAAATATACAAAAATACCTGGTTTAAGAGTAAAATGGTGGTTAGTGCATTCAATGGGCTTGTATGATTATAGCTGTGGGCGACTTATGGAAAGATTGCATGATCCAATGGGCTGTCTAATTAATTAAAGCAAATCTGTGACAATTAGGAGTATGAGGACGATTAAAAATGTAGAGCCCAGGTGCATGGTGTCGTTGAAACGGGTCAGGCAGTGCACCCGGTGCCCAGGGCAGGAGTATAATATGGTAGAATGTCAAATATATCATAACTGCTGTTTGCAATGTTTGTAACAAGTGAATTTACGCCAATATGTGATTTTGGATCATATGAGAATTTATTCTGAATTTGGTACTTGCAATATCAATGACAATTGTTAACCATGCTTACATCACGAATACTGTGGACTTGTATACATTTATGTCTACATAATATTTTCTGGATTTGTAATAAGTAGGACTGATTTGATTGAGACCTCCATTACACATCATTATTTGGCATTCACGTCGGAAATTATCTGGGATCAGATATCACATTAAAAGGTGACTTTTACAAGAACTTTAATTTAAACAGCAAAAATGAATGCACTCTGTGGATCTAAAAAGCTAACATAATACAGAAATATTTGATGCAGTCTTTGGTCTCATAAAAGATAAAAAATAGAGTTGAGTTAAATACTATTTTTGTTTTAATCTTAATTATTTCATAGTTTAGTATCAATGTTGTTCCAGCATATTTCTCATGACATCATATCATATAAGGTGAGGGCCCTGTGGAAGATATGTTTAAGTAACATAACAGGTCATGTTGGCCAAATGACATGTGTAAACCCTCTGTAAATAAAGTTTATTATTATTATTATTATTATTATTATTAAGGTATTGTATTAATTTGTCTTGCATATGAAATACCATAAGTAATTACAGAAAATGCAACTAGATACCAAATTGAATCACAGGCAATGTCTCATCTCTCTACAAACATTAATTTCGAACCTAACAAGGAAATATGAGAAGAAAGTAGGATTTTAATTGTAAATATTTTGACTCCATAAGATATATCTGCGTGTTTATGTTTTAAAGTGAATATTCTGGTGTGTGTGTGTGTGTGTGTTTGTGTGTGTTTGTGTGTGTATGTGTATGTATGTGTGTGTGTATGTGTATGTATGTGTGTGTGTGTGATTAACAATTAACAGAAGTAAATAGGAAAAAAAGAAAAACCATAAATGTGACCAAACTTCCAGATTCATCCCTCAGATGTTTCCATCTACCTCTCTTTACGAATTCATCTTGATTTGATTCAGTCAGGAAATTATTTATTAGTGACCCCTTTACCTTCCATATTTGGTTCGGAATGGAATTGGAAAAGCAATCACGCCAAAGTGATTTTCCATTATCATATAGAGTGTTCCATTTCTATATCAATAGCACTGAGATATGATCTTGCATTAGCAGGCAAAATGTGTGCAAAATAAGCAGGCAAGTCTTGGCCATATCACATACCCCAGTCTCACATGAGCATCTCCATTTGCCACTGGCAGCTGCGCATCCAATTGTTTTGATAAGGATAATATTTTGTTTTACTTATTGATAGACCATAAATAAATGTGCACAATCCAATCACAATAAACCGAATACAGAGCCTATCGTGAATAGTCTGTCTATATTACCATTATTTATTAGCTAATGTATCTGACAATTTGCTAATTAATCACCATTTTACATATACTAGGATAAAATAGAAAGACGGGTGGGGGGGAGGCAATACGTCTCAAGTCAAATTTGACATATATAATCCCATATATATATATATATATATATATCTGTGTGTATATGTGTGTGTATTCTTCTATGAAGGATAAATGTGTTTAATTGCAAGAGTCATTTGTCACTGTTAAAATGAACCAAATATATCAGCTATCATGATGATTTTTAACTATGTTGGCTTATTGGCTGTGGTCAAATGTGAAAGGCTCTAATAGTGTTTAAAGGTTCCAGAGCAATATCAATACTTTTCAGTGAACATTTCGGATGAGCGATTACCAGTCCAAAATTGAATCCTGCTTGTGGTACAGAAACAAAATCTGGTTCATTTAATACATCAGAAAACTAAACTGTTCCATTCATCTTAATATTAATTCGCTGTATGTGGATTGAAACTGTTTACATCACATAATACGAAATTGTAATACGATTTTGAAAACGAAATCTTATTCAACCAGCGCATTACGTTTTGCTTTGATTGCTTTCTTTATTTACACAAATCATGACATGATTTTTTTCCAAAAGAAAAAAATAAGAATCAGAATCAGAATCGCTCAAGGGCCTCACACTTAATGGAAACTCAAAATCTGTCAAGACTGTGGTAATACTTAGGAATGAAGATAAAAGTTAGGAATTAACGTTTTAATAACAAATATATTTTCAGTCAGGAAAGAACGTTTTAATATTTAATACGTCAGGATTTTTTAAAAGGTCATAAATGATATTCTATACAGTCAACAACAAAGATATTTATGTTTGAAATTTTAATAAATCAAAATGTGTTGATTATCCATAAATCTTCGCTATCCTGTAGCCTGTGCCCCTTGAATATTTCATAAAGTGTACGTATTATACGATATTCCACAGCCCAGTATTTTGGAAATTATCGATCATGTTTGCATTTGAATCAAATAAAATATTCACCAACACCTTTATGGGTCTAATTAAGAAACGAGACATCCACAAACTTACTCTGCTCTGTTCACAGTGCATGATGTGTTTGTAACCAAAAAGATCAAATAAAAAACCGCCAAATTTGGAGAGGCATAACTCAACATATGATATATCCATACCTATATATTCAATCCTTATTATTAGCTTTTGTACAAAAATTTCTATTTCATTTATTAAATTATTATTAGCTCTTGTACCAAATTTCTTTTTCATTTATTAAAAAAGGATACATAGTACTAATATTGAAGTAGTATAATCTTCTGTGCTTACAGTTTATCTTTGTGAGACTCTCGTTTATTTTAATCTGTTCCAAATTATGTAACTTTGAATAAACAACACCTTAATCTGAAAGTGTCTAACTAGACTGGTTATAAAAGATTCACACATGTATTCCGTGTATGAATTATAGCCCTGGTCCTGATCATTACACACCCGGACATAAAGATCAGGAAAATATATTCATATGATTGTCATGCAAACATTTTATATATTAAATTTTGAAGAGGTTGGTGAATAACTTAGTGGTTTGATGACTCACAAGAGAGACTGAGAATTGATTAAATGATGTCATCAGTAGAACTGAAAATATGTTGGTTAGGTACATGACTATTACTTAATCATGTACCTTAATTTTTATGGGTACTAATTTATTAGCAAATAGCTTGGTATATTTCTTATTTTCCTGGTATAATGTATATTTAACAGAGGTCTCCAAGAGGTTTCGTTTGTCAGCTTCATAGGATGTGAGTTTTGAAAGGATTTTTGAGAGGAATTTTGCCAGAGGAACTGAGGTACTGATAGGGAATTCAATGTTTCAATATTAACAAATGTAACAGCATTTCTAGAGGTTTAAGAGTGAATTAACCAAATAACCAACCATGAACCTCTCACAGACCCATATGTCTGTAACGAGGCTTATCAATCATGGACTTTGCTTATGACTTCACTCACCATGTTGCTAATGGCAATGAGATGATCATGACTTAATTACACATTTAGGACTATGTGGTGATGTCACTGTAGGCTAGGTTTGATACAAAAATAAAACACGATGTCTCTATTCCATATCTTTATGTCCACGTCTATAATATCAATATGATTGTATGTTGTTCTGCTCTGTCAAAGCATTACTGTTCAATATGTTCATGAGACAACTGCTTTTATGTGCTTGCATATATTTCTCTTCCAGTTGTAGCGGACTCAATATAACACACTTAAAAGGTATTTGGTTTTCACATTTAATATAATATTCATATTTAATATAAATAGATAGTTAAGCATTTCGTAATGTTTAAAGGGCCTTCAAGCAAGCTTGGGGCTCGAGCCAAAGCATCAGCAAAAGGCAATTGTGATAGGAATTGCAGCTCAGATGTGATAAACATGATGCACTCTCAAACATACGTCCTTTCATCCAGAAATGTTTACTAGTATTTCAGACATTTTCTCTCTCACATTTCATATTTTCATCCAACCATTTTGCTATTTTAGTCTCATTCATTTTATATTCTAATCCAGATATTTATTAATTTATTTCTGGTAATTATAAAGCAAAGATGACCATAATGTAAGGAAAAATGTCCCTTTACCCAATTATGCTTGCATTGCAGATGCACAAAGATGACAACATAAAACACCTAAAATATGCGGTGTGTATACACCAATGGTCCTGTACAATACCCCACTTGTGTTGTATGTTCACACCAATGGTCCTGTATAATACCCCACTTGTGTTGTATGTTCACACCAATGGTCCTGTATAGTACCCCACTTGTGTTGTATGTTTACACCAATGGTCCAGTATAAAACCCCACTTGTGTGGTATGTGTACACCAATGGTCCTGTATAATACCCCACTTGTGTGGTATGTGTACACCAACGGTCCAGTATAATACCCCACTTGTGTGGTATGTGTACACCAATGGTCCAGTATAATACCCCACTTGTGTTGTATGTTCACACCAATGGTCCAGTATAATACCCCACTTGTGTTGTATGTTTACACCAATGGTCCAGTATAATACCCCATTTGTGTTGTATGTTTACACCAATGGTCCAGTATAATACCCCACTTGTGTTGTATGTTTACACCAATGGTCCTGTATAATACCCCACTTGTGTTGTATGTTTACACCAATGGTCCTGTATAATACCCCACTTGTGTTGTATGTTTACACCAATGGTCCTGTATAATACCCCACTTGTGTTGTATGTTTACACCAATGGTCCTGTATAATACCCCACTTGTGTTGTATGTTTACACCAATGGTCCTGTATAATACCCCACTTGTGTTGTATGTTTACACCAATGGTCCTGTATAATACCCCACTTGTTTTGTATGTTTACACCAATGGTCCAGTATAATACCCCACTTGTGTTGTATGTTTACACCAATGGTCCTGTATAATACCCCACTTGTGTTGTATGTGTATATCAATGGTCCTGAACAGTACCAACCTGTGTGGTAGGTTTACAATGTGGTCCTGTATAATACCAAACCTATGTGGCAAGTGGACACCAATGGTCCTTTATAATGTAAACTTAAGTGTGCACCGTTTTGTAGGTGTATATCGATGGGAAATGGGCTCTGGCACAGACATCCCTACAGGAGCTGTCACCATCCCCAGACTAGGTTATCCTGTCAGATTCCACAATGCTGAGAATGGCTCAATATTACCAGGCTATGCTTCTGAAGGACAGATCGTAGTTGTTATACCTGAGCTAAACGTCTACTACCACCGATCTGACCTCAAATGGGACTATCTCATTCTGGAAAATGGTTATGGAATTTCTTGGAATACTTACACAGAGGATGAAGGTATTTCAAGTGCATCAATTGAAACCGGCCAAACGGGAGACGGATCGCCATTATACACAACGAAGTCAACCTTTGAGAGAAATGCTGTAGATATTGAGCGTTTGGGAATGTTTGATAAAAGTACAAACTTTTGCCGCGTAGCTATAGGCAATTTCATAAAAGATTTCTACGATTTCCAGATTATGACATATGAATCAAGTAAGCCATATGTTTTAAAATAAATGTGTACTAAATATGGGTTATGCGATCCACAGGCATTTCTATCAAATCTATTTCACACACACACACACACACACACACACACACACACACACACACACACACACACACACACACACACACACACACACACACACACACACACACACACACACACATACATACATACATACATACATACATACATACATACATACATACATACATACATACATACATACATACATACATACATACATACATACATACATACATACATACATACATACATACATACATACATACATACATACATACATACATACATACATACATACATACATACATACATACATACATACATACATACATACATACATACATATAAATATTGAGAGGCTATATTGCATTCATATGGAAGATATATAGTTTCCTGTTTCATATATTTGAGTTATTTATCTAAATTCCTAAAAGGCAACTTCGTACATTTATGATGCAAGATTTAAAAAGTTCAAAATAACTGAATGTCTAGGATGGGTAGCAAGTACACAGATTAAGACAATAAACTGGTGCCTGTTTACTGTTTATACATATCACACACATCTGTCAAATCCCAAATGTTTGCAATATATTTACTTATTCCTTATCAAGAACGTCCATGTCTGTGTGGTACAATATTATATCTTTCAGATCTTCAAAAATCCTATCACTTCTTCGATAGACAGGCCTGTCCTCATTACATATACACAACCAAAACACCTGATGAAATTCTTTCCAACATCCGGGACTCCAACCATTCAGATTCCTATATTGACTTGCTGCCGGGAACAAGGTTGGGGACACTTATTGTCTTGCCCACTGTATTCATAGACTATGGTCTCATTGTCCTCCTGGGCACGAATTACAGATGCACACCCAATCCCAGCCAGGGCATTCAGGTAACATTAACAATCAAATCATTTCAAAATCACTCAAGATCTTGAGCTATAAATTGACCTCGACTATTATTGGCGTATGTTTTATGCCAGGTTAGGTTGAGTGTCACCACCGAGACACAATGCCCTACTCCTTTTTTTATGAATGACCAGTGATCTTGCAATGTCACATAAAAATGATAAAACAAATCACATCTTTTGAATAGTCTTTGTAGTCTTTGCCTACAGCTTTCTAGATTTGTAGATTTCCACTCAATCCTGTCTAACAGACAACTCCAACACGTTTAACCGGTACGCTAATATGTTGTTGGGCAATCTGGTTTCGAGCATTTCTGGTCTCATTCTTAAAAATCAGTGCGATAAGATCAATTTTTAAGTATTTCCTGTTAAATCTATAATGATATTTACAGTATGATTAAAGGCCAATGGCAATTATATGACTATTGTGAACAATACTGGATTGGAAATGTGTGCATATTTATATACATATATACATATTTAAAGATACATATTCGGCTAAGTGTTAAATAATGCTCATATTCTCGGGATGTTCATGAAACATTATGAATATCTGAATGAATGATATCCAATTGTGTGTTCATATTTACTTCTGGTACCCAGGTGATGATTGGACAACAGTTCAGCGATGGCAAACCTGCCCTAGATGTGTGCCACATCACCCCATCAGTTACTGTCAGGGCTGACAAGGACTTCACTGCATGTGTGTATGCATGCACCTGCCCTGTCCCACTCTGCGATCTTGTCTTCGTTAGGGCAACATTCAGTGGTGATGTCATTCAGAGAACATGGAGATTGCATTCTATTATTACATAGACAAAATATGAATGGCTCAAATATCCCACTCATGTGATATACTTCTATTAATCAGCTTAAGATATTTCTTATGTATTTTGTTCGGATGAATTTATCAAAAAACATTTTCAAAACGTTGGTGAAATGTGTTAATGTATGATTGAGTCGTGTCTTTGTCTCATATCTGCTGCTTTGATTCTAGAATACTGTGAACGTTTTCATGTCCAAGGAATATATTTTTATATCGACACTGCAGTGTAGTTTTACAAAACTTTAAAGGCCATGCCTAAATATATTGAACTCAGGAAACAAATGGGCACAGATCAACAGAAGCCACGCTGCCAGTTATGAATAAATCAACTCATTGTAAGGTCACAACTTTTGGAACCTGGTCATTGAGGGATTTTTTGGCTACGTATCCTAACATTTGACCTTTAAGGTGTCAGCGCTTATTGTGAGGTGTTTTTACATGGGATAGGGAATGCCCAACATCAATTCAGAGCGTTTATCGCAATCAATCCCTGGCCTTTAATTCATCACAGATCCTTCTGCGGGATTAATGCTGGAACATTTTAATGTTCCAGACAGCTGGACAAGTTGAGTGACAGCTACAAAAGTTACAACAGAAATAGTTGTACAAGTCCAAGCCGAGGGCATTTTACAGCCATAAACACGTCATAATATATCGACTTTCCACGAGATACTAGTATGTTAAAACTGAATTCAAACTACATACTAAATGCCTGTTGGTTTAAAATGAGCTAATTTGCAGTATATTCGATGGCAAATGTTTTACAGTTGATTAGTTAAGTATAAGGGCCCAGGGCAATTTGTTTTACAGCATTACACCAAAGCTAAATGCACCATAAGACCATTACATTATTATATATATATGAGTAAAAATCTCGAGCGTTTTTAATGTTTTGAACATTTTACAATTTTGGTTGGAAAATATGTCCATATGTCCTTGCCATTTATATTAAATGTTTGGTCACACTGACCTCATAATCGTCAATCAGCTGTAAAAATGGTTGTAACTGATATTTTTCGTGATTTTTGGTGTTCTGAGTTTGTGTTAATCTCAGTAATATGATTATCAATATATTTTGTCAACATGCGTTGTTCCATTGATTTTGCTGCTCTTCAGGTCAAACTATTTGGAATAAAAATGCCAGCATGACACATTGATTGCTAATGTCTGTAAAGACTGAGAAAGTTCGAGTCCACCAGGCCAATGACTTTGGGAGTCGTCTGGGTCAATAATTAGGTCAAACTGTCCATAGAACTAATACCAAACTAATATCAAAATTTAAAAACTAATACAAAAATATTTACATTTTGTATGCAGTATTTCACATCGTAATTCGGACAACAAATAAGTGAGAATATGATTAAGGCCCAACTAATATAAATTATATATGCGCAAAATGTAACTGAGAGCTGGGCAAGCATCAACAAATTCCAAGAGAAAGCAAAGTTGTGGACCAAGAGCACATTTTCACAGCAATTCTTATTTGTTGTTTTTTTTAATCCCGGGGGAACATTTTATTATTGTCTTCGTCCATCAACTTTCATCTTTTCCTGGCTATTAGTGGGCAAGATGTCTTTTCAGGGAACCAATGATAAGATTTTTTTTCAAAAATCTAATAGCTATCACTGAGTTTTAAAGGGGGCTGCCATTTTAAATAACATTACTAATATTAGTCAATGAGAATCGAGACAAAAAGTTGGGGCCAAATTCAATATGTAATGTGCATTTTGATTGGTCAAAATTATCATTTTCTCCAAACTGCTCTGGGAAAGGATTGCAATGACTATCTATGAAGCAATCTGCAGGCATTTCCTGAAAATGTTCGCAAACATCACACAAAAACAAAAAAACAATGATCAGTATACCTTTAAAATCATTGGCCTATGTTTAACTATGTATAGTATAGACTCTGCAGTGATAGCCTCTGCAGCAAGAGGTGTTAACTTTGATCTTTTCCTCTGAAACTACTGGTTAAAGTTCTTGGTTATTACTTGGTAAGGTGGTGTATTTTCAGGGGATCAATTCTATTTCTTTTCCATTAGGCTCAAAATTGTTTCCATCTTTCATGACGTTTGAAAAGAAATCTAATGAGTTATCTGGGAGGCCATTTTGAATAACATGACATATATCAGCCAATTGTAATCGAGATAACAAATTAAAAATGGAATTACATTTGATTGACTTAAATTATCATCTGCTCCGAGAAAGGATTTAAATGATAATTTATGAAGCAATTGCCAGGCATTTCTTAAAAAATGTTCACAATTACAAAAGAGCGATGATCAGCATAGCTCTGAGGCCATTGGCCTATGTTTTTATATATGTAATACAATATATGACATAACTCGATGGCTCAATAATACAAACGGTGTGTGATAACTTATATCCCTGACACCTGCTGGGTAGTTCTGTTAGTCCCTGGATCTTGGACAAAAATCTGTTATCAGGGACATTAGTAGTAAATATGAAGACCCCAAACATATTGCCAAGGATATTACTAAAAAAATGAAACTAATCTTAAAATAGTTGCACCTTGTCTTATGGCAATTCTCACATGGCAAAATGGCAGACTTAATGTGCCTTTGATCAGTGAAGATGTTCTTATCAAGCAACCACAGTCTGTTGCTTAGGGCCTGTGAATATTTGTGACCACAGCCAACCAGCCAGCTATTGTCTCTTAAGGGGCCCTTCATTGTCCCTTTGATGTTGCACATTGCTAATATAACAGCATCCTGTGTTTAGTACATCAAATATGCACCACCATCTTATTAACCAATCTACTAGCTTTACTCCAAACTTGGATGGGCTTACCTCAACTAAATTTTTATCATCTAATATTTTCTGCCTCCATATGTGAAAATTTCTCATGATAAATTGTAAAAAAAAATTGAGTCTTTGTCAATGCCTTTGTTTAAATATAGGATAAACATGAATCTACAGTGAAAGAGATAACCACTATAGAACCTGTAAATCAGCATTCTGCTGTGCAGCACCAGAAGCGCCACTAGGCGGGGACAGCAAAGCTCAAGTGGTTCCGGAGGAGACAGTGAATGATCAAACGTTTGTCACTTTTCCCACGCCATTCAAAGAAAATAAGACAACTCTATGGAGAAACGGGATGAATGTGAATAAAATAAAGCATTTTGAATTATTTTTCCGTGTTTGAAACTTTTTCTGTGTTTTAGTTTTAGTGTACTTAAGTAACCAATTGCGTCCCAAATTTAGCCTCGCGTTTTTATAACATTGAGTGATGCTTCCCCTTTGCGGTTGAGCTGAATGCGGTTGTGATTCCTGTTACAAGCCTAAGTCCAGGGTGTAACATTCATCTGGCCGGCTCTGGAATGATCTGCCACATCTTACAGATAACATTTGATGTTCAATTAAGTTGTCCTTTCAATTTCTTATTGAGACCTGCACTACAAGGGTGTGCTTTATTGGGTGTGGTCAAGGTTGAGGGATTGCGCCGCTCTGCAATCTATGTTCTATTAGCCTGGGTCTCCAGAAAGGGATGTGAAGCTTAGGTGCTTGTCAGAACTCAATAAAGGACACCACAGTAAATTGCAGAAGACAGTGCTGGGATCAATGTCTGTGATAGCCTCTGTTATGAATGAATCATCTTTGTATTCCACTCTGAATGCATAAAACATTTACATCCAATATATGGAAAGGCTAAGATGGTTCAAACAGGAATAGCCTTCCTTTCTGGATTGCCGTGGTGTGATTAACTTATCACATAAAATACACCAGAGTTGTGCTTGGCTGGATGATTTGACTGCAAAATGTCTATTTTAATGCATACGTGAAATATATAATAAAACATATAGGATACGTGTGGACCACTCCTCGATGGTAGAATGTGTATACATATATTGATCAGTCCTCGATGTAAACATCTGTATACTCTGTATACTTAAATGTGAATAACTTCTGCATGTAAGATTGATTCGGTTGCGGTATAAGATTTATCTTATATAATGCTAATACCAGACATTGTCTGTTCATAGCGCTTGCATCAGTAGAAATGAAAGACATGGGCTTGTAACGGAATATGAACCTTGATAGACTATTTTTCACATAAATATTGCCAGTGACCTTGGAGTGACATTTAAATTATCTTAAAAAATGATATTCCTATTTCTGCAGATTTTACAATAAATTTCAATATCCAGTCATCACCAAATACGAGTTCATAGGAGTCCTTGTTCATTAAAATTCGTTCATAATTAACACTATTAGAGCAATACAAAGATTTTGGATCAGTTTTCATGGGCCATTAGAGGACATTCTGGATTATTTTGAAATAATGTCTATAATTACAGCTTCTATGGGTTAATTTATGAAAGTACATTTTAAACGGCACAGAAAAAAAAATACTGAAAAAAACTGAGATTTAGTAACAGGCTAAATATGATAACAAATAGTTAAAACATGGTAGGTTTACAAAAGACAAAAATATATCAAATATACATGGAATTTCAGAAAATGACCCTTGTAAGCTGCTCTAACCATAACAACACATAAAACATAGGCCAAAAGCCTTAGGCCTATGCTGATCATTGCTTTTTTGTAATGTTTAGGAATATTTCTGGAAATTGCTTCATAAATGATCCCTTTCCCACAGAAGACTTGAGCAGTTGATAATATTGATCAATCAAAGTGCATGTCATATATTAAATTTGGCCCCAATTCATTATCATCATTCTCATTGGTTAAAATGTGTCATGTTATTCAAAATGACCGTCTGTTTACAACGCAATGATAGCTATTACATTTTTGAAAAAAAATCATAAAAAATTGGAAAAAAAAATCTGAGCCTAACGGAAAATAGATAAAATTTGTCCCCTGAAAATTTATCATTCCTACTAATTACTAAGAACTCTGACCAATAATTTCCAAGAAGATTAAGGTTGACAGGCAGAATGACAGAAAAATTCCACCATCATTATGTCAGCATAGCTAAAAACCATTAACAGACACTCATAATAAAAGAAAATATCTTGTCAAATGGGCTAAATTTGCAATATAGAATTATATCTATTGAGACACATGGATTTCGTCATTTAATAGCTTTCAAAATTTTTCCGCATATTCATTATTTTTCTCCAACATGAGGACGATGCTTTTATCCTTTCATGAATATGTGTATAAAATGGAGAATATGTTTCTGCTGGGTGACATTTCTGCTGGGTGACACTATGAAGTCTTTTACTACCCACTTCATGTTCAACGTCTCTGATGGATAGCAACTGGCCTGAATTCGAACCAATTATCCTTCTGTCAGTGAACACTCTACCATTTGAGCTATTTCAGTCAGACAGGGATTCCAGAATGTGGATAACGCCTGTATATCAGGAGAAATATGGATACTCTTTTTGTAGCAGTGTATATATGTGGACCTTTCATGTATACATGAGATAAAAGACATATGATTTGCATTGCTCAGTTATTATCTGAAAAAAATAAAAAAAAATAAACCATTTTGGACTAATCTGTGTGGAGACTCTCACAGAACACACATTTGTTTGCCGGACCATGAATCTTGTTATCGAGATAAGTAGTGTGAAATACTGGATCTCCAGCACAGAGAGTAAATCATAGGACCTGACTGAGCAGCCTGAATATGATATAAAGTGCAGATCCTTTGGGCAAGCGAAGCACGCCACATACAGCATTAGCAAGCAGAATCAGAAGATAACTAGTCAATATATTCACATGCAAGTCTTTAATCATGTCAGGTCCTTTCACATGAGATGCATCTGCTCTGGGATGGAGGCCAACAAGTCCAGACATAACTATATACAACACTCTTGTACTTAATGTTTATTATAACACAACTGCATTCTGGCTTGTATGTGATATGAAACCAACACCATCATTTCCAGCACATTGACAGGAGCTGCAAGATTAGCCCTATTTGTATATGCATGTACTTGATTGTCTCAAGGCTAGGAATTGATATTTGTACAATGCCAGCTTTGTAATACATGGTGCCCATTATATCAGAAATAGTGGCTCAGAAGATGTTTTGTTTTTTAAAGAAATGTTTTTGAATTATCAACAAGCGATTTGAATACTGTTTGGTTCCAGCCCTCTTCAGGAGAGTATAGACTAGGATCAGTTTAAATCTAAATACTATGAAATGAAAGTTTCTTCCGATACTGGTCTATTATATTTCAGTGGATAAAGACTACTTACAGAGAGCAGGCACAGTATCCTGCATACAGAGAGTAGGCATAGTATCCTGCATACAGAGAGCAGGCAGAGTATCCTGCATACAGAGAGCAGGCAGAGTATCTTGCATACAGAGAGCAGACAGGGTATCCTGCATACAGAGAGCAGGCAGAGTATCCTGCATACAGAGAGCAGATAGGGTATCCTGCATACAGAGAGCAGGCAGAGTATCTTGCATACAGAGAGCAGACAGGGTATCCTGCATACAGAGAGCAGGCAGAGTATCCTGCATACAGAGAGCAGATAGGGTATCCTGCATACAGAGAGCAGGCAGAGTATCTTGCATACAGAGAGCAGATAGGGTATCCTGCATACAGAGAGCAGGCAGAGTATCCTGCATACAGAGAGCAGATAGGGTATCCTGCATACAGAGAGCAGGCAGAGTATCCTGCATACAGAGAGCAGACAGGGTATCCTGCATACAGAGAGCAGGCAGAGTATCCTGCATACAGAGAGCAGGCAGAGTATCCTACAGGATTCATAAAGAGATAAAAGAGGTACGATAGGGGTAAAAGCTGTCCTATAGTATTTTACAATGGATAAAAGCTTTCCTGTGTGTCTTACCAGGGGTACAAGCCTGAGGTACCATAGACGAGACACAGTATCTTACCGGGGGTAGAGGCTTGTAGAATACCTTGAATGGGATGAAAGATTTAATATATTTCTAAAGGATATATGGCCAGATCAGTACTTTTAGTCACCCTTTTCTGCACAGTACATCATTTCTCCTAACATCTTAGCATAATGTGTGAGACAAGGTGTTGATTCCAATTCTTTATTGGAACGAAAGTGGCATCAAACAAGAAATGAGGTGCTATATTCAATTTGACACATAAAGAGTGAGTTCTATTAAAACTCACACATACCATGATACAAGATCCCCACGTTTAAACATTTCTTCCTCAATACTATTTTCCAAATTGAGTATGAATCATATTTAGTGAGATAATATGCAGTGCAGAAAAAAAATGTTCTCAACACTTCCGGTGTAGAATTATCTTCCCATTGGGTGATTAAGTTTGAAATTAGGTCCATAAAATATATTTCCATAATTGGAAATCAAAGGATCAACATTTTGTTGTCTCACAAAAATGTTCTTAACACTTCCGGTGTAGAATTATCTTTCCATTGGCTGATTAAGTTTGAAATTAGGTCCATAAAATATATTTACACAATTGGAAATCAAAGGATCAACCTTTTGTTGTCTCGCATATACATATATTTCACATTCAAATTATTTTATTGCACTAAAATGTATACATACGGTATATCAGATTTAAAAAACCAGATGAACATTATTCATAAGGCGGTGAGGACATCACGAAAGCAGCATTTCGCGATAGTTTCTGATATCTTAATATTATATTTATTCATCCATAGTCAAAATTAAGGTTCAACATAAGCATGACTTACCATGATGAAATATCTACTTTTTGGTCTGTTTAGTATGACTTTACCAATCTATCTCTTTACCTGATATGAAATGAATTTGATTATTTTATTTCAGAGAATTTAAGAATTTATCGCATTAAGTAAATGTAGAAGATGACAAATGGTCTATTATAATTCCTTCTGCTACAAAATATTACAATGATAGGGAGATTTACACTAAAAAAGGGCATTATGATTAAGATATGCAAGAGGAGACCCTGTGATAGCGAGCGCTCTACGATGTAATATAGAGTATATCTCCAATAGGAACCCTGGTAATGAGGAACTTTTAATTAAGCTTTATTATATAGTAGGCGATATAGACGTTATTAGCGACGATTTTCACGTCTCATTTACACCCTGTTTTATCTGTCACATTTGCATTTGATTGCGTTAGTGGGCCATTAATAACTTTCAGCTTCCAGAATGAGCGATAATATGAAATAAGCAGCTTGTGCAGCAATACATTTCACAGATAAACATTTTGCTCAGAATCAAGAGTTCTTTCAAGCTAAAATTACATTTCATCTGCGGTTTTTTGCACCATTTGTCATCATTAATAATTGAACCTAATCTTGGTTATATCTCTCTATAAAACAATGAAGCATTTTGACAGAATCCTATTAACGTGTTGAGCAATGAGAGAGACAGATCTCGTGTAATCAAATTACAAACTCTCATTCGTTATAAGATGTCGTCAAACCATATTTGTCAAATTATTTCATGTTAAAAAAGCAGGCGCATTCTTAATCTAAAAAGTGGATTAACATTGAAGACATCCAAGTGTTTTAGCTGATGTAGAGTATATGTGTTTTGGGACTGCTGGGATTACAAACATCATCATGTCTCCTTCACACTTCGATAGCCATCTCCACTCTCGTAGTCTTTTCCATATTTCACGTAAATCGAGATTATTTTGGAACACTACTGTCATTTTATTTAACGCTTGGTAAGTTTGGCGGACTCTTCAGATTTTCACTTCCAAGAATGCCCTGTGTGTGTTTCAGTTTATCTATAATTAAAAAAAAAGTCAGTTGGATTCAATGCTCCTTGGTACTGTCCACACAGAGGAACTGAGGTGTACTTTATATTTTAAGATATATCTAAAACACACCAAGCAAGAATTAAATCGCTCAACAGATTCGGCAATACCCAACGGTGAGATTAAATATTGATCAAGACAATTTTAACACCTCAAATATTGTGAGTGTGATCATGGTTTGCAGTGGTAGAATTTAAACCTTGTGTGGCCATATAAGGCATTCCTGTAGCAGAGCACCAGACATCCCTAATAAGTCCTAACTCTGTGGCTCACGGCCCTTTCTTGCTCTCAACCTGACTCCAGCGGTATCTTTCTATCAAGCAGTGTCTCCAGAATCTACCTGATTTGACCCCCCCCCCCCTTCGTAAATACATACTGGTCCCCAGAAACGAGAAAACATCTGAAAAGTGTTTTTATTTGTCAAAGCGTGATTGTGGGATGTAATATTTTCAATTCCAGACTGCAAGATAAGCTTGTTGGGTTAGTGTTAGTAGACGACCTCGAGGCAGGGCTGGTGTGCTGTGGGGTGTCCTCTGGTCTGCTTCAGTCTCGGGACAGCCTCGCATTGGAGTCCACTATTGTTAATCTGAACACAAGCATGCTGATTGGAATAATGACTTCAAATAAATTAAAGGAGAATCTAATAGGCTGATATCGGGTAGACTGGAACATATCCACGAGTAATTTTGCTTGCATTTAATCATTAAATACGAATATGCACTTAATTATTAAAAGTGAGCGAGAAATATCCCAGTAATGCCCTACAGAATACAGACTGGCTTAGGCTTCCTTCAAGCGAGAACCATCAACAGTTCCATATCACTGAAACAATCGCTTCCTTGAAGCGAGAACCATCAACAGTTCGATATTATTGAAACAATTGCTTCCTTCAAGCGAGAACCATCAACAGTTCGATATTATTGAAACAATTGCTTCCTTCAAGCGAGAACCATCAACAGCTCCATATCATTGAAAACAAACCGTTCAGTAATAATCATTGGTCTTCTACTGGTAATTAATAACCATTAAAACTATTGGCAGGCATCAATAGTTCCCTATCAATGACAACCAACAGTACCCTCTCAATGACAAACAGTACTCTATCAATGACGACCAACAGAGGCCTATCAATGACAACCAACAGTACTCTATCAATGACAACCAACACTGCCCTATCAATGACAACCAACAGTATCCTCTCAATGACAACCAACAGCACTCTATCAATGACAACCAACAGTACCCTCCCTCTCAATGACAACCAACAGTACCCTCTCAATGACAACCAACAGTATTCTATCAATGACGACCAACAGAGGCCTATCAATGACAACCAACAGTACCCTCTCAATGACAACCAACAGTATTCTATCAATGACGACCAACAGAGGCCTATCAATGACAACCAACAGTACTCTATCAATGACAACCAACACTGCCCTATCAATGACAACCAACAGTACCCTATCAATGACAACTAACAGTACCCTCCCTCTCAATGACAACCAACAGTATCCTCTCAATGACAACCAACAGCACTCTATCAATGACAACCAACAGTACCCTCCCTCTCAATGACAACCAACAGTATCCTCTCAATGACAACCAACAGCACTCTATCAATGACAACCAACAGTACCCTCCCTCTCAATGACAACCAACAGTATCCTCTCAATGACAACCAATAGTATTCTATCAATGACAACCAAGAGTACCCTATCAATGACAACCAACAGTACCCTATCAATGACAACTAACAGTACCCTCCCTCTCAATGACAACCAACAGTATCCTCTCAATGACAACCAACAGCACTCTATCAATGACAACCAACAGTACCCTCCCTCTCAATGACAACCAACAGTATCCTCTCAATGACAACCAATAGTATTCTATCAATGACAACCAAGAGTACCCTATCAATGACAACCAACAGCACCCTACCAATGACAACCAAGAGTACCCTATCAATGAAAACAAACAGTACTCTATCAATGACAACCAACAGTACCCTATCAATGACAACCAACAGTACCCTATCAATGACAACCAACAGCACCCTACCAATGACAACCAAGAGTACCCTATCAATGAAAACAAACATTACTCTATCAATTACAACCAACATTACCCTATCAATGACAACCAACAGTACCCTATCAATTACAACCAACATTACCCTACCAATGACAACCAACAGTACTCTATCAATGATAACAAACATTACTCTATCAATTACAACCAACATTATCCTATCAATGACAACCAAGAGTGCTCTACCAATTACAGCCACCAAGTTCCCTACCAATGACAACCATTAACAGTTCCTACAAATTAAAAGTAGCAACATTCGAGAGTTCTCTCCCAATGTCAGTCCCGACCTATCACCAGTATCTTACCACAAACTAGCGACCTGAAGCAGCGGCCTACCAGGAAACTGGTTTTTAGTAAAATGTCAATGTTAAAGGAAAACACCACAAGTAGCTCGCTATTGTATGTCAATCAATCTTAGATACGTGTTCGATAGATTGAAGCAGCAACGGTTTTCAGGAGAGCAAATTGCTGGTTTGAACAGGGAATAGAAAAAAGACCATTCAGGCCGTCCAGACGAGATAATGACCAAGCACAGAATGAGCTGTCAAATGAAGGCTTTTGGGTAGGGAGGAAACTTTCTTGATATTGATTTTTTATTCATAGATTGTGAATAGAGGTGCAGAAGCATACATGTACGTACACCCCAGCCCGGATTTCTGATGGGCCTTAAGTGTGGCTTGCATTGCATCCCACAACAGAAACTAGGCAGACCCGCACAAAGAGTATTGCATCTCAGTTTCTGCAGATTGAACAATCACGGGGTAACAATTTATCAAATCCAGAATCCTCTTTTCATCATGAAAATGTTTCATAAATCTGCACTCAATTCTAGGAGACATTGGGACTATAATCAAGTGAGATTATCATAAAAATACATAAGAAAAGAGAGTAGTTGTAAGTATGTAAGTATGTGAATAAGACAGCTTCATCCCCAGTCCTGGTATTACAAGCTGCCGCCCAGAATGGCCGCGATTCTGGTGGTAACTGCACCGTGTGGCCAGTCTGACCTGCTCCAACACGGGGCATCAGCGTGGACGTCCATCATACAAATAGGCGCGATATTAATCTCACAGCATTACCTTTATGAAAAGACCAATTTGTAGGTGGCCATCAATGTCAGACATTAAGCTTCAACTTGAGTTCTCGCAGATATTACCAAGGGGTTGCAACTTCTCTCTGTGTTTAATTGAACGCTCCTCAGCATCTATCTTACTTTACACTACAATATTAATGACGGGAGCAAATCAGAGCGCGTGAAAAGCAATATCTTCGCTTAAAGATAATCCCCACCACTCCGGCTTACACCAGCAACTGGAAATATTTTTTCTTTTTTTTTTGCTGCAGCTACTCATATCTGGAAGATTTCTTGTGTGAGATGTGATTGTTTGATTTATTGGTATCAGTGCAAATTACTAATCCAATCTGCATCATGTTACTGGTTGAAGCAGGGGACGTCTTGACTGCAGGGATCTTCTTGACTGCAGGGATCTTCTTGACTGCAGGGATCTTCTTGACTGCAGGGATATCCTACTATACCACCAAGCTGCTACTCTAACCCTGCTTCTGGCGCAGATCTGGAGAATGTTCAAATACTCAAATTAAATTGTATCTTTCTCAGAGACAAGAGAAATTGTGTGATATAAAAAATGTAACAAGACATATCCGAAGTTTTTTTGCAAAAACGATTATGTCCTGTGAACACGATAAATGACACAGATTTTGTAAGAATGTTTGCATGCGAGCACCAAGAATCATAACAATTAGAAATATTTGGACAATATCGACTTGATTATCAGGAATGTTGGGCACAATCAAACTGATGTTTTCATAAAATCTTGTCAAATCTTATACTGGTCTGTTCATAGCGCTGAGTTATACCAAACTTTGGCCATGGATTATACAAATATTTCAATGAGGCTAAAATTATTTGGGGTCAATGAATTAAATAGAGCAAAAACTATGAGATCAGTGAATTAAATAGTACATGTTACAAGGTCTTGTGAAATCAATAAGGTTATTAGTTCATTCTACTCATCACCAGTGCCTTAAAGATACACAAAAAACACCAATGCTTTAAAATCAAAAGTGTACATTAAACGCACACACACACACACACACCGGCACATATATATGTATGTCAAGTGTGCATCTTCGTGGTAAATGTATTAGATAAATGGGAACATTTATCAAATGCAATCAGCCACTGAAGTGGTCTATTTGCCCACTGTCCTTCGCATTTTATGAAATATTCATGTATAATAGCTTGATATAAAAGAGTTAAGAGCAAGTGTCCTTTTCATGGCAGCAAGAGGTAATTCAGTCAGGAAGAAGCCTATTATCGCCTGGACGATTCCTCATATTTAATTCATGATGTATTTAAAAGATAAAGGTTTCTCCCCACACCAAAATTCATCAACACCTGCTGTAGTTCTGTATTTGGTGGAAACCATTAAACTCAATCTGATTTTGCTTTCATTTTTACTCAAATCAAACCTTTTCTACCTCCATATGACAAAGCCAGAGAAAGTGGCTTCAATGAGCTTAAAGAAACCTTTATACTTAGTGGCAATTGTGAAAATTGGTCTCCAAATTGATTGGTGATTTTTTTTAATCTACTCTCTTCAGCAACTTATTGTTGCACCAAAAGCCATGAGCTAACTTTGCAAGTCTGCCCTTTTTCTGACGGGCAATATATTTTTGTTGTCCTGATTTATTATTCCTTTCCTAGTTTTCATTACACATAACAATGTTATTTTGCTGTGTGGCCATTTCTGAGCAGATTTACTATTGAAGGTCGGTGGCATTGCCATGGCGATTTCCCTCACATCAGTCTCCTGCTGCTTGATATTGATGCCAAGGTCAAAAGGTCATATTGCCAGCATCGTGTGGCCCTTAAGGTCATGGCAAGGTCAAAACTTGGAGTAATTATGAATGGAGGCGCAACGGCTGTTATTTGAGTTATGGCGTCATAGCAACGCATTGTTTCACACAATGGATTCAAAATCCTTTGATCCTATCATAGTTGCCGACTTCAGAACAGTGAAAAATTGAAGATTCATATTTTAAAAAAATAAATTGGCCAAAGTTTTATTGAAGTATTATACCACATTTTGGTTTGTTTTTTTTATAGAAAAATTCAGAATAGTTCCTCTTGTGAAGCTTATAATACCATCCACTCAAAATTACTTCAAATAAATCTGTTCATTTCTGTCCTGAGTTCTTCAATATTAGATATTATGAAAAAAAGAAAAATGCATTTTCCAAATCTTTTATTTTTTATACATGTTTATAAAAAAATCATAATTCATATTCATATTGCTTTTTCTAAACTTTTAAAACAAAATATTGTTAACGATATAGCATTTATAAAATTTTTGTTGCATTTTTAAATTGTTATTTTTTGTTGATTTTAAATGATGACATTATATGTATTAGGTCAATTTATTTATAACGGCGCATATATTGGCAGGGCTATAAATTACATTTTCTAATAGTATTTTTTTCACTGAACAAGTGGTATAATTTTCTAAGCTGCCAATATATGCGCCAATAATTAAAAATAAACTGGAAAGATAAAAATAACAATTAAGTAGGTGATTTCCTGATAATGTGAGGGTAAAACAGAAATATTAACTAATATTCATAAATATGATATGAATTTGCAAATCTCTTCATAAAATCGTCAAAACTTGGAGCAGAGAAATAAAATTTATATCCCCATAATCTGCATAAATAAACAAACATTTCATTCGCGATATGTGTAGCTCTAAATTGTGGTTTTGATAACTTAAAATAGTTCTGAAAAAATATTACGTCAAAACTTTCATATCTTGCACCTATATGGCGTCATTATAACAATGCCCATGGCGGCATCTATGACATCCCTTTTGATCTTTCCCCGTCACCCCTCCATTCATTATTACTCCAAGGTCAAAACAAGGGCATTGAAACTCCCATCAAGCAGTATGTAAGCTCTGGAGCAGTGGACTCATCCGGAGGTTATCAGGCGAGTGCGACAGAGCTTTTGACATATTACTGCCATTTAATTCCCACATCCAAAGCTGGCTGCATGAAATGGCAGCCTCATATCCATTGTGTGGAAAAGCATATAATTGTTATGTGATGCCGTATCATTTCTGTGTTTAAGGCCTATGCACAGTATGTCCTCACACTGGGGACCTTGGATGGGTTCTGATGGGCAAATGGACTTGTTCCAGATTCTCACAAGTTTGGGCACGGTTTCTAGGATAGTCACGGAGGTCTGTAGTCTAATGAACATGCAAAGAAAAAGATGAATTTATAAAATTGAGGTCAATTTATTTTGGTTGATTTTAGTGAGATAGCTTGCTTGCATCAGTTTGGTGGCCACATATTATGTAAGCATATCCCAAACCTTTGTAAAATTGCATGTGACCTCTGTGGTTTCATGAAGGCTTTAAGTAATGGCTGTGGGGAATTTTATATGTTCATGTAAATTTTCATTGTACAAAATATATATCATAGCATTTTAAAATTAATAAGCTTCAATATGGATGTCTCAAGTATATGATAAGTACATCAAATTTGGTCTCTGTTTCTTATGACATGGTAAGCACAGCTTAAAATCAGAATTGTAAACTTTTTATTCTCAGAATGATTTTTTCCTCAATATTCAAGGTAGACACATTTTTAAAATATTCCGAAAAAAATCTGAATTTCCAAATTTCACTTTATCTTTCTTTTCCCTTCAAGATCAAGCACATCATGACATTTCACCAAATTCAAGATGGCCGCCTTAAATATACACCTACCTCAATAACAAACACACGATTTCCAAGCTTAAACATACTAAATCCCTGGTTTCTTTGTTGTCAATTGCATTCTCAAGATTGTCAGAAAGGTTTAAATAACCTTAAAATTTAGGTCAAGGTCACAAACAAGTACATGATTGCCTGTCATAATTAGGATGCATTCATAGTTGAACTTTGGTTATGCAATCTATATTAAAACTTTGATGACGCAATTTTTTTCAAATCTCTGAAATAGAACCTCACAAAAAATGCATATTTATCAAGAAAATTTTGTGAAAAATGTGATAAATATGTTCACACACTGCATACTAATGTTATTTAAGCCTAATTCAGAGGTTCCAGAACAAAAATATTTTTCCAAATCCTTCTGAAAGATATTATCTGGACTGAATGGACCATCCTTCAATTTTGGGACTGAAAGCATTCATGAAATCACAGAGGACACAGGCAATTTTACAGAAATTTGGGGCATGCTTAAATGATATGTGGCAATGAAACTGATGCACGGAAGTTATCTTACTTAAATCATCCAAAATACACAGACCATGATTATCATGTTTTGCTGAAAGTGCCAAGTACTGGCTCTACTCATTTGGCCACCAGGTAGTCTCATGTATACAAGCATGTGACCTCTATTGTGGTCTGTCAGGATGTTGGGCCTGTACCTATGTACAAACATTAATAGACAAACAGGCCTCTGTGAGCCAAATCACTCCATTGTCCCAATCTGAAGGCGCCCCATTGTTTGCAAAACTTTACTACTGGTCAGTTAAACAATTTTTTTTGACAAAGTGTCCAATGGATGATTTGGGTATTAGCAGAAGACTCATCTACTTTCAAATGGCAGAGAAATTTATGTAGGGGAAATATGATGGGAAATAACATTTAATTGCAAAGTTTCAGTTTTAAGCATTTATATTATGCAAGGAAAAGGTGATCAATAACCTCATTTCATGAATGCTTAAAGAAAAGGTTGTCCTAACTGATCATTATATGTTATACTCACAGGTCTACTTGCACTTGCAGTATTAGAGCTGGCAGACCATTTCCTTGTTGTATCACATGGTATAGTTGATTATATCAGAGATTTATAACAAACTTTCCTCAAGTTTCACTTTTATTTTCAAGTGCTAGGTTCCAAGACAAATTATTTTGACTAGTCATGATGGCTTTACTCATTGTATTCTTCTGATCCTGCTTATTTTTTATTATTTGAAATTAATTACCGGTAATTACAAATTAACTTAATCAGATGTAAATATAAAATATTTGGCCTGGCAAGCATTATCATATAATAGAACCTGGGTTCTCCAGGCCTGCGTACTTAATGATAGATTATGAGTACAGACAGAATCAAAATATTTCTTATCGTAGAGTAATAGTCAATTATTTAGCACACAAATGAATCTCAACTGATTAATAGAGGGGGAAAGAGAATGGATTGGGCAAGGCTTTAGGATTTTCGCGACAGCATGTTGCCCTGATTTATGGATTAGGATTAAATATTTTGAGACAGCATCCATGTTGTAAATTGCTGGAAGGTTATCCAGTTAGTGGTGTGAGCTTCATCTTGACCTGTAGAATGCTCACTTTTATCAATGCAAATAAATATGATAAATAAGACTTGATCAAGCCTGTAAACAATTTGATCAGCATTTTTGTCCAGTACAGTGTTTTTAACAAGAGGTCTTTTTCTGAGCTCAACAGGGTTAATATATAAACCCAAATATAGAAATATGAATCAGTCTCTACTCCACCACAATTCATGCAACAGTCCAAACAGTTTGGGTGTCTGACAATCAAATGTACAAGAACTGTCTGAACACAAAAAGCTTGCATGCATGCATATTATAAAACAAACAAAAAGTATCACTTTTTTTTAAAGAAAATATAGAGTTTGACATGACTTTGCAGATATTGTTTATTCAGTCAAAGTAGTCTTCTATGTCTATATTTGGATCTAATAAATCTTCTCCATAGACACTGAGGTCCATCTTGTTGAGAATGAGGTTTTCAAATGTTTCCTCGAGATCTGTATCTCCTATCAGCACGGCTCCTTGCATCATGCCATCCTTCATTACGACCTTCACATACTCCATCCCTACAACACAAATAGATGACCTTCATTACGACCTTCACATACTCCATCCCTACAACACAAATAGATGACCTTCATTACGACCTTCACATACTCCATCCCTACAACACAAATAGATGACCTTCATTACGACCTTCACATACTCCATCCCTACAATACAAATAGATGACCTTCATTACGACCTTCACATACTCCATCCCTACAACACAAATAGATGACCTTCGTTATGACCTTCACATACTCCATCCCTACAACACAAATAGATGACCTTCATTATGACCTTCACATACTCCATCCCTACAATACAAATAGATGACCTTCATTATGACCTTCACACACTCCATCCCTACAATACAAATAGATGACCTTCATTATGACCTTCACATACTCCATCCCTACAACACAAATAGATGACCTTCATTATGACCTTCACACACTCCATCCCTTCAACAATAATTAGTAAAAGTTTTACTGAAATTGGAACATATTCGGCCTTTTTTCTTTACTTTAGATGCCACATCGTACCTCCTGCAATTATTTCCATGCACGCTTCTTGCAGTGTCTGTTTGCAGATTTCTCATTAAATGAAAAAATCAGAGGAGATATGTGATGTCTGTTTAAACAGCTTCAGTATCATTAATGTAGTATACATAATTTAAAGAATGCTATTTACCGCATAATATTCTCCATCTGTACAGACTGCAATATATATGCCCCTTCCTTATGAACTTTTTATACTTATTCTATCTTATAAACATTCTACACTTTATATATGCACTTTTTATCACTAAAGATCAAAATAAAAATATTAAGTTAAGAATATATCATATATTGAAGTTTCTAAATTTTCTAAACATTCTACACTTTATATATGTACTTTTTATCAATAAAGATCAAAATAAAAATAATAAGTCAAGAATATATCATATATTGAAGTTTCTAAATTTGCCATAACTCCACAACTCCTACAGAAGCAAATTTTAAAAATTAAAGGCAACTGCCTTTTGTGCATCACAAACTGCAGCTGAGAAGACCTTTGCCAATAAGGCAAGCCAACATGCAGCACAGTCGCACAGCAAGATGTCCCAAGATTACATATTTGTGATGAATCTCTGCCAAGGTTAGAGGTGCGTCACACTGCCATGCCCTCTGGTGGCAAATGCCAAAAAACACTAGCTCCCACTGCTAATAGGATCCTGTAGCTTCTGGCTGCACATTTATTCTGAGGTAAAAAAAGTGTCAAATATCCTTGTTTTGGTTCTTACAAATAATTGAGTGGTCCTATCTATCTAAGCAAACATACAATATGTTTTGCTATTGGAAAGTTAAAATGATTTCCTTTAACAACTGAACTTTATCTTTTATTGAAATAATTACTGTATTAAGTCCTGGTTTGGATTTATTACAGTTCCTAATCTTACTTGGTCGATCCTTTCCAGATGTCCTACTTTCAAAGCAGGTGTTGACAGTTAAGTCACAATTATATCCACAAATCATTGGTAACTGGGGGCAATGGTGGTCTGGGGGTTAATAAACAATGGCCTACATGAGACAGAGGTCTATAGCAGTGCTGCCCCCTGGAGTGAGGTAGGGCCAGGTGGGTACTGCCCTCAAGGTATGGAGGAAGGCAGTGATAGGGGACTCTGCCATCTTCTCTTGTATCAGTGCTCCTCTCAGTACCTCAGCATCTCATCCCCAGGGGGCTCTCCGAAATCACTCAACTGTTACTATGGTAACTGTGATGCCAGTAGAGTTCTAAATTAGTTTATCAACCTGCAATTATCTATCTAAAAAGTATTTTGAAAATGCGGTGTAAAAAGTGTATTTGTTTCTTCTTGATATGCATAGATGATCTTCCTCCCAAAAGGTTGTTTTTAAATTATGATGAATCATTAAGAAATAATGACTTGACATATTCTGCTTCCAGGAGAAATAAGACATACAGACATTGTGTCTGTATGAATTCTGAAGAAACATAAAGTATGCCTTCAGGCTTATGGAAACCTATTTCAACATTGCAAAGTCACCTCCCCTTAACTCACACGCTATGTTTCCCTTGTTATAGTATATTGGCTATGTCAACACTGCATCTTTAAATCTACTTAAATTCTTTAAAGTCTTTGCAATTTGGCCAGCTACACCAAACAGGAAAGGTGCTGAACATTCCCATGTGACTGCAAGACATTACTCATATTCAGACACATCCTTTGTACATATATGCTCCAGCTATATTCAACTTTTCTCAATGTTGACTGTTAAGTGATTTTTAGTGATATATATATATATATACCAAGGGAAGCTTTAATAAAACATTATTTTGATATAATTATTATTTGCTCAGATTCAATTATCATTGTTTATAATTATAATGCTGCTAACTACATAACTACATCATCATTGTTTTGATATGATTTCAAATTGTTGTTTATAGATATTACATGTATTTTAGTGCAGGTTCTCTATACAAGCATAAGGAATGGTTTTGTAATATTTGAGGTGGAGTATTTACCTTTGGTGACTCTGACCATCAGCTCGTGATCCATCCCGAGCCCCTGCCCATTGAAGAGACCCAGCAACACAACCTGCCAATACATAAAACACTTGCGTAATACCATCTCAACCAATACATATTTTACCTGATTTAATAACTGTTTATATCTTATCCTGGGCTGTATGTCATTACAAATATTTGAATTCTACCACTGATTAAATGGTTACCACTTATGTTTTGTATTTGATCTAGATGAGACGTATAAGACTATATATAAGACTGGGAGAAAGTAAAACAAGAACTCAAATTCATCTCAGACCAAAGTAAGGTCGATTTTTTTCTGTCGAGGCATTGTCAGGATCTGAAAGTTTGAGTTTTTGCTAAGAGGCATAATTTTCTTTACCTGGCTCTCATAGCATTTGAATGATTTGAAAGCTGAACTCTGAAAGCTAAACAAATTTGTTCCATCAATAAACATTTTACATAACCACTATTGCGTCATTGGAAATGATTACCTAGGTACCCCTCAGTTGCTAGGCAAAGAAGGTCCTTGTTAAAAAAACAAGTTATATGATAGTCAAATCTATGTGATAGTCAAAGAAACATTCTTGTAAAATGGTGATTTGGACTGTAATTTTATTCAACAAAATGCAAATATTCTTGGTACAACTACCGAATGTGAATCAACATATAGCGGGAGGGCCTTAATACACCTGTTCATTTATCCAGGGCTTCTGCAGATTGTCCAGAAACAAAGGTACATTTATTGAGAATTGATGATATTTCTTTACATCTTTCTTTTACTTCACAACTCTGTTTCCATCCATATTTCTAATGTATAGCAGAGACCGTATTGTTCAATAAATTTATGTGAAATTAATGGGACAACATATTTATAATGCACTGCAGACAGGCATTAATTACGTAATTAATATCAATAATATCAATGAGACAAAATCATAAACTAGACAAAATCATAAACTAGACAAAATCATAAACTAGACAAAATCATAAACTAGACAAAATTATAAACTAGACAAAATTATAAACTAGACAAAATTATAAACTAGACAAAATTATAAACTAGACAAAATTATAAACTAGACAAAATTATAAACTAGACAAAATTATAAACTAGACAAAATTATAAACTAGACAAAATTATGAACTAGACAAAATAATTAACTGTTTTGAAGGATATATGAACATCATGAGTTATTAAAGCATTACAAAGAGATTTTTGAATGAGTTGTTACAAGACATAAAAGTTAAACTCTCTGTATAGTTCAATGCCAGCCGTTGACTGCAGGTGACTGGTAAACATGGTTAGCATCAACCCAGATGAGGCTTGAAGTAGGTTAGCACTGTCATATTTTCAATTCAAATGACAATACCCTTGACGCCAAAAGCCAAGGTCACACTTCTATGTCCTTATTTTACATTTAAGTTCTTCAATATTGACATTCCACCAAACGATTATGCTATCAAAGGAAGGTACTTTCAGAAAGGGACTATTAATTAGGGTCTTATTTTTAATTGTTTTACAGGCCCTTATTGGAATGTATCAATAAAATAGTAAAACAACATGAAAGGCATACACTCCTATTTCCAATTAAATAGTGTTGTTTTAAGATAAAACCTAACCTTATAGTTAAAGAACTTTGTGGCATGAGCAAAAAGCTCAAAGCAGAAATCCATCAAAACGTCCTCTCCCTTTATGTCGGCTATCATACATTTGGCTGCGTAGTGCCCCATCTGACGAGCCTGCGACCACAACCGCATCTAAACAATCAAAACATATATCCTAATGTCACCAACCCATTTATATAGGTTAACATTTTGATGTCATTTTGGTTATTAGTGTAAATATCTATTTAATACTCTCATGGTTTAGACAAAAAAACCTTTAATGAAATGGAGTTTTACTGCTATATTTAGTTTTAAAGAATGTTGAAAAAGAAATGATGATTAACACATCTTGTTCTTATTTTTATGAAAAAAGATTTCTTTTTTGCACTGTACATTATGAAAACACAATACCAGAATGGTAAAAAGAACAGAAAAAAGCCAGAAAAAATAATCACAAAAACTTGATGCTTTGTATTTGTCATGAAAGTTGTTCTTTGTCATTAATTTCTTTCAGATTGGTTTGAGGCAGTGTTTTGTCAACTTATAGCCCATATAAAAATGTAGTTCGAAAAGACAATCTCATATATCTGAAAACTTCAGACTAAGATTTTTCATATTTCTAATTTCCAAAGGGCATTTTGACCTTAGAATTTGTTGTTCATGGGTTAAATCTGACAGAATATCTACAGCCATCATGAAGGTTTGCACGATAGCTGGATGCTTTGGATTTAAGGCTGAATTACTGTCTAAGTGGTGCCATCTGTAGGGATTTCTGTGACCAGTGCCCTCTGTAGGCCTTCTTCATTATACTACCCCTCACATAATATAATTACAAAAAGATTGAGGAAAATCAAAATAAGAATGGAGTGCCATTACAAATTGTCATTTACACATCATTAGTGATTCATATAAAATGGCCATTAGCGGTTCATTTAGTCATGCACATGTATGACAATGAGCTGTTAAAGTCAGATGGTAGGATTTTACACAATGCCTTGGCCTTAGCTCAACTAGAGTGCATTTATCCACATATGACACTGACCTGTATGCAGTGAGGGGCGTGATCCCATGCGGCAGTACAGCTGTCACCTGCTGCATACACATCTGGCACTGACCTGTATCCAGTGAGGGGCATGATCCCATGCGGCAGTACAGCTGTCACCTGCTGCATACACATCTGGCACTGACCTGTATCCAGTGAGGATCATGATCCCATGGGGCAGTACAACTGTCACCCTGCTGCATACACATCTGGCACTGACCTGTATCCAGTGAGGGGCATGATCCCATGCGGCAGTACAGCTGTCACCTGCTGCATACACATCTGGCACTGACCTGTATCCAGTGAGGGGCATGATCCCATGCGGCAGTACAGCTGTTACCTGCTGCATACACATCTGGCACTGACCTGTATCCAGTGAGGATCATGATCCCATGGGGCAGTACAACTGTCACCTGCTGCATACACATCTGGCACTGACCTGTATCCAGTGAGGGGCATGATCCCATGCGGCAGTACAGCTGTCACCTGCTGCATACACATCTGGCACTGACCTGTATCCAGTGAGGATCATGATCCCATGGGGCAGTACAACTGTCACCTGCTGCATACACATCTGGCACTGACCTGTATCCAGTGAGGGGCATGATCCCATGCGGCAGTACAGCTGTCACCTGCTGCATACACATCTGGCACTGACCTGTATCCAGTGAGGGGCATGATCCCATGCGGCAGTACAGCTGTCACCTGCTGCATACACATCTGGCACTGACCTGTATCCAGTGAGGGGCATGATCCCATGCGGCAGTACAGCTGTCACCTGCTGCATACACATCTGGCACTGACCTGTATCCAGTGAGGGGCATGATCCCATGCGGCAGTACAGCTGTCACCTGCTGCATACACATCTGGCACTGACCTGTATCCAGTGAGGGGCATGATCCCATGCGGCAGTACAGCTGTCACCTGCTGCATACACATCTGGCACTGACCTGTATCCAGTGAGGGGCATGATCCCATGTGGCAGTACAGCTGTCACCTGCTGCATACACATCTGGCACTGACCTGTATCCAGTGAGGGGCATGATCCCATGCGGCAGTACAGCTGTCACCTGCTGCATACACATCTGGCACTGACCTGTATCCAGTGAGGAGCATGATCCCATGCGGCAGTACAGCTGTCACCTGCTGCATACACATCTGGCACTGACCTGTATCCAGTGAGGGGCATGATCCCATGCGGCAGTACAGCTGTCACCTGCTGCATACACATCTGGCACTGACCTGTATCCAGTGAGGGGCGTGATCCCATGCGGCAGTACAGCTGTCACCTGCTGCATACACATCTGGCACTGATGTCCTCATCTTATCATTAACTTTAAAACCTCCATCATCTGATGTATCAAACTGAAATCATAATAACAAAAAGGTTGTTTATTTTGTTTTGAATCAAATACTTTAAAGAAATATTTAAGCACCTTAATATTACCCCATAATTTGAAACTATAAAAGGTAAAAAAAGAACATTTTTAAAGAATCTCAAACTAATGACGTGGCACGACTAACAGTCAGGGGAGTGCTCAAAAGCAAACTTAAAGAAATGCAATACAAAAACCAATACAAAAAAATCTTCACATGAAACAACAACAAATGCTTTTTGGAAAGTTGTTTAAAAATGGGTCTTGTGACTTTGGAAAAAAAAGAATTATCATTGAGATACCTTGTTTGTGTCTGATATGAAAGCTTTGACATTTGGGATTACTCCTGTGGCACTAACTACAAAATCACAGCCATACACTCGGCCATTGGTTAACTCCACAAATACCGGCCAGCAGTCTGCAATTTGAACAGCAAGCATTGTAAGAGTACTGATTATAGGATTTTTTTTGCATCTTCTAAAAGTTGATGAAATTTGAAGTTTCAAGATTTTCCTAACAAATACAACAAATACATAAAATCAACTCTGAATATGAAATATCAATAGAGTATTTAATGGTAGTTAATGACCATATGGTACTAAGCATATATTATAGCATGGTACTTAGTACCACATGGTAGTTAAATATGATACACATTATTCAGGACTTATTGTGTGGCTTAATTAATTCTCACTCCTTGAATTTCAATACTTTGATCCACCAGGTGTCTCTTGTCTCATTTGAAAAGTAACAAGAGCAATATGTTAAAATATTTCAAACCTTGTGAATATTCTGATGATTTGTCTGAAGGCACTGCTGTTGATGAGGATGTGGAGGTTGATGATGAGGATGTGGAGGTTGATGATGAGGATGTGGAGGTTGATGATGAGGTTGTGGAGGTTGATGATGAGGTTGTGGAGGTTGATGATGAGGATGTGGAGGTTGATGATGAGGATGTGGAGGTTGATGATGAGGTTGATGAAGTTGACTTGTCTGGAAGATTTTGTGGAGTTAACTTTGCATCTATCACATCTTGGGGAGTCAGGAGCTGATTGATCTCAACTTTGTACTCAACATGAATCCTGTGTGATACCTGTAACAAGCAATAATCAATCGGTATGCAATCTAATGCAGTCAAATATATGTGTCCAAATTTTAACCTGGTAATGTCTTTAACCTAGAACTCCTGGGGTCATGATATTATGTACAAAACATGGTCACACACACCGCAACAATTTATATAAACTTGACATACGTCATATAAAATCTGTAAGATCTGTCACAAAATAAAACATAGTCTTCCTTTGATGAACAAATAAACATTTTGATCTGATTTTCACAGACACCTCTAAAAACTATGAAGAAAGCAATATACAGATATTAGGTACCGGTATTTCTTTTATAAATTCTTGATCAATTTTCAAAATAAAAAATAAATACATATGACATTAGATTTACTTTCAAAGAAGATCTTTTTAAAGTATTGTGCATAATTATGCTTCAGGATCTTTTTAACCTGTTCTTTGATGACTTGATATGCATCTTCAAAAAACTGCAGAAATCTTAGAGAAGATTTTCAACGGATATCTAGCATATGCTAATGATGTTACATTACTATGTCCTAATATTAAGGTTTACAAAAGATGCTTAGTGTGTGAAAAGAATATGTCCAAGAATCTAACATGAAATTCAATAAGACACCATTGAGCACAATATTTGGATAAGAAAAGAACCAGTTTGATCCCAAAGTGATGCTTAATGGTACCTTCCTAAAATGGTTTACCGGAGGGTAGCATCCAGTTTTAAAGATGAAAAAGATATTAAATCGGTTGCTATCTAATTTTGGATTTTCACAAACTGATAAGACTATTGATAAATTGTTTACATATTAAATGATAACAACAGTAATTCTTGTTATTTTTATGGATCCAAGATGTGAGAACTTCAATATAAGATATTGCATGAATTATAAATTGGCTGGAATGTAAGATGTGTTTGCAAGTTGCCATAGCAATGTATTAACAAATTTGTTTGCACCTGAATTGCAGCTACATAAAAGAAAAGCTCTTTCTAAGATTGATTTTTTTACATGATAGCAAAAAGTGAAAACTCAGTTGTACCTTTTATTGCTAGGATTACTGTTAAAATGTTTTTAAAGTATTGGAAAATGTTACATGGAAGTAGGTATTAAATATCATAATCATGACCATAAAAAAAATGTTTATGTGCCAAATGAGTTTGTATTTATTTTATAATTGTATGTAAACTTTGAGTATGAATAATGATATTGAATGTTTTATGTTTCTGTCAAATAAAAATAATCTGTGAAGTTTAGTTTATTATATTGTTATTGTCCATTCTAAATATTTTCCATGTTAAATATTTTCAATATATCTCAAGAATAGGCCAAGATCCCAATACGAGTTACATTTGAATGTTATTCACACCTTCAAGTATTCACATTTGTTTCTCTAGGTGTGCATAACAACTTGACATCAAGGCTATTCACACTTACCAACAAAGGTGTGGGTGACTTTGGCCTGAACATTCAAATTGTTGTTTTCAACTCTTGTCCATATAGGTGTGAAAAGCTTTGAGCAGTCTTGGTCTTTATATAGTCAGAGCACAATTTTTCCTGCACTGACCATTTAAAAGTGGTAGAAAGTACCAATAGTGATATAATATTATTTTATCTTCTCTTGGACAATCTTGCAAATATTTTGCTCATAAAATAGTAAGCTGCCAAAGTCTCTGAGATCAGCAATAAGGAATGAGGTTATCCTGTGCGACCATGACTGAACACAAGCTCGACCAAACCTTGCATCAGATGAAGATCCTGCTAAGCAAGATTAGTGATGTTAAGTCCCGCCACCAGAGGGCTCTCCAACAACACAAAGACAGTAAGCATCATCAATTGAAGTGCGAGTTACAAGTTCTACAAGGTACATACAATATGTTTTACCAGTATGCAAACCTAAAGGCAAGACAGTTAGTCACAGAACTGTCCAGAGAGGGCAGCACTGGTCATATGAATTCTCAGATTCGCAACTGAGTTAATCTTATTTGCAAAGTGGTTCTTATCAGAACCAACCTATCCTTCCGGGTGAACAAACTGTCAAAGCTTTTCACTACATTTAATCAAGATTTACTTCATTTGTTCAAGATATCATTAAAATCACAAAGTCCATGGTGAAAACTACATTTTTTAATGAAATACACCCCTGAAAGTCTCTTAATAACTAGATTTTACACAATTGAAAACTTTTGTAATCATCTAAAAATGCAATGCAATCTCAGTTCTGGAATTATTTTATCACATTTTTTTCAATTATTTTCAACACAAGAGAAGGTGTGTATTACATCTTACACTTTTCAGTTTCGCAATGGTCTCAGTGGTTTGACCACTACAAATTGTAAGAATAACAAACTTTCATTGATAAATGAGAAGACTATTTAAGAAGCAAGCTTACAGGCTGCAGTCCCACCATGTGTAGATTCTCAGCCCAGTCAGGCCCCAGGGCTGTACCAAGCACCATTCCAGCATCGCTGCTACTCACATCATCTGCCAAATACAATAAAATGTCAATATTTCTCTATAACATATATTGTGATAGAAGAAGGGAATGAAGGATAAGGCACAGCCTATGTCTATGGTTGTCTCATCCACAGTCATCAAAGAAGATTTCCCCTCTCACAGAGTAAACAATGCCACGCCCCCTTTTCTAACGACATCATTATGTAATATACCAAGATATGCAAAGTAAAACAAGTTTTTTTTTCATCAATCATCGCTACTTATAGAGACAAGACTTTCTTCTGTTGATTGATTAATGTCAACTTTGGGCATAATGAAATTAGATCATGAGGCACATGTGTAAAATGAGGGATGACTGATGACAAGATTCATCAAGTCTCATAGACTCAGTGAAGGAACAGCACCTCCAGAGGTGCTGACATCTCTACCAGATCCAATATAAACAAGAATTAGGATAACGCAGTCAGTCTCCACCCAACTCAAGAGATCTAATAAGATTGAAACCGTTGTTGGTATTGGCTACGGACTGTGATCGTCGTCTAGCTTTTTCTTGAGGATCCTTGCCCTTTTTACTGTCTCATAGACTGATTAGACAAGTGGAAAGTGAACAGGAAGTTGTTATTTAAGACATAATGGCATGCTGATAAATACTGAAGAACCATACAATACATGGTGACATCACTAAATGCTAAATGCACACAAACTATTAATATTTCCACAGATTCTTTCTTTGATCCATTATAATGTTGCATGCCTTGTTATCTTATGTTATGACTTCATTAAAAAGTGAGTGTGCCCCCATTGGTACATAAAGAGACAGAAAAACCTACCGTAAATGACCTTATATAAGATGAGGTTTTTGTACCCAAACACTCAGTTAATGTTTGGGGGGGCCGTCTTATACACAAGGGCAACCTGTGGACGGGAATTTACGGCAAGAATAATATGCTTACGCAACACAAGATCGCCATTTTGAAAGGCGGAAGTGACCGTTTCGAAATAATGAATATCGGACGTAGCAGATCGATTTTAATTGCATTTTAAATGATAAATAAAGCTATTTACCCAATATTATCACATATTATGCTTTGCAGGCCAAGAACAGAACAAAAACATCCATCCTTTTAACATGCATTACGCAATACGAGGTCGTGATTTCAAAAAGCGGGAGTGACGGGGACAAACTCTTATTTTTGGCGCGAAAATGATCAGAGCCTATTAAATTGCATTGAAATATTAATATATTGCGCAATTATGGATCCCTGTCTGTTATTTCGAGGACATCACATGTTTTACTTTGTGTAGAAATTCTCGACCTGCGAAACATAATTTGTGATAATATTGGGTAAATACCTTTATTTATCATAAAACGCAATTAAAATCGATCTGCTACGTCTGATGTCTATTATTTCGAAACGCTTTATTTTTACTTTGTTTTCAATGATTCCAATTATTAGCGTTCACAGTTTTGCATTTTGTCATTGTTTCTACTGCTTTGAGTCGTGTCTTCCCTTTTTGACAGAAATGCTTTCACACGTGGATCTATAATTTTAATTGCATTTTAAATGATAAATAAAGGCATTTACTTATATTATTTTACAATTATGCTTCTCAGGTCGAGAATTTCTCCACGTCCTTGATCAAAGCGTTTTTATTATTTATCATTTAAAAAGAAATTAAAATCGATCCGCTATCTGTTATTTCGAGGACATCCCGTGCATCATTTTACGTTTTACTTTGTGGACAAATTCTCGACCTGCGAAGCATAATTTGTGATAATATTGGGTAAATACCATTATTTATCATTTAAAACGCAATTGAAATCGATCCGCTACGTCCGATATTTGCTATTTTGAAATTATGAACATCGTATTTACCGTAAATTTACGTTTTACCGTAAATAATCAAGTATAAGACCATTAAGATCTTGTTGCGTAAGCATATTTACATTTCACTTTTAAAATGGCCACCAAACTTGGATGGTAGCAGTGCCGATGTTTCGAGAAAAAACGACTCGTCTTATATTCGGAAATTGGACTTTTCAAGCAAAATAACCTCAATTTTGGGGGGTCGTTTTAGACTCGAGTCGTCTTATATACGAGTAAATATGGTATTTGGTGGTCTGGTCGCCCTCTCATCTGCTCTTAGATGTCAATTTCTAGATTTTATAATTCATGCACATTCACAATTGGAATATATTTTGAATGAAAGTAAGAAAACCTGCAAATATTTCAACTTGTAGGAATACCAATAAATAACTCATTTTCTTGGTTTCACAAGTAGAAAGTTTAAACATTATATTTCTTACAGTATAAACATACCTCCGTATCTATACTTGAGCCTTTTGACAGGTCCGTTCTGGCGATGCTTATCACATGACAGGGCAGGTAGAAAGAACTCAGCTGCCCCAGCATCCACAAACGTGCTGCTTATACAATCATCCTTTATGGCCCAAATTATCTCACATCCTTCTATCTCATATCTGCAAATTAAGAATGATCACAATATGTATATTTGTCTTAGTTTTTACATGTTGTGTTTTATTTTCCCTCTTTGGGGTAGTAGCAACATCTTGTAATTTGACCAATCACTCTATTTAATACATCAGTAATTCTCTTTCAAACTTCTATATGGTAACCTGTAACCAATCATTTAAAGATTCCCAGAATGCAATGAATAACCATATAACCATCACTTGCATGCTTATCTCTCTACAATATATCCATTTTCAAACCATATCAATTTACTGTGGAAGGATATGATGGTAAATAAACTGCACCCCCTCACTTATTACAAAGAAGACATAAATTCATAAAATCAATATGCAGAGTTTATACATACACCAACTCTGTGGCAATTCCTCCATTTCCCACTATCACAACTCTCCTTGCCGTTTTCAATTTCTCACTGAACACCTATAACATGGAAAAAAATATCCAAATCTCACAAGCAGATAATATTTTTCAAGACTTAAGAATACATCAATACCAGCTTGGCGTTTATTGTGTGAGATGGATGCATAATTACCTTCACTGTTTCTGTATCTCGGATGCCTAATACATATTGGTTATCTTCTGCTATCAACTGAAAAAAAATGGACAAATAACAAGTGTCTTTTTAAAAACAAATTATTTAGTGATGCTGACTGAAATGGATAAAGAGAATTTTGGGTTCTCCTTGTACGCGAGTGTTATACAGTATAAAATTTACCTTTGGCGTACCTCCCGTACAAATACACAGCTTATCATAAGTTAATTTGTCTCCATCACATGTTTCAACTTCCTGAAATTATGTCATGAGGAATTTTTAATGCTGATCAACCAGGAAACTAAGTAAAGTTTCTAATAATTTTTTTACTTTCAAACAGGCAAGTATAAAGGTATTTTTTTTGTGTTAATATGAACTCCAATTTTGAGGACAACACTTTTTGTGTTTTAAGAATTTTACATTACTTGGAGTCACAACTGCTCCTGAAAACTAAAATAAGGGAGGGAGTTTTTTTTTCCCAATCTAACCCACAAGTATTTATATTTGGGGTTGGTTACCTTGGCCTGAGAATTGAGGTGAGTGACAGCAGTGTGACGGACCACCACATTGGGACACCTGGCCTGGAGGTTGTGCATCGGCCTCTCCTCGACATCAAACTCCTCCAGTGTCTTGGTCACCTGCAAATACTGATATATTAATAACCCACAAAAAGGAGGATTATTTATTTATTTTCAAAAGAAGCTCATTTATATACATAAGCTATAAACTATGTTATCTAAAGATATGTTCATTAAGTAATACTCAACATTACTTATAATGAGTTCTGCTACCAAATTTCAAAATAGTTTGGGACTAATCATTTGCTACTAACCTTTCTGAAGTTTGTGATGGCCTTGATCAGAGGAGAAGCAGAAAGAAGCAGTATTTTTTCCTCCGTGCATAACTGAGATATCTGTTTTCACACAATTTGAATCAATTATGGGTCAACATAAAAAAAAAAATTTGGCCCGCCTATTAAGGAAATTACTCTGCTGAACAGAAGGTGTCGAGGATTGACTGCCTCTGCTTAGCAGAGCAGCGGAAAATTATTTCAGATTATTTCAAGTAATTAAATTTCTTTCCAGATCTTTCTGGAAACTACTAATTAAAGTATAAGTTTAATCAATAAAAGTATATTTACAGTTTCAGCACAAGTAACCCCTGCTATTCCTCCTCCAATGATGATATATCTGAAATGGTTATCATCTTCCTCCTCTCTACTCTCCGGTATGTTGCTCATTTTAGGTGTCTTGTAAAACTATAAATATAACAGAATATTAAAAACAATCACAGAAATAAATGATGGGCATCAAAATGATGCTTTATGCCCTGGTCAAAGTATAGAGAACTGAATTAGCTTCCTGCCTCTCATGGCAAGTGCATGCTGCAGCATAGTGTAAAACTCTCACTGAATCTACACCTGTACTAAACAAGAAAAAGTGGTGATCCACATGTAACACGGATGAGAAAAAATGCGATGACGATATTGCCGTCTTCAACTTTTTGTCATCACGCACTTCTTTATCTTTGTTTACTTGTTATATGAACGTATTCATACGCTAGCGCTTGTAGACTGGTGCCGCCCTCTGTGTATCCACACGATGTTCTTGACACTTGGCAGGAGACCAGTCTACAGCGCATGCACACGATGAACACTCCACAGTGGCGTCAGTTGCTTGGACAATATTGACCACAGAAAAAACCGATTTACAACCCACAGGAAATGACTACCCATTTCCCATGATCGTACCGATCACAGAATAACACAGATAGTCCCTTTTTGATATCCACTGCCTGTCGGCAGTGGATATCAAAAAAGGACCATCCGTGTTACAAAAAAAAGACAACCTGGTATTTCTATTTAAATTATAAATAAAGCATGTGTGTCTTAACCCCTAACAGACATGGCTATCTAAATTTTGTTGATTGGCATGACTAACCACTTTTTTTTCTGGACCAGTGTATCTGCATAATTTATCAATAAAATTTGTAACTATTGGTTATTCAATATGCTCAATGATGCACTAGGGTCAAAAGTTCATGATCCAAGCTGTCTGACGTCATTATCATTAAGTTGCAGCCCAAGAGAATGTTAAACAAGAAAAAGTGGTGATCCACATGTAACACGGATGAGAAAAAAAAACCAAACAAACCAAAACTGTCAACAAACAGAACAAAAATTAAAATTAAAATAAACAAAACAAAAATTACAGCAAACAAAACAAAAATTAAAAGAAACAAAAAACACAAAATGAAATATTATCTTGATTCATCGTTTAAAATTATTTAATTTGGTATATGAACGATTTTTTTAGCACAACTTTATGCAAAGATGTGCCTTTTAGGGCTCGATTACGTAAGTATCCCTAATATCGCTCAGGCCCTTACCGCAAATCATCGATCTTTCTTTTGCATGTCATCTGACTTCTAATTGTCCGATTTACACCAAATTTGAACTAAACTTACTGATAATTCCTTGTTCTAGCGATTGGGAAGCATTTGCAAGCAATCTGAAGGGATAATTTTGTGCAGCGATGGGCGATGACGATGTTGTCATTTCGGCGGGATGCCTATTGGCTTTGCACATGCACGGACACATATTTGCGTTACGTAATCGCCTCGTGCACGTGCCAACCATTGACATGACGTCAGTGTAATCATCGTCAGTGTTTTACTTGTATTCATACGCCGAATACTAGACTGGCCCCCAACCGAGTGTCAAGAAATGAGGGTGAACCAGTCGAATCTATCGCATGCACACGGCGAACACTCCACAGTGGCGTCAGTTGCTTTAACAATAATGACCACAGAAAAAACCGAATCACAAACCACAGGAAATGAATACGCATTTCCCATGATCGTACCGATCACAGAATAACACAGATAGTTCCTTTTTTTGACAAGCATTGCCTGTCGGCAATGCTTGTCAAAAAAGGAACCATCCGTGTTACAAAAATGACATCATTAAGCCAGAACAATGGTTACCGGTGGTGGACATTGCTGTCCTTCCCAAAGTAGGTGTGTCAACCCCTTTATACTTTATGATCCTTTTATCTCAGGCAACCCACTTTTCATGGTTGACTACTTCTATACCATAATGCACCATTCATTATGGCAGCAGAATACTTTTTTTTAAACTACAGGACAGTTCAAATGTCATGTACTTCATTTACTTTAACTGATACATCTGTATACCAGCGAAATGGGAAAGCTGGGAAGATATAGAATAGCATTTTCAGAAGCCTTTTACTCCAATTTGCAGATGAGAGATGTTTTCACAGTTCAAAATTAGCACCGTCACCCCCGAGGTGCACCTTGTGAAATTAGAACAAAAGTCGTTGGGGACCTGCAAGGAGGAGAAGGTACTGACAGCTATTCCAAGCTGGATTGACTGCTGAAATAAAATTGAAAAGTTGTCCCAAATATTTTTCGTACAAATCAAAATGCAAAAGGGAAACAAGGTTCCGAGATTTATACTTGTAATTTTTTTTGTAACACGGATCAGATTATTAGAGAACCAGTTAACCGTAGCCCTCCGTGCTCGGCGAGTCTTCCTCCGTGCTCTGTGGGCTGTCACGGAGGAGAAAATTTCTTCTCGGCCGAGGAAAATTGCATCAATTGGCCGCTTGGTGTCACCACCTCACTACAGTATATTCGTATGTAGTTTATTTCCACGGAGGAGAAAACTGCTCCTCCGTCGGAAGGAGAATGCATTGATTGGCCGCTTGGTGTCACCACCTTATATTTTGTAGATTGAAGATTTCACATTAATATCTCAGTCAATACATGCTTACAGAAATGATTTACAGTGACCGGCAACTGTCCGAAACCGGCAGATGAAACGCGGACATTTTTAACTCGGCCAAATATCGAGTAAAACTGTTCTGTACTAATTGCAATTGAGCTGTATATTGTACCTCACACGTCATCTTGTTAGTCCTATTCCTTTCAAAACGTTAAAAGTGTTTATTTGTTTTCACGGCACGAATGTTTGTGTCACTGTCAAATGACATCAGAAGTGGTGACGTGACCATCATTAAAACTCCACAGACCGTTAAAGTCGAAGATCTTCTTTTGGCGTGAGCAGTTTTTACACAGTTTTTAAAGGGTTTGTGAAATTCGGGAGTGAAAAACATGAAAGTGTTTGGATTATGCTGCCGGTCACTGTAAATATATCTGAGATCGTGAGAACAAGAGGAAGACAGTTAGACCTATATATGTATTTTGTAGATTTTATTTTGTGTTTGGCCCGAAAATGACTGCCGTAATTGTGAACTAAATAAAAAGATATTAATTATAGTTTTGAAGATTTGATACAATGGTTAACACACGTCTGACGGGCAAAATTGCTAAAGACTACCGCCAGATGTCACGACCTCTCAATGCAGTTCCAATATTGACCACCAAGCCCTCTAGTGGACTTTGTATGCGATGGAATAAACTTTCAGGGAGACATCTGGCGGTTGAATTGTCCATACAAGCGAGGAGTTTATCAAATTTTATCAAAAAGTTGTTAAAATTGACTTTTTAAGGATCCTTTTCCTTCTAAATCGATGTCACAGCTAGGTAAGATGTTCATATTAACTACAATAGGACACAGAATTGTTGTGGAATTAAATAAAATGAGCCACGGAGCAAGATTTGGAAGTTTGCTCGGCCGAGGAGTTCCTCCGTGCTACCACGGAGCAAGGAGTTGCTCGGCCGAGGAGCTGCATAAACTCCACGGAGGAGCAGTCCACGGAGCACGGAGGAAGATTCGCCGAGCGCCGAGGTCTGCAGTTAACTATTGTTGGATTATTACTGAGATGTCATTCTGGTAGATTACACAGTTATTTTCATGACATCCTCTATATTCCACTGAGTCCAGAAGCAACAAATTTGTGGGGAGTGGGTGGGGCCAATATGACGTCAATGTATATATATAATAATATAATATTTATTATATATATATACATTGACGATTGACACGGCGCATGCCATCTGGCTGCATCGAGACTCAGTGCTTTATTCATTTACATGTACATGTACTTGTAACTTGATAAAGTTGATGACAGTTTGAAAACAGAATCCAAATGCTCAGTTTTCGTTGTTTTCGAAGCCCACTGATGAGGACATCACACGTTTCGGCGATTTACCTTATCTTCAAATCATAAATTCTTCATTTCATATCATTAAACTGTCTACTGTTCTTCCAAGTCTGGTTAATTCCTAGAAAAAGAACACGTTTCTCTCTCTCTCAGCTCCACATTACCTTCCTACGGAAGTTGACTGAGTGAAGGAAGACATGCCAACGTACTCTAGAAGGAAATAAACTGTATATAACGATAGGGAACCATTTGGGAAACCACGTAGTGTTCTCCAATCACCCATCGGCAAAGCCCAGATAGGTGATCTGGAGAGGTCCATTTGTCATCGTTTTAGCTATAAATCACACTGACACATCTTAAAAATAATAACAAAATATACTCACGTAGTTAAACAATGTATATGAGAAGCATTTAATGATTTATCATGCTCCAAAACATGTCAAATTGACATAACTATCACGAATTCTGCTAAATTCCTGTCTGCAAAACGTGTTGACAAAGCCATTTTGTACCACGTGATCAAAAGCAGCCAATGAGAGGCATTCAGTGGTTTTTGTTAGAAGCGCTCTGATTAGCTGCTTTTTATATACGTCAGAGACCGGATACGCGCTAGGAACCAATCAAAAAACCGGAAACGCGCTGTGGACCAATCAGATTCTAGCATGTTCTGCGCATGCTTGCGCGCTAGATAGTTATCCCTAGAATCTGATTGGTTCTAATATGACCCGAATGGCCCCTCATGAGGGGCCATTCGGGTCATATTAGAACCAATCAGATTCTAGGGATAACTATCTAGCGCGCAAGCATGCGCAGAACATGCTAGAATCATTTCCTTCCACACTGTCCACCAGAGGCACACGCAAACTATTACTATGATAGGTTCACCATGTCGCCCTCTGGTGGAGTTTGATTTCCTTCACCACGTGACTCTCATCTTCACGTGGTCTGCGTGACGTCATGTAATGAGCTGGTCACGTCATGTAATGACGTCACCTGGCAGACATGACACTGACATGAAGGTCTTCTTTTTGGTTTGACCGGTCGTAGTGTAAAGTGAGTAAGTCATTTTCATACTTCTGCATAATTTCATATTTCTGAATAATTACCACTTAAAATACACTCAGATTTCATATTCTTGAATTTCTCTGGCCACCTCAATGGCCACCTGAATTTTATGTTTTTGAATTTCCAATTTCATATTTTCACCTATATTTGACCTTTTATGATGTGTTTGGGAGTCATAATACTGCATCTGTAAGGCAAATAAAGAATATTTTACAAGATCAATGTTATCTGTTATATTATTTTTTCAAATTTAAAAATCTTACCATGTGCAGTCTATGGGGCAATTCAGAAACTCCTTGCACTTCATACTGTAAACTTTCTAGAGCCTCAGATACTTAAGAGTGCAGAATGTTTTTGATTGAAAATTGCAGTATTACTTCTGATACAAGTGCCTTCGGCTGGGAAAGGATGCTGTCTCTCACTGTTGTAGCTATTTCTCACTTATGCAGCTGTTTCTCCCTTGTACAGCTATCTCTGAGGCCCATATAGGGGGGGTCTGATGCTATGTGTTATGTGGAAATTTCACAATTTTGCTATATGCTATGTGGAATATTTAGTCAAATGCTATGTGGAATAGTTGAGGTCAGTGCTATATGCTATATAGAAATCATTGCCAATGCTATATGCTATATGAAATTAATCACTTATTGCTATATATAATAATGATCTATAATGTAAATCATTGAGCCAGACAGCCATAATTAGTATTCTGGAATTACATTTATTCAATATCTACTATATTTGCTGAAGTACATCAGAATTATTACGTAATTCATGTTTCACAATGCTTTGTATGTCAAATATTTTTTATCTAACCAACACATGGCAGTCAAAATGACAAGATGCATGTACATATGCTCATATGATTGATTTCAAGACTACATTCACTTTATATTTCACATTTGGTTGATAAGGCAACTGTGCCATTAGAGAAAATCATTAGAAGAACACAATGTGATTATACAGTGATAACATGAATAGACCTTACAATACCATTAATAGTCAACCACCCTGTACATCATGTACCTTTAATCTGTGAAATATAAAAAGTTGGTGTCTACTTTCTGGCGCCTAGCTCGTCCATATCGTGACATGGTTGGGGCAGGAATATCTCTTTCCTCATGTTCCTGGGGGATGTCTTCCTCTCCAGGTGCAATTACATCCCCAGAGTCATGTATACTTGTCAGTATATCTGTTAGGATATCAGCAGTAACTAGTATTTTGTCTTTTTGGATGGTGCATTCATCTGAATCAACTGTGTAGAGAATATTTTGACACTGGACTTCTCTGAGAAGTGAAAAAGTATGGGATCTCTGAGAAGTGAAAAAGTATGGGATCATCTGATGACTGATGGAAGATGGAACACTTGATAGTCTGGCAATCATGGAGATGATTAATGTGTTCTGGTGGTTCCATAGTTGTAGCGAGATATGCAGAACCACAACCATACTCTGATACAGAGGATGGTTTAATGCAGTAGAGGTGGAGTCTATCCTGTCTTGCTGTGTTGGGTGTATCTACATTTCCAGCTCCATCTTGGACAAGATCACTGTACTGCAATGGCTTAGGAGTTGGCTCTTTTGCCACATAGGCAGACAATGGTAGTGTTCCTGGCTTATCCTTTGTTGTCAGATTGCGTACTGTTACCTGTTTAACACTCTGACCATTTCTTCTGGCAAAAGCCCTTAAATCTGACAGCTGGGACTTGGTAAGGTGTACTCGAGGTTGAGGAGCCATGCTTGTCAGATTATTGAAACCTATCTGTCTCTGCACTACAGGATAGAAAGGCTGTTTCTCACTAGTGACATAGTGAAAGGCTACACCAGAAAGTTTTTTAAGCAACTCGCGTGTACATCTTCCAAATCGTTGAGCAAACTCTGTAACAAGAGGCATGTCACTTGCACCTCCCCGCATTTCTGAAAAGAGGTTCTCAGTTACAAGAGTTGTCAGACTTGACACATTCACCCTGTATCCTGGATTTACCTTACATATGAGTGAATGGAGGGACTTGAGACATTTCAGTTGCCATCTTATGTCTCTTCCTGTCTGTACAGACAGTGCTCCTTCTGGACCTTGTGGCTCTCTTTGAATCTCGTAATGTGTCTGGATCTTTTTCTTTTCTGCATCAATAAGGTCCAGGCAATGACCTATTCTATCTATGGCTTCTGGTAGGGACACACTCTCTTTGTCTTCCTTTGTAGTGTGAAGACCCCAAGTCCGAGTATATTGTCTTAACATCTCTAAAAAAGAAGCAATATCTTTACCAGGAGTTGTCATCTTCACATATCCTGTGGAGGAATCTGTAATGAAGATTGTGTTCTCTTCAACACATATCCCAGCAGGCTCATCAAGGCTGCAGTTTGCCCCATCTTGTGTTCTGCCATTACCACACACAACTTCAACTACTGGGTTGTTGTGGTCTTGGTCATTGTTGATCTTTATCCTCTTGACTGTCTTTTCTTTTCTGTCTGTTACAATGATGCTGCCATGTTGGAGAGCCACACCATGGAAACACTGGCCATCATTGGTGTCGATAACTGTAGAAATGGATTCAGGGTCATAGAGTTGATCAGGTCTATGTCTGTGTAGCACTGATAGACCTCCTTCGTGTGTGAAATACATACATGTATCCGTAACACATATACCATACAACGATGTTGTATTTACACTGATGCACTGAAGGACATCTCCATTTAGACACAAACCATCTGCTGTAATGGTCATGAGGATGATTTTGGATTGACCACTGTCAGCTACATATAGCATTCCCCTATGAGACTGAAGTGCTGTTGGACATTTGAGATATCCTTCTGGTAATTGTAGAACATGCACTTCTTGTTTCCTGGGTCCAGTACCCTGCAGGAGGTACCTTTTCTTTTTCTTCATCCAGACTGACAACTTTGACTGTAACTGCTCCTTTCTTAATTTTGCATCATCTTTCTTTAAGACTTTTCTCTCCTTAAGTGTGTCTTCATGGATAGGAATACAATGCAGAGTCATCTCTATAGAGGTCTATTACTCTGCCCTCTATGGGGAAAATGGGGTTCATAATTCTGTCACCAGAGGTCACTGAAGGAGTAACTTATTCACTTTATATTGACTCTTACCATTTTCTGGTGACCATATCTTGCTGAATGTGGTATTTATTTTTCTTTAATTTTAAAAATTCATGCTATGAAGATATGAAAAATAGAAGCCAATGCTATGTGCTATGTGGAAGTGAGGACCCTTTGCTATGCTATTTTTGCCTCAATGCTATGTGCTATGAGGAAACCCTATCGCAGCCTCATCTCTCACTGCTACAGCTGTCTCGCACTGTTTTATCTATCTCTCACTTGTGCAGCTATCTCTCACTGATGCAGCTGTCTATCTCTCATTGTTGTAACTGTCTCTTACTGTAACTATCTCTCAACTGTGCAGCTGTCTCACCTATGCAGCTGTCTCTCACTTGTGCAGCTGTCTCTCACTTGTGCAGCTGTCTCTCAATTGTTACCATGGTTACTGTTTCTCATTGTTGTAACCCTCTCTCACTTTTGCAGCTGTCTCACTGTTGTAACTATCTCTCACTTGTACAGCTGTCTCACTGTTGTAACTATCTCTCACTTGTGCAGCTATCTCTCATTGCTGTAACTATCTCTCACTTGTGCAGCTATCTCTCATTGCTGTAACTATCTCTCACTTGTGCAGCTATATCTCACTGATGCAGCTGTCTATCTCTCATTGTTGTAACTGTCTCTTACCGTAACTATCTCTCATCTATACAGCTTTCTCTCACTTATGCAGCTGTCTCTCACTGTTGTAAGTATCTCTCACTGTTGTAATTATCTCTCACTTGTGCAACTATCTCTCACTGATGCAGCTATTTATCTCTCATTGTTGTAACTGTCACATACTGTTTGTAACTATCTCTCACCTATGCAGCTGTCTCTCATTTGTGCAGCTATCTCTCACAGCTACTCTCACTTGCAGCTGTTTGTAACTATCTCTCACTTGTGCAGCTGTCTCACACTCGCGTAGCTGTCTGAGTAATGTTTTGAATTTTATCTGTGAAGGCCCCTTTGTGCAAAACCTTGTGGGGCCTCCACTGGCTCATTAATTAGGTCAAATTGCCGATGGTTGAAAACAAAGCTCTAATACAGAAATTTATACCTCAGTGATGTGTGGATCAAACGAGATTTCCAATGAATACAACCATGCCGTATCCATCTTGGCGGATCCGGGCTGTGCGAACTATTTTCCGTCGGCCATCTTTGATGGCTGTACTAGACTGGTCCCCCGCCGAGTGTCAAGAACATCGTGGATACACAGAGGGCGGCAACCAGTCTATGGCTGTACACACTATTTTTGGGTCACGTGACGGGGTCAAATGAGGTGGTGTATTCATGCGCTTTGTTTACAATTGTAAAAATAAAGTGATAAAACGCTTTTAAATATAAGTATCTTTGTTTCATGTATCATTTAAAAAAAAATACAGTAGTTTTCTGAGGTATAAAAACAAAACATCCCTTGTCTGGTCATCTGTGTGAGCAGATCCAGTTCGTTGGGGGTGGTGGACGGATCCTTCCGCCATCTCCAACTCACTGGATCTGCTCACACAGATTCCCCGACTCGGGATATTTTGTTATAATAGCTATAGGCATATAGTAATAGTAATATTTCATATATAACTTAATTCTGATAAATATTGAGTGAAAACAACCCTAATGTAACAATATATGCTTGTGCATCTAGTGTGTGTGGCCCGGGGGGGGGGGGGGTACTCTCATGATTTTAACCCGCAGAGGCTGGGATGGAACTGAAAATCCCAGAGCCTGATTTAGGGAAATATTCTACCGTGATTGGTACCCTGATTTAGGACTAGCTGAAATTTGGTACCCTGATTTAGGACTAGCTGAATTTTTGATACCCTCATTTGGGGATGATGCAGAAGGAGGAGATTTGGAAAAGGGGATTGAGATCCCTGTTGCTGAAATTTGGTACCCTGATTTAGGACTAGCTGAATTTTTGATACCCTCATTTAGGGATGATGCAGAAGGAGGAGATTTGGAAAAGGGGATTGTGATCCCTGTTTTAGGGAGAAATTTGAAAAACAGTACCCTGTTTTAGGGAAAATGATAAAATATCTTAACCTGTCTTAGGGAAAATATCAGCGAAAAGGACCCTATTTAGCCCAGCTTCCCCGGTAACGCGGACTATGAGAGTACATCGCATAAGCATGCAAAATAAAACTGAAGTGGAGACTGGTCTAGCGTCCATCAGAGGGCAACGTAAAAACGCAACAGCGAGATCGCACTCTCTGATCATTCAATTTGAATGCGAATTTTACTGCAGTCAATACTCCATACAGCAACTTTATTTTTTTTCAAATCTTGCCACACTTCCTCTCTGATCACGTTCATGCTTTTTTTATATAGTACGTGATCAGTATTTCAAACATCAATGATGAGAAAGCATTTTTTCCTTGCATATTATAAATGTTTATACCCCAAACTTTGCGATCAAATATGCTCCCATGTGGTTACTGCGCATGCTCAGAAGACAGCTTGGCTATTGAGTGGAAAGAAACTTGTGAAATCTTCAAAACTCTAATTAACATCTTGAGATATAGTTAGCAATTACGGCAGTCATTTTCATAGCCAAAAATATATATATACATATATATATATATATATACTTATATATATATATATATATACATATATATATATATATATATACATATATACACATATATATATATATATATATATATATATATATATATATATATATATATATATATATATATATATATATATATATATATATATATATATATATATATATATATATATATATATATATTTATACCTCAGTGATGCGCGTATTGATGCGATTTCGAATGAATACGAGCATGCCGATTATTTGTAACGTATTGATTAGTTGGAACTATTTTGCGTCGGCCATCTTTAGACTGGTCCCCCATCGAGTGTCAAGAACATCGTGTATATACACAGATGGCGGTAACCAGTCTATGGCAGTACGCGCCATTTTCGGGTAACGTGAAGGGGCCAAATGAGGTGCGCTTTGTTTACAAATGTTTTTAACGATAAATATCTTGTTTCATGTATCATTTTTTAAAAATACAGTAGTTGTCTGAGGTATAAAAACAAAACATGCCTCGTCGGGTCAGCTGTGTGAGCAGATTCAGTTCGTTGGTGATGGCGGACGGATACCCTTCGCCTTCGGCTCAGGGTATCCTTCCGCAATCACTGAATCCGCTCACCCAGCTTCCCGACTCGGTATATTTTGTTATAATATACTTGTCTTCCTCTTGTTATCACGATTTCACATATATATAAATCATTTCTGTACTTATCTTATAAACTGTGATATGAATATGAAATATTGACTTCACAATTATGGCAGTCATTTTTAAGTCAAAACGTAGTAAAATCAACCAAATAAATAAAAACAAAAATTGTAATTTACCAGTTCTTGCTAGCAGGTAGGCAAATAATAATATTGATATATAGACTATTCTTTTGACATTTAGACTATTCATTTGATATATAGACTCTTCTTTTACATTGTTTTATTGTTTGTTGCAAGAACAAGAAAATTGCAGCAATGATAGTTTGTTCCATGACCATCACACATCTTTAAAATATTTTACCTTAACAATAAAAAGAAATTCTCAATTGTTTATTTTTATTTTTACTATGATTAAAAGATCAAAGGGCACGAAATGCCCTTTGTGTTCAGTGGCGAAGCCACCCCTAAGATACCTTGCATGTTTGGATAGTTCCAGAAGCCAACCCTAAGACAGATTGCAAACTTGTGCTGAAATTGTTGAAGCGACCCCTAAAGCCACCTTCAAAGTCCTTGAGATGTAAGGCCAAATCTGTGATCAACAACTCAGCCCATGTAGTCTTTGATGTCTACATATTTGACAATAATATTGTGCAAAAAAATCTTTTATTGACAGATAAGTTAGATATTTTTCACATAAGTATGATATTTTTCACATGACAAGTAATATTTTCTGAAAATGTCTGCAGTAATTATTGGTCATATTTATGACAGATTTGCTCATCATTGTGTGGTTTCCACTCACTGCTGGTGGCTCCGCCAAGTGGCAGGCATAATGAGCGATATTGAGTGAGTCTCCTACATAAATTGCTATGCCATTTGATAATGGATGAGCCTTCTGCTAAAATTCAAATCATCCAATGGACCAGAGATATTTAAAACAGAGATTGGAACAAGCTGAAATTTTGCATTATCGCTTAGGCAAACCGATCTTGTGGCGGCACCACGCATGGAACTCATTCCATACAATACAATACAATACAATACAATACAATACAAAAATATTTTATTCTCTAAAAACAACTCTTGACGGAACATGGGAGAACTAGTTCAAACACCTGGTGGAAAGGGGTTTCACCCCCTGTCCACACAGGCTACATAAAGAACAACACACTTGAATTATTTACAAAACACACATGACATAAACATGCATGAACATGTGAGAGTTGGATGGTGCACCGCGCTGACACCTAGTGGCAGACCTGCTCTTTCCAATCTCTGTTTAAGGGGTTATGATGCGTTTTCAGAGCCTCTCAGATTCATAACTGATTGGGGCAACTTCGGGAAAAATCAAGACATGCCAACGATAGTACAAAGGTGACTCTAAATGCTTTTAAAAATCATGAAAATGTCCTTACTGTGTCAGGATGTATTTGTGAAATAACAAATTACATTAAACATACCTACAGTAAACCAGAATTCGACTGTACAGACTGTAAATAAAGGCCCAAACAAAAAAGTCAGATGTTGCCAGAATATAGTCATTCTTCATGACTTTTCCAAATAATATCCAAGGGCAAAAATATTTTATTAATGTCAGGGGGAACAGTGTCTTCTAAAAAATGACGTGGTGCAAGATAATTGTTTTGTATGAAAATAACTACAAAACGGATTTCAGCCTTTAATCCCTAACGGACGGGAAGGACGGCAACGTCCACCGCCGGTAACGGACGGGAGGGACGGTCTGACGTCATTATCATGGTTACATTGTAACAAGTTGCAGCCCTTCAGAATGTTACAAAAATTGTTCAATATTTCATAACATTCATACTTTAGGGCACTGACTTCAACTTGAAGCCAGCCTCTGAGCTGTCTCAGAATCTGAGCATGAAAACTCAGAATCTGAGCATGAAAAGGTCTGAGCACATTGAAAAAAATCCAAAAATCTTGGATCTGAGTAAATAGTCAGAATGTGAGCATGAACTTCAAATCTGAGCAAAAACTCCAAGTCTGAGTTTTCCAAGCATGATGAAAAAATCGAATTTGTGTATATGCTTATAATCTGAGCAAAACTTCAAATCTGAGCATAAAATTAGGATCTGAGCACATACTTCAAATTGAAGTACGATGGGAAAAATCGGGCCCAGTTGTGTGTACATACTCAAAATCTAAGCAAAACTTCAAATCTGAGCATGAAATTAGGATCTGACCCCGTACTTCAAATTGAAGTACGATGGAAAAATCGGGCCCTGGTGGTAAAAAAGTACAACCAGTACGTGGCCCTTTCAGCAAAACACAATAACCATGGTCGGTGTCTTTTAGTTGATTTTTAGTGAGATAGCTTGTATCACAGATAGTTACACAGATAACTTGTATCATAGTTTAATTGCCACATATCATTTTAGCATACCCCAAACCTCTGTAAAATGTTCTGTGACCTCTGTGATTTCACGAATGCTTGAATAATGCTTGTTCAAATTCTGTGCAGGCATTTGCAGTAGTAATTCATCTGCACAGATATATTAATAATTGCTCCAAATCATTCAGGTGTTGAGTTCATGACTAATAAATTCGCTACATGTATGTCCTAGCTATTGATCCATCATAAAGAATGTTTGTGAGTTGACTGTTATTAACGCTGCCATGTTCTATATGTTAGTATGTTGGCACACACACTCACTGATACCTGCTTTTACATTGTGCTGGGTCTATGTCCTAGATGCTGACATGTTGGCACACTTGCTGATGCCCGCCTGTACCTTGTGCTGGGTCTATGTTCTAGTTGATAACCTTGGATGTGTGGGCTCAATGATGTATGTTATGCTGCTGCTGTTCTGAATCTCACTGCCTTTCCAGAGACTCTGCACTATATACCTGATACTATAATTAATATACTAGACCTTCCGCAGCTGACCCAAAAATGACTTTGTTGTCAGTTAATTCTAACATTATTTCTCAGTTGTTTAATTATTTATCGCTATCATTTATTCTGAGAAAGCCGTTTATGCGGTGTTGTAGTAGAGACACAATCAGGTAATCACCGTTTCCCGCCATTGCTACTATGGACATTTCTATAATCATATGTTTGTTGCTCTCCGATTGGTTGTAATAATTGTCAATGTCTCCCAGCATTGTCTTGACTGCCGTGATTGGTCCATAAACCAGATGTGCGTGTGATGCTCATGGCAATATTATTAAGATAGATCTCAATTAAAACGTCCTGCATTAGAAAAGTGAATTGCACCTCTGGTTGTTGAAAGCATTCATGAAATGAGGTTTTCAAGCACTTATCTTTGCATAATATAAATGTTTATGCCCCAAGCTGCTACCAGGCTTGAGAATACAACATAGAAAATATAGACCTCAAGTAATGTAAAAGTTCAAAATAAGAAATAATGACTTTATTCAGAAAACAAAGAATAGATCTTATAGAAAATAATGACTTTGTACAGGTCTGGGGTTAGACAGACAATAAAGATGAAATCTTCATATTTGGGTATTATTTGAGCGATAGGCACGTCAGAACATGTAGACTTGAATTTAGTATTTTCACAAGCGTACACAGTACCTTTCCACCGAAAAAAAGATGAAATCTTCATATTGGGGTTTTATTTGAGGATTTTCAAAGCTCAGACACATTTGAAAAGAAGTTATAAATTAGAGGCGACAAAGATGACGATTCCAAGATTTAATATTTGATTATAAACTTCAAGTAGGTTGGTCACGAGGGCAACCTTGAGCATGTATTATATCTATTTACATCCATCAATGCATGTACTGAGAGTATGGAAATACACCAGAATGATTAATCCAACATTTGCAATATTCATATGTTTCACCAGTTTATCACGTTGTTTAATGGCAGGTATTGCTGATGTTGTTTAATGGCAGGTATTGCTGATGTTGTCTAATGGCAGGTATTGCTGATGTTGTTTAATGGCAGGTATTGCTGATGTTGCTTAATGACAGGTATTGCTGATGTTGTCTAATGGCAGGTATTGCTGATGTTGTCTAATGGCAGGTATTGCTGATGTTGTCTAATGACAGGTATTGCTGATGTTGTTTAATGACAGGTATTGCTGATGTTTTATGGCAGGTATTGCTGATGTTGTTTAATGGCAGGTATTGCTGATGTTGTTTAATGGCAGGTATTGCTGATGTTGTTTAATGGCAGGTATTGCTGATGTTGTCTAATGGCAGGTATTGCTGATGTTGCTTAATGACAGGTATTGCTGATGTTGTTTAATGACAGGTATTGCTGATGTTGTCTAATGGCAGGTATTGCTGATGTTGTTTAATGACAGGTATTACTGAAGAAGCTTCCCTTGACATGTCCTTTCTTTTCTGTCATTTCGTCATTGCCAAATTTATCACAGCATCATCGGTGCAGGTGGCATGTGATGATATGTACTGTCTCTGTTTTGTGTGATCAGGATGGCCTAGCTTACACCACCATCAAATAAGAATATAGAGGTGTCTTTAGAGTCAGTGGAGTGTGGCCATGGTGTGTGTGGGGAAACACGCCAGTGTTGCTCCTGCTGTAAGCCACTTATTGAATAACCAAGACCGCAGCGTTGCTAGAATGCCATTGATTTGTAAGCCCATCTTATGATACAAGGAGAGCTCATTCAACGACCAGGTGAGAGAATTGCTGTTAACTACCAGTAGAAAAGACTGCAGGCATAAATATATCATTTTGTAGTATATGTATAGTAGGTTTGTTTAATTTTGATATTAATTATTTTCAATGATTTGTTGACAGAGAAGGACTTAGGGTTGCAATGGTAGATATAGTCTGAAATCATTCACGATATATATGCGACCTCATTCTCCACATGCGGTATAGCTTCACACTGGGTATGCTTCAATGGCAGTGGAGAGGCAAACATCTGACTGATTATTCCCAGTTTACATCCACTACCTGATATTTAAGTTGACTAGCATGCGTTTACTCCACTGTAGTCAGTTGTGCTACATCAGGAATGCTATTGAGACTTTAGATTTACCTGCCGAAGATAAAAATAAACTGAAGTAATTGTGGGATCGTCATTACATTATATAATATGGTATTAGTTTTGTTTGCTTGGTTGAAGAAAGATCAATGTGCTAAACCATTCCATTTAATGTTGTCAACTCAATGAATGGCACAAACGGCGTTCGTAAAATACTTTTAAAACGGAGAAAACGACGATTCACAGATGAATACTTTGTAATGTGCACATGGTGCAGGATTACAGCGAAAGAGATCACCATGCTTTGTCATCATGCTTTGTCATCATGCTTTATCATCATGCTTTATCATCTTACTTTATCACCATGATTTATCATCATGCTTTATCACCATGCTTTGTCATCATGCTTTATCACCATGCTTTATCACCATGCTTTATCATCTTACTTTATCACCATGATTTATCATCATGCTTTATCACCATGCTTTATCACCATGCTTTATCACCATGCTTTGTCATCATGCTTTATCATCATGCTTTATCATCATGCTTTATCACCATGATTTATCACCATGCTTTTTCATCATGCCTTATCATCATGCTTTATCATCATGCTTTATCACTATGCCTTATCACCATGCTTTATCACCATGCTTGATCATCATGCTTTATCACTATGCCTTATCACCATGTTTTATCACCATGCTTTATCATCATGCTTTATCACCATGCTTTATCATCATGCTTTATCATCATGCTTTATCATGTTTTATCACCATGATTTATCATCATGCTTTATCATCATGCTTTATCATCATGCTTTATCATCATGCTTTATCATCATGCTTTATCATCATGCTTTATCACAAGCCTTATTATCATGCTTTATCATGATTTATCACCATGCTTTATCATCATATTTTATCACCATGATTTATCACCATGCTTTTTCATCATGCCTTATCATCATGCTTTATCATCATGCTTTATCATGATTTATCACCATGCTTTATCATCATACTTTATCACCATGATTTATCACCATGCTTTATCACCATGCTTTATCACCATGCTTGATCATCATGCTTTATCACTATGCCTTATCACCATGTTTTATCACCATGCTTTATCATCATGCTTTATCATCATGCTTTATCACCATGCTTTATCATCATGCTTTATCATGTTTTATCACCATGCTTTATCATCATGCTTTATCATCATGCTTTATCATCATGCTTTATCATCATGCTTTATCATCATGCTTTATCATCATGCTTTATCATCATGCTTTATCATCATGCTTTTTCATCATGCTTTATCATCATGCTTTATCACTATGCCTTATTATCATGCTTTATCATCATGATTTATCATCATGATTTATCATTATGATTTATCATCATGATTTATCATCATCATTTACCCCATGCTTTATCATGCTTTATCATCATGCTTTATCACCATGTTTTATCATCATGCTTTATCATCATGCTTTATCATCATGCTTTATCACCATGCTTTATCATCATGCTTTATCATCATGCTTTATCACTATGCCTTATCATCATGCTTTATCATCATGCTTTATCACCATGCTTTATCACCATGCTTTATCACTATGCCTTATCATCATGCTTTATCATGTTTTATCATCATGCTTTATCACCATGCTTTATCACCATGCTTTATCACTTTGCCTTATCATCATGCTTTATCATGATTTATCATCATGCTTTATCACTATGCCTTATCATCATGCTTTATCACCATGATTTATCATCATGATTTATCATCATGCTTTATCATCATGCTTTATCACCATGCTTTATCACTATGCCTTATCATCATGCTTTATCACTATGCCTTATCACCATGCTTTATCACTATGCCTTATCACCATGCTTTATCACCATGCTTTATCACTATGCCTTATCATCATGCTTTATCATGATTTATCATCATGATTTATCACCATGATTTATCACCATGATTTATCACCATGATTTATCACCATGATTTATCAGGAAAGCTCCTTTCTGTACGTTTGTAAACATGGTTTAGTGAAAATAAAACCTGTATATGAAGAGTACAGGACGCTCAAACTGGCTATTGTGGTTCTTTTTGTGGCACGTGTTTAATCGTCAGATCGAATATGTGAACATATTATAACAACTATTTGTTCCCAATGCATGATTGAAGCAAGTAGGGTCAGAAAGGTCAACATACTGTGTGATCCAGCCATATGGCTAATTGGCAATGAAATCGCATTAAAGTGTCTCATCATGAAATGATTGAAAAAATTGTCGAAAGTGACGTAAAACCTCAAACAAGCATTTGTACAAAATCAATTCTCTCTTGAATTTCATCATTTTTTATCCACCGTGTGTTTCTTGTGTTAAGACAATACATGCATAATGGGTTGGTTTGTCGACATAGCGGCTGATATGATAAGTACCATTCTGTATATGCTCATGAAGGGAATATATTTTGGCAACAAATGCACGAACATAAAAAGTAATCCGTTTTAAAACATTAAGAAGAATGGAAGGACAGTTATGGCTTTGATGAACTGATTGAAAGAAAAAGACATTTCAATCAGTATATTGGACAATGAAACATGATGATTATGATTCACCAATAGGGAGACATTTATAAATGAGAAACTCGATGATTATGATTCACCAATAGGGAGACATTTATAAAAGAGAAACACGATGATTATGATTCACCAATAGGGAGACATTTATAAATGAGAAACTCGATGATTATGATTCACCAATAGGGAGACATTTATTGAAGAGAAACTCGGTGATTATGATTCATCAATATGGAGACATTTGTAAATGAGAAACTCGATGATTATGATTCATCAATTGGGAGAAATTTATAAAAGAGAAACTCGATGATTATGATTCACCAATAGGGAGACATTTATTGAAGAGAAACTCGATGATTATGATTCATCAATATGGAGACATTTGTAAATGAGAAACTCAATGATTATGATTCATCAATTGGGAGAAATTTATAAAAGAGAAACTCGATGATTATGATTCACCAATAGGGAGACATTTATTGAATAGAAGCGTTTCTAGAAGAGCCATACCAGCTTTACAGGGCCTCTCAGTTTCCTGCCTGATGACATCAGGTAAAACCAGACAGGTGGGCTCCGACTCAGCAAGGTTTATGCATTGCATAATATATTTCCATGGAAAACACACCATCTTACACTCCTACCTTGCTTTCTATATAGTCCATAGATTTGTTCAATAAATCCAGGCTTCAACATTTAAGTTTGGTAGCACTGGCCCGTTGGGCCATTGACTTGATTTATTTCCACTGGTTTATGATGTTGCTAGTGATCCAACCATTTGATATCACAAAGACATAAAACATTAGTATGGAAATTATTTCTTACATACATCATAGTTTAAGTTTATTTGGCAACAGGTCAAGAAATTATATATCTTATCATATATCTTGAAAATATTCTCCAATGTGTCAAACTTTAATGGTAACTTACCATGTTTGAGACCACTTGAGGCAGAATTTAATGTCTTATATTATCTACAAGCCCAACTGGCCAGTAAATTTTGAGAAGCACTGACCTGTACTACTCAGAGGCTAAATAAGGGCTGCAGTCAGAGGCCAATCAATAATGTCAAGGCTTGATAAAGATATCATCTTGTTGAGTTATCAATATAATTATTTCTTAAAGGAAATGAACCAAACAGGAAGTGCACGACCTCTAGTACTGTGAATATAATGGTCATTTAATAATCAGGTTTGATGTTAATAACGGATGAGTTGTAATTGTATCATACAATATACATGTATGTGAGGATATAAATACTCTGTCAGAAGTCGTTTTCTTTCTTTTCTTTTTTCTCTTTTATCTTATTTTATTTATTTTATTAAAAAAAAAAAAAAAGAGAAACATGTTCTAAGGGATGAAATATAATTTTTGTAAACAATACGGGTACAAGTATCTCAGAGTGCTGTAGGTTTGGTTCGGTGACTGAACACTCATATGTTCACAACATACACATTTTGAGTTTTAATACCGATTGCATCAGTCTTTTACCATCCTCCTTGTTCAGAGAGTTATCTATCATTTCATGAATATAAGAAAGGTATACAAACGCCAGCTTATTGTGATATCACCTAATGTGAAATGCTTTTATATCTGTTTCTTGAGGATGAGTGACTTCCTTTATCTAATTTATCATATGTACTCAACATAAACTCTTTTATGTGCATAGATACAGCAAAATGAACATATTCAATTGTTTTGGAATCAGGTGATGACGCAATTTATTCATTTCACTGTATCTATGCATACAAAATTAGACAAAGATTAAGTATATGGGATAAGTCAGATGTGGAAAGTCACTCATGCTTGTGTACTAGGATACTTGTGTACTAGAACTATCATTTTAAATTCATACGTTATTGATTTATGGTTCTATGCACTCAATATGCCTTTCCTGTTGGAGAGTTCTCAGATGAAAATATTCTGTCTGATCATTAGAGTATCTTTTGTATGAATTTAATAAAATTACATAATATCTTACATATATACCACCATTGGAAAAGGTCATGATTTTTCATGTAATTATATTCACAACTCGCTCTAAGGCTGACAGGTGGCATGTGGTAATCTAATAAACCAACATATAATAACCATTTTAAAGCATTCTTGACATGAGGCTTTCAAGCACATTTTCAATGTCAGTGTATTTTAGTTGATTTAAGATAGTTTGCTTGTATCACAGTTTCGTGGCCACATATTATTTAAGCATAACCCAAAGATCTGTAAAAGTTTCTGTGACCTCTGTGGATTTATGAATGCTTTAATTCATAGATTAACCAAATGATGTCATAGCAAAGAAATCTAATGGTACACAAGAAAGATGGTGTATTTGAATAAGGAGTGAATTTTTCTTGTGGATATTAATACTAGAAAAAAATTGATAAATATTGAAACATCAGCATTGAAATGATATATTTCCTGATAGATATTTTTTTCTCTCTACAGATTTAGCCTCCTAACCTTATCATGTGGTGAAGCAACAGCAACCTTGCACTGAGAGCAGTGGCTTTCACAAAAGCTTACAGATACTTTAATCAAATACATCAACATACATCCCATTTGGTTGTTTGAACAGCAAGTTTTACTGCTCTAGATCAAGGGAAACACTTCTGAGGTAATTCTGAACTATTCACTTGACATTTTCAAACACGCCATATTTTACTGTACCTATTATTGTGTTCTAGGTGGCAGTTTTGAAGTCATACATATTAATTTAATTGTTTCAACAGATGTGTTTCATCATGCTGTTTTATCTGTAAAACTGTAAAGTTTTAAAATATCATATTTAAAAAAATATTATGATAAAACAATATTCGTTAAAACGGTTTTGTGTGGTCAGTGGATGTTCTAAGTAATTGCATGCAATACCAGTGATTTCTGCAAACTCTTATATTTTAGATTCAACGCTCATCTAATTGCTCTTTCATCTTCATAATATGTCGAATTGTTTCTTGCAGAGTTTTAATTATTTATCATCTTTTTTATGATCTAATTATCCCTGTCGAATATATATTTTGCTACATCCAGTGAAGAAAGTCTTCAGGAAATAACCTGAATTCAGGTTTTTTTCTTCAAATGTAAAAATCAAAATGGTCTGAACTCAGTCTGAAACATCCAAAAATGACATTATCGGGGTATCTTCAGGTTAATTTTTAAGGGTTTCAGGTTTTTTCCTGAATGCTGACTTTCATCACTGTACATCTTTGTCTGCACTTTTCTTGGAACACAACAGAACTACAATTGTCTTTGCTTTGTCAAAGGTCAGTAGTGAATTTTATTAATCAGATGAATTTCATCATTTTACTTCATGAAACGAATTCCCAAATGTATTTCAAAACGAAGAACTTTTTAAACACTATGTTAATTATAGATCTAATCAATATTGAGTTTTTCTTTTAATTATGTACTCAGCATTTTCGTCCCCCTCAAAATGACATTGAAAAGTCTTTTGAAAAAAACAATAGGTTAATGGGTTAATTTTACATAGTACTGCTTACCTTTTGTTCAGTAATGTTGGTTGGAAATTGTTAGTTTGTTGTAGTTCTCACACTTAATGCACTGTTTCTTTTCAATTGAGGCATTTAAAGCCAATATGTCAGAGAAATGCATCAGGCATATCTTGATGAAAAATGGCTTGTGGGGCTTGCTATTAGCACTGAAGTATTCATCACAATGTTTGAGATGTCTAAAAATACAAACAGTTTGTATATATGTGCTCTCCTGGTAACAGTGATGGAAAGATAACTATGATCAACAGAATTTGACAAAATTGCAGTGTTGATAGTCCTGTCATATTTGATTTTTATACTTTGTGAAGGAATGATCATATTATGTTCATCTGTTCTCAAAAGTTTGCCTTTTCGTGCCATTTGTATGTGTTATGTGTAGGATAGAAAAGCATGGTAAACACATGGCAGAAATACCTGGAGCACATGGTAGAAATACCTGGAGCACATGGTAGAAATGCCTGGAGCACATGGTAGAAATACCTGGAGCACATGGTAGAAATACCTGGAGCACATGGTAGAAATACCTGGAGCACATGGTAGAAATACCTGGAGCACATGGTAGAAATACCTGGAGCACATGGTAGAAATACCTGGAGCACATGGTAGAAATACCTGGAGCACATGGTAGAAATACCTGGAGCACATGGTAGAAATACCTGGAGCACATGGTAGAAATACCTGGAGCACATGGTAGGAATACCTGGAGCACATGGTAGAAATACCTGGAGCACATGGTAGAAATACCTGGAGCACATGGTAGAAATACCTGGAGCACATGGTAGAAATACCTGGAGCACATGGTAGAAATACCTGGAGCACATGGTAGAAATACCTGGAGCACATGGTAGAAATACCTGGAGCACATGGTAGAAATACCTGGAGCACATGGTAGAAATACCTGGAGCACATGGTAGAAATACCTGGAGCACATGGTAGAAATACCTGGAGCACATGGTAGAAATACCTGGAGCACATGGTAGGAATACCTGGAGCACATGGTAGGAATACCTGGAGCACATGGTAGGAATACCTGGAGCACATGGTAGAAATACCTGGAGCACATGGTAGAAATACCTGGAGCACATGGTAGAAATACCTGGAGCACATGGTAGAAATACCTGGAGCACATGGTAGAAATACCTGGAGCACATGGTAGAAATACCTGGAGCACATGGTAGAAATACCTGGAGCACATGGTAGAAATACCTGGAGCACATGGTAGAAATACCTGGAGCACATGGTAGAAATACCTGGAGCACATGGTAGAAATACCTGGAGCACATGGTAGAAATACCTGGAGCACATGGTAGAAATACCTGGAGCACATGGTAGAAATACCTGGAGCACATGGTAGAAATACCTGGAGCACATGGTAGGAATACCTGGAGCACATGGTAGGAATACCTGGAGCACATGGTAGGAATACCTGGAGCACATGGTAGAAATACCTGGAGCACATGGTAGAAATACCTGGAGCACATGGTAGAAATACCTGGAGCACATGGTAGAAATACCTGGAGCACATGGTAGAAATACCTGGAGCACATGGTAGAAATACCTGGAGCACATGGTAGAAATACCTGGAGCACATGGTAGAAATACCTGGAGCACATGGTAGAAATACCTGGAGCACATGGTAGAAATACCTGGAGCACATGGTAGGAATACCTGGAGCACATGGTAGGAATACCTGGAGCACATGGTAGGAATACCTGGAGCACATGGTAGAAATACCTGGAGCACATGGTAGGAATACCTGGAGCACATGGTAGAAATACCTGGAGCACATGGTAGAAATACCTGGAGCACATGGTAGAAATACCTGGAGCACATGGTAGAAATACCTGGAGCACATGGTAGAAATACCTGGAGCACATGGTAGAAATACCTGGAGCACATGGTAGAAATACCTGGAGCACATGGTAGAAATACCTGGAGCACATGGTAGAAATACCTGGAGCACATGGTAGAAATACCTGGAGCACATGGTAGGAATAGCTTGAATGGAACATATTGTCTACATTGACATGTTTTGGCCTGGAGTTAAAACTTTGTGAAATAAACTCTGAATCTACAAATAATCAGTATGGACATTCATTTACTATTTGGGCATATTTCTAATCATTTTTTTATTATGACCAAGGAGACCAATGAAACTGAATGGATAAGTAATGTGTATCAGATACAGAGCTGTACTTATAGAATTGTGTAATTGATCAAAAGTAGATAAAGTTCCATTCAATAGCTTCCAGATGATTGAAATGTGTCAAATCTAAAATAAGGATACTCTCAATGATTTAAAAAAATAGTTTATTTAAATATAGAAGCAGTTGAAGTCAAGATGTCTGAGCAGAGCGGCAGTGCAGCCATTGCCATGAATGGGCACAAGTCTGGGTATGACAACCCGGCGATGAGCGACATAGATGAGGTGCCTTCACAAGAACCCAAGAAAATTGACAAAGAGGAGGATGGGGAGAAAAAAGAGGAAGTCATCATGGTCGGAGCTCTGGAAGTAGTAAGAGAAATTGTTTACAATATAGAAATCAATAATAAGTATATCATTTTAAATAATTGTTCAAACCATTTTGGTACACGTCAATAAATTTTAACATTAAAAAAATATCAGTATTTTTGTGTTTTAAGGAATACATTTAAATGACATTAAAAAAAATATCAGTATTTTTGTGTTTCAAGGAATGCCCACACCCTCTATATATTGATTATTATGCTTGACATATTACAGTTCCGATTTTCCTCTGCTCTGGACATTTTCTTCATGATAATGGGGTTGCTCTGTGCCATTGTGCACGGGTCTGGTCTGCCACTGCTGATCATAGTGTTTGGTGACATGATCGACAGCTTTGTTGACAATGGAGCGTTAGATGAGCTGTTGCTAACAGTTAATTTTGCTCCATTCAACACCACCATGGAAGAAGCTGCAGGGGACTTGCCTAAACTAGAGTAAGTGAAACTCAAGAGACATTTTCAGTATTACAGAAAAATCAAATAGACAATCAGATAATATACTTGATCAAGATGTTGTGCATTCAAGATTCAAAGATAATGTTTGATAATATTCTAACTATTTATGGAGTTTCGCAAGGTTGAAATGCGGAAATATCTTGCTTGCCATCATAATTTATACATATTTTTAGGACAATATTTGCCAGTTTGAATCGAACATCTGAATTGCAAAAGGTATCAGATCAGTTCACAACTGATCTACTGGATGACATGCAAGGTTTTGCAGTTTATTATGTTGGTGAGTTATTTTATTTGCAATGTGAACATTGAAGTTATTAGGGATTTTACAATATATAAAAATAACTAAGAGATTTTTTTACATAACCCGATGAAATATTAGGATTCTTAAATGATTAGATTTGATTTGTTTGCATTGTTCACCATTTCAGCATAATTCAGATTATGTCAGAGACATACTCATTTTGAAGATGACCATCAGATGCTTGTTTTGCATTATGACATAGGCATGATAACATAAAACACAGTCTTTGATAAACATTTGTTGGAAACCTTTTGGAGTGCGAAACCAATTAGCACTGGATTACAATGTTTTGGACTAAAAGAAAAAAAATCATATACTTCTTTGGCTATTTGGAATTGCAGCAATCGGATGTGGAGTGTTGGTTGCTGCCTGGGGTCAGGTCTCATTCTGGTTGGCTGCCTCATTCCGTCAGACGAGGCGGATCAGGACAGAGCTCTTCCGTTGCATCATGAAGCAAGAAATTGGCTGGTTTGACACACATGAGTCAGGGGAACTCAACACCCGTATGGCTGGGTAAGTTATCTGAGTTGTTTGGGCTCAGTTAGCTTCATTTTAGTGAAAAAAACCTCAAGCCAATATGATACAACATTTTTTTTACCACAGCCTTTTGCCTATTTGATTGTTCATTAATTTTTAAAAGACCGAGTTCCTTTGAATCTAAAGCATCATCATTAAGTCTAGAGTTATACTCTCAAGTCATTAAGTCAAAATCATGTTATGGCTCCAATGATAATGACAGTTGTTTTCACCAGGTGGACTTTTTAATCTTTTAGTGATGTGAACAAGATTCAGGAAGGGATTGGTGACAAGCTGGGCAACTTCTTCCAGTGGTTTTCGACGTGTATCACAGGTTTTGTTATTGGTTTCGTCTATGGCTGGAAGCTGTCACTAGTGATCCTTGCCTTCAGTCCTCTAATAGCTATCAGTGGTGGAATCATGACAAAGGTGATCATTATATATAATTTCTCATTCTAAATCTCAGATAAACTCCCTCAGTGAAAATAGTAAATTGACTTCTGTAAAATGTATATTACCATTATGAGGAAATCTACTTCAAGCTTTGGTTATTAAAAAATATTCATTGCTCTATTCAGTCGCATACTGCTCTTAATGATGACTTTCCCTCAGAATGGGGCATATAGTGATCACATTCATTCATCTATAACCTTGATTATCTCTGCAACCAGGAACGAATAAACTCTGTTATATAAGGGCATTCTCAATAACTAGTAGATTAAGTTTTTAATTATAGGTGCATGTTTTATCCATATGCCTCTTGTTTGTCCCTCACAGGCACATGTGTAAACTTTAGACCATAACCTGGACACAATAAAAGAGTGATCCTTTATTTCCATACAAATTATTCAGTCTTGGACCAAAATTATTGTTTTGTACATATATCAATCTGTTCATCTTCAAGGAGATAACTGATGTGTTGGAGTATTGAAGTGAAATTCTGTTGGTCACGCATGAATATGGGATATTTGGTCACACTCAGCTGTTTGGTCTTGCATCTTCTATTTTGTGATGCTGCATGATCTTATTTAATAGATGATTATAATTGGGCTCTGTTTAATTTGATTATTTTGTGTAATCTAAATGTTGATGTTCCATCCAATAAATTTTATGCTAGACTTCTCTTTGCAACCACAAAGGGTGACTATTTATGGTTACAGACATTCTTGCAAATTCACAGGAATTCAATGTTTTTATTTTGTCTGTCCCATTCTCTTACACTAAAACCTTCTGAAACTAAACCTGTTAAGTCTATAAAGCCTTCACCTTAGAAGAGATATTTACCATCATACTAATATGTCTTTGTTTTGTCTGAGCTCTTGTTAGAAATACATGTTTATAACTTTAATTTTGGCCATAGCTTTGTGACTGAACAACAATGAACCATTATCTTCATAGGAACCTAATGAATAGAATTGCGTGTAATTTGAGTATGTGTGTGTGAGTTTTCTTAGACTTCTGAAAGAGGCCCATTCAAATTTTGTTTATTTTTATTAATGTTGCAGCTGCTGACAGACTTTACAAATAATGAGTTGAAGGCCTACGCGACAGCGGGAGCAGTGGCAGAAGAAGTCATCAGCTCTATCCGCACAGTAGTGGCCTTCAGTGGACAGAAAAAAGAATGTGAAAGGTTTGTGAATAACATATGTCGTTTCCCAGATTTACATACATAATTTGCAATTCATGTTGAGGATATAATGACTCATTTTTGTTTTGGAACATAACGGTTCTGTACAGCAAGTTGTCTATTAGAATGTCTGTCCAATCTTGAAGTCAGAAATGGTGTATTATCTTGCCATTTTATTTTTGCTTTACTTGTGGGCTCCTTGAGGTAATTTCAAGGTTACATGACAGAATAATAGGAGCAAAGATAGAGGATGACTGCATAATTGATGTTTCTAAAGAATGTAAATGGTAGGTGAATGTGATATAAAAGTGCACTATGGCAAAATGAAGGTATATCTTAAAAGATTTGTTCTTCAGATATGACAAATGTCTGGGACCAGCAGAACAATTTGGAGTCCGAAAGGGCATGACACAAGGAATGGGCATGGGCCTTGTATATTTTATCATCTTCTGTGTGTACTGCATGGCCTTCTGGTATGGTGCTAAACTCGTCCGCGATGAACCAGAAAATTATTCCGCAGGTGTTATGATGATTGTAAGCAAATATGAATTTGATGTATAAAATGATTCTCAATTAATTGTCTATAATCATTATAAATGTCTATAAAAATCTTATGTCTTAAAGAATGTGTTAAAAGTGTAAGAGTTTGAAACATCTTTCATCCATGACATGCATCAAATCAAGACAACAAATAACGTACTAAAGAAAAAATACAAAATATAATTGCACCTTATTTGCCCAGTCATATATGGACAGGATAATCTTGTGATAATAAAAAACTGCTCAGAATCTAATTAAACATATCTGATTTACACCCAAAGAATATTTTGTTTTATAAAGTAATGTAGTATAATTGGTCTTGCAGGTATTTTTCTGTGTGTTGATTGGGGCTTTTGCTCTTGGTAATGCTGCTCCAAACCTGGCCAACTATGCCACAGCAAGAGGTGCAGCCTACGCAATATTTAAGATCACAGACCAGGTGCCATCTATAGACAGTTCATCTGATGATGGCTTAAAGCCTGGTAACATAACAGGAGAAATAGAGTTCAAAAATGTTCACTTTGAGTATCCCTCACGAACAGAAGTGAAGGTGAGTAGAGCTGATAAAACAACCCTTACTGTAGGGGTTTAACCTCTCTGTGAGATAATTAAGCCAGGCTTGAAAATGAATTTCTGTTTTTTGTATTATTTGTGTTATTAGTACTATGCAAGTATTATGCTGTGCATATTATGATATCTCTGAAACAATTTATTAAATTCCAATTTAAAACAGATAAAAACATATTATGGTAATTATCAAAAGCTACAGTAACTAGACTTGATGATGTGATAACAATATCTGTATTAAATTGATATGATGTTGATAAATATGAATGCCATATTTAGATTAAAGGAAACTTATTTTCATGTTGTTCATAACACAGATTATGCCAAAGGGATGTAGTTGTGGCTTGTTTCATCCAGGCTTCTGGGTGTCTCTTTCTTTTTAATCCAATAACTTAAAAAAGAATCAATTTTGAAATGGTATGATTTGACCCAATCCTTGAAAACCTTGTGAACACAATAACTAAAAATGATAGCTTTATGACATTTTAATCTTGGATGTATGTTGTTTCAAAATGGGGTATATGTTGGTGACCTTGACATATATATGGTCATGTTGAGTAGTTTTTCTGAAAACTGGAGATGAACATGAAAAGAAAGGTACTGGTCAGAAGTATTAATATATCCAGGATTTGTTTTAAAAAAGAAATCTTCCTTGTTATTGCAGGTGTTACAAGGTTTGGACTTGAAGGTGAATGCCGGTCAGACAGTGGCCCTGGTGGGAAGCAGTGGCTGTGGCAAGTCCACCACTGTGCAGCTGCTCATGAGATTCTATGACCCAACTTCTGGTTCTGTGACAATAGATGGCAATGATATCTCTGAACTCAATGTGGGGTATGTTGAAAATACACAGATTACTGGGCCAAATAGGTCAACAATGTACAGTAGAGCCCAAAGTGTATACTACAACATCAGGGAGACTTTTGACAAGATATCATGCGATTTCGGCCATAAAAATCCCATAAAACTGTCAAGACTTTTCTGCCTTTTCTTAATAATAAATAATATGATGATAATAATAATAATAATAAAATTGATATAGCGCTGATAGCAGACAAGTCTGTTCATAGCGCTGTGTTCAGGACGTGCTTCCTGAAAAGATAAGTTTTCAGTCTACTCTTAAAGGAGGTGACTGAGGTACGAGTCCTGACATCACTAGGAAGAGAATTCCAGAGTCTGGGGCCAACAGATGAAAAGGCTCTGTCGCCGACTGTCTTCAGCCGAGTCTTGGGGACTAGTAAGTGGGTTCCGTCATTGGATCTCAGGCCTCTTTCGCCTTGTTTCACTAGGAGTGAGATAATTAAGCCAGGCTTGAAAATGAATGGTAAGGCGGCGCCTTACCATTCAGGGCCTTCCAGGTCATGAGAAGGATTTTGAAATTGATCCTTGCATGAACTGGGAGCTAGTTTAGTTCCCTTAGTTTTCCTGAAATATGATGAAATTTCCTGATTTTTCCTGCCACACATGCAGCTAGGAGGCCATTGCCATAATCTAGAGTAAATGTAACAAAAGCAACTACTGAATCACTAGGCATGATGTCAGAGTTACCTACTTTGATAGAATCCGGGATACTGCTGCTGGTGGCAGTATTGAACCTGTTAGTACATACTAGCATTTCAGTCTTTCCATCATTTATTTTCATCTTGTTTGAAAAAAGAAATCATCTGACCTCACTGACACATTCCTCTGGTTTGTGTCTGCTTATATCAGTTTGATGGATGGAGTTGTGGTCCACAGGGATGTAGATCTGAGTATCATCCGCACAAATATGATAGCTTAGGCCATATTTGGCAATGATATTGTGAAAATATTTATATATTTAGCCAAATTGGGGTGCGAAACATCTGATTAAAGTTTGAATACATTGCTTCTATGATTTGAGGTTAAAGTTAAATGTCTTACCAGACCTTAATTCTAACATCTCACAGCTTCATATCCTTACCAACATTTCAAGCAGGCTATGTTTCAGAACATTCATGTATTTATGCATTTAGGCACAATCTTAGCTGTTTGGGATATGTTCACAAAATTGCAAAATATGGTCACTGTTCTGAGTGGGATGAGGCAGGGACATGTGTAATTAGCCACATACCATCGCCCAAGAATCCATTAGCATGACCTTGGCACACTTCCCTCAGTACAGCTGATAATCATGAACCGGCAAGACTTCAAGAAGCAAATATCAAATTATCCTCCAGTTATACTGAGATATCAGACAGTTTGCTTTATGCAAGCATGTACACAGATTTCGTCATAGCTTACATGACCCTGTGACAATGTTTTGATTAACACGTCCCTTCACAATTACACAATTACATATATTTTCCCTTTTCTATATCATCTTTGTTCTTATAAATTCAATGAGATTTAATTGTAAATGTGCACATTTTAGCTTCTAAAAGGGGCTGTTAGAATAAAGAAGGCAAAGGTATAGCAGACCTGTCTTGACAGTTTAATTAGGGATTCACTGCATTCCAAAGCCTAAAGTGGGACATTTACATTAACACCACTTTAAATGGGTTAAGTATATCACGGTATAATGGAGAGTACACTTTGGGCTCTATTGTAAACCCTGATCTTAGAGATCTCAAATGACCTTAAAGTATACTGGAGGTCTTGATATCTTTATTATTACTGAAACCCTCTCCATCATTAGGTAAAAGTTAAATTTCTCGCTAATAAATCTTATTTTTTTTAAGAATGGCTGGTTTGGAATTAAACAAATATGCATATTTTATGAAGTAATTGTCATTATGTTTGCATTGTTGTGTAGGTGGTTGAGAGAGCACATAGGCCTTGTGTCTCAGGAGCCCGTATTGTTTGCCACTACCATTGCAGAGAACATTAGATATGGCTTCCCTGGCATAACTCAATCACAGATTGAGCAGGCAGCTAAAGAGGCCAATGCTCACGACTTCATCTCCAAGCTCCCCCAGGTTTGTACCATGTTCAAAAATTAATCTGTTATTCAGAGTGCCAGGAGTTAAGAGTTAAGATTTAATTGTTCTGAGGGTGATTGGTCTGACAGGTTCATTGATATAATGAGTAGAACATAATGTTAACCAAAGATTCGAATATTTTTGCACTCTCCAAGTGACATATATGGTGTGGCTTTGCTAATGGCTAATTTGACCCTCATCTCAGTAATATTCATGACATAAGATTTAGTTTCTAAACTGCAGAAATATGAGACTTTGGTGGGAGAGAGAGGGGCTCAGTTAAGTGGAGGGCAGAAGCAGCGCATCGCCATTGCCCGTGCCCTCGTGAAAGATCCCAAGATTATCCTTCTGGATGAAGCAACCTCAGCCCTGGATACAGAGAGTGAATCAATAGTGCAGGCTGCTCTTGACAAGGTAGGTTTTTCAGGTGCTAGAAAAGTACTTTGGATTGGTTCAAAATATTTCTTAGTAAATTTTGGAAATGTCCATTCACTTCATCAATAAACATTGCACACATCAGATAAAAATGGTGTAAAAACTCCCATGGTGAGATAACATTTAAGTCATTTATCTGATTTGATAATTTCACTCAAAAACAAATTGGTGGCATGGATGGCATGGGTTACTGCACAATATCAAAATATCAAGGTTAGGACTGACAGAATCATTATCAGAGTAGCTGAAGTTTTGCAGTATTAAGACGAGTTAAATATATTTTCATAAAACAGTAGAATTTTGAAATTGCACATCTCTAGAATGTTAAGCATTCAGTTTCCAGATATGGATACCATTCTATATAGTTTGGATGTGGTAAATGGTATATTCTATTTGTAAATGTATCGACCTGGTGGGTATAGATGAGACCTAGTACCATGCACGAAGATAAAGACATTTGTCATTGGTCTTATTTTGAATTGTCATTTAAATGTTCACCCAGGCCAGAAGAGGTAGAACAACTATTGTGATTGCTCATCGTCTATCAACCATCAAGACGGCTGATGTGATTGCTGGCGTGGACAAAGGAAAGGTTGATGAGCAGGGAACACACGATGAACTCATGGAACATGGCGGCATCTACTACCAGCTCGTCACTAACCAGGTATTATTCCTAATAGTATATACATGTACAAAAGGGATTGGATATAATGAGTATACATGTTTCATATTGGGGTTTTTTCAACAGTGACACTGAAAATAAAATAATTACATAACCCAATTTTGTTGATTCATATTTATGCCAATTATTTTAACAACAACATTCTTATATTTTACCAATTTACTTTTAATACAGACTGCTGTGCAACAGTGAAATATTAGAATTACTCATATATGTATGATTACTGTGTTTCCCATCAGACTAAACAAGCACAAGAGGAATATGGTAAGATATTTAATAACCAATGTTAGTATTGATATTGTGGGTCTCATCTCCTCTTGCCTTTTAATATCACAGATCTGTAAAAACCATCACCCTGAACAATACTGTGGTGTGTGATGACTGTTGATTTTGTCATAGATAAATCGCAGACCACTTTTGCTTCAAAATTATTCATTTTTCTGTGCTGCCTATCAGGATAGGTTTATAATCTCAATGAAATTTTTACTGGTTATCTGCCCATTAAATCTTGACATTAAATCAGATTTTATAATATTTTGTCATGATTTTTCTGAATTTCTGATTTTTGAAGATACTGCAAATGTTTTTGTGACAGTAATCAAAAAGGAGAATGATCATGCACAGATCTATTTTTCATTTTGAAGCAATTGATATTATGAATTTATTTAAGTTTTTCACAGCACTTTACTAATACATTCGTTTGGGTTTCAGTTTGTGTCAGGGGTTGGAGAGTTCTGATCTGGGTAGTAATTGAAACATATCTGGGTGGTATGATGTCATACCATTGGTCTGGACCAATTCTGAACCAATCTGGGTGGTTCTGTTATAAAACGACTTTTTTATGTTTCACAAAAGGCATATCAAAATCATCATAAAATTTTGCTACAGTTGAGTGTGTAACAGTGTCTTGTTACTGATAGTGTAAATTTTATGATAGATTTATAATGTTTTTACGGTAACATTCCTGTGTTGAAATTACACAAAATCTCGTTAAAAATCAGTTTTAGATGATCATGTACTTATATATGTAACTGATGAGCATGCTATTTTCTTTAAAAAATGGGTATGATAGTTGGTTTATAAAGATTAAAGAAAGCAACTTTTTCAGTCTAGCCATTGTCCACCATATGACAATGGTCAAATACCACTCAGATTGGCTGCGATTTAGTGTCCAGATGTGTTGCGAGTGCCCAGATCAGTTCTGAGCATCCAGAATGACGCAATTTGACCAGATTGGTTCAGATTTACTGCACAGATTGGTTCAGAGCTCTCATACCCCTCAGTGTTTAGGGCACAGCCACAGATATATTCTCATCCCTCACATTTGGGAATATGTTCTTTCCTTATAATCAGGGAAACTAATGATTGAATATATTAAATAGAGCACTATTCATTCTCTTAGAGCTATTTCATTGAATAAAATACAGAGTAATGATAAACTGATACATCAAACTATTTGAACATGCTTGAATGTAATTTAGTGGTTAATTGTAAAGGGTCATAATTGATACTAATTCTAAATGCTTATTGCCATTTAAAAATATTTAGACATAGACGAGGAAACTTCACTGGACAAAGGTACTAACTGACAATTAATTGAATATTGTAGACAGCATATAATATTGTAGTTATTGTAGACAGTACCAAATATGTATTACCAAATATTTATCAACTTTGATACAACCTATTTGTGAACACATATTTGTGCTGATATGTGTCAAACAAAAGTGTCATGTGAGTCTCTTTGGTCACAGTATGATTTTGCTTGACTTTATATGGACGTGATTATGAGTGACCATATATTTGTTTGGACAAATGTGTTACTGTCTTTCAGGAGCATTTTCTAATCAGCAGCTCTTACATCTACACAGTTAATGGCACATGATCAGGGCCCGATTTTTCCATTGTACTTCAATTTGAAGTATGTGCTCAGATCCTAATTTCATGCTCATATTTGATGTTTTGCTCAGATTCTGAGTATATACACAAATCCGATTTTTTCATCATGCTTGGAAAACTCAGACTTGAAGTTTTTGCTCAGATTTAAATTTCATGCTCACATTCTGAGTATTTACTCAGATCCAAGAGTTTTGGATTTTTTCAATGTGCTCAGACCGTTTTCATGCTCAGATTCTGAGTTTTCATGTTCAGATTCTGAGACAGCTCAGAGGCTGTCTTCAAGCTGAAGTCAGTGCTCTAAAGTAGGAATTTTACGAAATATTGAACAGTTATGTTAAACTATAGGACTTAATAAGGTTTTAGTAAATAGAATTACATGCAGATACATTCCCAGTCACTGGAAAGGTTATGACGTGACAAATTGTGATTCCCCCATTCTGAGCCCCTTGTTTTCCCCTATATTGTGCCTCTGTATTTTCTCATTTGAATATGATGTCATGGGAGTATTTACTCAACTAAACAATGGAAATATGACGTCACATTGCTAAAGTAGGTACTTCAAGTCTGAGCAAATACTTCATGAAAAAAATCCAAAATGCATCAGTTTTTGAAGCAAACTTCAGTACGTATGGCTTCAAATCTGAGTACATGCTCAGATTTAAGATTTGAAGTATGATGGAAAAATCGGGCCCAGGAGTGCATGGTTACATATATTATGATAACACCCTGAGATATGTTTCAATGAAATCAAATTCTTTTTTTAAATTGTCATATTCTTTTGGAAACTTTGCTTTTGGAAACTTTATATTTATATTTATATTTATTTATCCTAAAATTAAGTACCGTATTATCCCTAATTGCCACCCTGGGGGCGGGAGCATTGCCTCTGGGCCACTAATATGTGACTGGCAGACATGCCAAGACCAGGGTTCAAAATTGACTGATATATACAAAGATTCACAATAGATGTGTAGTAATTAAATGGCCACATCTTGTTGCACTTGAAGAAAAGTTTGATGGTAAGAATAATTGTACAGCACAGTATTATTCAATATATTTTAGATGAACTAATAAAAATGATGTCAGTCCAGACATAAGCATGTTTAGTATTGAAAATGATAATCTGTTATCATCAGTGTTCAGCCCTGTAGTTCCCCCACTTGACCACATGCCTGTTGGGTAATTAACCAATTAAGTCTGGGGTGTGCTACTGGGCACCATACTGTGACCCATATGTGACCCTCACTCAGCATTCAGGTGTCAGATCTTACACATTGATGCAACATGAGGAGTTGATTACAGTGTAACATCACTTGAAATTGAGAAACATTAAACAAGTGTTTGTGGAAAACAGTACAAGGGGTGTGTTTTCTTTGATATGTTTGCATGAGCATTGCAAGTGAAGCTGTGAGTACTGTTTACATATTTACTGAGATAGCAAGCCCCTGTGGATTGTAAGTCTGCAGCTCCACTACCCCAGCCACCAAGGCCTGGTTTGAGGGAGGGGGGCGGTAATTAGGTAAAGGGCGTCTATTAGGGATAATACGGTAGGTGTGTCCACAAAATATGTATTAGGCTGTGAGAGTACATGGTCATGTGTGTAGACTGAACAGATGCCGCGAATTAGCTGCTGACTTTTTAGTCCTTCCTGGAATGCAAATGCTTATTTTATTGAATATTCCCCACAATATGAATTATTTTTTTTACTGACATGTCTATGATATTCATGTATGTTATAACTTCCAGAGATTATCCAATAACTCTGAAGTTTGTTGACATATATGTCTGGAAGGAAATGATTGATACGACTCTTATTCCAATTTGTGCATGCTGATATGTGTCACTATGAAAGTTTTTTCTTCAAATGAGATGGATAAGGATATCAAAATTTTATAATCAATGTATTATTTCATTGTTTATAGTTCTCAGCTTGTTGTGGAGTTTATGTGATGTTTGTCTTATTTTTACTTGATTTTATTTTATATTTACTATTTACATATTTATGTATATCAGTATCTATATAAAAATATATTATTTGTATGATTATATATATCTAGCCTAAATTATTTTGTTCAATTAAAATGTTTTATGTGGATAAAATCTAATGTTAGTTCTATTTCTATTTGAATTTTCCCCTCAGAGTCAGCCGAAACATTTGATGGTGTGTATGAATTTATTTATTCAAATTAGGAAAAAATGATTAAGTAGAGCTCACGGTTTTGATTCATAGGGAAAGGCCAACAGTGTACTGGCAAATGTCTGATAAATTTAACAAATATTTCTTGGTAGTTAAAATTTGTTGAATATACATTGCATAACTAGCAGTAGAATGATATTGACATGGAGTTAAATGGAAAATATTCCTACAATGGAATGTGTAAAAGTGATTTGTTTTTTGATGAATGCATGTTTTTTTCTCAGAAACTATCATGAGAAATGATGCACTTTTTGTTAAACTCTGCATATCAATACACTTTGGCCATTAACAAAGCATAAAAAATGACATGTCTTTATTGAGATAATTATGTCCCAACGGAAAGTGAGATATTATTCTCTACCTACCTACAGATATGTTAAGTAATATTTTCAATAATAGTGTACATTATTAAACAACAAACCACCGGAAAGAAAATGTCCATGAGACAACACTTCACCATTTATAAATTACACACATTAATTCTCCGACAATTGCCATTCTCTGATGACATTATAGAGGGTGTTTATGGAAACTGAGAACGTAGTATGAGAAAAATGCATTGTACCACAAACACATGCCATTTTAAACATATTATTCCTCAAAGTTCTTTTATTTATACATGTTTCAGTGATTTTCATTAATTTTAATTAATACCAGATCTCCACATCTACTGGTATATAATTAATGGACATAGTTTTAGTACAATCTGACTGTTGGTATTTTATTTCCTCCTTGTGGTGTTCTTAATGTCAATGTGGCATTGACATCATAGAGGCTAATGTTATCTGTTCATATTAAATGCAAATATAACAATTGTGCCATTTTTCTTATTCACTATGTTTTATCTCTCATCTTATACTATTAATATTTCATACTGTTAACTCATTAAAATCCAAATTTTCCCTATTCACCATGTTACATTTGTCATCATCTCATAGAGTTAAAGTCCATAATTTTTCTATTCACTATGTTACATTTGTCATCATCTCATAGAGTTTAACCTTTACATCCACAATTTCCTTATTCACTGTTACATTGGTGATCATCTCATATTATTAACCCTTTATATCAACAATTTTCTTATTCACTATTTCATCCATATGTTTCACCACAGCTGCTTATACTAACCAAGCTTGTTTTTATCTTACTTCATTATCTAGACATCAAAGATGACATTAAAGAAGGTGTGTATGGAAACTGAGAAAGTAGTATGAGAAAAATGCATTGTACCATAAATACATGCCATTTTAAACATATTATTCCTCAAAGCTCTTTTATTTAATAATATACATGTGTCGGTGATATTAATTTCAATTAAGCAGTGGTTAATACCAGTTAATATCTCCACATTTACTGGTATTGGTATTTTATTTCCTCCTTGTGGATTAAGGGATTAAGCACCAATTTTACAATTCGGTGAAATTGAAAGCTTAGCCACATATGAATATCATCACAAATTAAAATTATAATAGAATAATAAAATAAGTTACTATAAGACATAAGAGTTGCACTCCCAGCACAGGTCTGTCTGAGCCATAAGCTGCAATTGACGGGTAAACACGGGTAGCGTGAACTTTGTTTGACCTCAATTGAGGCTTAAAGTAGGGTAGCACTGTTTGACGTAATTCTGGCACTATTCAAAGGACAATAACTTTGATAAAGGGGCAATAGATTAGGGTCTTGTTAAAATAGAATTAACAGGCAAACATGGGGATGCATCAATAAAATAGAAAATAGACAACAAAATAGACATCATTTGTCACCAATATGTGAATTTGAAATGTTTTTTTTTCAAATCGGTGCTTAATCCCTTTAATGTCAATGTGGCATTGACATCATAGGGGCTAGTGTTATCTGTTCATATTAAATGCAAATATAACAATTGTGACATTTTTCCTATTCACTATGTCTCATCTCTTATCTCATCCGGTATATATTTCATAATGTAAACTCTTTAAAATCCAAATTCCCTATTCACCATGCCACATTTGTCATCATCTCATATGGTTAACCCTTCACATTTTTCTCATTCTCTATGTCACATTTGTCATCATCCAATAGAGTTTAACCTTAACATCCACAATTTTTCTATTCACTATGTTACATTGGTGATCATCTCATATTATTAATCATATTATTAACCCTTTACATCCACAGTTTTCTTGTTCACTATGTTACATTGGTCATCTTATCGCATGAGATTATCCTTTGCTGTAGTTGTGGGTATCACCTGGGTATAATGTCATGGTTGATATACTTCACACCTAGAAAAGGAAGTGGCTGGATGGGCATGGATATCACATGCTATTGCATGCTATGACATGCTATCAAGCATGTAGTTTAGGGTGGTGATTGGTTATCTAATAACTACCATTTTTATGAACATTGCTTGACTGCATCATTTGGTCTGCTCAGATTATGATGTTGTTTGGCATCGATCTTGAAAGTATATTTGTTTATATTATGTAATTATTTGAGAGTTCTATGGTATATTTTTGCAGTAATTTTGCATCCTTGGATCCCCAGTGGTCTTCTGCTTGATATCTTATAGTGTCAATGTTGTGTTTTTATTTGTTAGATAAATCTGAGGAAATATTTGACCGTGGTTCGTATTCAACCTGAATGATAGAATAAGACCTCTGAGAAGTGCACGACTTGTTCTTCATCACAAACTGTCTTGGTCTCTACACTGTAGAATTATCACATTACCAGATGTATTAATCATAGTCAAATATTCGCAAAATTAATAACTACTTCATTCACTGTTCATCCGGGGAGTGATCCAGCAAAGGATGGCCCAAAATTTCAAAAATATTGGAAATTGAATAATTCTTTACGAACAATGTTAAATCAACAGTCATGATTATTTTTGTTACACCAAAATTAAATTGGGTTTTATTCAATGTTAGTTGATCAAAACAAAGCAAACTTAAGACATAAGATGGTATGACTGATATTTTTTTTTCTTACATATTGAAACAAATTTGTGATATATCTTGAATATCTTCATCATTGCACACAATATTTTATTTTGAGGTATGTCAATTCACCCAGTTCCAAGTACACATGAAGATATTCAGAGAAGATCTTCCATCAGCGCCGCCCTGGTGTCACAATCTGTCCTCTCTATAGCTAGAGCTTTTTCATCTTTTATTGGTGTGTAAGAATGGGTCTTTTGAAATTCATCAGTTACACTTGCAACTGGTTGAGATAACAAACTGATACAAGATTTCCCATTTTTGAAGGTTTGGACACTAATATTCTAATCATGTTAAAGGATCAGTTAACCTCCAGATTTCCCTTCTCTTATACTGTAACTCACACATGTCTATGTAGATGGCTAAAGATGGCTTACAAATGCTTACTATTATAATTATAAGGATATATCTGCTTAACAGATAACTTCTGCTGTTTTGAATTTTGACTAAAGTAACTTTGCTTTTTTCCTAAAGCTTGAGTAATAACAAAGCTTGTTAACATTTTTTCTCCTGATAATTACATTTTTTACCATTTCTTTGCAGGGTTAGAGGTCATACCAAAATCCTGGATTTTATGTCAAGATATTATTGGTATATAAGATAATATTTGTGATACTAATGTGAGTTATTGTTGCTTTGTATTCAGATGTGACATCACAGGGGTTGGAGAGAGTAAATTCTGGTACCCGCAGCAGTGGCCGAGGGTTGAAGCGAGCGCTGTCTTCACAAGTATCTGTCAAGTCTGATAAGGAGAGCAAGGAGGAAGAGGAGGTGAGAGTCACCAACAGAAGCCCAGCAACATGCACTAAGAAGCTCTATGAACAGACACCCTGTTATCAGCATTATATAGGCCATTGCCGTGGTGCAGTTGGTTAAAGCACCAGCTTATTAGCACAAATTCCTCTGTGGTGATTCAAAGGTCATGGGGTTGATCCCCAGCCATGCAAAGATTTAAATCATCTTATAATTATCTACTACAAGTAGGTCTCATCATGATGACTGAAATAATGTTGAAAATGATGTCAAACCCCAAACAAACAAACCAGCACTATATAAATGCAATTATTATTGTACCTTCGTAAGGTGTAATATGATATACTAATGGAAGTAGATAATAAGAAATCTGTGATGTTAGTACTTCGTAAAATATGCAGGAAAGCGAGGTCATGCAGAAAAGTGATATCATAGTGACGTCATAAATTCTGTTAATGTGATCATCAGAGACACGTAGAATACTGCTATTACCTTTGTTATAGCTCCTTCCTCTGTTGTGCTTGAAATATCAATTTATGGCTATTTTCAAGGATAATAGAAAAATGTATGTTTTGTCCGTTCTGCCTTAATTAATATTTCATCTTTTTCTTTCAAATGAGCTCAAGATTAAGCTAATTGGTGCAGTGGATGCTCTGTTTGCATTAATGTATGAAATTATCACTCCTGTTCATCTTATTGACCAGACCATCCGTAGCTCTCCCAAATATATAGTTTTTGCCTCTTAATTTGATCATTTGTCTCTATCATTTATTCAGAGAAAGCCATCTATCCGCCACATGATCGTCGGTTCCTGCCATTATAATATGTTAGATCTCTGTTAGCTGCTCTGTGATTGGTCGAAAAAATTGCTGTTGTCCATTGTCTGCCACTATTGTCTTGACTACTGTGATTCTTCAGCAAATGGAATATTCATGCAGCAGTCATAGTATTATTGTTGAGATAATTTCTCTGTTTTCTGGAGGATTGTTAATATAATGACATTTTGTACTATTTCATTATTTTAGAAGCTACCTGACCCTCCTATGGGTCGTATTCTGAAGATGAATGCCCCAGAGTGGCCCTACATTGCGGTGGGATGCTTTGCTGCTTTGATTGCTGGGGGCACTCAGCCAGCATTTGCTATGCTTTTCACAGAAATAATTGGCGTGAGTAAAGTGTCCGCGGACAGATTATTTGAATGTTTTGTTTCTGTTAACAAGTTAGCAGTTATTGATTAATAGATGAAATGTATAATTACCAACTGGACAAAATGTTCTTGTTCATTTGGCCTCAACAAGCAATATATATATATATATATATATATATATATATATATATATATATATATATATATATATATATATATATATTGTCTTCTGTTCAGCACAGAACCAATTAATCCATTAATTAATGTTATTTCAGGTGTTCTCCGAGCCAGATTTGGAGAAACAAGAAAGTGAGGCCTTGCTGTATTCCCTGCTATTCATAGCCATTGGTGTCATTCAGTTTATTGCAATGTTTTTACAGGTTTGTCATTCTCTACAATTTTACTGATAAAGATATTGAAAAATTATGATGTACTATTATTAATTTTAGACCTACAATGTCTTAATTGAAATAATAGTATCAAGAACAAAATCATTATTAACTCTGCATATATATTATATTTTTTTTATATTAAAGGCATTCATGTTTGCCAAATCTGGAGAAGCTCTGACTTGCCGACTGCGCAACCTCGTTTTCAAAGGCTTTCTAAGACAGGTATTCTTATGAGATTATTATCAACTTAAATGCAGTTTTTGCATAAGGTAGCATCTAAATGGATCACCTCCAAAGATTACTGGGGAATAATATGTAATAGAATCTTTTATTATTCTAACAGGAGATATCATTTTTTGATGATCCTAAGAACAGCACAGGAGCTTTAACCACTCGCCTCTCCACAGATGCCTCAGCAGTACAAGGAGTCAGTAGTATTATTTATCTTTTGTCAGTATCTTGCTACATAAAATGTTTTATGAAATCGTTTATAAGTGAAAATAGGATATAAGCATGACAAATTGATGGTAAGAGAACCAGTGAAAAGATCACTCTCTTAAAGCAGAATTTGAGAATTATCCAAGGAAATTAATTAAACCATGAACCTACAATCTCATATCTGGAATGTAAATGCTATTATAACAAGCCTTCTTTGTTGCCCAGATATTTGTTGCCCAGATAAATTGTCATTATGTGAGACGCTGGACCTCTTGCCAAAATATGTTGTCAGAAATACTGTAGTAGAACACACCATGATAAATTAATGAGTCATCACTACCAAGACAGGTTTATTTGTATCCCTCTTTGTAATGTTTGACAATATTTGCATATTCCAAAAAAGATGTCTCAGAGTTGATTTTTCTGAATTTATTTTCATGTTCTTTTACATAATCTCTATTTAAATTAGTATGTAGACAGTGATATAATTTTGCTAGGTTTAAACCTGCTGTGTCTAATTTTGCAGGCGACCGGAGCTCGGTTTGGCTCAGTGATACAGAGTGTTGGAAGCATTGGAACAGGATTAGTCATTGGATTTATTTACAGCTGGAAGTTGACATTTTTGGTGATGGCATTTGTGCCGTTCATTACTGCTGCTAGTCTGCTGCAAATGAAAATATTACAAGGTTATTCGCGAGAAGGGCAGTCAGCCCTAGAAGGTGCTGGAAAGGTAAGTATCTTAATCTCCTGAGCTAATTTATAAACATTGTGTCTAAATGAAATATGATCCAAATGATTAGCATGTCTCACCCCAGATGAGTTCCAACTAAAGTTTGCATATTGTTCACAATATGATTTCATTGCAATTCCATTCAGTAGAAAATGCCTTTGATAAAATCATGAAAAACATAACTCCATAATGACACTTGACCAGAGGATAATAATCATGAAGAGTAAATTATGCCTCTATGAATTTATTTTATTCTCTCAATCTGAAGTTGGGCTTACAGATAAAAACAGTTATCATGGAATTAATAGAATTTATCTTAAGATATCTATGCATGCTATCTCCAAAGTTTGCCACATTTAACTGTTCTATAATGGTACAAATTTATTATTTTTACAGATTGCTACAGAAGCCATAGAGAACATGAGAACTGTTGCAGCTCTGCGTTTGGAAAGCAGATTTCTCAAATCATATTCAGACTTCCTGCTGAAGCCATATCAGTAAATTTCACTTTGATTAGTTTCTATATAACTATAATACCAACCCACATGGAGGACTGAGCATTTACCATGTTCAATATCACAGTACAACTTTTTTTTTTGTCTGTCCACCATTTTGTTACCTGACCACATGACGTTAATGTTCAACCTCACCTCATTTTCATAGCCTGCCATTTAATTTTGAACCGACAAGCAAGGACTACCATCTCATATTGAACAGAAGTTCTGTTTGTTTTAGTCAGTATAAGAAATAATCTACATCATTATTGATAGAAATAAGTTATTTTTGATGCAGGAAGAGATAGTAACTGTCCAAGATATGGACCTTACAGGTGCCCGGATGTTTGGCCAGAATTGTGACCATGCATCCTGGTACCAACTGGAAATACATCATAATTTTCTGTTCATGACAAAGGGACAATTTCATGATACAATTTCACAGATGAGCTGAAGCTGTGCCAGAAGGGTTAACCCGTTGTCCTTGTAAATCTGTGACCGGGAAGGTTGTCATGTTAAGGACCTGCAACATGACAATTCAGTGAGACACTCTATCTACTACAAGTAGGTCTCATCACAAAATGACGGAAATAATGATGAAAGTGGTGTAAAACCACAAACAAACAAACAAACAAACAAACAAACAAACAAACAAACAAACAAACAAACAAACAAACAAATCCACCCACCTTCCAGCTCCCACCTTGTTAAATATAGTGATCTTGGCAGGCTATGAAAAAGGGGCCAGGTCGAACAGTGAAATCACATGGTCATTTGAAAAATGATGGGTGGATTAAAAATAGTTGTATTGAAGATATTAAACTGCTTAGTCCTAATGTCCTTTGTATTTAGTTATTAAGAAACCAAATTAATAATATCCCTGATTTCTCGTTTATATTGATAGTACTTTTCAATGTGTTATACCCAATATTCTTTGATTTCTTTGAAAACACTATACATGTACATCATGCCAGAATATTCATTATGTTTTAGATTCCCTGGCATTTTGCCAGAATATTTATTCTCCTTTTCATTCCCTGCATAATGCCAAAATGTTCATCATTATATTCTCATTCTGTTATGTTCATCAAAATTGTTATCCTTGATATTCCCCCATATCATAATATTTCCTCATCAGAATGCCATGGATGACATTTTTTAAAGAAATAAATGCAATGTGGAAATGTCCATATGTTCTCAATACTTCTCAGACAGGCAGTACTTTCAAAGGATAAATTGAATAAATGTAACAGCTATAATATTACATTGGATTTCAGGTCCAGTTTAAAACGTGCTGTTCTCAATGGATTGTCATTTTCCGTGGCGCAATGTCTGCTGTTTTTTGCGTATGCTGCATGTTTCTACCTCGGAGCTTATCTCATAGAAAATGATGGCCTTAACTTCTTAGACATGTTCAGGTAATTGAATGATTCAACATAAAATAAATGGAGATCTAAGAGTTTTGACAAATTACTTTGAAAATATGGTAATGAAATTATACTTTTCCATTTTTTATAATTTAATGTCAAATCATATATAATAATGCCACTGGAGTTATTTGATTGTGTGCATTAAATTACCTCATCTTAAATCACTGCTTCACACAGGGTATTCACAGCTGTTGTGTTTGGAGCCATGGCTGCTGGAGAGGCAAACTCTTTTGCTCCAGACTATGGCAAGGCTAAGGAATCAGCTGCCAGGATATTCCTCATGCTCGACAACGAACCGAGCATTGACAGCTTTTCAGAGGCCGGGGCAAAGCCAAAAGTAACAATTTACAACAAATTTTTGTGAATTCCCAAACACATTTATCATAATATTGTATCTCGTCATTTATTACATAAGATTAATAATTGTGATATTTATTTTCCAAAGTTTATAGCAAATATCTCATGCAATGTTTTACAAATCATACAGTTATTTGAGGTATTGATAGGTTAGGACAAATCATCACATAATATGTATTAAAATGTATTTAAAGCTATGCTTAGTTATTTTTTTTTTCTCCACAACATTTGGAGAAATAATGTACCTCTGAGTAATGGTAAACAATGAATGAAGATGCATTTGTTATTGTAACACGGATGGTTCCTTTTTTGACAAGCATTGCCGACAGGCAATGCTTGTCAAAAAAAGGAACTATCTGTGTTATTCTGTGATTGGTACGATCATGGGAAATGCGTATTAATTTCCTGTGGTTTGTGATTCGGTTTTTTCTGTGGTCATTATTGTTGAAGCAACTGACGCCACTGTGGAGTGTTCGTCGTGTGCATGCGATAGATTCGACTGGTGCCGCCCAAATTTCTTGACACTCGGTAGGGGACCAGTCTAATATTCGGCGTATGAATACAAAGCAGAACATACAAAACTATAGTTATCATCGTGTTCGCCCGTCGTTTCATATTTAGTTCAAATTTGGTGTAAATCGGACAATTAGAAGTCAGATGACATGCGATGCAAACGCAAATATGAAGTACATCATATTTGCGTTATGTAATCGCTTCGTGCACGTGCCAAACATTGACATGACGTCATTGACCAGCACGTGCAGTTAAAATGTTCATCTACAAGTTTATCGGCTCGGCAATGCCAATAGGCATCCCGCTGAAATGACAACATCATCATCGTCCATCGCTGCACAAAATTATCCATTTAAATTGCTTGGAAATGCTTCCCAATCGCTAGAGCAAAGAATTTTCAGTAAGTTTAATTCAAATTTGGTGCAAATCGGACAATTAGAACAGAAATAACATGCAAAAGTCTGGTCGATGATTTGCGGTTAGCGCCTGAGCGATAATAGAGCAACTTACGCAATCGAACCTGAAAAGGCACATCTTTGCATAAAGTTGTGCTAAAAAATTCGTTCATATACCAAATTAAATGTTTTCAAAAGACAAATAAATATAATTTCAACTGCCCCATCAGTTTGCAATAATTATTTCATTTTGTGTTTTTTTGTTTATTTTAATTTTTGTTTTGTTTGTTGTAATTTTTGTTTTGTTTATTTTAATTTTGTTTTGTTTGTTGTAATTATTGTTTTGTTTATTTTAATTTTTGTTCTATTTGTTGTGAATTTTGGTTTGTTATATTTTTTTTCCCATCCGTGTTACATGTGGATCACCACTTTTTCTTGTTGTAGAATTTGATTGGCAGTGTATCATTCCGGAATGTAAAGTTCCACTACCCGACTCGTCCTTCTGTGAAAGTGCTGCAGGGATTGAATGTGACCGTGGAGCCTGGTCAGATCCTGGCTCTGGTTGGCTCCAGTGGATGCGGCAAATCAACTAGCGTGTCCCTCCTCGAGAGGTTCTATGATGCCACAGAAGGCTCAGTGGTAGGCAATTCTTCATTCTTATTAGTTATTAGAGAGGTCAAAGCTCATGTCTACTTTATATATGATTTTGAAGAGCAAAGCAAGATGATTTCAGAGATGAATGATCTCATATTAATATGAAACTTGCTTCATTGTTGAGAATAAACTGTTTTGGTTGTCGTCAGAAATATTTCTTTGGTAAGAACAGTATTCTAGTATCATATGTGCAAGGCATATATGTTTGGGATTTAAATTGCAGTACCTTTTTATATTAGAGAGACTTCTAAATTGTAACCTGCAATTTCATTAACATATTTTCTGTTAGCTGCAAAATCATTTTTTATGGTGGTAATCAAGCTGTGATAGCGATTAAAATGTACATTTTGTTGAGAATGTTATGAAAGATTGGCTTGTCAGATTTCTACTACCAGCTAAAAACTAACATAAGGGGCATATTTAGTAAGGATATATGTCTGAAGTTCTTTGTTGAAACCCCTCAATACTGCTGTCTTATATTTTCAGTGTATTGATGAACAGAACATTAAGGACATTAATCTTCAATTTGTGAGATCCAAGATCGGCATAGTGCAGCAGGAACCCATACTGTTTGATACCAGTATCAAGGAGAATATCGCGTATGGAGATAATGAACGAGAAGTACCAATGGCAGAGATCATTGAAGCTGCCAAGAATGCCAACATACACAGCTTCATTGAGAAGCTTCCACAGGTTGGTTTGAGTGAAATATTGCAATGAAATAGATTACCAAAGTAGTAAATTAATGTTGGTATGAGCCTATCCAATAATATATGAGGGGTGCATTTTTTTTAACCTTTTGGGGATATTTTTATTTCTTTCAGCTAGAATATCAACTTTTTTACTTTTGAAGTATTTGAATTTGAATTTGTTGGTTTGTTTCAGGGTTATGACACAAATTGTGGAGAGAAGGGTACACAGCTAAGTGGGGGACAGAAGCAGCGTATTGCAATCGCCCGTGCCCTCATCAGGGACCCTAAAATCCTGCTGCTTGATGAGGCCACATCAGCATTAGACACAGAGAGTGAAAAGGTAACAGTACAGACCTCATGATTCAATTTCCCAAATGCGCTGAGGTCCATGACAAGGTTTAACCTGTTGTCCTTGTAAATCTGTGACCGGGTGGGTTGTCATGTCAAGGACATGCGACATGACAATTCAGTGAGGCACCACTATATCTGCAACAAGTAGGTCTCATCACGAAATGACTGAAATAGTGTTGAAAGTGATGTAAAACCCCAAACAAACAAACAAGTACAAACGTCTTAACAAAACAGATATTGGCATGGGGATAAACCTTTTTTCCAACATTACAAAGGCTGAATAAGGTATTGTTGGTTGCAATATAATGTGGCTGCAGTTTGTTCAGGTTGGCATATTTTCACTATAATACAGTTCCATTCAAAATAACCTTTATTTCCTCCCTTCCATATAGTGCACAGATATGTTTAATATTACTTTTATCAAACAACAAAGATATTATACCCAAATATGACCTGCAATACCATTATTTTAACATCTTTGTCTGTATGGGAACTTGTCTTGTGTTCTCAGCATGTCACATTTTTTCCTTACCTAGCAAAGCCTCTTTGCACATCTACCATTTCTTCTATAAAAATGCCATAACCGTGTTTCAGTTATACTCATAAATTAACATTTATGATATATCACAATTCTGTGTGGTTGTAGGTGGTACAAGAAGCATTAGACCGGGCACAGCAGGGAAGAACATCCATTGTGATTGCACATCGACTATCAACCATCCAGAATGCTCACATGATTGCAGTGATAGACAATGGACAGGTCGCTGAGATAGGTAAACACGGAGAGCTGCTCGCTCAGAAGGGTCTCTACTACAAACTACAGCAAGCACAACTCAGAAGACAGTAACACCACAACCAAGCATGATGAGAGCTGCTCACCCAGAAGGGTCTCTACTACAAGCTACAGCAGGCACAACCCAGTTTTTTGTATTACATCTATGTATGCTTGTATGCTTGTGTGTATGCATGTATGTATGTATGTATGTATGTATGTATGTACCGGTATGTATGTATGTATGTATGTATGTATGTATGTACAGCTTTTCATTTCTTTAGAAATGCTCATCTCTATGGAAGATCCCATCACAGGCATGCTGTTTTTTTTGTTGAATATTTTAATGCACAAGATATACAAAATCTAATATATATTAAGATTATACTTGGGGCAGGTTAATGAAATTCCAGGTAATATCTATTAGCGACTTAGTAATAGATCATCAATTCAGCCCTTGGATCTTGTCAATAATTGCATAATCTTATATGTGTTTTTTTATAAAAGGACTTGTTCTTTTGTATTGTGAAATGCTGAAATTCTAGAACCATTTATTGTAATTGTTATGAAACATCCAGGCTATATAACTAAAGCATTCCAAACTTAAGGCATGCCACTGGTTTCTAAACTTGCCAAATTCATGAATTTTGTTTTTATGTTTTAAGAGAACGGTTGAATATATACAGTATTTTGTTCACAGTGTAACAAAGGCACATTGTGCACACTCCAGTATTCTCAGAAATAGTTGAACTGTTACAGTGAAGATTTTGTTAACTATTTAAGCTAATCATTTTGTTTGACATTTGTTAAGAGCATAGCATTATATTGAATTTATATCATATATTTATATTGTTAAATTAACCTGTTAGTAGAAAACACTATTTAATTGGCTTTAACATATAGATTATTATATTGATAATATAATAAAGAAAATAATATGTATCAAATTGATATCTTATTACATTATTTCTGAAGAATTTTGACATCACAACAGTTAGAGTATATTTATTTTCATTCGGGAATCACTTAATCATGTTCCATCCATATTATTGGGTTTCACAAAATACAGTGGCCGTTCCCTTTATATTAGCTTTTATCCTCTCTTCCCATGGATGCCATCACATATAACATGGTTTTGTAGTCAGTATGAATATTTTGGGTTCCTAACCCCTTTGGCCCGACAAGAGAGTAACCTCTCAGAAATAAAATTATAAATTATTTGAATAAATGATGAATAAAATCAATACAACATGTAAACAATCTTATGCCTCAGTCACATTTGCACCGGGCGCCGGCCGGGAAGTAGTGTAGAAAACAGACACGCTCAACACTACTTGTGCCCGACCAGTTTTCCGTCGCTACCAATTACCGCCGATTACAGGGGCTAAGCCGGAGCCGGAGAGGACCCTTGTAGCCGCTGCCAGTCACGGTCTACTTCATCGGCGGAAACTGGTCGCTGGCGAATGGGGTGACACTGAAACGGTCATATTGCTCCGACCAGCCCAACCAGAAGAAAACAAGGTGGACCAAATGACGTTTCTCTTAAACTACATCGCACGGCACCCACAAGAAAATGACACAGATGTCTGCAGGATATCATAAAGACGTCTGTATCATGTAACAGACATCTGTAGGATATCGGGGAAACACCGGCAACTTTTATGTTGCAGCTAAGAGTTCCCGATGACCTATCCGACGTCTTAAAGATATTTGTGGCCAATTGTGGCCGATGATCTCCCGGTGCCTGCACAGCAATCTGAACTGCGGGCCGATTTTGTAAAAAATATTCATCGACTGGGCATCTTTTCTGAAGTCAGCACATATGACATCAGTCACATTTGCACCGGGCGCCGACCGGGAAGTAACAATCGGCCGACTTCCCAGTCTGCCGTGCGCCGGGGAGTTTATCAGAAGCAATCTGAGAGATGCCTTAGCTGTGGTCACATTATACTGGGGTTTGCCAGATGAGATGCCACAGACGTCTGAAAGATATCCTAAAGATGCCTGTCTCATTTGACAGACATCTGAAGGACATCCTAAATACGTCTGTATGATATCGTACGGAGCCTCATCACTAGAAATGGCAGACATAGGGATATAACTTTTTTACTACTCAGAATAGATCAACAAATGATATGTGATCGAATATCAACCTTCTTAGGCTATTTTGATCAAATATTGCCAGTGACCTTGAATGACCTTGAAAATAGAAAGCCTATTTCCACGAAATTATCTACATGTTTTATTATCCTATCATCTACATCTTTCAAATACGAGCTCATAGAGTCTTTATTCATCAAAATCTGTTCATAATTAACAATTTGAGAGCAATTTATAGTTTTGTGGTCAATCTATAAGGGAAAACAGAGGAAAATACTATGATACTATGTTTTTTTTAATAATATAAAAATGCCAGCTTATTGGGGGTTAGTTTATGAAAATATATAGAATACTGCACAGAAAAACACATTAATACTAAAAAGAAATTGAAAAAAAAGTCCGTCAATTTCAAGATTTATTATGAAGCTAAAATGATTAAAAATAGCTTAAATCGGTAGGGTTACAAAAGTGACAAATTGATGGACTTTAATTTGACCTCACATTTATTTTTGAGATATTAGATAAATTAAATATTATCTAATTTCAGAAAATAATCAGCAATAAGTTGCTCTTCTCATAATAATACCTAAAAAAGAAGAAATATTCCCTGAAAAATATGAGAAAATAAGTCATGAATAGAAAAGATTTAAAAAAATATAATAAAAAATATATTGAATGTAGAGTCAATTGGGTTATAACATTTTGATAATTTTTCAAAAAATGGCATTCTGTGTGGTTGATTTGGTGAATGGAAGTCGAACACGGCCAATATTAAATGTCACTGAAAGTGCTCTGCAGGGTGCTTTCTGGAAGTCCGCTCCTCCCACGGCTATAAACCTGTTACATGCGCTATGTCACTCATTCTCGTTGATGTGTTGGATCATCTGAAGATGGCCTGTGAACACATGCAATAAAAAAAATCCTATTTTCACCGCACGTTGCCACCGGCAGCCATAAGATAATATTTGCTGATAGAACCTCGAGGAAACGCCGGCAACTTTTATGTTGCAGCTAAAAGTTCCCGATGAACTGCCCAACGTCTTAAGGATGCCCCGATGTCTTCTAACTATAAGACATCCTAAACTATACACGGCAGTGTCCCGTGAGTGTCCCACAGGCATGAAATGGAACGTTTTCAAAAAAGTACGGGAAAAATGCTCAACTGTCAAAAAGAGTTCCTTTTTCATTAAAACTTTCAAGTCATGAAATGACATTTTATGCTATTCATTTTTGTAATAAAATTATTGATTTATTATTTGAAAATCACAATGAAATTTCTTTGATTATATTGAAAGCTTCATATCTTTTTAACTCATAAAATGTGGCATAGTAATATTTATTTTGTCATGTCAAAATGTTAAAAGGAAAAAGTTCTGCAGATTGTGGGACCATAATAAAGTGGATTTCCAAACAACTTTGTAAAAGTGATCTTAACAATATTTATTGTGATCCTAGTGAAACTGATTTTCTATTTTGCAAAAACATTAAGAGAAAGATAGAGGTAAAGTCCACACTTGATTATTTCAAAAATATGAATTTTTTCACCTCCCTTCACATTTCTGATTGCCAAACTTCCTTTTTATTTCCAAATTATACAAATCAAAATGAGAAAATCTTTCACTAGGATCACAGTGAATTTTCTTCCCAATGAAATGAAATAAACACAGCTAGAAACATGCCTATTCCTGTTGTGTAATCTGCAGAACTTATTTGCTTGTCTTTTCATTTTTCACCAAGGAAAATTAGGACAAAATACTATTTTGAAAGAAATATACTTGTAATCATACCTTATAGTTCAAATATTGTAGTGTTTATATATTGATTCATGTCATGAATGCTTTTGATTTAATAGGGAATGTATTTTTACATCGTAAATGTACCAATTCCCACCAAGTCCAGTTTTTTGGTAATTTACTCCTCTGCCACTAGGGGGCACTCACTACCAACACCCATAAATACCCTTAATTGATGCTTTGCTTCGAGGCACAAGGAATACACAGGATTAAATGTGATTCTTTTTTGCATATTTAATACATGAAAAATATCAAATATAAGTCCAAGAAACTTAATTTGTTCAAGAACAGGTATCTGAGTTTGTCCTAAGTAAAGATCTGGGTCTGGGTGAACCTTCTATTTGACAAAAGCGGCTTTCTTGAAACCATTCTCATCAGCCCATTATTTTATTCTATTTCAGTATTGTTGGAGCTGTTGTTCAATTGCATGCATGCCTGTAGACATGCTACATAGATTGAAATCATCAATAAACAATCGGTCTCACAAAATTGACAATACTGTTGATTTTTAAAATAGAAAGATAGTTCTACCCTGAGGAATACCCATTTCCTGATCGATTGCATCAGAAAGTGATGAACCAACTCGAACCTGGATTTGTATTTTTGACAAATAAATTGGAATAAAAAGGGGTAAACACGCAAGGAAAGGGTAACATATGATATATATACTAGTAAGTATGTTTTCACTCATTTCACTGCTTTTATTGTCTTTTCACTTGTATTGTGTACCTGTATTTGTTATCTGATGTATAAATATATTGTGTGATTGTGTGCATGAATGCTGGACATGTATGGAAACCAGTTATGCTGATACATCTTCCAGAATTTTTCAAGATTTTTCAGTAGATAAATAAAAATCCTCTATTATATAAAATATAAATCGGTCATTATCCTTCCATGTAGTAACTTATGCTTTCTCTAAAATCATAACAATATATTGACAATATGTTCACCTTTTGTAAAAACACTTTCTTATAAATGTTTCTAAACATTCCAGGTGGTCCATAGTGCTTTGCCTTTTTCTAAAGGAACAATATGCAACTGTAATAAAAGTTGAAACCAAATGATTGTTAATCATTCGTTCCATCGTTTTACAGATGATATGTAACAAGACGGAAAAGCCTTTTTGTTTGCTTTTTTCTTAATGCCAATTCATTAAGCATTTTTTCAGAATTGCTATTGAATCCATTCCCTACTACTCTCCATAGCAGATCCAGGATTTATACCTCGCCATGCAGAGTAACTCCCTACATGCACTGAGGTTAAAAAAGATCATTTCCTTTTGTCTGTGAAGTTATCTTCACCCTCCTACTGGCTGTATTGTGAGGTTGTGGATATATTCAAGCGAGGAGGATGTGAGAGATGACAGGTGAGGGTCAGGTGTAGGCCGCAGGAGGGGACACACCCACGGTGCAGGGAGGGGACACGCCCATGGTACATAGGGCCATGCTTCTGACGGCCGTGTGTGTGGCACGCTCCGTGGAGGGCCATCGATATACATCGAAGCCATGACATCTTATTACACCATGGAGTCATGCCTATCCAGGATATCAGAGGACTGAATATGTACTAGCTGGCGTTCTATGAGCAGGTAAACAAGTGTTAATTACACGCAAATCATATGCACCTGTTGGATGCTCACAAACCTCAGCATATATGCTCAGCGCACACCAGCACACCTGTAAGGCAATACATTAATGATAAACTGACTGTGTTTCCTTTCAAGGAAGAGTTTTTATGGAAGGTTTTTTTCATTATTTGCAAGCAAAACTCCATCAATTCGGACTATTTTCTATTTAGTCAAACACCAACGTGCCGTTGCAGACACTGAAATTGTAAAAGAAATTGTAAAATCCACGAATATTGATACTGGTGTCTCCATCTACCGGTATAATGTACTGTATTTGTTACTGTCTTTGGCATGCAGCGGATTGCCATATGATGTTTATCCTTAATTTAGACCAGAGTTAGAACTACACAGAGACATTTAATACATCTCTAAACTACAGGACTATAAGCTTTTTACCCATGTAATGGGGAGCCATGCAGATCAACAAAAGCCCATTATTTTGGATTCTGGTGGTGCCCAAAGTGTAACAAATAACTTTTGAAATCATTTTGTAGGTGAGACATAAAGCTTTGAGAATCCGGGTGATTTATAATTACCCGGATAATTGTGGTATTGCTGCTGAGCTACATCTGTAACCATGGCAAACAATCACATGTTTCCACATTTCTGAAACATAGACCATTTACTCAGAGGAAAATTCACACAGATTATTCAACTCTTGGTGACACACCTTGTTTTGAATTAATCATATTTTTACCTCTCTTTCGGTAACCACAGAAGCCAATGATTTATTCTTAAAATGGTAGAAAATGTGGGAGACTTCATTTTATATGATTGTTGTTACATGTCTATGTCCTTTTTGTTTTTATCATATACTTAAATATCTTTTGAAATGCAGTTACCATAGCAACAAATCCACTACACATCACGGTCACAGTTTTAGACACTTCAAATTTGATATTTCGTGGTAATTTGGCCGTAGATTATAAAACAACACTAATAACAACATTAGAAACTGTATTATATGCAGTTAATATGACGCGGTATTCAAAGTGGTAAGTTTTATCAGCGTAAAATACGTAGAAAGGTTATGAAAAAATGAATCTATATTTGTCTCAACTTTCATCGTTTCTGAGAAACTCATTGGTAGCCATGGAAACATTATTCATTGGTAACCATGGAAACGTTATTTAGAAATTGAATTTCCTGATATGTATTGCTAAGATACCTTCAATCATAATTAACCTTCAATCAAATTAATTCCGTTATCATCATATAAAAATGAATCTATTAAAGATTCTTTTTTATTTCTGAATCATTTCATTGCACATACAAGAGATCTAACTGTATGAAATGAATTCAACTCATCCAAGAGGTATAAGTTATCAGACAATCACATTGATCAATTTTTCTTTGGAAGATATTTATACTTCAATGATAAAACAAATATGTACTTGCTGTAATTTATCATTTGAAAGTATGATCACATTACTGTCTCTTGAGCACATCACCCATAAGGTCCTCAAGAGGTTTTGAGGCATTTGTTAATCATGAGCTGTGGCGTGGTTGGAATAAGCGCAAGCTTTACATCACCAACTCCCATGTGATGATCTAAAGATTGTAGGTTTGATTCCTGGCCAGGCTGAGATTGCATTCCTGTTGTTATGATGTGATTAAGGATTTAAACTTAATAATCATTAATCATCAATAATTGAAATAAAGATGACACATGTAATGTGGGAATGGGCAGTCCAATTTGGCAAAAAATGACGTGACGTCTCCGGTTTGATTGGCAACCAAGTTGTGGTCCAAAATAAATGCATATTCCCAACAAGTAAATCCTGCTGACATCTCACAACTGACTCCATCACATGGACTCAAAACGTAAGAAACAAAAAACATTTAAAAATAGAAATATTCAAAATGTGAAATACCACAATGAATGGTATTTTCAGGTGTTTTAACGATCATCATGAATGGGCTGAAACCCGATAACCAGGAGATGGGCAGTGTAGATGAGGTACCTCCACAAAATGCAAGGAAAAACAAAAACAATGATCAAAAGAAAAAACAAATCGTTATGGTTGGAGTTCTGGAAGTGGTAAGACAAATTATAATAACATATATATTGATGGAAATAGTATAAATAATAACTTTATGAGCCTCAAATATATCGATCACGACGTCATTTTCAAAGTTGTTATCATGATATTTGAATATTTTATTTGCTTGATCACTTTTGTGTTCTCAAAAATAACTCAAATATAACATCAATGCCTGTCTATCAGTTGTGTTTGTTGTATGTTCCAGTTCCGGTTCTCCTCTACTCTGGATGTGTTCTTAATGATTATTGGGCTGAGCTGTGCCATTGTGCATGGTGCTTGTTTTCCTTTGTTAATGATAGTGTTTGGTGATATGATCGACAGCTTTGTTGACAATGGAGCCTTGCAGGAGTTGTTGCTAACTGTGGACTTTATTCCTTACAATACAACTATGGAGGAATCTGCAATTGACTTAGATAAACTACAGTGAGTAGAATTCAAGAGAATGAATGGTGTTTTGTATTGCAGATTTATCTTACTATATACAATGATCATATTCAGGTTTGTTTTATGCAATATAATAATGCTACCAAAAGCAAATACCCTTCTCTAAATTGATGGGAAAGTAGGGTATCTGGCATTGGAAATCAGGTTACTTTTGGGAAGGGTAAAGTAGACCTCAGCATATTTATTTAGTATTACAAAATGATAAGATGATAATTTGTTATTTGTTTGGCAGAAATTGTTAATTGTGTAATAATCAAAAACGAATTTGTAAAACATCCAATCCACCAACCATTTCCTAAATATATGATTTGAAGTAAGACAATGCCTGATATAATGTCAGAGACAGAAGGCAGGACATTCACATCAAAAGCATTGACAAGTAAATTTAGATCAAGATTACAAGCATGTTTAATGATATAAATGTTACATCTGATGTTGCTTATCTTATTTGCCAAGTCATTTATTGCTTTATTTAATCATGTTATGCTTCATTCTCAGTGTTGCCTACAACCTGTCAAGCCTACAACCTGTCTGCAGATAGTATTTGTATATATATATATATATATATATATATATATATATATATATATATATATATATATATATATATATATATATATATATATATATATATATACAGTCAGACCTCGCCGGACCGTCCCCCGATGCTCCGGCATATCAATTACCGACAGTGCAACCATTCTAATCTTTCCATACACTTTTCATACACAACACGTTTCATCAAACCGTCAGACTCGTGAAACCGGCAGAATTATGTGTGACAGACCATGACGGACTGGCGGGGCTTGACTATATATATAAATATATATATATATATATATATATATATATATATATATATATATATATATATATACCATAAAATTGCAAGAATCCAATGTGCCTCAATTGTGGGGTCATTATTTAAATGTATTTCTAGGGAAATCTTTCACGACTTGAATCGTACATCTGAATTGCAAAAGATATCACATCAATTTACAAGAGATTTACTTGATGAAATTCAAGGATTTGCAGTCTATTATATTGGTGAGTTACAAATCTGTTCATGATAATGTGAACATATCAATATAATTGGATTTAAAATACAGCATGAGTAATACAACAAAAGACAATATTCTTGACTATAATTTGATAACTAAGCTGTTAATTAATGGTTGTAATTGCAGCAATTGGAGGTGTAGTATTGATTGCTGCCTGGGGTCAGGTCTCATTCTGGTTGGCTGCCTCATTCCGTCAGACGAGGCGGATCAGGACAGAGCTCTTCCGTTGCATCATGAAGCAAGAAATTAGCTGGTTTGACACACATGAGTCAGGGGAGCTCAATACCCGCATGGCTGAGTACATATAATCTCATCTACCTGTAAAAGCCTTAATAAAATTAAGCAGTAACATTAATCCATTCAAAGTTATAACTGCCCCATGCATAATATTTTAATCTAAGTTCTTTCTTTTCTAATATCTAATATAAAAGAGCATTATCTTTATCACCAGCTAAAAGATAGTCTAGAAGTTATCGCTTAATGTAATTAGCTTGGCACAAACTGAAACAATCTGGCTCTGCAAATTCTGCCTCTGATCTGCATAATTAGTATACAGGTATGCAGTTTGTAGATTTCTTGAGTCTATTCACTGTCAAAATTAATGTGTGCCAAATAAAACACAATATTTGTCTTGATTTGGAAACACTGTATATGCGTGTTTTTGTGGAACACATTTGGTAAAACATGTTAATGTGTTTTATAATGAAATATTAAATTGTGTTTAATGCTCTGTCACAGAAATGAAACATGATAAGTGTGATATTGTTTTTAATCAAAGCATGTTATACTTTCAACAAAGTGATAGACATTCCATATTATAAACTTCATTTCATACATTATCACACCATACATACATTCTTAACAATTGTAAAGTATTGACAACTCATTTGTTCATAAAGATGGATGTGTAAATGTCTTTATAAATTTCCATTAAATTTCCATTCAAAATATATCACACATAGTCTAGTTTGTTAAAGATGACCTTTCATACACAGTGTCTAACATGACCTCTCATGCAGTTTTAGTCAAGGATGCCATTCCGTGCACAGTTTGTTCCTGATGTTCTATTGTCAACATATTGCCATTGGATTGTCTTGCTCAGTATAGATACCTGGGATACCCTCCACGCAGAATAGATAACTGGGATGCCCTCCTGCTCAGTGTAAGAACTTGTTATTCCTGAATACCTTGGGCAGGATAGATACCTGGAATGTCTCTCATACCAAGTGACCTCATGGGGAATAGGTAAAATAGATGCCCTCTTGTGTAGATAAAAAAATGATTGATTCATTCTAGATCCCTCAAAAATCACATGGAAATTTCAATACTTTAGGAAAAAGTTACATTTTATAGAATAAAGGATATGTACATAGCATATTTGTTGAACAGTGCCATGAATAAAAGATATTTACTCCATAATAATACAATCCTTGTTCTGTGCTGACCAGTGGCCAACTGTCACGATTTGAATAGAATCACATGACTTGTGTAAATATTTTAACTTTCTGTTTTCAATGAGAGGCACACTTCTTAATCCTTTAGAGACCCTGGCAATGGCAATTAACAAACACACTTGTTTTGTTACCGTTGTGATGAGGCCACAGCCCGTGGCGCAGTTGGTTAGAGCGTCAGCTTATTAGCACCAGTTCCTCTGTGGTGATCCAAAGGTTGTAGGTTCGATCCCTGGCCGTGCCGAGATAGAATTCATGATACAATTTCCCATTTGAGCTGAGGCCCGTGCCAAAGTGTTAAACTGTTGTCCCTGTAAATCTGTGACCAGGTGGATTGTCATGTCAAGGACCTGCCACATGACAATTCAGTGAGGCAGCACTATATCTGCTACAAGTAGGTCTCATCACGAAATGACTGAAATAATGTTGAAAGTGATGTAAAACCCCAAACAAAACAAAACCGTTGTGATTTTAGAAAACACCTCACAATGATGCTAATCTCAATAATACCATAAAATTACATAACAAACTTTAAGTAAACAATATTATTGGCTAAAATGTTTATCCAATATCACATATAATTTATTAATTAGTTTCTGTCAATCACAAAATGTTTTCTTAGCAATATGGCATGTCACCAACACATAATATCCAATGGCATATAAAGATACAATATAATGTGTAAGTGAGACAGGTATTTCTGAGAGTGTTCGTCTTTTCATGCCTCAACATTGCATATTATGATTGGTTAGACCAATTATCTAATACGAACAGGTTATAATCAAAAATGTGTCCTGAAACATGTTGAGCCTTCCATGATAATGATAGTTATTCTCACCAGATGGACTTTTTATCATATAGCGATGTAAACAAAGTCCAGGAAGGGATTGGTGACAAGTTGGGCAACTTCTTCCAGTGGTTTTCATCTGGCATTACAGGATTTGCCATTGGTTTCATCTATGGCTGGAAGTTGTCACTGGTGATCCTCGCCTTCAGTCCCCTGTTAGCTATCAGCAGTGGCTTCGCAACGAAAGTGAGTCATATCTGCAAGTAGTATCCAATAGAGAATTAAATCTCTTGAATTAAGAATCAGCTAACCACCTTAGAAAAAGAAATAAAAGTTAGCATCCAAAACTGAAAATTTCTTCCGCAATAAAGAGGTAATCAGTATATCTGACCTAAATATCTGGTATATTTCAATTTATAAATGACATGTTGCCTTGCAGTTGCTGACAAACCTGACAAGTAATGAGTTGAAGGCCTACGCAACAGCGGGAGCAGTGGCAGAAGAAGTCATCAGCTCTATACGCACAGTAGTGGCCTTCAGCGGACAGAAAAAAGAATGTGAAAGGTGCAAAACAATTGATCATCTGTGATTTATTTTTTGTTTGATATCCAAGAATAAGGTGGTGCAAATAACATTTATGCTGATATCACTTAAGCATGCAATTTTCATGTATGATCTGCAAATTTACTAAATTTGGTGTTATGTCCAGATTGTGTGCACCAAGAATGATAAATAGTAGTAATATAAGTATGAAATATGGAAATTTTGCAATAAGGGAGGTAAATGGAATATCAATATTTAAAAATCTTGTCATACAGATACAATTCACATCTGGGACCAGCAGAACAGTATGGAATTCGCAAGGGTATGACACAGGGGTTCAGTGTGGGCCTGGCATATGTTATCCTCTTCAGTATGTATGGTGTGGCCTTCTGGTATGGTGCTAAATTAACACGAGATGAACCACACAATTATTCTGCAGGTGTTATGATGACTGTAAGCATACTATCTTGCTCTCTTCATATTTTTAAAAATTGTTTTAGCCAACAAAGAATTTCCTGAAGAATCACAGGCTTCTTTTTGGCATCTCCAATTAACCTTTGATTACAGTAGAGATTTGTAATAAATTTCCCCCTTCAGAGATGGAAGTATTTTTTTTGTCTTTTGTAAACAAAACCCAAATTTCAAACTCCCCCAGTAATTTCAATTCTCATATACAGCCCTTTCCAGTCAGTGCAGTTGTGCACAGCCAACGTATATCTGTTCAAGCATTCATGAAGTCACAAAGGTCACATGCTATTTTACAGAGGTTTGGGGTATGCTTAAATGCTTTTAAAAATGATATGTGACCTTTGATAAAAGCAAGTTTTCTCGCTAAAATCAATCACAATACATAGTTATTGTCTTATGCTGACAGAACCAAGCACTGGCTGTACTCTTTTGACCACCAGGTGGTCACATGTAGACAATCATGTGACCTCTGATGTGGTCTGTCAGGGTGTTAGGTTTGAACCAATGGACAAACAATAATGGACGAGCAGGGGTCTGTTAGTCAAATCACGCGATTGTCTCATTCTGAAGGTGCCCAAAAACTTTACTAGTGTTCAATGGATGATTTTAGTTGAAGACTCATCCACTTTCAAATGGCACATTTATGTTGGGGAAATATAATTGGGTAATAACATTTGATCACAAAGTTTGGGGTATAAACATTTATAATGTGCAAGGAAAAAATGCTTTCACGTCATTGATGTTTGAAATATTGATTACCATCAAGTAAATGTTTTTTTTTTCTTTAAAGGTATTTTTTGGTGTCTTGGTTGGGGCTTTTTCACTTGGAAATGCTGTTCCAAGCCTGGCCAACTTCGCTACAGCAAGGGGTGCAGCCTATGCCATATTCAAGATAATAGACCAGGTGCCATCCATAGACAGTTCATCTGATGATGGCCTAAAGCCTGGTAGTATAAGGGGAGAAATAGAGTTCAAAAATGTCCATTTTGAATATCCCTCACGAACAGAGGCAAAGGTGAGTGAAGAATACAAAACAAATAGAGATATATGCAATCTGTTTATAGACCATAACTTTATATGATGCAAGCTCTTTAAGGAGGTTGTTATAAATAAATGCACATCATATTTGAAAATAAAGGCCTGAAATTTACAAACATATTTTACTTTTTATCCATCGTGTATTATGAATATTGAGTTTTAATTTTGGTGGATTTTTCTAAAACCAATTTGAACAGTGGTTATGGTGTCATCTAGCAATTATTGAATAGTTACTCATGATGATGACATATTATGATATTATGATTTAGAATAAGGATTAATATGCACTTTTGACTCAACTCAAAACCACTGAAGCTTTAGTATTAGCACTATGGACTTTACAAAAAAAGCTTTAGTACTAACACTACTGGACTTTATAGAGTACTTCTTAAAATATCTTAATCATTTTCTTCAAATGTCTTTTTTCCAATAAAGGCATTATTATAGAACTGCCATGGCAAATTCTAAATTAATTAAGTTGAACTCATTCTTATGGTTTTTTCAGCTCAGTTATTTTATATTACAGTTATTTATATAGTTATAATTTTGGCAATGCAGGTGCTACAAGGCTTGGACTTGAAGGTGAATGCCGGTCAGACAGTGGCCCTGGTGGGAAGCAGTGGCTGTGGCAAGTCCACCACTGTGCAGCTGCTCATGAGATTCTATGACCCAACTTCTGGTACTGTGACAATAGATGGCAATGATATCTCTGAACTCAATGTAGGGTATGTTGAATATGAACATTTCATGCAAGAGAAGTCTTGATCCTGTGACATCTATACGTCTATGTAGAGTTGGATAACTATGCAGAATTGGATAACTCTGTCCTGAGTGTATACCAGGATATGATAAACAGATAAACAGTCCTAATTTCTTTTGTGATGCATATATTTTTTGTGATGCATATATTATAATTGTATTGATTTGTTCCGCAGGTGGTTGAGACAGAATATTGGCCTTGTTTCCCAGGAGCCTATTCTATTTGCCACAACCATTGCAGAGAACATCCAGTATGGCTGCCCTGGAATAAGTCAATCACAGATTGAGCAAGCAGCTAAAGAGGCCAATGCTCATGACTTCATCTGTAATCTCCCCAAGGTTTATATATTTATATATATTATACATATTGATATGTCAACCATCCATATGGAATGCCAGGACATGTCAGTCATGTAATTGTCCATTTCACATTGATAAATAATTTGATTTAAGTAATTCATTTCTTGGCTTAATGGTAAAGTATTCAATTATACAAATCCAGGCTCTTCCTCTGATACATTTGAAACTGCTCTGTGTTGTGGGTATCATGATGATGATATTGATGACAATATTTAATAATATTAATAAAAGTATGTAGCTTTGATAACAGACAGTTACTTCAACATGATTTCCACATTTATCAATTGAAATAGTATCTCAACATAAAAATGATATGCTATAGAATATGTTGTGAATTTGGTGGATAACTGTAGAAATATGAGACTCTGGTGGGAGAGAGAGGGGCTCAGTTAAGTGGAGGGCAGAAGCAGCGCATCGCCATTGCCCGTGCCCTCGTGAAAGATCCCAAGATTATCCTTCTGGATGAAGCAACCTCAGCCCTGGATACAGAGAGTGAATCAATAGTGCAGGCTGCTCTCGACAAGGTTTGTGTTAATTCAATACATAAATTTATAAATGCTGCTTATAAACAACATAACTTTAGTGGTATTGTGTGAATATTCATTCAAATAATCATACACATCAAACCACATGAAAAAAGTAGAAAAGGAATGCAGGAATGTTGAATAGATGAGCAAGAATGTTGAATAGATGAGCAAGAATGTTGAATAGATGAGCAAGAATGTTTAATAGATGAGCAAGAATGTTTAATAGATGAGCAAATATGACAATAAAGTATATAACAAATGCATTTGGTCATGAAAAAATATTTTATTTTTCTAAAACTCCGATGTAGCTATATGATATTGTGCATAACAAATTGGAAGTATTTCATTGGCCATATTAAACTTTGATTCAATTTCTTTAACTGGCCATGATAAATTGTCATTTAAATGTTCACCCAGGCAAGAAGAGGTAGAACAACTATTGTGATTGCTCATCGTCTATCAACCATCAAGACGGCTGATGTGATTGCTGGCGTGGACAAAGGAAAGGTTGATGAGCAGGGAACACATGATGAACTCATGGAACATGGCGGCATCTACTACCAGCTCGTCACTAACCAGGTATATAGGTCATATATACATGTACCAAATAGAAAAAGAATAAGACTGGTAAACATAGAATTTTGGATTTTATATGATAACATAGAAAGAATTATTTCATAGCAATCTTCTTTACACTTTTGCTGGAATGATATGTTTAAGATTAATAAAGAAAACATTCTCTAAATTCCCCATTATGTAGACTACAGCTACTCTAATATATATTTCCCCTTCTTTTTATTTACATTAGACCGCCATGATATATTAATATACTACTTCTATACAATGTGTTTCTCTTTAGACTAAACAAGACCAAGGAGAATTTGGTGAGACTTGTGCGTCAGAGTGATATTTATATTGTGACACTGTCATGGTCATCTTCTGTTTGTGTTTTTAGTCTTCCGTCAAATCTAGACTGAAACACACCTATTCAAGAACCATTTCCCAGAACAGCGCTATTATTAGACCTTGTCTGGTATCAGCGATATGTTGTTGTTGTAAAGCACCCATTAGTCAATCAAAATTATTTTTACACTCTCACAACTCATACTAATGAGTATGTTGAATACGTGGACTTTATCAGAGGAAGAGGACAGTATCTTTGTATCCAGATATATATTATCATATTTAAATGCCTAGACATATTCCAGACACGTCTCCCAAATATATCTAGTACAAAATTAACTAATGCTGATTATTGATTCAGAAATAAAAACTCCTTACTTTCCACATGATCCCTCAGAGTAGGCAATTTTAGTTTTGTCTATTGATTATATTTAAGATACATTTGGAACTAATGAACCTAGATTAGCATACAGCTATAAGCTTGCAAACATTTTGCCACCATCAATCTACACGTTATAACATTTCTTAACAGGAAATTAAAAGAACATACTACATTGCACATCACAAGCAGATGTTGTGATATCAAAATGTGTTTCATTATCGTTTATGAATAGATGAGCCATCAGAGGGATTGGAGAGGGTTGATTCAGGTAGCCGCAGCAGTGGGTGGGAGGTGAAGCAGGTGGTGTTATCCCAAGTATCTGTCAAGCTTGAGGAGGATGAGGAACAGGCCGAGGTGAGAACCACTATAAAGGTTGCCACAGCAGTGGGCGGGAGGTGAAGCAAGTGGTGTTATCCCTAGTATCTGTCAAGCTTGAGGAGGACGAGGAACAGGCCGAGGTGAGAACCATTATAAAGGTAGCCACAGCAGTGGGCAGGAGGTGAAGCAGGTGGTCTTATCCCAAGTATCTGTCAAGCTTGAGGAGGACGAGGAACAGGCCGAGGTGAGAATCACTATAGAGAGGTAGCTGCAGCAGTGGGCGGGAGGTGAAGCAGGTGGTCTTATCCCAAGTATCTGTCAAGCTTGAGGAGGACGAGGAACAGGCCGAGGTGAGAATCACTATAAAGGTCGCCGCAGCAGTGGGCGGGAGGTGAAGCAAGTGGTGTTATCCCTAGTATCTGTCAAGCTTGAGGAGGACGAGGAACAGGCCGAGGTGAGAACCACTATAAAGGTTGCCGCAGCAGTGGGCGGGAGGTGAAGCAAGTGGTGTTATCCCTAGTATCTGTCAGGCTTGAGGAGGACGAGGAACAGGCCGAGGTGAGAACCACTATAAAGAGGTAGCTGCAGCAGTGGGCGGGAGGTGAAGCAGGTGGTCTTATCCGAAGTATCTGTCAGGCTTGAGGAGGACGAAGAACAGGCCAAGGTGAGAACCATTATAAAGGTAGCCACAGCAGTGGGCAGGAGGTGAAGCAGGTGGTCTTATCCGAAGTATCTGTCAAGCTTGAGGAGGACGAGGAACAGGCCAAGGTGAGAACCACTATAAAGAGGTAGCTGCAGCAGTGGGCGGGAGGTGAAGCAGGTGATGTTATCCCAAGTATCTGTCAGGCTTGAGGAGGACGAGGAACAGGCCGAGGTGAGAATCACTATAAAGAGGTAGCTGCAGCAGTGGGCGGGAGGTGAAGCAGGTGGTGTTATCCCAAGTATCTGTCAGGCTTGAGGAGGACGAGGAACAGGCCGAGGTGAGAACCATTATAAAGGTAGCCACAGCAGTGGGCGTGAGGTGAAGCAGGTGGTGTTATCCCAAGTATCTATCAGGCTTGAGGAGGACGAGGAACAGGCCGAGGTGAGAATCACTATAGAGAGGTAGCTACAGCAGTGGGCGGGAGGTGAAGCAGGTGGTGTTATCCCAAGTATCTGTCAGGCTTGAGGAGGACGAGGAACAGGCCGAGGTGAGAACCATTATAAAGGTAGCCACAGCAGTGGGCGTGAGGTGAAGCAGGTGGTGTTATCCCAAGTATCTATCAGGCTTGAGGAGGACGAGGAACAGGCCGAGGTGAGAATCACTATAGAGAGGTAGCTACAGCAGTGGGCGGGAGGTGAAGCAGGTGGTCTTATCCCAAGTACTAGTATCTATCAGGCTTGAGGAGGACGAAGAACAGGCCGAGGTGAGAATCACTATAAAGGTACTCAAAAAGCTAAGGGAATTGCTGATTCTAAATATATTTTATATTTTAAGATGTCATTATATCATATTTGTGCAACACAAGCCAAATGACTGGTGTTGTATACAGCTGATGAAATTGATTTTTCTAAATATATATTTTTTGTGTTAGATATCATTGTATCATATCTGTGTAACGCAGGCCAAATGACTGGTTTTATGTGTGGATTATATCCATTATCATCCGGGATTCTTTTGATAATTATGTTGATGCTAATTCATTTCATTCATTTCGAAAAAATATTTCATTTTAAAACAAGTGATTTAAAATGTGTCCGTTTTGAGTTTATTATTTGTTTAGACAGTTAAATTTCTTATATAATTTTTATTTAATGCAAACATTTCAGTACGGTTTTGGAAGAGCTCACCTATGTGACATTAGTTTAAATACATTAATTATATAAATCAATTCAACTTTGATGATTTAAGAGTGATTGTAAAGCAATTATTCCTGGCTTTGGTAATTATTTTCTGTGAGGAACTGGTCAATGGGGTATCCTATATCACAGAGAAAATCTTTTGCAGCTGAATCCATATCACATTTTAGGTTTCACTTAGATTCACGCTCCTTCTCTATCAGAACATGTCAAATGTTATTTATCATATTTTACACATTGGCATTGAAGTACGGTTTAGGGATCCAGTTTGATTGGGACACATTCAAAAATAAATTGTCCTCCTTTTGTCCTCATCGACCAAACGCATTGTGAACGTTAAGCATAAATATAGCATTGGCACCACAATAGAAGTAACCAAACTCTTATCATGTCTCACAAAAGACAGTAAACTTTACAAGCAACAATTTCTGCACGACTCAAATAATATAACCCTATATTATTATTGCAGAAGTTGCCTGGCCCTCCCATGGGTCGTATTCTGAAGATGAATGCCCTTGAGTGGCCCTACATTGCGGTGGGATGTTTTCCTCTCTGGTGGCTGGCGGCATCCAGCCAGCATTTGCTATGCTCTTCACAGAAATAATTGGAGTGAGTATAGCGTCTATACAGTCGGGATATATTCTCCATGACTTATATCTGTGTAGAGGTCGCTGCTCAGTTATATGACATGCTGGGCTATATTGCCACGTGACAGTAACCTGAATGAAGACATTATTTTGATAAGATAATATGATAAAAGTCCATTCCACAGATAACCAATTTCCTAGTGCACGATTTCAATTGTCACACCTAAGTATCTTATATATATTCCTAATATTGTTCATAGATGGCAGTGTGAATGGTGGCTTATTGGTCCTCGTTTTCTTTCAAATATTGCATGTAAATAATACAGATCATAGAATAATTTGTGTTATGTCAGGTGTTTACAGAGCCAGATTTGAAGAAACAAGAAGATGAAGTCTTGCTGTACTCAATGCTCTTCATAGCCATTGGTGTCATTCAGTTTTTTGCCCTGTTTTTTCAGGTGAGTCGTCAAATGGTCCCAATTAAATAATGAAGAAACTTGAAAATTCTAATAACAAATATCTGACCAACACCACATCTTGATAACAATAATGGTTCCCACATAAAAAGAATAATTTAAATTATGTTTTACTATGTTTTGCTATTTTAGGGATTTATGTTTGCAAAATCTGGAGAAGCTCTGACTTGCAGACTGCGTAAGCTTGTATTCAAAGGCTTTCTAAGACAGGTAACATTAAACCATTTTCACAATGATTAAACACATTCATTATAAGACCGGGTTTTGTCTCAATCCTACAAGGAGGAATAGTCTTGATTTGGGTCGAGTCTAATGCGTTATCAGCAGAAAGTCCAACTTGTGACCTGGCGGGAGTTTGGGTCAATTTCATACTCTTAGTAATTCAAGAAAGTGAATAAAGATCTGCAATGCAAGCAATGCGCTGCTAATTATCACAATTATATGCAGACCAAATACTTTTTTCTGCTTAAACAGGAGATAGCTTTTTTTGATGATGCGAAAAATAGCACAGGAGCTTTGACCACTCGCCTTGCTACAGACGCCTCGGCAGTTCAAGGGGTCAGTGCTGACATTTCTAATATATAAATAATCCAATATATACCTGGTATCTATTACGCCTAAAATAAGAGTTAATCACTAAATCACATATGCTATCATGTGAAATAAAAATAAAGAGTAAGGCAGACCGTGATATCCTTTTCCAAGGTTTGAATATGGCCTGTCTGTTTGTGGTTTTGCAGGCGACTGGGGTTCGCTTGGGATTGGTATTGCAGAGCATCGCCAGCATTGGCACAGGCATTGCCATTGGATTCGTGTACAGCTGGAAGTTGACCTTTTTGTTGATGGCATTTGCGCCATTGATTATGGGTGCTGGGCTGCTGCAGATGAAGCTATTACAGGGTTATTCCCAAGAAGGACAGTCAGCCCTGGAGGACGCTGGGAAGGTAAGCCTTTTTTACTCATATTTAAATCAAGAATTTTAATTGTTTTTTTACAATGGTGATTTGTAGATATGATGCTAAGTTTGAAAAATTAATAAGCTTTCTGACACAGGAGTTTTCAATAGAAAATGGCTGTCATATATCTAAAGTGTTGTTTTATTTTGGGGGCCTCTGTGATGATGCTTATTGGGAGGATAGTGCAAATTGTGAAGATTTTATTATGAAAATCTAAGGGCATTTGAGTAAAAAGCATAAATGTGTGTTATACAATAAATTTCATACATAATACCGAATTTACATGATAAAATATGTGCCAGTCCTTTACATTTTGTGATAATATTGTCGAGACCAATCATATAATTATGAACTGTTTATAAGGTTTTATAATACTATTATTAGTAAATAAAAACACCAGAGATCATGGTATTTTCTCTTTGAAATTGTCTTCATGTTGTAATTCTCTGTGGGATGCTCCAGGGGCAGTGTAGGTATACAAAGTAATTAGCACTACTTTCTAAAACAGCAGAGATGCTGGGAAGGTCACTTAATGAGTGTCTATATTTATCCCCATATACCAAAGAGTTGTTGGACAGGCTGTCCAGTGCGGCACAAATTTTGGTCATAAAAATTTGATAATAAAGTAATTTCCAATGTTCAGGACATCTATTCAAAATGTATAGCAAAGTGATAAACTGGACATTTGTTTGCAGATTTCCACAGAAGCAACAGAGAATATGCGAACTATTGCAGGTCTGCACCTGGAGAATACATTTTCCAAATCATACTCAGATTTCCTACTGGGACCATACAAGTAAGGAACCCTAGTCATCATGTAAACTACACCATAATTAACATTAACATAAATAACTGATTATAGAAGCTGCAGAGGTTTGCAGATATTGCAGTTTTTTTAAATGTCAGCTGCAGAAAACATTTTGAAAAAGTGATTATCAAACATTTGAAATGTCAGATCATGCCTGACTTCGTGAATTTAATGTTAATGCCTTTTGATATATCAGGTAATCTTTATTAGCACCAGGTCCTCTGTGGTGATCCAAATGTCATGGCTTTGATTCCCTACCATGCCGAGATTGAACTTATGATACAATTTCACACATGAGTTGAGGCCTGTGCCAAAGGGTTAACCGTTATCCTTATAAATCTGTGGGTTGTCATGTCAAGGACCTGCGACACGACAATTCAGTGAGGCAGCACTATATCTGCTACAAGTAGGTCTCATCATGAAATGACTGAAATAATGTTGAAAGTGATTTAAACCCCAAACAAACCCAATCAGGTAGTCTTTATGCCCGGGTCATAATTGAGCAGGTTGTTTTGAACAGGTTGTTTTAAAAAGATGCATTTTTTGTTACATATACATGGCCAAATGTTCCCCGCCTGGCAACCGCATGGCAGGTAAATCATGTGTCTGCCATGTGGCTGCCAGGCGGTTTTCGCCTGGTTTTATGCCAGGCGGTTACCACCTGGCAAATATCACATGGATATTGCCTGGTTGGACAGGTGGTAACCGCATGGCAAAAAGTCAGGCGGTAACCGCATGGAATTGAACCAGATGATTTCCATGTGGTTATCATGCGTGAACCAGACAAAAACCAGGAGGATGCAAGGAGAATTGACAATAGGTGATTTCCATGTGAATTAAACCAGGTGGTTTTCATATGAAAAGGACTTGTAAAAAATCAAAGCTGAAGGCCAACATTTTAGCATTGGTCTTTTTTTAAAAGGGTATTATGATTGAACTATGGCTAAATTATTCAGAAAAATACATGGGTTGTGACATGGTAAATGAGGAAAGAGGGCTGAGATGAGGGAAGAGGGCTGAAATGAGGAATGAGGGCTGAACTGAGGAATGGGGGCTGAGATGAGGGAAGAGGGCTGAACTGAGGAATGAGGGCTGAGATGAGGGAAGGGGGCTGAACTGAGGAAAAAGGGCTGAGATGAGGGAAGAGGGCTGTCTAATTGTATCTTACACAGTTCTTACACCTCAGCTCCCTCACCTCAGCTCCCACACCCCAACTCCAACACCTCACCTCTCTCACCTCAGCTCCCTAACAGCTCCCTCACCTCAGCTCCCTCACCTCAGCTCCCTCACCTCAGCTCCCACACCTCCCCTCCCACACCTCAGCTCCCACACCTCACCTCTCTCACCTCAGCTCCCACACAGCTTCCTCACCTCATCTCCCTCACCTCAGCTCCCTCACCTCAGCTCCCTCACCTCCCCTCCCACACCTCAGCTCCCACACCTCACCTCTCTCACCTCAGCTCCCTAACAGCTCCCTCACCTCAGCTCCCTCACCTCAGCTCCCACACCTCCCCTCCCACACCTCAGCTCCCACACCTCACCTCTCTCACCTCAGCTCCCACACAGCTTCCTCACCTCAGCTCCCTCACCTCAGCTCCCTCACCTCCCCTCACTCACAGCTCCCTCACCTCAGCTCCCATACAGCTCCCTCACCTCAGCTCCCACACAGCTCCCTCACCTCAACTCCTTTACCTCACCTCCTTCACCTCAGCTCCCTCATCTCGCCTCTCTCACCTTAGCTCCCTCGCCTCGCCTCTCTCATCTCAGCTCCCACACCTCACCTCCCTCATATCAGCTCCATCACCTAAGCTCCCTCACCTCAGCTCCCTCACCTCACCTCCCGCACCTCAGCTCTCTCACCTTTAGCCCTTGGAAAATATCACATTTGGAAGATATTACACGTGGAAAATATTACCCTTGAAAAATATCACCTTTGGAAAACATCACTTAGCCCTTGGAAAATTATAGCCCTTAGAAAATTATAGCCCTTAGAAAATCATAGCCCTTAGAAAATATCACCCTTGGAAAATTATAGCCCTAGGAAATGTTACCCTATGAAAAAATTACCCTTGGAAAATTTTAGCCCTTTGAAAATTTTAGCCCTTTGAAAATTTTAGCCCTTGGAAAATTTTAGCCCTTGGAAAATTTTAGCCCTTGGAAAATTTTAGCCCTTGGAAAATATCACCCTTGGAAAATTATAGTCCTAGGAAATGTTACCCTAGGAAAAAATTACCCTTGGAAAATGTTACCCTTGGAAAATTTTAGCCCTTGGAAAATTTATCCCTTGGAAAATATCACCCATGGAAAATTATAGCCCTAGGAAATGTTACCCTATGAAAAAATTACCCTTGGAAAATTTTAGCCCTTGGAAAATTTTAGCCCTTGGAAAATTTTAGCCCTTGGAAAATTTTAGCCCTTGGAAAATATCACCCTTGGAAAATTACAGTCCTAGGAAATGTTACCCTAGGAAAAAATTACCCTTGGAAAATGTTACCCTTGGAAAATTTTAGCCCTTGGAAAATTTATCCCTTGGAAAATATCACCCTTGGAAAATTATAGCCCTAGGAAATGTAACCCTTGGAATATGTTACCCTTGGAAAATGTTACCCTTGGAAAATTTTAGCCCTTGGAAAATTTTAGTCCTTGGAAAATTTTAGCCCTTTGAAAATTTTAGCCCTTGGAAAATTATAGCCCTAGGAAATGTTACCCTAGGTTAAAAATTACCCTTGGAAAATTTTAGCCCTTGGAAAATTATAGCCCTTGGAAAATTTTAGCCCTTGGAAAATTATAGCCCTAGGAAAAAATTACCCTTGGAAAAAATTACCCTTGGAAGATTTTAGCCCTTGAAAAATATCACCCTTGGAAAATTATAGCCCTTGGAAATGTTCCCCTTGGAAAGTATCACCGTTGGAAAATTATCACCCTTGGAAAATTATTGCTCTCAGAAAAATTATTGAGATATCACCCTTGGAAAATTTAGCGTTTGGGAAAATTAACCCTTGGAAAATATTACCCTTGGAAAATATCAACCTTGGAAAACTTATAACCCTGCGAAATGTTACCCTTGGAAAATGTTACCCTTAAAAAATGTTAGCCCCCAGAAAAATTATCCCTTGGGAAATGTTTGTCCTTGGAAAATTATAGCCCTGGGAAATATCACCCCTGGAAAATGTTTGCCCTTGGAAAATATAACCCTTGGAGAAACTATAGGCCTGGGAAATATCACCTTTGGAAAATTATAGCCCTTGGAAAGTATCGCCCTTAGGAAATTATCACCCTTGGAAAATTATTGCTCTCAGAAATTATATTCAGATATCATCCTTGGAAAATTTTAGCCCTTGGAAAATTTAACCCTTGGAAAATATTACCCTTGGAAAATATTACCCTTGGAAAATATTACCCTTGGAAAATATTACCCTTGGAAAATATCACCCTTGGAAAACTTATAACCCTGCAAAATGTTACCCTTGGAAAATTTAGCCCTTGGGAAAATTAACCCTTGGAAAATGTTTGCCCTTTGAAAATATAACCCTTGGAAAGTTGTAGTCCTTGGAAAATATATCTTGGAAAATTATTGCCCTAAAATATTATCACCCTTCGGAAATTATTGTGCTGTCAGAAAATTATTTGGAGATATTTGGTTTGTCCTGATCTCCCTGTGTAAAGTTGACAGCTTGGGTTGTGTGTTCATTTCAAGCCTCTGACACATTGAGCAGACGACATTGAAGAGAAGGCAGCAATTATCAGGTCTTGCTGTATGAGAAACGTCTCCATTGTTTTGAGTCTATTTATATACAGATTTATAACTTCAAATGGAACAAATTTCAAATGGAACAGAATGAAGAAATACTACAATATGAAAGTTGGACAAATTGTGAGTAAAAGTTACAGGATATCATGCATGCATGGGAGAATCACTACCCTCTCCCATAATTTGTGATTGAGCATCACTTGTATTGTAGATGTTTTATGTGTTTGTATGTTACCCATATGGTTTGAACATCACTTGGGTGGTTACATCACTTATGTGCTTTTAACACCATTCATGTGGTTTGTACATCACATATGTCAAGTTTTGAGGTTCCCTATCACTTGTGAGGTTCCCCATCATTTGTGAGGTTCCCTATCACTTGTGAGGTTCCCCATCACTTGTGGGTTCTCCAACACTTGTGAGGTTCTCCATCACTTGTGAGGTTTCCCATCACTTGTGAGGTACCATATCACTTGTGAGGTTCCCTATCACTTGTGAGGTTCCCCAACACTTGTGAGGTTCTCCATCACTTGTGAGGTTCTCCATCACTTGTGAGGTGCTTTATCACTTGTGAGGTACTCTATCACTTGTGAGGTACCCTATCACTTGTGAGGTTCTCCATCACTTGTGAGGTTCTCCATCACTTTTGAGGTTCTCCATCACTTGTGAGGTGCTTTATCACTTGTGAGGTACTTTATCACTTGTGAGGTACTTTATCACTTGTGTGGCACCCTATCACTTGTGAGGTCACCCATCACTTGTGAGGTTCCCCAACACTTGTGAGGTTCCCTATCACTTGTGAGGTTCCCTATCACTTGTGAGGTACTCTATCACTTGTGAGGTACTCTATCACTTGTGAGGTTCCCTATCACTTGTGAGGTTCCCTATCACTTGTGAGGTACTCTATCACTTGTGAGGTACTCTATCACTTGTGAGGTACTCTATCACTTGTGAGGTACTCTTATCACTTGTGAGGTACCCTATCACTTGTGAGGTTCTCCATCACTTTTGAGGTTCTCCATCATTTGTGAGTTGCTTTATCACTTGTGAGGTACTTTATCACTTGTGAGGTACTTTATCACTTGTGTGGCACCCTATCATTCATGGGGTCACCCATCACTTGTGAGGTTCTCCATCACTTGTGAGGTTCCCCATCACTTGTGAGGTTCCCCATCACTTGTGAGGTTCCCCAACACTTGTGAGGTTCCCCAACACTTGTGAGGTTCCCTATCACTTGTGAGGTTCCCTATCACTTGTGAGGTACTCCATCACTTGTGAGGTTTCCCATCACTTGTGAGGTTCCCAACACTTGTGAGGTACTCTATCACTTGTGAGGCACCCTATCACTTGTGAGGTTCCCTATCACTTGTGAGGTTCTCCATCACTTGTGAGGTACTCCATCACTTGTGAGGTACTCCAACACTTGTGAGGTTCCCTATCACTTGTGAGGTTTCCCATCACTTATGAGGTACCCTATCACTTGTGAGGTTCCCAAACACTTGTGAGGTTCCCTATCACTTGTGAGGTTCCCTATCACTTGTGAGGTTCCCTATCACTTGTGAGGTTCCCTATTACTTGTGAGGTACCCTATCACTTGTGAGGTTCTCCATCACTTGTGAGGTTCCCTATCACTTTAGAGGTACCCTATCACTTGTGAGGTTCCCTATCACTTGTGAGGTTCCCTATCACTTGTGAGGTACTCTATCACTTGTGAGGTACCCTGTCACTTATGAGGTTCTCCATCTCTTGTGAGGTTCCCTATCACTTGTGAGGTTCCCTATTACTTGTGAGGTACCCTATCACTTGTGAGGTTCTCCATCACTTGTGAGGTTCCCTATCACTTTAGAGGTACTCTATCACTTGTGAGGTACTCTATCACTTGTGAGGTTCCCTATCACTTTTGAGGTTCTCCATTACTTGTGAGGTGCTTTATCACTTGTAAGGTACTTTATCACTTGTGAGGTACTTTATCACTTGTGTGGCACCCTATCACTTGTGAGGTTCCCTATCACTTGTGAGGTTCCCCATCACTTGTGAGGTTCCCCGTCACTTGTGAGGTTCCCCGTCACTTGTGAGGTTCCCCGTCACTTGTGAGGTTCCCCGTCACTTGTGAGGTTCCCCGTCACTTGTGAGGTTCCCCGTCACTTATGAGGTTCCCCACCACTTGTGAGATTCCCCATCACTTGAGAGGTTCTCCATCACTTGTGAGGTACTCTATCACTTGTGAGGTTCCCTATCACTTGTGAGGTTCTCAATCACTTGTGAGGTTATCCATCACTTGTGAGGTTTCCCATCACTTGTGAGGTTCTCCATCACTCGTGAGGTTCTCAATCACTTGTGAGGTTCTCCATCACTTGTGAGGTACCTATCACCTGTGAGGTACCCTATCACTTGTGAGATTCCCTATCACTTGTGAGGTACCCTATCACTTGTAAGATTCTCCATCACTTGTGAGGTACCCTATCACTTGTGAGGTTCTCCATCCCTTGTGAGGTTCCATATCACTTATGAGAGAGCACTTTCAAATTACTCTGACACATCCTTGTTTTGGGGATCTCACATATATATAAAATTCATGAATGTAATGTCTTTTTTCTGATGAAGATAATGATACTGTTAGTCTTTTTTCACTAAATTTGATAAAAATACTTAAGATATCTAGTAGGTTCAGATCCTCTTGAAGCACCAAGTATGATACTATATGTCACATTTTTTTTACAGGACGAGCAGTCAGAACCATCCATGCAGAATGAGCAGACACCCATCCATACAGGAAGGACTCGATGCAGAATGTGTAGTCTACCCATCTATGCAGGAAGGACTAATCCAAAATGAGCAGTCACAACCAACCATGCAGGAAGGTTTTAGTACAGAATGAGCAGATACCCATCCATGCAGGAAGGATTCAGTGCAGAATGAGCAAACACACATCCATGCAGGAAGGATTCAGTGCAGAATGAGACAGACAACCATCCATGCAGGAAGGATTCAATGCAGAATGAACAGATACCCATCCATGCAGGAAGGATTCAGTGCAGAATGAGCAGACACACATCCATGCAGGAAGGATTCAGTGCAGAATGAGCAGACACACATCCATACAGGAAGGATTCAGTGCAGAATGAGCAGATACTCATCCATGCAGGAAGGATTCAGTGCAGAATGAGACAGACAACCATCCATGCAGGAAGGATTCAATGCAGAATGAACAGATACCCATCCATGCAGGAAGGATTCAGTGCAGAATGAGCAGACAACCATACATGCAGGACTTAAGGAATCACATGAGCACATTTTGATATGTACCACTATCTTACATAAGATATTAGCAGGAATGATTCAGTGCAGAATGAGCATAAATAAAGGGTCCTGTGAGGTCTGAGTATTCACATTACCATAGAAGGGACAAAGTATGGAATATAAGGGACTAAGTACAGTACAATTACAAAAAAAAAGAAAAAAAGAAATTCCATGCAAGAGTGACAATTCAGTATGGCATGTCACAAAATTGCAGAATGGACTAAGTATTAGATGATAAGTCATGAATATGATGAATGGACCTTTAAATCTAGGACTACCTGAACTGTTAAGATATTGAAAGTTGAAATGTGATTCATTACTTGTGACCAGCAAGTGCTTATATTGTAATTCAAGATCACCAAGGAATGATGTCAAAATAGGCTGGTTACTATGCCAACTTTAATGTTAACCTCTAGGTTAACAAAAGCAGAAATGTGCCCCAAGAGCTGTTTTGAGCTCCCTGAAATAAATATTATGTCATGAAATTAAACATTCATTCATGCTGCATAATAATTTTCTTAAACATCAAGAACTGCTTAATCTATGTTCTAACAAAATGATTCGAATATTTTAATAACTGTATTTATCCAAATGTGTACTAAGATTAATTGTTATTTAAATATTTGTACATTGCTTAAGTTATAATATTGTGATGTATCAAGATTAAAACATTTGAATACTATATTGTGATGAAGATTGTTCCAATAAAGATCTCTCTGTTGAAATAAAAATGATGCTTTTGTCATTAATAAAAAAAATCAATCAGCAACTATAATAACTTTCATAAAACTAGTAATTTAGTCATTTTAATTGGTAATTTCAACCAATATCCCAGCGAGCATGAACCACCCTAATGCCATATCCTCAATAAACCATATGAAAACCACACAATAATCACCAGGAAATAATATAAGCCCAATAATAATCCAGCAATAGCCCACCTGAGCTAACCTGGGATATCTATGAAAATCGCATGAAAACCACCTGGTCCCTGCCATGCGGTATCCACATGGTTAGTAAATCGCATGGAATTCACATGGCAGCCAGCTGGAAACCATGCGGCTGGCAAATCTAAAACCGCCTGGTTACCATGCGTCTTCCTTTTTTGTGAAAACCAGCTGTTGGAAACCACCTGGTTACCGCCTGGTTTTCAGCCGGTAGCCATGCGTCGCACATTTTCTAGTGTAAGAGCGGCAATGTTTCTTTCATATAATTTCAGGTCCAGTTTAAAACGTGCTGTTCTCAATGGGTTATCTTTCTCCCTGGCGCAGTGTCTGCTATTCTTTGCATATGCAGCATGTTTCTACCTTGGAGCTTATCTCATAGAAAATGATGGCCTTAATTTTGTGGATATGTTCAGGTGAGTTCGCTGACTCACACTTTAAGATCAAAATTTTGACTGAACATTTTAAAAACAGAATTCAAGATGAACTTCTATATACTAAATCTAAAATTTGAATATTTGAGGCTAAAAGTCTTGAAAATCTTCTTCTTACAGAATATTCTCAGCAGTTATGTTTGGAGCCATGGCAGCTGGACAAATTAACTCTTTTGCCCCAGACTTTGGTAAGGCCAAGGAATCAGCTGCCAGGATATTTATGATGCTGGACAAAGTGCCAAGCATCGACAGCTTCTCTGAGGCTGGCACAAAACTTAAGGTAAAATTTAAAGTCTGTCTTGTTACTGGTATAATACTTATATGATGCCACATACATTGATGGTATCAATGTATTGGTGGATCATCCAGTAGAAATGTTCAGTTTTATTGTTAGATATGTATATATTTATAATTCTCAATATACAAGTTAAGATGCTGTGTAAACATTTGAGGACGGTGCTGATAAAATTGTAATGTTACTTTTAATGTGTGATATCATTCATCAAGTAAATACATTGAGTAAATACATGCAGGATAACAAAGAAGTAAGAGGTATTTGTTTGTGTTCACAGGCTTGATTAGCAATTTAGGCTGTATAAGGTTAGATGAAAGCCTGTCACCTAGTATCAATGCCCAACCCGGTTCAAGGAGCACCTGATATTGTAGAGATCTAATGTAATAAAGATAGATTTCTGAAGAGTTATCGGCACTGTTGCAGGCTGATCAGCAGATCCTGTGGTCTGCTGAGTAGAGCATGATATCCCTGGTTAACAATATCATTATCTGCTATATGCACGAATAGAACAAAAAGTCTAATCAGTTTGGGAATCTTGAAAAGAATAGAAAGAGAGTTATAGGTGTAATCAACTGTTATAGGTGTAATACAATTTGAAATCATGACTAGAAATGGGAGACATTGAACATGAAATGGGTAGCACAACCTTCCTATTGCAGTGGGTACATGGTGTCACTTTCACCCAGCATAAATGGCGCCAAAAATAGAACACATTCTCCAATTTATATACATATTCAAGAACTAATTTTACCATCTTCCTGTTATTGAAGAAAAAATATATAAGAATTTACAGAAAGAAATCAGCTTCTCAATGCGGTAATCCCTTTGTCTCTACATTCAATACATTTCTTGTCACCTGATGTTTTTGCAAATTTAGCACATTTTCACATACTTTAATAGTTTAATATCATTTTTTATGTACCATTATGATTAGAGCAGCTTATTTTATGAAAATACAGGGTTATTTTATGAAAATACACTTCTATTTTATATGTATGAAACTTTAAATGATTGTATTGGATCAATTTAAAGTCCGTCAATTTTCATCTTTTGTACACCTACCACATTCAACCTATTTCTAACCAAATTTACCTTGTTATTAAATCTCGAAATCGACGGACTTTATTTTCATTTTATTTTCAGCATTAAAGTTTTTCACTATGCGGTATAATATGTACTTTCATAATTCAACCATTAATAAGTTGTTACTGTAGATATTATTTCAAAATAGCTCAGCATGTCAAAATTTCCTCTAATTTCCTTTGCAGATTGTTCCAAAATTAAAAATTGCTCTAATATTGTTAATTCTGAACGGATTTTGATGAATAAAGACTCTATGAGCTCGTTTTTGAAAGATGCAGATGATTTAATATTGAAATTTGTAGTAAAATCCACGGAAATAAGAGTTTCATTTTCAAAGTCATTCAAAGGTCACTTCAAGGTCACCGGCAATATTTTATAAAAAATATCCTACAAAGGTCCACATTCAGTCATGCGTCATTTGTGGATGTGTCCCATTTACTTCTTTGAGCCCAGCTTGCATTTCTGCAAAGTTCCCTAATGTGTGACAGATCTGATGATCTCTCTGTTATAAAATGATATGATACCAATCAATATAAGAAAGATTGCATCTGCTCAACAGATTGAGGACTCGGTGATCTATCATATGTAATGTATAGATCATTTATGTGTGATCTAGTGTACAGGCCGAGATCAGTGCAGTATTGCATGACTAATACTGGCCAGATGAGATCACAAAAAACTCATATTGCATTACATGGGTAATACTTTCATCCTCACCTTAGATAAACATTAACAGTACTAGGTCTAGAGAAATTAGATACTCTTGAATAAAAGGGAAGCTTAGATAATGATAAATATGCACCTGCCTTTGTAGAATTTGATTGGCAGTGTGACATTCCGGAATGTAAGGTTCCACTACCTCGTCCTTCTGTGAAAGTGCTGCAGGGATTGAATGTGACCGTGGAGTCTGGTCAGATCCTGGCTCTGGTTGGCTCCAGTGGATGCGGCAAATCGACTACCGTGTCCCTCCTCGAGAGGTTCTATGATGCCACAGAAGGCTCAGTGGTAGGTTTTAGTGCTAACCTATTGGAAACATCAGAGGGAAAAAACTTTAAAGTCATATATATTGAGCAAGGTACAAAAGAAGGAATAGTTATACAGAAATAATGTATATGCATAATATGATAAATATAAATACAGAATATAACTAATCTGTTAAGATAGTGTGAGAACATGTGGTATTCATTACCAAAAACTTATCTTTGTTTCTATATGGTGATGATTCATCCAAATGTTGAATTGTTATTGATAAAGATTTTTATAATGTTATAAATGAAATCTTAGAGATCATCGGTAATTTAAATGTCTTGAGAGAAATGATTGATGTTCAAGGTGGTTTTATTGAATGTAGTAATTTAAATTCTGAAGATGTTTTAGCTATCATTGGTGAAATATGTTTAAACTTACTTTCTTAACAGTGATGCAAATACTTTTAAACACCCTTCTTATTATGTACCATTTTTTTTGTAAATTGCCATGTTTTTTGTGCAAATAATGAAATTATACATATAATATTTCAGTGTATTGATGAGCATGACATTAGGGACCTTAATTTGCATTATATGCGATCCAAGATCGGCATAGTGCAGCAAGAACCCATACTGTTTGATACCAGTATCAAGGAGAATATTGCATATGGAGACAATGAACGAGAAGTACCAATGGCAGAGATCATTGAAGCAGCCAAGAATGCCAACATACACAGCTTCATTGAGAGGCTTCCACAGGTCTTAGCACTTATTTAATTGCAAGAAAGCTTGAATTTAATTTCAATAAGAATATCTGCTGCAGTTGTTTTGGGCCACGGGCCGTGGCACAGTTGGTTAGAGCACCAGCTTATTAGCACCAGTTCCTCTGTGGTGATCCAAAGGTCGTGGGTTCGATCCCCAGCCATGCCGTGATTGAACTCATGATACAATTTCCCATATGAACTGAGGCCCATGCCAAAGGGTTAACCGGGTGGGTTGTCATGTCAAGGACCTGCGACATGACAATTCAGTGAGGCAGCACTATATCTGCTACAAGTAGGTCTCATCACGAAATGACTGAAATAATGTTGAAAGTGATGTAAAACCCCAAACAAACAAAGGAGTTGTGTCACAGACTTAGGCCTCAAGTTACTTCAATTAATTTTTATTTCAAATACTGCTTTTGGCATTTTTGTTGTTTGTTTCAGGGTTATGAGACAAATTGTGGAGAGAAGGGTACACAGCTAAGTGGGGGACAGAAGCAGCGTATTGCAATCGCCCGTGCCCTCATCAGGGACCCCAAAATCCTGCTGCTTGATGAGGCCACATCAGCACTGGACACTGAGAGTGAAAAGGTAACAGTACAAACCTCCTCTTCACAATAGGTAGATTATAGCATGGGGGTTAAAGTTATTTTCCCCACAGTCCCAAGGTGAAATGAGGTATTGTTGTTGGTTGCAACGTACAGTAGCTGCAGTTTGTCTACCCTATTTCTTAGTATGCTTTAGTTTGACTTTTTCACTATATTTAATATAGATTGTTTGCACCATATCTTATCTTTCCATACAAATAGGACTTTCACAACTCCCCCTCCCTTCTCTACAGCTCATAGATATGTCACAATAGTCTAGATCAATGGACTGGATGTGTGGAAAGGACTAGATGTATGTGTGACTGCGTATGGATTATGTAATTATTATTCTGTGTGTTTGTAGGTGGTACAAGAAGCACTAGACCGGGCACAGCAGGGAAGAACATCCATTGTGATCGCACATCGACTATCAACCATCCAGAATGCTCACATGATTGCAGTGATAAACAATGGACAGGTCGCTGAGATAGGTAAACAGGGAGAGCTGCTCGCTCAGAAGGGTCTCTACTACAAACTGCAGCAAGCCCAACTCAGGAGGCAGTAACACCACAACCAAACATGATGAGAGCTGCTCGCCCAGAAGGGTCTCTACTACAAGCTACAGCAAGCACAACCCAGGAGACAGTAACACCACAATCAAGCAAGATGAGAGCTGCTCGCCCAGAAGGGCCTCTACTACAAGCTACAGCAAGCACAACCCAGGAGGCAGTAACACCACAATCAAGCAAGATGAGAGCTGCTCACCCAGAAGGGCCTCTACTACAAGCTACAGCAAGCACAACCCAGGAGACAGTAACACCGCAACCAAGCATGATGAGAGCTGCTCACCCAGAAGGGCCTCTACTACAAGCTACAGCAGGCACAACTCAGGAGACAGTAACACCACAACCAAGCATGATGAGAGCTGCTCGCCCAGAAGGGTCTCTACTACAAGCTACAGCAGGCACAACTCAGGAGACAGTAACACCACAACCAAGCATGATGAGAGCTGCTCGCTCAGAAGGGTCTCTACTACAAGCTACAGCAGGCACAACTCAGGAGACAGTAACACCACAACCAAGCATGATGAGAGCTGCTCACCCAGAAGGGTCTCTACTACAAGCTGCAGCAGGCACAACTCAGCATGATGAGAGCTGAAATTGAACTTGCATTCACTTGTGTTTGAGGCCGAATTGCTTATTAGTATTTCTTGTGAAAATAAAGTGATAGAATGGTATAATAGGTCATAGTAGGGGTCCTAACTTAAGGTTGAGAACATGGTTTGGACCTTTCCATAGTCGAATTCAAGAAAATTGTTGATTTATAAAAAAATCAGAAGGATATAAACACTTGTTTAAATCATTTTGACAAAGTTCACTTGCAAAGTAATGATAGTTTTCTGTTCATCTTCAGAAAAAATATCACAATTGAAGAGATAGCTTCCAGTAATCATAGAATGAATAGAATTCACCATTAGAGCTGTTACTTATTGATAATTAGTGGACTGAAAAATCCACAAGATCTTAAAACACAAAACAAGAACACTTCTTCACTGTATGAACACTATTGCACCACTAGTTTATTTTTGCTATATCACACTCAAGCCCCTATTTTTAGCTCCCTTTCCCAGATACCACACAGCAACATCCCACCCTCACAGTCCAATCAAATCCTATACAGTTTCAATTCACAACACACTCCCCACCGTTGGAGGATATGCCTATATACTTCAACCACTTATCCACAGATTTGATTTTTCTACCAAATCTTGATACCCTAGGTATATCAATAGTTTCCGGGATATTAGGAATTTCTGGTGGGTCTTGGACAGGTTGAGATGGATGTTGGAAGTCTACAGTCTCTGGGACATCCTCTGAAGGAGGGTCAAAGCACTCTAACTTATGCAATCGTTTGGATTGGTCTTATCAGATCACCCTTGGCGGTGTGCAACCTAACACTTATGATTTTTCTATATATTCTAGGAAATACCTCATCCACTCAGCCAATTACACAACACAATCTAGGAACATTGTCCTCCCGCACCAAGACATTAGATCCCTTTTGCAGGTACCCACAATCCTCAAATTGAGGCACAACACAGGGCAGATTCCGCAAATAACTATTGGACCAAACCTTCCAGAAGAGATTTAATCTCCTTTCTATTCTCATACATATCTGTGATTGATACCAGATCCTCACATTAATCTCATCACTCACAAAGGTCAAGACCTGATATGGCCATAGTTGCTGAAAGGGTCGTAAAAACACCATTTCACAATTTCACAAAGGTCAGAGGTCTAGAATTTACACAAAACTCAATTTCATTTAACGTCACTAACTCAGATTTTGTTAAGGACCTCTGACCAATTGCTTTCTTGATAGCATTCTTTACTGATCTTACAAGTCGCTCTCACATACCTCCCCACCAAGGGGAGCGTGGCACAATGAATTTCCACTGTGGAACTAAATGACCATAAGTCATTTGTAATTCCTTTTGTGCCCCTGGAAAGGTCTTTGCGTTATCACTGTATACTATTTTTGAGATACCTCACCTAGAAACAAACCGTCTAAATGCCAATACAAATTCACTCAATGATAAAGCACTAGCAAGCTCAAGGTGGATGGCTCGTACTACACCACATGTGAATAATGAAATGAAAAATTTCATCTTCGGGAAATCACTACAGTATACTGGACCAGCATAACCCACACCAGTAACTATAAATGGAGGTGACTTGCTCACTCGATTTTCAGGCAAAGGAGCAACAGCCTGATTATGCAGTTTTGCCATCAGATGCTGACAAGGAATACATTTGTAAACAGCCTTACACAGTCTACGCAAGCCAAAGATCCAAAATTAGTTCCTGAGGTTGGTCAGTAAAGTGGACACACCAGCATGCTTCAAGTATGCTGAAACCTAACCAACAGCTTTGAACAATGATCCTTGGGAAGTGTTATAGGGTGTTTTTCCTCATAACTGAGGTCAGACTTTCCAAGTCTTCCCATGACCCTTAAAAGTCCCTCACTTGTCAAAAGCCCCTCAAGGTGACAATTTGAAAAGGGAAGACCTCTTAGGAATATTTTGTTCCTTCATCAGAAGCTCTATCTCCTCATGAAATGTTTCTCTTTGGCATTGTTTCAACAAACACACCTTTGCCTTTGCCTGTTCATCAAACGTCAAATCATCAGCCACCAACTTATCCTCTGGTTGTTTGACATTGTTGATAAATCTCAAAATGGCTTTGCTGTTTGGATTCCACTTTCCAACTTCATATTGGCCTTATTCATCACCTTTTCAGCTTCCACGTATATTTCTTTCACTCACTTGAGATGTAGAATCTGCTCCAATCAGCCAATCATCTACATATAAGTTTTCCTGGAGCTCTCTCACCACATTTGAGGGCTACAAATTCAACCTTCTCATTGAACTCAGTTAACACTGGATCTTCTTTGAGTTTCACTTCAGAATCAGATATACCTATAGCTTCCAAATCCCACATCTGACTGACATCAAAGCTCTCCTCATTTAAACAAAACAGCTGATGAGAAGTCACTGCCTGCTGAACTCTTCTGTCACTATGGATGTAGCCACTCAGAATATGACCTATGAGAGTTTTTTGCACTACCAAATGCTCATGTCCAGGGATCCTAATCATCTCATTGGTGACAATTCTTCAATAAAAGTCAAGACCAATCAACAGATCAATCTCAACCATACTTCCTTCAGAATCACCCCATGCCTGAGGAAGCCCCCCTCACATTTTCCAACACTTCACTTGGGATTCCTGGCCTGTACATGGGTGCACAAATTTACGGTACTTCAATTGCTGTTACAGAAATGTGAGACATGTTTGCACGTTATATTAATTTCACAGATGTTGTTTCTGTATACACTGAAATGTCTCCCACCAAAAACTGAAACTTATGCAAAACTGTACCAGAAGGTCTCAACCCCAACTTTGAGGCTAAACTCTGTTTTATATGAGCAATTGCTCCCGCTGTCAAATAAGATATTCACAGTGGAGGGCCCAGATGGTTCCATTCACCTCCACCTTAGCAACCTGGAAAAACACATTGTTAACTTTATCCTGTGCAGTCTCAGCCATACCAACATGACTGACAGTTTTCTTTACAGTGTTACTCTTAACATCTTTCCAGCACAGAATAGTAGAGTGCCAACCCCCAGAGTTCTGACATGTAATTTGGGATGGGCAAAGTCTTCTATTATGTTCTGGGGAAAAGCACCGAAAACACAGGCTTGCATTGTGCACTGCATAATCTCTTTCTGCCAGACTCATTTTTCTCAATACATCACATTTGAATGTTTGGTGATATTTTTAAAATTCTACAGCTGGTAGAAGAAGGGGTCAGCAATGCAGACGTTCCCTTTCCCAGATACCACCCAGCAACACCCCACCCTCACAGTCCAATCAAATCCTATACAGTTTCAATTCACAACAAGAGCAATGATTCAACTAACCCAACTATAGCATTTGGAGACCATTTTAAGCATAGATGTGACAAGGACCAAAACATCAGTTATAAGGATTTTTGTCAGATTTGAAGGTTACTCTTTGATCTTATAACCTCAATGAGTAATTGGAAATTTATATGAAGATCAAATATGGAAATGTTTAATCAATAAAATCATCAGACAATTTAGTCAATATTCAAATAAACTTGTATCTACAACCTATCCATTACCAAAAGGGCTATATTGGGTCATATTTAATGATAATCCAAACCTCTGCCTTTAGCAATGTTATGGAACAGGAAATATGTGCACCTCTCTTGACCATCCTATGTTTACCATTCACCGGGTCAGGCAATAAAAATATGCACACAGAGTAGAAAAAGATTATCAGTAAAGCAGTCACCATGGCAACAGAAATCAACCAATCACAGCCATTATCGAACTCACCCAAGATCCTTATATATACAATGTGCCTGTACAGTATGAAAACAATCCGAGCACCCAAAATCAAGTCCCCCTTTTCAACTTTGTTGAGGCGGGGAAAAAATGTTTGGAAGTTTGGTTTAAATTGAAGAAATCTGTCATCTCTTATCACAGATAAGCAGTCAGTAAAACCTCTCAAAGAGCATCACTTTATGGGCAATTATCATCATATACCTTTCATTGGATACATTACAATATTTGGTCCACACATTTTAATTCTGAACTGTCCATGATTCACTGTGCTATATACGTATAATATTACAGAGACTATGGAAAAGTCAAGGACGCTATATATCAACTTGATGAGATAGATAGTCAGCATATGTTTCAAATTGGCATGTGAAAACAACAAAAATTCTGTATTTAAAACATTTATTTAAACATTTCACAACCATAAAACGTAACACAATCTTCGAAGTTTCTTCCACACAATGTATATGTCTCAGTATGCACCAGCCCACATGCCTCGAAATCATAACTTAAAATACAAAAAAAAAACATTTACTCATATCAATCAACATGCATAGTCAAATGCATTTAACAAGTAAGATCACACATGTAGATCAATTACATAGTTTTATCCCATATCCTGGAAAATTTGGTAAATAATAATAATAATAAAATCATTTAAATAACAAACTTCACAAATGTGACATTATGCACTGGATTAATTGTAAATTAAATATTATTAATTCCAATAAATGTTTCTCTGTTTGCTTTCTAGTTCTGTGAACTGGAGGCATAACATTAAATGTTCTGGGTCTATTCAAAATGAGAAACAGTTCCGTAAGGTGATGAACTTAAAATCTCTAGCCCTTTGGGTTTCAACAGACTGTACATGAGGAAATTTGGACGGAATGTTTCCAGTTTGGTTATAGTATGTTGATTAAACATATAATATAATATAACTTTGAACACTGAATGCAATACAACAATATACAGATGTAACTGTTTAATGAGGGATATGAAAGTCCCAGTTTTTGGTATTTGTATCAGATATTCAGCTTGTAGTTCAGCTCGTAGTTCGATATTCAGTTTGAAGTCCAATGTCCTTCCAAACTGGAAGAAATCAGGTAAATCATAGTTTTATATAAAATTTACCACATGAAATAGTCCAAAATTTCTGTAACATGTCAAGCTTTTTGAACTCACATATTGATAGTTTAATATTTAATTAACAGTTTATTTTCCTTGATGTTAAAGACAGAGAAAGGTGATGGTTTACTCCAGTTATTATGGAAAGATTATTCATAAAACTTTCCATCATGGAAAATACTTTTTGTATCTGCCTTTTGAATTCATAGAATTCTTCAACAACTTTTTCAGTTATAGAAAATCCTAACAAGAAATACCTAAACGTATCACCCTTTTTGTCAATTCTCTAGGGTACAAGTCATTAAGCTTTGAAAACAATACTACAACCTCATAACACTGTTGCAGGCAAAATACGCCAAAATTAATTACATGATATGAACATTGAACAGTAGTTTCTTGAGATATCAAAGTTTCAGTCAGATCAGATATGGATTTGAACCTCTTTATACTGTTTATCAATTACTTCAGATTATATATTTTAATACAATCACTGCAATCTTTCCTGAGAATATCAGTGCAATGCAAAATATATTACTTAAGTGGGATTATCCCTAAATTATGTGATATGCACAATACAGAATATCCCTAACCTCATGGAATATCTCTAAACAGCATTTCTAGGCACTCTAGGCATGTGGCACTCTTGTGTTAGAAAATGATTTTGTCCTTATCTTTTTAAAGAATAATTGATGACCACTATTTTGCCATGTTTGTTTCCACTCCTCATTAGAAAACTGACAAAGCACACTTCACTATACTTTTCTTCATCAGTCAGTGGGTGGCATTCTCATGCAAATCTTCACTGACTTTTACTGCCACTAGGTGACTCTCCTGTGAATCTTCACTGACTTATTTCTGCCACTAGGTGACTCTGCTGTGACTCTGTAATATGCTTGTAGCTAGTTGCGGTATACATTTAGACCACCTGCTGGTGTGTGTTGGTTATAGCCTGGCTCTCCCCCATCTGCAAGCACATCCCCTGTTATGGCTGCTACCTCCTGCAATACATATGAGCAACTGATATCAAAAAGATCAGAAGAATATATATATGCTAATAATAAATGAGCCTGAGGCAGGGACTGCAGGGTGGTTAGACTCCCATCTTCATCTTGACTTTGGTCATTTTTGGTCATTTTTGTAAACATGGCCTTGGTCATTTTTGGCCATTTTTGTAAATATGGCCTCACAAACACAAACTTTTAAGCATCTACAGAAGCTGATGGTAACTTGTGATATTATCATTTAAGTACTGAAAAAGTTGAGAATGCAATCATAAAAGAGTGATCTGTAAACATACTGGTGTTTAGAGAGTGCAAAATATAGCAGGGATTTTGAACTCACCATATTGGGATCTCTGCTGTGAGTTCTGAAGTCTGTTTCTGTTTGCAGCATCACATAGTCTCCTTCTCCGACACGAACATCATCAACATTGGACCTCTGGAAACAATATATTGTTATGACTGAACAGTTGATGCTGGGTAACCTGAGACAATAATGAGCCCGGTAATAAAATTACTATCTTACTCCATACCTATTACTGTTATGCAGGCAAATTGTATGTGGTCCACTATTTGAAGTATTTCATCACCAAAATATGAATTTAATATATTATTATTCATTAATAATAATAATATAATAATAATAATGATTTATATAGCGCTATATCAGACTAAGTCTGCTCTAAGCGCTTCTCGAGATAATGCTTCCTGAATAAAAACGTCTTTAGTTTTTTCTTGAAAGTGTCCACTGTTTTACAGTTTTTCACCTCAAGGGGCAGGGCATTCCAATTTCTTGGAGCATATACCATGAAGGCCCTGTCACCATATGTTTTCATATTAGTCTTGGGCACTGTATATTCATTTTTTTCATTAGATCTCAGTCCCAAATCAGATTTTTTACAATTTAATAATTGAGAAAGGTATTTTGGGGCAAAGCCATTCTGTACCTTCCATGTTAATAGAGATATTTTAAAGTCAATCCGCGCCTCTACAGGCAACCAGTGAAGGTCCATAAGTTTTTGCGTAATATGATCCCTCTTTTTAAGTTTACCTACCACTCTTGCTGCAGCATTCTGCAATTTCTGCAATTTGTCTAATTCACACCTCGGTAAACCAGCCAGAAGTGAATTTCCATAATCAAGAGTGGAAGTAACAAAAGCATGAGCAAGCGTATTTGCAGTTTTCTCATCTAAACAATTTCTGATCTGTGATTAGACCTATATCATTCATAAGAATCTATATACATAAAAGGTGTAGCAGATCCATGCATTTATCTATATCTTTAGGCTTTGCTATTGTATACCCCGTCACATTGGAGAGCCCCTTTAAATTTGAAAAACAAATCGTGGCAATATGATACTGGTGATAATGTCCTGCCTATAATGTAATATTGTAGTTACAGGCACCTTATGAACTATGTCCATGCTTATCAGATCCGCCTGTGGTGTTCTCTTGCATCCTGCAGCTTAAACACAACAAAACAATATTTTATTACATTTAACATTTCACAAGGCTATTTTTAAAAAATCACAGCTTTTTTATCTTCTTCATATAAAATTACATATCTAACATTAGAGTGTATTATTCAAAAAGGGTCAGTACAAAACATCTACTGGTCTAATATGAGCATGACTGACTGGGATCACAAAGGACAACTGCTTCACTCCACTTGGTCATGACTGGCTCATGACTGACTCTCTTATCACATGTATATAATTTAGGTGTGGCATTTGACTTAATTTGGTCCTGTTTATTTGTGCCACACAGGTGAGAAGTCGTATCAACTTTGAATAGACTTACCAGCAAAGAAAGGCCAGATAGAGTCGTGTGCTGAGGCAAAATCTACAGGCGTCCTGAAACAAAAGCTTTCTGACATTAACTCAAATTGCAATAAACGGGATCAAGATATCAAAACTGCTGCAAATTTACCTCAGTATGTATCTCCCTTTATTATCATAATTTTGACTTCTTATAATGTTGTATTGATCTTTTACAATAAAGATTACTGTATTAGATGAGAAGAGATATTTTTTTCAGTTTTGCTTCTTGTTATGACGAAACAGATTGGTCTTGCTTGCACTTGTTTAGTTATTTAATTCAGATCAACTAAGCAGAAAATCATTCTATTATCCACTGTACATTACTGATTAGCATTTGTTTTTTGAAGTCAATGGTGCTTCCCTTGCCCTTGTAAAATATGAGCAAAACAATAGATATTTTTCAAGACGCCCCATAAACCATATTGTTGCCATTACACATCCTATGAAGTGTGGAAAATGTGCCACAGAAGTATGAATTATGGGATAAAGACATTCCATAGCTTCTCATATATATGGCTTCACTTCTCACAAACCACACCTTTATGCCAATTGCATGATATAAAACATTAAGGCCACTGTCATATGGGAGTATTTGGATATTGATTGTTGTTTTGTTATATTGCTCTTGGGGTGGAGTATATGTCTGTGTACGTACCTTCCTCTCATGTCCTTAGTATGTAGATCTGGGTTATGCTCCATCAGCTTCATGATAACTGGGCCATGGCCCTGGAAGGCAGCACAGTGCAGGGCAGTCCACAGTGTGCCTCGGTTCTGCTCAGATATATCAGCACTGTAATAGAAGCAAACATCAACTCATATAGATCAGAACTATAACTGGGCCATGGCCCTGGAAGGCAGCACAGTGCAGGGGAGTCCACAGTGTGCCTCGGTTCTGCTCAGATATATCAGCACTGTAATAGAAGCAAACATCAACTCATATAGATCAGAACTATAACTGGGCCATGGTCCTGGAAGGCAGTGCAGTGCAGGGCAGTCCACAGTGTGCCTCGGTTCTGCTCAGATATATCAGCACTGTAATAGAAGCAAACATCAACTCATATAGATCAGAACTATAACTGGGCCATGGCCCTGGAAGGCAGCACAGTGCAGGGCAGTCCACAGTGTGCCTCGGTTCTGCTGCGATATATCAGCACTGTAATAGAAGCAAACATCAACTCATATAGATCAGAACTATAACTGGGCCATGGCCCTGGAAGGCAGCGCAGTGCAGTGGAGTCCACAGTGTGCCTCGGTTCTGCTCAGATATATCAGCACTGTAATAGAAGCAAACATCAACTCATATAGATCAGAACTATAACTGGGCCATGGCCCTGGAAGGCAGTGCAGTGCAGGGGAGTCCACAGTGTACCTCAGTTCTGCTCAGATATATCAGCACTGTAATAGAAGCAAACATCAACTCATATAGATCAGAACTTTTTAAACACCCGCTTGTGTGCTTATATGTTTTGTTTCTCAAATGTTTAACATAAGGGTTCTTTAACATATTGAATGACCTATGCTATGAATAGTGATCTTTACTATAATTCTTCCAAATATTAAAATATATTAAAATCACCACCACATGGAATTTTTACACTAGTGCAGAATTATAAAGTAGTCATGATTGCAATTAAATGCAAGCCCATTAACACTGAAACTGGTGATACGTCTTGTTAATCAATGTTAAAATTGAGATATGATTTACTGACCCATATTTAAGAAGGACTTGTGTGATATCAGCATATCCCCAGAATGCTGCTAGTCCCAGTGGGGTCATGCCATCTGTAGATCGGGTCTCCAAAGTTACACCTTGGCTCAGCAATGCTTCAACAGTCTGAAAAAGTCGAAAGCATCAACCCAGGCCCTATAAGAATGTCACAAATAATATACATTGATAAAATTGACAATCCTGTGCTATGTTGCCAAATTAATAGCCTTAATATCATCATTTTAGGCAAAGTTGAATCCTCCCTGAAAGAACATGCACTCACTTTTAATACAATGCATGCCATATTGTTGAACACTAGCTAAACATCTGGGTCTTTTTCAACACAAATTAATCTAAAGTCCAACAAGATATAGAATTGTTTTGGTCTCATGACATACAACTGAACTGCACATGCAAGTTATTTGTGAGTACTTTCAGAGTCAATTTCCATCGACGAAGGTGACAAGATAGCACACAACTTTCATTGAATCTACAACTTGCCCACAAAAATTTCATAATGATTAATCTAATTGTTGTTTCTATACAAGTCTTGTGTTTGATTCTGTGTGAGCAGCGTTATCAGTGTTTACCAGATTTCCAGAATATACAGACAGAACTGGAAAACATTTACCACAGGCCCTAGTATATTCACCCTTCAGCAAGGCCAGGGCATATTTCTCACTATCTGCTCTCCCAGATTTTTAGCTGGTCCATGAAAAATATACGGAATCGGCAGGAGAGAGCAATGCATGACAGGAAAAAAATTGCATTCTAAACTTCTGCCCGCCTTTCTCCAAGATGGGAGGGAAATTCGCATTTTTCATTGACAAGCCAATATATGTGCTATTGCATTTTTGTTATGCACTCTTTATATAAATATATTGCAATCTGCGTAATACACGGCACCATTACGGGGGTAAAATTGAGAATAACAACAATGTAAAACTGAAAGTCAGACAAGCCATCGCCACTGTTCTGGATGTGCCATGTGCTAAGAATTGGGTCAAATACAATCGTAGTGCTGTGAAAATGCAGCGGATATGGGAGAGCAAATCGGGAGAATTGATGTTGCAGCCAGATTAATATGGCCGAAGCAGGGAACAGGGGCCTGTGTGAAACAGCCTATCACCTTTCTTTGCACTGATTCTTTTCAGTTCTTTGACTGCAAAAATATTCAGTTTTCTGTTCTTTGACACCAAAATATGAATATAGTACTTATATGACTCCAAAAATATGAATATTTAAGTATTTTTACTTTATAAAGTATGACTCTAACAATACTCAGGGGTGGGAGAGCTCTGAACCAATCTGTGCAGTAAATCTGAACCAATCTGGTTAAATCACGTCATTCTGGTCGCTCACAACTGATCTGGTCGCTAAATGATGTCATTCTGGGTGCTCGCAACAATCTGTGCACTAAATCGCAGCCAATCTGAGTGGTATCTGACCGTTGCCGTATGGTGGACAATGGCCATACTGAAAAAGTTGTGTTCTTTAATCTTTATATATCGACTATCATACCCATTTTAAAAAGAAAATAACATGCTCATCAGTTACATATATAACCACATGATAATCTAAAACTGATTTTTAACGAGATTTTTGCGTAATTTTAACACAGGAATGTGCCCCAGTTTAAGATTGCATAACAAGGGGTAATTCCTGACTTGGGGGCACAAATATTACTGCAAAAGCATTACAGATATGTCATAATATTTACACTATCATGAACAAGACACTGTTATACACTCAACTGTAACGAATTTAAAAAAAATTTGTGGTGATTATTATATGATTTTGATGCTTTTTATGAGATATAAAAAAGTCTTTACATAACAGAACCGCCCAGATTGGTTCAGAATTGGTTCAGAACAATGGTATGACGTCATACCGCCCAGATATGTTTCGAGTACCGACCAGATTGGTTCAGAGCTCTCCCACCTAGTTGTGGAACCCCGACTCGCGCGAGTAGAGCTCTGGTGGCTACGTCGGGTTGTGAGGTGTCCCCTATCTCTCGTGAAGAGACAGGTCGCGACACAGTGTCGCGACCTCAGTGTGGAAGGCACACACACTGTACACTTGTTAATAAGGTATTGCAAATATCTTACACATTTAATCTTGCTTTCTTGTAAGTTTTGGATCCAAATTAATTCATTTGCAGAAGTTATTTAGGGTTACACTTCAGAGGCAGTGAATTCCTCCCCCTTATGAGCCGTCGTAGGTGTTTGGAGTGAGCGTCAAGATTGGCTGTATCGTATGTAGGTCCAGGAGAGGCTCCAAGTTGGTTGCATATGTAAAACAGTATTCTGTCAGAAGTGCCGACCAACATGAAATAAATGCTTGTTTTTTTCCCAGATGACATTTGAAATAGAAGATTTCCTGTAAAAAAATTTAATCGAAGGATTCAAGCTGATTTGAATTGCCACTTGATTTATATATATCTTTGCTGAACCCCCGTCAACACCTCCAGTAATTTGGTCACATGACCAAAAATGGCAGCGACCTCAACAAGTCTTGTCTTCTGCTCAGGAAGCTGAGTCGTTTTTTAGTTGTATCGAGCTCCCATAATCTTAGACAAAGATACAAATAGAGCTAACAACCATAGGATTCGCGCAACCATAGGATTGGCTGATAAATATGAAATTGTCTTGTGTTAATAATACAATGATTTTTTTGGCATAGACAAGTTTATATGAATGGTATAAATAAATTGTTATGAAAATTGCACCCGTTGACCCCGATTTTGTCACAATGTGCACGTGCGTGAGCTCCAGCTTGTTACAAAAGTAAACAATTTGGCACTGCTCAGTTAGTTCTTTGCTGATTTACATCATTGACAACTCAAAATTGAGCTATTGAACTCTTCTCTTCAAATATGATCGATATATTAATTTTCATTTTTTGGCATAGAAAAAAGGTCAGTGCGTGAAGGCTATGATTGTATAATTTGTTTGCGCAAAGACGTGACTCTGACTTGTAAATCTTGTTAGAATATAACATACGCACATCGCTTTATAAGATAAAGTAATGTCAAGTGTCACTGATGGATATACCCCACTATAGCATGTATATAATCAACTGTCCGTGTTTTGTTGGATAATATAATGATTGACAAAGACCAAAATGCGCGAAATTGACGGTTGTTAGCCCTACACCAGGTGATGAATTTTAAGTACCAGAAAATCAACTTTTTCATTTGTCACCTCATATCTATCACGAGAATGTCACACTAGGTGTGTGGTTTGGAATCTCTTCACAGGTGAATGGGGTGACACTGAAACGGTCATATTGCTCCGACCAGCCTAGCCAGAAGAAAACAAGGAGGACCAAATGCCGTTTCTCTTAAACTATCTCCCACCCCTGATACTCTTATCTGTTCTTTGACTCCAAAAACACGAATATAATACACACTGCATGCCTGTTAGTTTCATTCGAAGATAGAGTTTCAAATATAAGAGTACGACTACTCCATAATAATGATTGCATTCAACACTGACAGCAGGTAAAGCAAACCAATTCTTACAATCACTGAATCAGCTGACGAGTGACGTGAGAGCGAGTGAGTGAATGGCATTTGTGCAACAACAGACTGTGTTATCCGCAAAATGCCCATCGTTCGGCGCTTCAGTGTACAGATACAGTGATCCAAATATTTTAGTTACAATAAGGATAAAAATCTATTGAAAAATTGAAGTTTAGAGTGAAATAATTACCGATAAATCGCCTTGAGCAACAGCCGTAGCAATATTTCTTGGCATGGGCGCCGCCATTTTCAAACAAATCTCGATCTGACCTATTTATGTTGCACGTGATTGGTCTAAAGCACACTCTCATCAGTAACTTCCCAGTGAGATTGTCTTACCGTGGCAACGAATAATTTGAAGTGTGAGATGATCACTTTCCACGCACAGTACAGGCAACTGGAATTGAGTGCCTCAACCTTTGGAGTATTTGAAGTGTGATCAGCATTGTTTTGACGAGATCCCAGCCAAAACCACGTGCACTGGTCTTAATTGCATAGCCTTTCTAAACATATTTGGAAGCTGTTAAACATGTGCCACACCAAACATCAACAATTCATTATTGTCAGACTGATCAAAATAAAAATGTTTCATAGCACTTCCATACCAAGGGGCCCGGGCCCGGGGAGTATTAAAAATGACACGATGGGATGGTGCATTGTAACAATCAATTAAACTGTTGACCACTTCACATTTGTACCACAGAACAATAAGACATATTAAAAATGGAATTTATCTTTGGTCCAAATTTTCCATTTTCCAATAAGACATAGGCCTACACTATTCACTGTCGATGAAGTGAGTCCCGTAAAGCCTCAGTGTGAATAATTAAAGTTTAGAATATTTGATATAAGCATAGAGAAATAGTAGAAAAGCTAAAAACTGAATGAAATTTGAGAAAATAAAAATAATAAAAAAATAATATTGAAAACATTGAGAAGTAAATTTTCAGTCATAAGCATACATAATTCAGAAAAGCCATTTGTGTATTGATGAGTAATCGATGACTCTTTAAAGAACAATATTAAGATTGAGGCTAACAATTGTCGGCAAGTTGCAATATATACCTACCTCAGAAACATATTTGCCTATAATCATATACCAGGTTGACTGTATGATTAGATCTCAAAGAATATTTGTTTATTAGTCGACTTTTATTGTCTCAGAAAGATATTTTATCTTAGAATTGTGTTGAGCAAATAAAAATAATGTTCCAACCCATGGAAATCTCCACCAGAGGGCAGCAGTGTGAGTGCCGCATGATTGGCCCTCAATGCCTGCGTGCGCAACATCCATTGTTTCATACGTCATCCCCCTGTATTGTTTCCCATTGTGTCACGTGATACCCATTGTTGATGCTTACATAGCAACGAGACAACATTGGAATCTTCTTGATTGTCATAGACGGACGGAAGATTCTTGTTCTCAACGATATTTGTTGATAAATTGATTGATTTTATATCAAAAATGGATAAAATGCGTGAAGACCAAGCAGTCTCCATTATGGATACGACACAGGGTGCTTTGGAGCGTAATGTGATCTCCGATCTTGAGAAAACATACAAGACAGGCTTGAAATGTAAGTACGAATACCATATTTGGCGAGATCTAACATTTCGTGACATTATTTCAGTGACTTTATTGTATGACTATTTTTTATTCTGTTCATACTCATACAAACTTAATGTAAAAAGAATGTTTCTGTGCCGTGAATATTTTCTTAATAGGGTTTTGTTTTGTTTGAGATATTTGATGTGAATGAAAATCAGTAAGCGCTCTCGCCCATAAAGTAAAATCGGCTCTCAGAATGTGAGCCAGCTAGGATTAGGGTCTGGTCAAGATTCTTTTTAAGGAGTGGATAATTCAATATATATTCATTCCTATCAGTATTTTAGTCCTGTTACAATGGTATTTATGATCTGTATAACAGAAGTTTTCACCTTACATGTAGAATTAAGGTACTCCTTGAGAAATCACACCTGCGGAGAAAAAGAACAGTTTTGAATATGATGTTATTTAAAAAAAAAAAACACCAGAAATTAGTTACAACCTTCGGGGCATCGGGAAATATCTGAACTAAAAATAAAATTCAGTATCCATACTAAGAAAGCTTTCATACGCCAATGTTTCAGAAATCTTTGTGAGGACTGGATTTCTTTACTGTATAGTTTTACTCATATTATTGTTCACAGATCTCTTTGAATAGAAAAGGCGATGAGGGCAAAAAACCGCTTTACTTTCAGTTTTCAGCATAGAAAAACGAATGTGCTAGAATGCTTTTAATAATTCAATTTAACAATCACGACTATCAGCTGAGCTATCGTGGATGATATTATCGCCATGCCGACAAGCACTAAAACAATGGGATCACGTGACTGTGAGGAGCGCCATTATTGGTTGAACACATGGTGCACCAAACAATTGCTTTGTCAATGATAGCGTGGTTGATTTGAAAATTTTCCACTTCCAGTTGTTGATAAGCTATCCTTTGGAGCCCAGCGTGCAGCTGCATTTGTTAATCACGTGATCAAGGGCACCAAGAAGGACAGCTGTGATGTCACAGATTCTGCAGCTGGCGATGCCGGCAAGAACACGTAAGTATCATGAGATGTTTAAATATTATGAATATGTTAAAAGTTCTTCAAACATCACTGTTTGAAACATTTTATGACAGACTTGAAAATAAATGATCATCACGGCATAACTTGAATAATCCCGTCTGATTCTTTTCATAAATGTTTATAAAACTTGTATATTAATAATCAAAATATTAGATTTTCTGATACCATCTACAACGATTTTTTTTGTCCGGATGATATTTAAAAAAATATGTTTTGGTCTTTTACAGCGAGGCACAGGTTCTTGATGGACAGTGTTGCAATGCCACCGCTAGGTATGTAAGACATTTCCATGCAATATGAATTTGGACTAAATATTCTGACTTAATATTTTTCAGTGAGAAAGTTTTTATTGGTTTTGCATTCAACTAATAAATCTAATTTGGGGTATTTACAGGAGAAAGCGTCGTAATCGCACCAGGCAGACTAGGAAGTATCTTCCCCGGCTTGAGGGAGAGTTGTCTCAGCCAGTAAACAAGTTTGTCAGTGATGATATCGGAAACATCTTGCCAAACTTCTGCCACCTTTCAGACATTCACGCTGACACGGTCATGCGGCAGATTTATGACAAGCTCCCCCTAGCGGACCTACCAGTGCCACACATCATCTCAGGTATATATCGTGTTAAATTCCTTGTTTCTCTCTTGTTTTCCCAGTTTTATTTAGACAACAGCAGCCATACAATCATATACTTATGCATAAAACTCTATTTAATTGATAATTTCAGGTGAGAAACTCAGCTACACACTGGATAAGGTTGGAGCGTTTGACCTTCTGGGCTCTGGATCCTACGGAGCTGTCTACAAAGGGCGCTACCAAGGACAGGATGTAGCTATCAAACTTTTCCAAAGAAGACATTCCAAATTTGTGGAAATTTTGGAAGAGGCTTCCAAGGCCGTTCACCTCAATGATACAGAGGTAAATTTTGTATTTTGTTGTCTTTACACATCTATTTGAAATTAAAGGTGACTAAAGAATTAAGCGCTTAAATATTATTCATTGAAAATAATGATTATTTTTAGTCAATACAGCAATGGGTTACATTTGACTAGCAGACATGTTGTGATGATGACTGTTCTGATTGTGCTCAGGTCACAGCTCATTGCTTTGGATTAGCAATAATCAACCGGAGTTCTCTGTACCATACCGTTGCCATAGTGAGCGAGTTTATTGGAGGAGATGGTAACATCCCAATTACTCTGCTGGACTTCACCAACCGGCACATCATGGACCCCAAGGATCCCATCCTGAACGGCATGACAAAGAAAGCCTGGTTCAAACTCTACCTCGAGGTGTGCGAGGCTGTCCAGAAATGCCATAATGCCGAGGTAATTATCAATATTTGATAGATATCATGATTTTATATTGACTGTCATAATGCCTAATGAACATTTCTATGCTGGGAAGGTCCACACAGGTGACTTAAGAAGGCAGCCTCAAATTCAGTCAAAGTCTTTTATTTAGTTAATAAGGCTTTGTAAACGTTTTGATTAAAATAAATTATAATGTTTTCATCTGATACTTATTATTATAAACTATTTTTTAGATCATCATCGCAGATGTAAAGCAGGACAATGTCTTGCTGGTCCAGAAGAAGGGCGTGTGGCATCCAGTGTTGATAGACTTCGGTAATGCGCAGTACAAGAGCAACAAGCCTAGACAGGACCTGACCAAACTCAGCGCAGAAATCAGACAACGTCTGCTGGAGCAATATCGCCATGTTGCCCCCGAATACATCAACGACGGGTTCGCCGCAGAGGGCGCTGACGTGTTCTCCCTCGGCGCCATGCTGCAGGACGCTGTCAATGACGTCATCCACACAGCCAAGCTGAAGAAAGTCATTGCTCACTGCAAAAATGCTGATCACAGCCTTAGATCTATGGAATATATCATCAGGAAGATCAAGAAGATCGTTAAGGCAGAGAAGAAGTGAACACATACATTTCATGTAGTCACATTATTCTTTTTTGTTTGCTATTATTTTCTTGTTATTTTTTTATATTAATGTTCGATTTTGTTGTATTGGCATTTTTCTTACACCAGCCTAATGATCATTATTGTTTTTTGTCTCCCTTTTGGAGTTCATATTATTTTCATGTATTTTTTTTTTCAAACATTTTTTCAAACATTTTTTTCTTCTTCAAGTTTACTTTGCAATATTGTTCAATAAAAAGTGTTTTCATTGGAAAACACCATATAAAACGACTTAAATCTCTCTGTTATGCTTACATTATTTTCAATGACCCACAAAATTTCTCAAATCTATTTCGGATGAAAGCCAGCCCCATCACGTGACTCAGAAGCCACCATTATATTTACCATTTTATCCCACTTTCCAACACAGGCTAATAAACAAGCAGGCGATAACAAAGCATGCAATACAAGCTCCAATAATGACCTTACCAGTCGCCATCATATCTTATCCCAGGTTGTAATACATACCTTACCAGTCGCCATTATATCATATCCCAGGTTGTAATACAGACCTTACTCGTCGCCATCATATCTTATCCCAGGTTGCAATACAGACCTTACCAGTCGCCATCATATCTTATCCCAGGTTGTAATACAGACCTTCCCAGTCGCCATTATATCATATCCCAGGTTGTAATACAGACCTTACCAGTCACCATCATATCATATCCCAGGTTGTAATACAGACCTTACCAGTCGCCATTATATCATATCCCAGGTTGTAATACAGACCTTACCAGTCACCATCATATCATATCCCAGGTTGTAATACAGACCTTACCAGTCCCCATCATATCATATCCCAGGTTGTAATACAGACCTTACCAGTCCCCATCATATCTTATCCCAGGTTGTAATACAGACCTTACCAGTCGCCATTATATCATATCCCAGGTTGTAATACAGACCTTACCAGTCGCCATTATATCATATCCCAGGTTGTAATACAGACCTTACCAGTCACCATCATATCATATCCCAGGTTGTAATACAGACCTTACCAGTCCCCATTATATCATATCCCAGGTTGTAATACAGACCTTACCAGTTGCCATCATATCATATCCCAGGTTGTAATACAGACTTTACCAGTCGCCATTATATCATATCCCAGGTTGTAATACAGACCTTGCCAGTTGCCATCATATCATATCCCAGGTTGTAATACAGACCTTACCAGTTGCCATCATATCATATCCCAGGTTGTAATACATACCTTACCAGTCGCCATCATATCATATCCCAGGTTGTAATACAGACCTTACCAGTCCCCATCATATCTTATCCCAGGTTGTAATACAGACCTTACCAGTCCCCATCATATCTTATCCCAGGTTGTAATACATACCTTACCAGTTGCCATCATATCATATCCCAGGTTGTAATACAGACCTTACCAGTCGCCATTATATCATATCCCAGGTTGTAATACAGACCTTACCAGTTGCCATCATATCATATCCCAGGTTGTAATACAGACCTTACCAGTTGCCATCATATCATATCCCAGGTTGTAATACATACCTTACCAGTCGCCATCATATCATATCCCAGGTTGTAATACAGACCTTACCAGTCGCCATCATATCTTATCCCAGGTTGTAATACAGACCTTACCAGTCGCCATCATATCATATCCCAGGTTGTAATACAGACCTTACCAGTCGCCATCATATCTTATCCCAGGTTGTAATACAGACCTTACCAGTCGCCATCATATCTTATCCCAGGTTGTAATACAGACCTTACCAGTCGCCATTATATCATATCCCAGGTTGTAATACAGACCTTACCAGTCCCCATCATATCGTATCCCAGGTTGCAATACAGACCTTACCAGTCACCATCATATCATATCCCAGGTTGTAATACAGACCTTACCAGTCGCCATTATATCATATCCCAGGTTGTAATACAGACCTTACCAGTCGCCATCATATCATATCCCAGGTTGTAAAACAGACCTTACCAGTCGCCATCATATCTTATCCCAGGTTGTAATACAGACCTTACCAGTCGCCATCATATCATATCCCAGGTTGTAATACAGACCTTACCAGTCACCATCATATCTTATCCCAGGTTGTAATACAGACCTTACCAGTCACCATCATATCATATCCCAGGTTGTAATACAGACCTTACCAGTCACCATCATATCATATCCCAGGTTGTAATACAGACCTTACCAGTCCCCATTATATCATATCCCAGGTTGTAATACAGACCTTACCAGTCACCATCATATCATATCCCAGGTTGTAATACAGACCTTACCAGTCACCATCATATCTTATCCCAGGTTGTAATACAGACCTTACCAGTCACCATCATATCATATCACAGGTTGTAATACAGACCTTACCAGTCACCATCATATCATATCCCAGGTTGTAATACAGACCTTACCAGTCGCCATCATATCATATCCCAGGTTGTAATACAGACCTTACCAGTCGCCATCATATCTTATCCCAGGTTGTAATACAGACCTTACCAGTCGCCATCATATCATATCCCAGGTTGTAATACAGACCTTACCAGTCACCATCATATCATATCCCAGGTTGTAATACAGACCTTACCAGTCGCCATCATATCATATCCCAGGTTGTAATACAGACCTTACCAGTCACCATCATATCTTATCCCAGGTTGTAATACAGACCTTACCAGTCGCCATCATATCATATCCCAGGTTGTAATACAGACCTTACCAGTCGCCATCATATCATATCCCAGGTTGTAATACAGACCTTACCAGTCGCCATCATATCTTATCCCAGGTTGTAATACAGACCTTACCAGTCGCCATCATATCATATCCCAGGTTGTAATACAGACCTTACCAGTCACCATCATATCATATCCCAGGTTGTAATACAGACCTTACCAGTCGCCATCATATCATATCCCAGGTTGTAATACAGACCTTACCAGTCGCCATCATATCATATCCCAGGTTGTAATACAGACCTTACCAGTCACCATCATATCTTATCCCAGGTTGTAATACAGACCTTACCAGTCGCCATCATATCATATCCCAGGTTGTAATACATACCTTACCAGTCGCCATCATATCATATCCCAGGTTATAATACAGACCTTACCAGTCGCCAGCATATCATATCCCAGGTTGTAATACAGGCCTTACCAGTCGCCATTATATCATATCCCAGGTTGTAATACAGACCTTACCAGTTGCCATCATATCATATCCCAGGTTGTAATACAGACCTTACCAGTTGCCATCATATCATATCCCAGGTTGTAATACATACCTTACCAGTCGCCATCATATCATATCCCAGGTTGTAATACAGACCTTACCAGTCCCCATTATATCATATCCCAGGTTGTAATACAGACCTTACCAGTCCCCATCATATCTTATCCCAGGTTGTAATACAGACCTTACCAGTCCCCATCACATCTTATCCCAGGTTGTAATACAGACCTTACCAGTCGCCATCATATCTTATCCCAGGTTGTAATACAGACCTTACCAGTCGCCATCATATCATATCCCAGGTTGCAATACAGACCTTACCAGTTGCCATCATATCATATCCCAGGTTGTAATACAGACCTTACCAGTTGCCATCATATCATATCCCAGGTTGTAATACAGACCTTACCAGTTGCCATCATATCATATCCCAGGTTGTAATACAGACCTTACCAGTTGCCATCATATCTTATCCCAGGTTGTAATACAGACCTTACCAGTTGCCATCATATCATATCCCAGGTTGTAATACAGACCTTACCAGTCGCCATCATATCATATCCCAGGTTGTAATACAGACCTTACCAGTCACCATCATATCTTATCCCAGGTTGTAATACAGACCTTACCAGTCGCCATCATATCATATCCCAGGTTGTAATACAGACCTTACCAGTCACCATCATATCTTATCCCAGGTTGTAATACAGACCTTACCAGTCACCATCATATCATATCACAGGTTGTAATACAGACCTTACCAGTCGCCATCATATCTTATCCCAGGTTGTAATACAGACCTTACCAGTCGCCATCATATCATATCCCAGGTTGTAATACAGACCTTACCAGTCGCCATCATATCTTATCCCAGGTTGTAATACAGACCTTACCAGTCGCCATCATATCATATCCCAGGTTGTAATACAGACCTTACCAGTCACCATCATATCTTATCCCAGGTTGTAATACAGACCTTACCAGTCACCATCATATCATATCCCAGGTTGTAATACAGACCTTACCAGTCACCATCATATCATATCCCAGGTTGTAATACAGACCTTACCAGTCCCCATTATATCATATCCCAGGTTGTAATACAGACCTTACCAGTCACCATCATATCATATCCCAGGTTGTAATACAGACCTTACCAGTCACCATCATATCTTATCCCAGGTTGTAATACAGACCTTACCAGTCACCATCATATCATATCACAGGTTGTAATACAGACCTTACCAGTCACCATCATATCATATCCCAGGTTGTAATACAGACCTTACCAGTCGCCATCATATCATATCCCAGGTTGTAATACAGACCTTACCAGTCGCCATCATATCTTATCCCAGGTTGTAATACAGACCTTACCAGTCGCCATCATATCATATCCCAGGTTGTAATACAGACCTTACCAGTCACCATCATATCATATCCCAGGTTGTAATACAGACCTTACCAGTCGCCATCATATCATATCCCAGGTTGTAATACAGACCTTACCAGTCACCATCATATCTTATCCCAGGTTGTAATACAGACCTTACCAGTCGCCATCATATCATATCCCAGGTTGTAATACAGACCTTACCAGTCGCCATCATATCATATCCCAGGTTGTAATACAGACCTTACCAGTCGCCATCATATCTTATCCCAGGTTGTAATACAGACCTTACCAGTCCCCATCATATCATATCCCAGGTTATAATACAGACCTTACCAGTCGCCAGCATATCATATCCCAGGTTGTAATACAGACCTTACCAGTCGCCATCATATCATATCCCAGGTTGTAATACAGACCTTACCAGTCACCATCATATCTTATCCCAGGTTGTAATACAGACCTTACCAGTCGCCATCATATCATATCCCAGGTTGTAATACAGACCTTACCAGTCGCCATCATATCATATCCCAGGTTGTAATACAGACCTTACCAGTCGCCATCATATCATATCCCAGGTTGTAATACAGACCTTACCAGTCGCCATCATATCATATCCCAGGTTGTAATACAGACCTTACCAGTCGCCATCATATCTTATCCCAGGTTGTAATACAGACCTTACCAGTCCCCATCATATCTTATCCCAGGTTGTAATACAGACCTTACCAGTCCCCATCATATCTTATCCCAGGTTGTAATACAGACCTTACCAGTCGCAATTATATCATATCCCAGGTTGTAATACAGACCTTACCAGTTGCCATCATATCATATCCCAGGTTGTAATACAGACCTTACCAGTCGCCAGCATATCATATCCCAGGTTGTAATACAGACCTTACCAGTCGCCATCATATCATATCCCAGGTTGTAATACAGACCTTACCAGTCGCCATCATATCATATCCCAGGTTGCAATACAGACCTTACCAGTCGCCAGCATATCTTATCCCAGGTTGTAATACAGACCTTACCAGTCGCCATCATATCATATCCCAGGTTGTAATACAGACCTTACCAGTCGCCATCATATCATATCCCAGGTTGTAATACAGACCTTACCAGTCACCATCATATCATATCCCAGGTTGTAATACAGACCTTACCAGTCGTCATCATATCATATCCCAGGTTGTAATACAGACCTTACCAGTTGCCATCATATCATATCCCAGGTTGTAATACAGACCTTACCAGTTGCCATCATATCATATCCGGGGAAGCGCGACATACTGACATCCCTACCAGCCAGGTTGTAATACAGACCTTACCAGTCGCCATCATATCATATCCCAGGTTGCAATACAGACCTTACCAGTTGCCATCATATATTATCCCAGGTTGTAATACAGACCTTACCAGTCGCCATCATATCATATCCCAGGTTGTAATACAAACCTTACTGTTCTGTTTAATATTTTGCAACCGTTTTGGCTTTGAATACAAATGAATACTCTATAAATCTGTTGAGAATCTCAGTCATCTTGGCCCATGTCGGCCAGACTTCTAAGGGAGCCTTTTCAATTGCAAGTGTGTTGCTACATTTATAGCATATGATGGGACTTTTATGGACCAGCAATATTTCCAGTTTTTGGAGGCGGTGTGTGAGGGGAGGGTGGAAAGTGGCCTCATCTCCAACCTAGTGGTCCCAATTTCTACTTGGAGGATTGGGATGAAAACAAAATCTGGATATCTAATTGTGAGCTGTTAATAAGTAACAAACTTCACAAACAATGAGCTGGAGCCCAACTCAGCGTAGAGTAAAGTACAGTCGAGGTTGAAATCAAATTTATTCCAGATGACTGTTAGCCACCAACACCCACAAATCACAGAAGCTATTATATGCCTTGCTAATACATACATTGTATTTTATTGTGCTACAAAGTCAATCAGTCAATAAAGGCTATAATTAGGGATTAGGGTAGTGAAAATATAGTTTCACATTCATTTCTGGTTAAATATATTTCAAAGAATAAACCTATAAAGTTATCAATGCAGAACAAGTTGACTCTCACTCCAAACTGTAACTCGGAAAATGAGAAATGTTGCAATGTACTTTTCATGTTCATATTTATTTGTTTTCTCCACATTTTTAAATCATGATCCCGCTTACTGATGCTCCTGAGCACACGACAAATTCGACATACAAATGTAAGTGCTTTTGCAGTATTGATTATTCGTGAATCATTTCCTGCAAACTCCTCATTGTGCCTTATGGTATTTCACAGATAGCCCCTCTGTCGTAGCTACAGTCGGTTCCTTTCCACGCCATGTACGTATAGTAGAATTGGTTGCCCATGGTAGCACAGCTCTGTACCTTTGTTCCCATAAACCAGGAATCGTAAGATGGCGCCTGACCGTTTGACACCCATGAAAATGTCCCCTCTTCCCTTCTCAAACCAATCCAATATACTTGTCGTTTAAAATCTGAAGAGAATACAAATAAAATCATCTTCATATTTAAATATAAACATTATTGTAACATCTGTCGTGTAAAATTCGGAACGAAAGTTACTTTCCATTTCCACTTGATAGCTTTTGGAATATTTTGAACCAATGAGAACAGAAAAATATGTCACATGACACATCAAAGCCAGTTGATCTAGATTCTTTGGTTTTTTGTGAGGTGAGTACTTGAGGCGCTGGATCTTAACTTCCGGTAGCTCTTAGTAGTTAGCCAAATTAACCTGTGTCTACGGGTACGCTTGTGAGTTAGCGTGTTTGCGAGTTAGTGTGTTTGTGAGTTAGCGTGTTTGTGAGTTAGCATGTTTGTGATTTAGCATGTTTGTGATTTAGCATGTTTGTGAGTTAGCGTATTTGTGAGTTAGCGTGGTTATGAATTAGTGTGTTTGTGAGCTAGTGTGTTTGTGAGTTAGCGTGTTTGTGAGTTAGTGTGTTTTTGAGTTTGTGTGTTTTTGAGTTAGTGTGTTTTTGAGTTAGCATGTTTGTGAGTTAGAGTGTTTTTGTGAGTTAGTGTGTTTGTGAGCTAGTGTGTTTGTGAGTTAGCATGTTTGTGAGTTAGCGTGTTTGTGAGTTAGTGTGTTTTTGAGTTAGTGTGTTTTTGAGTTAGTGTGTTTGCGAGTTAGCATGTTTGTGAGTTAGTGTGTTTGTGAGTTAGTGTTTTTGTGAGTTAGTGTGTTTGTGAGTTAGTGTGTTTTTGAGTTAGTGTGTTTTTGAGTTAGTGTGTTTTTGAGTTGGTGTGTTTGCGAGTTAGCGTGTTTGTGAGTTAGTGTGTTAGTGTTTTTGTGAGTTAGTGTGTTTGTGAGTTAGTGTGTTTTTGAGTTAGTGTGTTTGCGAGTTAGCGTGTTTGTGAGTTAGTGTGTTAGTGTTTTTGTGAGTTAGTGTGTTTGTGAGTTAGTGTTTTTTTGAGTTAGTGTGTTTTTGAGTTAGTGTGTTTGTGAGTTAGCGTGTTTGTGAGTTTGTGTGTTTGTAAGTTAGTGTGTTTTTGAGTTAGTGTGTTTTTGAGTTAGTGTGTTTGCGAGTTAGCGTGTTTGTGAGTTAGTGTGTTTGTGAGTTAGTGTTTTTGTAAGTTAGTGTGGTTGTGAGTTAGTGTGTTTGTGAGCTAGTGTGTTTGTGAGCTAGTGTGTTTGTGAGTTAGCGTGTTTGTGAGTTAGTGTGTTTGTGAGTTAGCGTGTTTGTGAGTTAGTGTTTTTGTGAGTTTGTGTGTTTGTGAGTTAGTGTGTTTGCAAGTTAGCATGTTTGTGAGTTAGTGTGTTTGTGAGTTAGTATGTTTGTAATCCTCCCATTTCCTTTGTTCGATATTGCTCTTCTGTGGCACAATTATAGAAGTTAATGGGTTTACGTATTAGATATCTGAGCGTCCATGAGATTGTGCATTATGGTTGGCAACACATGTTATTTTAGGTTATATGCATTGGGGCTATGGCAGATTTGACCAATTGGGAATAAATGACAAAACTTGTGATGTTATACTTTGTTTGTATCAGGGCACAGTAGCCTTGATATTTAACATTGTCTGTGAATTAGATCAGACTTAACCGCACTGAATAAATGAGCCAGGTCATCAGGTCAGATATCAACCAGTGCAATGTATAGAGTATTAAGGAATCTGACTGTAGCCATGTATACTATTATTGTTGATATCACAGATTATTTTTGCATTTTTCGCAAGTTTTATGAAGTTTAACTCTAAGTATAGCTATGATTGACAGGAGAAATGAAACATTAATTATTGAAATGTTATTCTGGAGTCGTTAGTTGTTTTCTATATTTAACCAATGAATCTTGAGTTTTATACTAATAATATGAGACTCTTTTGGATATTGTCCTCACCAACTTGCAAGAGGTGGCTGGCAATGGCGAGATACTCATCCCTTGTCTCAAAGGCAGCCAAGTAGCCCCCAAATGCTTGGCATACACTCTGTGCCTCACCCCAAGTGAATATCTCCGCCCTGATGATGTGATAGCAGGATGACCCAATAAGATCACCGAACAAGCAATCCTCCTTCACAACTGAAAAGAAAAAATATTAATAGGAAAATACAATGTCTTATGAGTTCCAAGAATATTTCAAATGAATCCTAAGCAAATAATCCACTTATAATGTTCCATTTTCTCCTTTGGAATAATAAGTTGAATACATTTTTTGCTTTTGATGATATGATGGTTTAAAAAATACAAGATAAAATTGGTAATTTTCGCTGAAATTATGTGATGACTCATTTATTGATATATTATATATCCTTGATAAGGTGATTTTCATTATTTTTCGATCTTAACACAGCAAAAGTGTCACCTTGGGTTGTGTTTGCTATGTCCATCAAAGTAAGAGTTGCAGAACTGCTCACAATACACTGCGCACAAACTGCCATAAAGAGATATTTCCAGAAAACATCCATCCTGACACGTTGACAACTATAGTCTCAAAGGGGTATTTTTTCCCTATAAATATAGGCCACGTTATAATTTGGGGATGTTATCACCATGACATACATTAGCCCCATATGGCATATTTTATTCTGATGATATAGTTAATTAGCCTTCACTATAAGTTGATTGACACGGAACATACTCATGATACTGCGGCTGACTTGTGTTATTATTATTACATTGTATATTGCTGAAAGTAACTGATTGGAGTGGGAAGGGGGTCTGCTGCTTGTAAAAACATGTTATCATAGGCGATAGGCGATCCCTCAGGTGTGAAGGACATGTGATATCTCAGAACGGATGGGCTTCAGTATGCATTGATAATAGGAAGGGTCAAATTCTGTCACTGACAGGAGGGAAGGGCATCGTGTGTCACTGACAGGAGGGAGGGGTACCAGGTATCACTGACAGGAGGGAGGGGCATCATGTATCACTGACAGGAGGGAGGGTCATCATGTATCACTGACAGGAGGGAGGGGCATCATGTATCACTGACAGGAGGGAGGGGCATCATGTATCACTGACAGGAGGGAGGGGCATCATGTATCACTGACAGGAGGGAGGGGCATCATGTATCACTGACAGGAAGGAGGGGCACCATATATCACTGACAGGAGGGAGGGGCATCGTGTATCACTGACAGTATGGAGGGGCATCGTGTATCACTGACAGGAGGGAAGGGCATCGTGTATCACTGACAGGGGGAGGGGCACCATGTATCACTGACAGGAGGGAGGGGCATCATGTATCACTGACAGGAAGGAGGGGCACCATGTATCACTGACAGGAGGGAGGGGCATCGTGTATCACCGACAGGGGGAGGGGCATCATGTATCACTGACAGGAGGGAGGGGCACCATGTATCACTGACAGGAGGGAGGGGTATCATGTATCACTGACAGGAGGGAGGGGCATCATGTATCACTGACAGGAGGGAGGGGCATCATGTATCACTGACAGGAAGAAGGGGCACCATGTATCACTGACAGGAGGGAGGGGCATCATGTATCACTGACAGGAGGGAGGGGCAACATGTATCACTGACAGGAGGGAGGGGCATCATGTATCACTGACAGGAAGGAGGGGCAACATGTATCACTGACAGGAAGGAGGGGCACCATGTATCACTGACAGGAAGGAGGGGCATCGTGTATCACTGACAGGAAGGAGGGGCATCATGTATCTCTGACAGGAGGGAAGGGCATCATGTATCACTGACAGGAGGGAGGGGCACCATGTATCACTGACAGGAAGGAGGGGCATCGTGTATCACTGACAGGAGGGAGGGGCATCATGTATCACTGACAGGAAGGAGGGGCACCATGTATCACTGACAGGAGGGAGGGGCATCATGTATCACTGACAGGAGGGAGGGGCATCATGTATCACTGACAGGGGGAGGGGCATCATGTATCACTGACAGGAAGGAGGAGCATCATGTATATCTGACAGGAGGGAGGGGTACCATGCATCACTGACAGGAGGGGGGCACCATGTATCACTGACAGGAGGGAGGGGCATCATGTATCACTGACAGGAAGGAGGGGCATCATGTATCACTGACAGGAGGGAGGGGCACCATGTATCACTGACAGGAGGGAGGGGTATCATGTATCACTGACAGGGGGAGGGGCATCATGTATCACTGACAGGAGGGAGGGACATCATGTATCACTGACAGGAAGAAGGGGCACCATGTATCACTGACAGGAGGGAGGGGCATCATGTATCACTGACAGGAGGGAGGGGCATCATGTATCACTGACAGGAAGGAAGGGCATCATGTATCACTGACAGGAGGGAGGGGCATCGTGTATCACTGACAGGAAGGAAAAAAAGTAGGATTTGTGGGAAACTATCAGATAAAAGCCAGGAGCTGCCACCCGCTTAATAAATACAAACTTGCCAAAGAACGTGACTTAGAGACCATACACTTTTCACTCATACCAGTTCTATTGCAGTAGTGCCATCTGGTGGTGATAATAAAGCTGGGTACGTCAGAACATGGCTGACATGGACCAATAATACATGTATGCACCATAGACTTACAGCTTAATCAGTTGTAACCTCGAACATCTAGCCCTGAAGGCATAACAAACTCAAGTGAAAACATAATGACTGTGCAGAAAATTTTTTTTTTAGTGATATGAATGTCAGATCATTTAGAATTGATAATTTTTGCAAATGTAGTAAACATAAAATAATAATTGCATTTACAGAAAACAGATAATATCCTCATATTGGGGTTTCATTTGAGCTCAAACATGGTGGATTTTATACTTCGCGTAAGTTGGGCACAAGTCCAACCTTGAGAATGTAGATTAAAGACAAGATGTGGTCAAGATAGAAGTAGTATGAGTCTCACTTAACTGATGAACAAATCATCATGTAAGCATTGACAAGATTATGTTAAGCAGAGATATTTAAACAGAGATTGGAAACAGCAGGTCTGCCACTAGGTGTCAGCGCAGTGCAGCATCCAACTCAGACATGCAACGGTTGCAGATCAGCGATAAATAGTTTTGTTTTAGATCGGTTCACCTGAGAGATAATGCAGAACTTCAGCTTGTTCCCAATCTCTGTATTAAATGTCTCTGATGTCAAGCAAGGATCAGTTCAGATTCTTTTCATTCGGGTCTTGGACAGATTATTTTTGTTACCTGTAATGCCCCCTGGCGGATGTTATTTGCAACATCCGCCATGCGGCAAATCCAATTTTAACAAATAAAATGAAGGAAACTTGAAAGCTGATGATGAACTTATCCAGCTATGTGACAAAATATCCTATATCCTAACACCGTGGCACATTGCTTCATCGACTCGGCTCTGGGACGCGGGCACCCTCTCGTCCTGAATGTGAACAAGTTGCAAAATGCTTCTGGCTTGGTATTCTCATATACTTTCTCTATGGTATTCTGGATCCCAGTAGCGTATTTTAAGCGACCAAAGTTAATCAAAGAACACATTATCAATAATGAAATCATAAAAAATATATTTGCACTGGTCTGCGCATGCGCTTATTGTCATGGAAGACGCAAATTGGCGCGGCTCCTGGGTAGTAATTTACTATCCACTAAACCTGAAGAATAATCCAGGTCTATACTCTCTATAGCTGAATTAGAAATCGTCCCAAGTTCAAACCCGTACAAGACTGATTTCTGTAAAATAAGAAACTATAATGTGCTGAAATTTGGTTGAAATTTGCCTCAAAATATCTTAAAGGCCAAACACGTTAGGCACATGCTCCTAAAATATGGAATGCGCCGTTAGAGATTAAATAACATGCAAACAAATTTAAAAACAAGCCTAGACTGATATATGCGCTGTAGAAATTTAGTAATAATCATTTTTTTCTCAGTTAAATAAAAATTTGAAACTCCATTGATTCATCAAGAATTCGTCAAAAGGCCACGGATCGTATTTCATATTAAAAAGTCCAGACATGCTACCGTACCCTTGATGTCTGAGCCATTTCTATTTATAATTACTTGGTAACAATTATAAAGCCTGCCTACACATTTTAACATGATATGGGAGGTTTGGAATACCATCTAAGTGATGGGATATACATATTGGTGCCATGCCATCAATAATATACAAATATGCATTGCTTGCATATGTGGATACCTGATCTCCAAAAATAAATTCCGAATAAAATAATCCTTAAAATATTCTATTATGTTATCTCTTCTTGTCTCGTTGGTTACTAGTATACATATGTCCCAGTAAACATGTATAGCCTTTGATTATTGAATTGCAAAGCAATATGTTTGGGTTCAACGGCGTTTATCTGTACAAAGTAGTTTGAAGAACCGTTCCATATGCTAAATGCAAATATTTTTTTCTTTAAGATGTTTTTGTTCTTTATTTAAAACATAAGTAATTTGACTTCAATATACCATATCGGTGTTTTATCAGCTTTAGTTTGTCAATTACTTTCAGGAAAGTTCAAATTGATACAAAAATAACTTCTGGCATCTGCAAAAATTTGAAGGGACACAAATATTGGTGACATAGCAACAGCACTAAATTGCACTAACACTGTATTGCTTCTGATCTAAAAAAAAATTAATTTCGAACAAAATAATCTGTAATATATTCCATGATATACATTATATATACCTTAGTGTATGACATAAATTATATATACCCTAGTGTAACACTGATAATATAATGTTGAAACTGATAAAACCTATAATGATTGAAATGTAAAGCATCAGTACGTCCACACCAACCAATAACACAATATTTCTACTATACGGATGCTAAATGATACAAACATCTATCCGTGAGAAGTGCTTTTATTATTTGTAGACATGGCATATAATTTGCTTTGATAATTCACTACCAGTACCCCCATTTTTAAAATCCCAAACGATTAACCTTAAAACAGAATTATTGTTCTGAACCTTAACAGTACTGTAGGCTATGTTTAAGTATTATTTCTTAAAATACTATCCGCAGAAGAATTAAATCATGGACTAAATCTCTATTTACATGATTTAGCCCATGATTAAATATATATTTGTTCCATAGAGTTCATCTTTGTATTCCACAAACACAAATGGCGCTCAGATGTGGCCTCTTTGTCAGGCCTCAGCTTGTATATACATGTTAGTATAGGCGATAGGCGATCCCCCATCAGTACTCCTGACCAGATGCGTACGGGAGAGACCCACACAGGCTGGCAGTAGCAGCAGCAGGGTCAGCCATGTTGGAGGGGTAACATACACAACACAAAGTACCAACCAATAACAAAGACATACTACACTAATAACCAGTTCGCACAACAAGAGAAAGACGCCAAGGCACAAAGCCTGTGCTAACTTCAGAGCGAGCTGAAATATCGGGACAGCATTGAAAGAAAATCGCTTAGTAAAGAAGGTAAGATTTACAAAGTTATAGTGAACTTTTGGGTCCGAACTTTTGCCTCACCCTGCTTGCTGGTTTGGATAGTCGGTGACGCCAGACTCCCCAACCCTGAAGAGCAACCTTGACCTTCACCCTCCTCCCTCGGACATAAACCAGTCGCCCCTGCTATTCGTACTGGAACACAGACGGGTTTAACATAAGTTATAAACTTTATAAACAAAGATACTTTGCTAGAATCAGCTTGTGCGCCAATTTTTTTTCATCACTTTTCATTTCTTAAAAGTAACTAATTACTGCATAGAGTTGACAATGATTTCCTCTATTTAGTTTGTAAAACTCAAATCCGGTTTTACTGATTCGCTAGATGAAGAACTTGCATTAATGATAGATGTTCTGAGCAGGAAACTAGTTAGTTCGTATCATGTAAACAAGGATGTATGAACTCACATTACTCCATGATAATGGTCAACAATGAGTACTGAAGCAAACATGCATGTCCTTTTATGAAGATAATGATTACTGTAAATACCATGGCATTTACCCCTCCCCCTGGTGGAGAGATAGGGTGACCTATCGTGTAAACAACATGGACGGATTAAAGGCAGATCTGAGATGATCCAGATTAGAGAAGCAAAACTAACAAATGGGATGTATCATGCCATGTTTCAACATCGAAGACCGTCTATCACCATTTGTATATAGTGGGGAAACCTGGGTAAAATCCCTTTGCAATCTATACCCACCAAAGTGCCGCATATCTGACTCACAACTCCGGAAAAGGGAAGTAAAGAAAGGAAGGGAATAACAGAATCCCAATTGCAGATTCTTTATTTTCCTTTTTGAAATTGGACAAATCAACGAGTCATAATAGTTAGAAAAATATGCTTTTGTATAATGCCCCCATCAACAATTTCTGAATCCGCCGCCGTATTTCAGTGTTTTGGTAGTATTCTCTCATTCACAGTACTATGAATACTATGTCTTTTATCCAACAATTATCATGGACGTGTCCAGGTTTAAAATGATAGAAAGATAAACAATATAATATTACCATATCTGTTTGCTCATTGGTTAGCACCTCCATATGTTTATGTCATTTCAGTATAATATTCCAGAATATATGAATATATTAATCATATATCAGTGATAACTTGCAGTGGGATGAACGTGCATTTTTTTTAAATCATTGACACATTCAATGAATATCCTATATTGAAATATAGATATAAATACAGAAATTATTTTATGTCGTATTTGAATGTTGTTTTATTAATAAATTTCTACTATCAAGTTTGATTGTTTTGATTGGATTGTGTTGAATACCATCAGCTCACATTTGAGCAAGCAGCAGTAATTAAACCGACATACCGGTTAATTACAGTGTCCTAAATTTGACATTATCTTGGTTCTGTTGAAAATGAAATGCGGAATTGTTGCCAAACCACTTTTGCCAACAACTAAACAATAATGAGTTAAATGCTGAACAGATGTAATTGTCCCTAATGATGAGGATTTATCCAGGCCCGAGACCTATCATCCCTGTGGGTGATATTCAAACATCCAGACAATATCTACCCTGTGAGTGATATAGAGACAATATCTACTCAACCCTGTGAATGATATACAGACAATATCTACTCAACCCTGTAAATGATATCCAGACAATATCTAATTGACCTAACTGATGTGACATCCAGACAATATCTAACAACCCTATGGGTGATATCCCATAAGTAACCTGACCTAATTGAGGTGATATTCAAGCCACATCTATTAAGATATTGCTTGCTTCGTCATTCTTTTACAATTTATTTCCACTTTTATACAAGTGATGTCATTTTCACTGAAAACAGGACTTTTAGAAGTATTTAATACAATGTACCAGTTACAAACTCTGCTAATTTTATATGAGAATTGGAAATGGATCCCAATTAAGTGAGTTCAATATAGGCCGAGTTTTGATAAGTAGAACAATGGATTATCCTCGTCTTATCACAACCAGCAAATCATTTCTTGTATTTTATTTCAAATTCACGGCAACCTGATACAACACCAGCCTTTGATAATATCAGAAAGCAGGCCGAACTGTTAGCAACAGCATGTCAGATAATGGGCGGACAGCCAGGGGCCCTGGCAGTCCCTCCGCTAAATGTAGCAAATTGGCGCTAATTGACCTTTAGAAGGTTAGTGTTATATGAGTGTGTTGAGTAATGTATCTCCGGCTGCAACTTCACACATCTTGAATAAAATGATATATCCTGAATTTAAAAAAAAACAGGAAAGTGAAAAGAGTGGTAAAAAGCAGTATCTATTTTGCTGATAAGCCAAGCAAAGTCCAGTATTTTCATTCGTTTAAAAGGTCCATTAATAAAGGTTTTTGCAAGTGTTCTGTATTGTCAGAGGTATTTTTTACAAACTTCATTAATTGAGAAACGCTGAGTTTCCAAGGACGCATATACAGGTGACCTCGTCACAGATGCTGAGTAGGTCACGTGACAGGACGCATATACAAGTGACCTCGTCACAGATGCTGAGTAGGTCACGTGACAGGCCGCGCCAGGTGTCTGTGATGGATGTGGACGACATATTGTGTTCAATTAGATAGGTCTGGTGGTTCATTTGTTCTTGTAACTCGCATCAAAACGCATTAAAGGTAGCACATTTGTTATTTGATCAGTGGAATAACTATGATGTGTAAAAGAAAGCACATATAATGTTTTTCATGCTACCTGAAACCTTATAATCACGTCATACAATGTGAACCTTGTACTTGGGTTTATCTTATAACTCGCTGTTTCTCTTTCCCTTGCACTGCCCCCACAAGACAAATATGATATCATGCTCTTATGTGATAGGCAAACTAATGGAATCCAGCTGTTCTTTGCCAAATTTCCCTTTGGCCTGACGTTGTGGAATTTAGTGATACTTTCCTGTTTTTGAGGCAAGCCTTGTTTTTACTATCCATTAAGTTACACTGTATCTTTTAACTATCAATAACAATGGAAATGTTTCAAGTTATTTCCATTATTTCTTGCTCTTATCCTTGATTTAACTCTGTCTTTATCTGAGATACCGATCTTCTCACCAGAAGAACCAGAACAATTCATAAATACACTTTATACAACGTCTGCGATAATGTTAGAGATCTTGACTTCCTCCAATTGGTGTCAACATTTTTGTGAACTATATTATTTCCTTTTCAACTCGACACACGCATTGTAAGTAAGGTTCTCAAGTGATACGATGCAGTTGAAAGTTAGTATGAAGGAAATCTATCAAAATTCACAAAAAAATCAAGACCCGGCGACATAATTATACCAGGACATTAACCTTAAGCCCCTCGTGGTCTCTGTTATATTGACCTATATTTAGAAGTAGTGATGATGCTGGCAGCAGATGTCGCTCTGGCTACCTGTGGATATATACATGGCTCTCTGTGATTCACAATGTCGTCTATGTCGTTTCATTTGAAGACAGGTGGGAATTCATGCAAATCGCCTGATTCAAACTGGTGGCGTATCGTGGTGTGTCACAAGACTTTATAATGACCCCGCGTCGACCTGGCCTGCCTGCATTGGGACGCCAAACATTACTTATATCTTCTTTCACATCTGGCTCTTCTCATCTTAGTTGATATAAATCCTTTTGATTTTTCAGTCAAAAAAATTAACTGTTAGGAATTAAGGAAGTGTGTTTAAATGCTAAAATCTATCCATAGACATTTGGTTACATGAGACTACCCTCAATCATATAAATGGTTCTCGAGTTCCCAATGGGCAGATTTAGTTATGACCCCATATAGGGTTTCCATGCAAGTTCCATTGCATAAATCCCCCTGACCGCAGATGGATTACACGAGGTATCTATCCAGTAATTGGCCATATTTTCTCTCAGAAAATCATTCATTGAGATAACTTGACCCAAAGCTCGAATAAATATCTTAGACCGACTTAATTCTCGCCAAATCGCTTCTAAATCTCGGCTGGAGACGAGAGCGTCACTAACGACGATTCTCATCTATTAATTATGAACCCAACAAGGTAGATAGCTGGGCGCTGTGGATCAAAGAGTGGGTTATCTTGCCCATGAATGATGACCAGGAAGATGGCTTCCATGACAAGGTATTACCATAACTCCGAGACGCAGCGCTTATCTTGAACGCAAATAAGAAAATGAACAATTTCTTCTGTGCTCAGCAAATGGGTCACGTGGGAAGGAGAAATTATGTGTCTGGTCAGCCGTGCAGATTATGTCTCAGCAGAAGATAAAATGGAAGAGTCTCTTATGACAGAAAACATGGCAATATATTCTGTCTTGCCATGATGTTTGCTGATGGGCTAGGAGGCCCTCTTGGCCCCTTATATCACACATATTTTTGGAATGCTCCACTTATTAAGCCCGCCTATGATTTGTGAAGAAAGGGCAGTGCGAATCTGATCAAATGTAGAAAACAATGCGGATGCTTTTGTCAAGCCTCCTGCACACTCTGCAAGAATGTTAAGTTCAGAAGAAAGTGCGTTTGAACCCATTGAAAACTTAATATGAATAGAAACAGCATTCTTTTGCCATTTGTCACCCTCTTCACACTAGTCCGACCACGTGGGATGTGTTCCCCACGAAGTTACTCGACTATGAACTCACAATTAATATGAAGTAAAAAATAATCTGCGTATCCCCTGATAATGATTTAAGATATTTCGTTTACTGAAGTTCTATGATAAAAGCTACGACTTGTTGTGAAAGTCCAGATGGACAGAAGAGTAGAACAATAACCTCCCACCGCAACCAACTCTGGGCATTCAGAACAATACCCTCCCATAGCAACCAACTCTAGGCATTCAGAACAATACCCTCTCACAGCAACCAACTCTAAGCATTCAGAACAATACCCTCACATAGTAACCAACTCTAGGCATTCAGAACAATACCCTCTCACAGCAACCAACTCTAAGCATTCAGAATAATACCCTCCCATCGCAACCAACTTTGGGCATTCAGAACAATACCCTCCCACAGCAATCAACTCTGGGCATTCAGAACAATACCCTTCCATAGAAACCAACTCTGGGCATTCAGAATAATACCCTCTCATAGCAACGAACTGTAGGCATTCAGAACAATAGCCTCTCATAGCAACGAACTCTAAGCATTCAGAATAATACCCTCCCATAGCAACCAACTCTAAGCATTCAGAACAATACCCTCCCACCGCAACCAACTCTGGGCATTCAGAACAATACCCTCCCACAGCAACCAACTCTGGGCGTTCAGAACAATACCCTCCCACAGCAACCAACTCTGGGCGTTCAGAACAATACCCTCCCACAGCAACCAACTCTGGGCGTTCAGAACAATACCCTCCCACAGCAACCAACTCTGGGCGTTCAGAACAATACCCTCCCACAGCAACCAACTCTGGGCGTTCAGAACAATACCCTCCCACAGCAACCAACTCTGGGCATTCAGAACAATACCCTCCCAGAAAGTGCAACCAACATAGCAACCAACTCTCGGCATTCAGACCAATACTCTCTCATAGCAACGAACCCTTGGCATTCAAAACAATACCATCTCATAGCAACCAACTCCAGGCACTCAGTCATTGTTATCAGCTTGACACTCTCTATACCAGGCACACTTGTCGTGATGTTTGTGAAGATAAACATGAAGTCAATTATCATGTCTTTTAAAGGGTGAATGTAATTCTTTAGTTCAGTGCCACCTGGTGCATTTCAGACAAATAAAAAAACCGCTTCACAGTTTCTAAAGCAAGAAGGGTTCAAGCACAATCTCTTTAATTCAGCACATATCTTGCTTAATTTCACTGATATTCACAAATTTAGCTCTCTTGTTCTAAAATACATACACGTAAGTCTTGTCTGGACTTAGAATAATGTAATTCGATCCTGTCTAATCTTCTCACTGAAATTTAGAAAGCTGTAACCTTGCCCCGCAATCATTTTACAGTGAAGATACATTTTAGCATAAACCTATGCCTTTATGCAGGCTTCTGATTTCGTTCTTGTGAGGTCTATCAGTCGAATATAAAATATTTAACAATTAAATTAAAATTGACATCTTTCTATAGGTTTCATCCTTTGCTTTCTGTAGCTTCTATCGGTAATCAACGGTTTTAGCATTGATTCTCTTCGAGTTGGAAAAATGCCATCTTATACACCAACAATTGATCTCATTTAACATTATCACATCAGCTATAATAGCCATGTGAAATAATTGACGACTGAAAAACAAGTCCTCTATTTTATGCCAAATAATTGTCATAATGCATCAATGAATGTTAATGGTGACAAACATACATCACATTCTATAATATTACAGATGACACAGATATGCTTGTATACATACTGACCCTATAAAGGATTGTTGGTCCATGACCTATATCATTTATCCAAATATCTCAGCTCCATGTAGTGCATTCTAAAGGACCGACACCAGCTATCATTTCCCGAAGAGAAACGGCCACATTTTCAACCTGCAGATTAGCCTATCCAGTTCTCTCCATATAAATAGAGGAAGCAGCAGAAGCATATGGTTGAAAGTGCTAATCCCCAAGACTGGCTTCTGACCGTTTCTGAAAGTGTGCTGGTGTTTCTCGTGAAGATATACACGTTATATATGACGTCTGGGGCATTTGTCTTGTTTCCTTATTTTATTTGGAAGAGTACTTGACCTCCGTCTGACGTCCTTTCCTATTTTATACAAAACTGCATGTGTCAGAGAAGGTAGGAATGTGCGCTCAAACTCAGACGACAAAAATGGTTAGCTGAAGCTATATATGAATTGATTTTAACTGTCTTTTAAGAAATATTGTTAAACATAAATACGTACTTCATTATATATATATATATATATATATATATATATATATATATATATATATATATATATATATATATATATATATATATATATATATATATATATATATATATATATATATATATATATATATATATATATATATATATATATATATATATATATATATATATATATATATATATATATATATATATGTGTGTGTGTGTGTGTGTGTGTGTGTGACTGTGACTCTTTATGTGACTGAGTTACAGCCTCTTCCTCAAGCTTGTATGGACACTCAATGCATAAAAGAGGTTTATAAGGGATGGTAAAAGAGGTTCATAAGGGATGGTAACAGTCAAGTTATTTATCTACAATTGAGTTAATAGATGCCTCATTATGGATGATGGCGAGTGCTGAATACTGCCCTCTGGTAGGGTAACAAAATGGAGGTCAAAACAATTAATAGACATTTTTGTTTTAGTTCAAATGGATAGTACTACAGCACGGTAGGCTTGTATTTTAATGAGAGTGTTTCACCAATATTTCAGGTATAGCCCCACGAAGCTTTGTTTAAAAAATAATATGAACATCAGCTGAAGTTAGTTAAAATGATAGCATTTATTCTGATAGTTAGGTATTCAACTTTGGTTGCTATGGGACACTATTCTCTAACGCCCACTTCCTTTTTCATAGAATATTCATTCTTCCTGTCTGTATTGAGAAATGACCAGGATCTTCTTGATTTCTAGAGGAAATAGTTTTATATGATATGTAAGAATACATCATATGTCATTAGTTACATCACAATTTATTGACATTTGTCTGGTTGTGTGGAATGTGGTGAAATGGTTGGTTTAATTATAACATTCCATATCTAATTTTACGTTACATGACGACAACGTTGCAATATAGATGTTTATTCACATTTCTGCTATACACATTTCACTCCTTAGACATTTTTTTAATTCCTTCAAACAAAATGTTTGGGCTGTGTTATGGGCGTTCTGAATAGCTTAAAATGAGTCCAGATATTTAGACCGACACTGTGCAAAGCTACCCCATCCCTGATATAGACAAATGATACCAATTTGAAGATATACAGTCTGATTAATGAGACAGTTTGTATTGAAATATTTCAACATTAAAATGTGTCTTTTAAATAGGAAACGTTTTTGTTTAAATGGGTTCTTCGCGATGTCAACACTAACGTCTATACCACCTTCTGAGAGTGAAATCTCACATTAAGAAGATTTGGTCATATTGGATTCGATTAAATTGGAGTAGAATAGATTGGAATAGAAAGACTAGGTTGAATTTAAGTTTTCATTGATATCTACTTAGAACAATGATTTAAATGCCTTTGAAATCGTGGGAACAAGACGAAGATTCCCAAGAAACGATCAGAGAAATCTTGAATGCGTGTCTGACATCAAAAAGTTTTCATTACAGAGCTGACAATTTAAAGATTTAATCGTGGATTTTAAACTTCGAATAAGTTGACCCATGAATACAGACATTCAAATAAGACGAGAATTTTTATATAATATAATTAGAATATGTTACCATCTTATGAAAGCCATTCATAAAAAGAACATTCCTTGACAACCAGACAGCAAAGTATTTGTCATTTGGGGGAAATTCCAATAGTTTCTTGTCGGGGTATGTGGGAATAAAATGTTCTCTTGAATAATCATAAATAAGATGAAGTTGTCATGACCGTGGTCAAGCTTTGTTTGCTTTGTTTTTCACTGGATGTTCTGGCTATCACAGGAATTTCTGGTTGTCAAGGAATGTTCTTTTTATGAATGGATTTCCTGGTTATCGCCAGATGTTCTGGTAACCATTGGCCGTTCTGGTAACCATTGGCCATTCTGGTAACCATTGGCCGTTCTGGTTACCACTGGATGTTCTGGTTGCCACTGGATGTTCTGGTTGCCACTGGATGTTCTGGTTGCCACTGGATGTTCTGGTTGCCACTGGATGTTCTGGTGGCCACTGGATGTTCTGGTTACCACTGGATGTTCTGGTCGCCACTGGATGTTCTGGTTACCACTGGATGTTCTGGTTGTCACTGGATGTTCTGGTTGTCACTGGATGTTCTGGTTGCCACTGGATGTTCTGGTTGCCACTGGATGTTCTGGTTGCCACTGGATGTTCTGGTTGCCACTGGATGTTCTGGTGGCCACTGGATGTTCTGGTTACCACTGGATGTTCTGGTTGCCACTGGATGTTCTGGTTACCACTGGATGTTCTGGTTGCCACTGGATGTTCTGGTGGCCACTGGATGTTCTGGTTACCACTGGATGTTCTGGTCGCCACTGGATGTTCTGGTTACCACTGGATGTTCTGGTTGTCACTGGATGTTCTGGTTGCCACTGGATGTTCTGGTCGCCACTGGATGTTCTGGTTACCACTGGATGTTCTGGTTGTCACTGGATGTTCTGGTTGCCACTGGATGTTCTGGTTGCCACTGGATGTTCTGGTTGTCACTGGATGTTCTGGTTGCCACTGGATGTTATGGTTGCCACTGGATGTTCTGGTTACCACTGGAAGTTCTGGTTACCACTGGATGTTACGGGGTAGAGGTATACTTTTGTAGGTTTCCTGAGTAGAAAGCAGTCTAGATCAAGTGCATCTAAATTCTCCAGCCTACACTTGTTTGTTGCGGGATGAGACAGTTGGTTTTCTGTACAAAGCTATATAATTGAGTAACCAAAACATTTTCTCATGTTGTACAATTAATCTTTGTTGTATAACCACATTCTACCATACCATTTTTTTTTCTTTGTCAAAATTATTGTTACTACTGACTTTCCAAACGCAGCCAATAAAGCGATAAGAAAGTCTGGCAAGCTTAGACGAGATCACAGTTAAGGTAGATGCCTGCCCAAAGAGAGAGTGGGTCAAACATAGAGAGATCTCCAAGATCAGCATCCAGAACACCAGACAGAGGTTACACGTTCACCGATTTATTCTGCCCAGACCCGTCTCAACACAATCACAGAATGTGCAGTGGGACAATAGTTAAGATTTGTGACGTGAGTCTGCTGTGTAGTGGTAGTTACGCGGTTCACAGGGGAACAATGACTGGACATGCCCACAGGTTAACTTCACGTGAACCATATTCACGTGAACAGAAAACAACGTTGTGTATTGAAAAAAAAAACATCTAAAACTCTCACATCTTTGACACAAACTAAACAATTATGTCTTTGTGAAAAAATAGTAATAACATCTTAAATAAAAAAAATCATCTTTGAAATACAGTACGTTTGCCTGTGTATGCCCATGTTACACACGCGTTACATACGCGTTACATACGCGGGGACATGCAGGGGACACTGGCTGAGGGACACAGGTTGAGTGTTGATTTAACCTCTGTATATTTCATAATTTAAGGCACAATGGAAATGATTTTATAAAAATGTTTACGATTACATTACCAAGTGTGGCTTAAATTTTACTTTTGAAAAATATGAACAGTTTTGACCTGATCTCGTGATTCCAAAAATGTTAAACTTTTGTCTTTAACTGAATTATTTCCATTTATAATTAGGTGGGGTCTTCACAACTTTGTTCCTTATTTGAAGGATAATGCTCAGGATTTTTTTTTAAATTTTCACATCTACCATTCATTTTAACCATCAAAAACTCTCAATGTGGCTGCGATGTAAGGCAACGATATTAAAATCCTTTGTCCTTTTTGGTTTGAAGGCAATAAATTACAACAAAATAGGTTCAAGGGGCAGACTTTACTTTAACCATACATCAACATTCACAGTATTGTCCTTCAAAGGTCTTGTGATCTTAGGCCATTTTTTTTAAATGAGATCTTTACTGTGATATAAAAGTTGGCAAAACGATTTTACAAAAAATATTTAAACAGTGTCAGGCGGCATGTAGTTGACACGTAGGCGACACGTAGGCGACACTTCATCACAAGTGTATATGTCCCCGTCACTGTATTGCCATCTACAATTTTAAAAGAGTGAGTCTGAAATTATCCTTCAATGTTTAATAAACAAAGTAAAATCAAATTTGCTGATTAACAGGAAAACTATTAACAGAAAGAATAATCATTTTATTTATTGGTCTGGAGTTTTATACATGTGTGATTGTGATTGCCACTTTGGATGATACTCTGCTTGCAAAGGGAATGGTTGCTGACACAATGTGTCCAGTGTGGGTGCTGACCCAATGTGTCCAGTGTGGTTGCTGACACAATGTGTCCAGTGTGGGTGCTGACCCAATGTGTCCAGTGTGGGTGCTGATACAATGTGTCCAGTGTGGGTGCTGATGCAATGTGCCCAGTGCGCGTGCTCATGTGGTGTGTCTGGTTTGGGTTTTAATACAATGTGTCCAGTGTGGGTGCTGATGCAATGTGTCCAGCGTGGGTGCTGATACAATGTGTCCAGTGTGCATGCTAATGTGGTGTGTCTGGTTTGGGTTTTGATACAATGTGTCCAATCTGGGTGCCAATGCAATTTGTCCAGTGTGCATGCTGATATAGTGTGTCTGGTTTGTGAGCTGAAACAATGTGTCCAATGTGGGTGCTGACACAATGTGTCCAATGTGGGTGCTGACACAATGTGTCCAATGTGGGTGCTGACACAATGTGTCCAGTGTGGGGGCTGACACAATGTGTCCAATGTGGGTGCTGACACAATGTGTCCAATGTGGGTGCTGACACAATGTGTCCATTGTGGGTGCTGACACATGTGTCCAGTGTGGGTGCTGACACAATGTGTCCAATGTGGGTGCTGACACATGTGTCCAGTGTGGGTGCTGACACAATGTGTCCAATGTGGGTGCTGATACAATAGGTCCAGTGTGGGTGCTGATACAATGTGTCCAGTGTGGGTGCTGACACAATGTGTCCAGTGTGGGTGCTGACACAATGTGTCCAATGTGGGTGCTGACACATGTGTCCAGTGTGGGTGCTGACACAATGTGTCCAGTGTGGGTGTTGACACAATGTGTCCAATGTGGGTGCTGATACAATGTGTCCAGTGTGGGTGCTGATACAATGTGTCCAGTGCTGGTGGTGCTGTTTCTCCTGCAGGAGTTGATGAACTCGACAACCACTTGTTCACCTCATAAAGGGCCATGGGGGGAAGTGCGTCTGCCGCAGATCAATACAACAAGACAACTGTGAAAATGCTGCAGTTCTCTAGGGATGACATGACACCCAACCACGTGGTCTGTTGCGGTTGAACATGACACCCAATCACGTGGCCAGTACCAGGTTGTACATAGCCAATCAGGTATTCTGTTTTCAGATTGGATCGGATACCTAATCACGTGGTTTGCTACAGAATGTATGTAACTATGATAGAAATCAAAACTCAATAAAATCTTTTTGATGACAATAAAGAGCATCTCTGGATATGTTAAGAGTAACAGCCAAGGACAAATGACGCCCATTCATGTGGGTACCTACATTAAACATTTCACATGACCAGCATCTGTTGACATCACGTGACCTGCTTCAGGGGTCACGGAGAGGTCATGGAGGGAGAGGTCCAGTTAGGTAAACATCCTGTTCAACTGCATCAAATGGTCAGATGTTTATTGATTTGGTCAAATGTCAGGCCAACATAGATCACCACATGATCTTATGGCATGCATATTGTGCCTTATACCCAAGAAAACAAGTAAACAGAAACATTTCAACAAAAGCACTTTTGTGTGTAATGTGGATATTTTAACCATCCAAGATATAACATAATATTTAATTAATTTGGTCAAATAATGTATCAGTTTCGGGATCCGGAACAATCTATAATAAATTAAATACCTCCTTCTGTTTTACAGGTCTGGAAGTTGTTTACCAAGAGAGTGATATATTTATAAGTATGCCTGAGTATTCATTTGACCATGGAGTTAGTTTTTAGAATACAATATCTGTAAGTATTTCAGTCAATGATAATGTTTTAGTTAGTATAACACCTATTATTAGTTAGTCAGTAGTTGTGACTGCATTACTGCGGTCATTTCATGATGAGACCTACTTGTAGCAGATATATTACTTCCTCGCCGAATTGCCATTTGCAAGTCTTTGACATGACAACTCACCCAGTCACAGATTTCAGGTTAAATTTTCAGGCTCAGGCTGAGAATTAGAAATTGTAACATGAACTCAATGCCGGCATGGCTGGGAAACAAACCCACGACCTTTCGATCATCACAGAGGGACTAGTGTTAGAGGAACTAGTGGTAGAGGAATCAATGTTTGAGGAACTAGTGTTAGAGGAACAAGTGTTATTAAGTGTTAAATGTGTTCAAGGTGCAGTGTGTAGCATTTATTAAAAAAATACGTTAAGTGATTTTTATCATTTGAAAATATCACTCATCACCAGGGAGAATTCCATGACAGGCAATTAATTCATTTCTTTGCATTTGTCCAGCATTGTGGGATGACAAGTAAGGGCTTTCCTCTTTAGTGGGCAACCTGTCTCACTTATTTACATCTCTCCTGTGAATTCTCCAGACTCCGCTCTCACAATATCATTTTCCACAATTCTTATTATGAATATAGGATACAAAACTTTGATGTTGGCAGTGTGAGATCAATGTATGACAGAAGGCTGATTGGGGTTGTTTATATGTAGGAGTGAGTTTAAAGCACGCGACAAGGAGTCCCCACAAGAAGGTTAGAGCTTAGCTTTGAAGTGAGCGATGTCTCCCGCTCATGGTACCCTACTCTATATGGGGTAGATAGCAATCTTATCTAAATAGACAGCTCACACGCCTACCAGAAGACCTTTCAGATAGAGAGTATCATAGAAAATGCCAACATAGTTGTTGTGGATCCGGAAAATACATTATTATAATGATAAAGTTGCTCAACCCAAAATGTCAACTTCAATTTCACATCATATTCTTCATATATAGATCAGAATAAAAGAGGATTGGGTCGGTTGGATTATGCCCTGTGTATATGGCTCCACTCTATTGGCAATGAAATGTGACATAGACTCCACTTTTATGGCGTCCACTATGATATAGACTCCACTCTGGCGGCACATATTCTAATATAGACTCCACTCTGGTGGCACATATTCTGATATAGACTCCACTCTGGTGGCACATATTCTGATATAGAATCCACTCTGGTGGCACATACTCTGATATAGATTCCACACTGGTGGCACATATTCTGATATAGACTCAATTCTGGTGGCACATATTCTGATATAGACTCCACACTGGTGGCACATATTCTGATATAGGCTCCACACTGGTGGCACATAATATTCTGAAATAGAATCCACTCTGGTGGCATATATTCTGATATAGACTCCACTCTGGTGGCACATATTTTAATATAGACTCCACTCTGATGGCACATATTTTAATATAGACTCAACTCTGGTGGTACACATTCTAACATAGACTCCACTCTGGTGGCACATATTTTAATATAGACTCCACTCTGGTTGCACATATTCTGACATAGACTTCACTCTGGTTGCACATATTCTGACATAGACTTCACTCTGGTGGCACATGGCACTGTTAGGTCGACGTACATTCTGGTAGAATATACTCTTGTAGTATAGACTCTGGTATAGACTCGAGTGGCATAGACTGGTGGCATACACTGGTGGCATACACTGGAGTGGTATAGACTGTACTTGCATACAACCCTTGTGAGTTACACCCTAGTGGTATACCTGCCTGTTTCTCCACTGCTGTATCAAGTGTCTTATCTGGAGAATATTAAGTGAGCTATCTGTCAGTTCCAAGTCGGAGATAAGGTTCTTCGACTCCCATAGGGGTATGGAATATGGAATATTTTATACAATATTTAACAGATGCAAATACGATAGATCTATAGGATGTGATTATGTAGATAGGCGTTTGTGAAGACAGACCGAGGTGTTGGGACGGTAAGCTGATCGTTGGGCGGTTTGGATGTCGGTGATGGGTTGGCTCGTGGCAGGCTAACAATGGATTAGTTGCTGTGTGCATGAAATTAAACTCCATCCTCTGGGACATGCCAGTGGTCCACCATTGATGCTATTTGAATGTTCTATTGTTTTTGCAGGGCAGCCAATCAGCGCGGTGTATGAAGGGTGGGAGAGAGGAGGTGAGCAGCCCAACTGGACCGAGCCTGACTTGCCTGCGTGGCTGGGGGGAGCGCTCATAGAGCCTGCGTACATAACAGCCTGCGCACAAGGAAATGAGCCACAACTTGTGGTAACTTTGAGGAGTGAAGAGCTGGGATTATCTTCCCACGTGTAAGACGGATTACCAGTGTTAAGAGGACGCTCTGATCCTCGCCGGCTTATGTGCATGTGTAAATGTTAGTCAGAGTCTGTAATAGATTTGTGGCCGTGATGCAATGCGGACGGTGGATGTTCGGGGCGGGCGGCTCCTAGCTCCCCGGAGATGTGGAGACTGCTGCCCCGGACCCCACGGGGCCTATGCGGCAAGGTGGCCTGCCCGCCAGCACTGAGGTACCTGCGGGAACCCATCCTCAAGACGGTCACCGTGGTTCTCATCGTACTGCTCTCCCTGCAGTATGCGGTCAACATGGTGGTGACCAGCAGATACAGGGTAGGGAGTCACCCTAGGACTACTAGCATATCAAGACGACTTACTAATTATACTAATACTGACACCGGCTTATCTACGGTGCATACAGCCAACATGACTCGCCACATACTTAGCCAAAGTGCCTTGTTTAATGCCTCCATGGATATGCCATACACCACCCTGCCTACCCCCTCACATGCCTACCCCACCCCTACCACAAAGCCCCCTCCAGACCCACACCCCACCCCCACCAAAAAGCCCCCTCCAGACCCGCACCCCACCCCCAACAACACTAAACCCTCTCACCATCGTACCTCAACAAATATCCCCCATACAGAACGAACACTTCCATTCAGGGTGAAAGTGCTGAGACATAAAGTCCCCATACAAAGACAGATAGAGCAGCTCTATGAACAAAGACAGGGCGTGTATCTGCCCCGGGACCTCCCCCGGCACTGGGGGGAATCTGCCAGAGACAGACCCCCCACCGTGCTCCCTATTGCTCCCCAAACTGACCTCAGTAATAATATAGACAAGCCAGTTCACGTGCATAAACACGTGCCTCATCGACAATCTCAGCTCACATCTCTTGTCCATGGATTAAGAGATAATCTGGATGATGATGATGAGGATGAGGATGAGGAGGATGGGTATATATATGAAGAAGGGCAGATTAAGGAGGATAATTACAATTCAGAGGCTTTAGAGGTTCCAGCAGCTTTAAAGAAAGATACCAACACCAGCGCAGATGCCACATTTTGCCCAGAAAAACCACCAAACCTAGGTAAGCGCATGTCTCCTCACTTCTAGGTATAGATATTTACATACATAAATAAAAAAGCATGAACGTGATCAGAGGGGAAGGGTGACGAGATTTTGAAAAAAATGTAAGGTATGGACTGCATTAAAATTCACCACTGAAAAGAGTGTGCGGTCTCGCTGTTCCGTCACCACGTTGCCTGCCCTCTGGTGGAACCCACTTCAGTTTTATTTTGCAGGTTTATGCGATGTTTTGCGCAATATGTGGATTAGAAATGGAGTAGTTGTAGTTTTCACTCATTTTTTGTCAGAATTATGCTAGATATGAAATATTACCCATAATATGCCTATATTTCTGTATTAGAGCTTTGTTTTCAACCATCGGTAATTTAACCAAATTATTGAGCTAATTATTGAACCAGTGGAGCTCCCACAAGGGTTTTAAAAAAAAGGGACCTTCATGGATAAAATACGGACATTACATAGACAGCTACATGGGTGTGAGACATCTACATAAGTGAGAGATAGTTACAGCAGTGAGAGATAGCTGCACAAGTGTGAGCTGCAAAAGTGAGAGATGGATACAATAATGAGACAGCTGTATAATTGAGATATAGCTGCACAAGTGATAGATGGATACAACAGTGAGCAACAGCTGCATAAGAGAGAGGCAGCTACAACAGTGATAGTTACAACAGTGAGAGAGCTGTACATGTGAGAGATAGTTGAGATGAGACAGCTGCAGCCACAAGTGAGAGATTGCTGCACAAATCAGAGATGGATACAAAAAGTGAGACACAGCTGCATATGTGTGAAATCGCTGCATATGTCAGTGATAGATACAACAGTGAGAGATAGCTGCATATGCGAGAAATATCTGTATAAGTGAGAGATAGCTGCACATGTGAGAAATAGCTGTATATGTGAGAAATAACTGCATACGTCACATTATGTGAGAGACACAACAGTGACAGATAGCTGCATATGCGAGAGATAGCTGCACAAGTGAGAGATAGCTGCATAACATCTTAACGTCCAAACATCTTAACGATACACATGTCCAATTACTTGTAGATATAAATGTTCACTATATATAAACGTTCACCAAAGCACATGTCAAAGTACTTAGATATAAATGCTCACCGGCGTTTGGTGAGCATATGTCCAATAATTTTTAGATATGAGGTCATTTCCCCATCACATTATTTTGTCTGACACATATAACTCGATATAATATGCAATCCTCTGGTAACCACCTGCCCCATTTTCTTGCTGGAAACATACAGGGTTACCATACTTTTGCCCTCTTTGTTCTCTACATTTGATATAAGTGTTGTACCCAAACAATGATGTATGTAGAATAAGAAAAAAAACGAAAACATTTTGCATAATAGTGGCTGTGACAGTTGCAGATATTCTTGCGAGGGTCATGGGCCTGAAGCATTAAAAGGGGGCATGACCTTTTCACGACCTTTTCCCGATTTCATAAATATGTCATAAATGAATACACACAGTTTATGTTTTAAGTAACGAGATCGCACATCCTTGGTAAGCCAAGCAATCTGATTTTTCACTCATACACCTTAGCATCTTCGCTTCGATTATTGTGCCGGGGATGCTGCATCTATATACTAAGCAACCCAACTTTGTCTATCCCTTTATAATAATTGCTGAAAGTGTATTTTAAATGTTTGTAATAAATCAGTAAAGAAACATTAACTTGCAGTGCAGATGATATGATATTAAACTGCCAAGCATTATTGACGTGTTTCCGTTTGATACATAACAATTAATTGTTACTGGATTGAGATTAATATTATCCGGGGAAGCTAATATTTTGACTTGTGTAAATATGATTTAACATGAAATACTGTCTCAAATGTTCCATGTAAATATAAATGTGTAGACCTGGATATACGTACGCATCTGATAGAAAACTCTGTGTGTGTTACTTGCTAGTTTGTAAATGTCTGTACTGCGCACTGGGGAATTGTTCTTTTTGGTCAAATTGTCAATCGATCTAAAAGTGTACCAAATTGAATGTATTTTTTTTTTGAGAATTTAAACGTTTATTTTCCACCCATCTTTGGGGTTTGTGGCCTGAGCTTGTTTGGATCAATAAGAATATTAACAAAAGATGCTTACATCAAATTTCACAGAAAAACACCTAAATGGATGCAGTGGGAATCTGGTGGTGATGGCAGGTGTCCGGTAGATATGAGATTCAGGCAAGGTACCTCCAGCAACAGGTGGCCAGGTACAAAGAGCGGGGACCAGTCTAACAGATGAGCATAGTCCGCTCCAATGCACTACCCCCCTGGAGACCAGTGCAGGAAATGTACATGGTTTAGCTCCAGGTTGGTCATCATGGAGAGTGGGACACAAAATTAACATAATATTTTCATTCTGGGGGCATGTTTAGCAAATGAGCATAGACTGGTCCCAGCCCATTCACCCCGGAGACTGAACAGAGATATCAGGGACATATTACGATAAACTTAAAATTCATGACATGTTAATGCATTTAAAGATATATATATACATTTGTTTAACCTCCATTTACCATTTTACAAATATAGGGGCCCCAATAGATTTGAGTTAGAGATGTGAATCCACAAGAGAGGTTGTTAACCCGATTAAGTGTCTCTAGGTGCGGTGGCTTCTATTGTGTAAACACACTTCTATTTAGCTGTGATATACAATATATCTGTCTATGTGGGAGTTGCCAAATAAGAAATAAATGCCTTTAATTTTATTCCTCCTTGTATGTTAGTGAATGTAAATGAAATAAATGAAATTCCAAATGAATTGTAAATGAAATTCCACTCACAAACTGAAATCAATGATTTCAAACTTTCTTAAATCATAAAACAATAAACGGTTTAGGTGTTACGCTCCTGATGTCAAGTCTTATCAGAGTGAAAATTCTCCATGTGGAGAGCGGATTGAGACCGGAGAAGTTGTAATCAGGGCGGAAATTCTAATTCACACTAAATTAAGTTCATAATCTGTCCTTACTTTTGCAAATGCACGCAACTCTTTCAGATGGGTTCATGAGCAAAATAATAGATCTAACTTTTCCTCATGTGAAGTGAACATTGCTAAGTAATGGTGATTAATGAATGGGAGCTTGTAGTGTGTGCAACCAGCATAATCACGATAAGACGAGAAAGTGCTACATGGCCCGAAGACGGTGTGAGCGAACCAGTCCCAACTCAAAGATATCGGCCGTGTTCACTGCAGCAGAAAAGTTTGCTCATATCCCCACACCACAGCAGACCACGCTCTTAATATGTCCCAGGGCTAGTGTGGGTGCTAAACATGACTCAACTCCAGTCTGGTGCTGTTCATATGAACTAATTGTGATTTGGCTAAGAGTAACCTTTCAAAAATGGTGTAATTTGTGATGTAAGATGTTCTTGAAATAATTCCTGTCATAAACTTGTATTTTTACTTCTTTAATTTTCCTGGTTACAATTTAATGACTATAGCAAAGACTAATAGTCAGAGAGTCATTTTCATCAGCATGACCATTGCAATACCAGAATGATTTATGTAGTATTCAATACAAGTATTCGTTTATTTATTAATAGACATCAAATAATTTGCACTGTATATTCATGTTGCTATGTTCATGAATTTTTACCACAGTTCAACATTGAGGCCAAATATTCCATCAGTCAAACCTTGGATCATATTCATCAATAATCATTTCTATTCAGGTTTTAGCATAATTCCTTTCAATCAAAACTGAGAGCAATAATAAAGTTATATTGCTCTCAGATCAAAACAACCTTTATTCCTATTCATTTTTTGACAATATTCACCCTCATCTCTAGCGACGTTACAACCTGAAAACCATGTTTTAACCCAGTGGGCGTTGTCCTGGGCTCTCGTGGATCTGCAGGCAAACCTTGGGCCTAAGTTTGTACAGAATAATCGGCTCTCCCCAAACCGTATGGCTGGCCGCCTCATTCTGCAACTGAAGTCAATACATAAAGTATGTTGCTGCGTTAACGTGTAATCACGTGTGAACGTCGGCGTCACGTGGCACGTTACGAGACTAGAGAGAAGCGATGGAGCGCGAGAGTCACGTGGGGGTAAATGGGAGCGATGATCCCGGTGCATTACGCGGACGCCCTGCCGCCCTCACTTCACTAACTTCACATCACTGCTTCCAACTCAAACTTCACAGACAGGGTCAAACACTGCCAAATTATTTCAGATCAATTCTAACTGCTTAACTTTTCTTCCTTCATTAAGTTCCTCATTTCATCAATGCGTTTTATTAAAGTCCATCGACCCGCAGAGGAATCTGAGTACGTCTGCAGTCACCGATGTTTTGTTCCTCTTTTTATGAATTATTGCTTTTTAAATATAGAATATTTGGATCCATGCATGAGATAAACACATTTTAAGAATACACTCTAAGAAGCACCTGTCTCACTTACACATTATATTGTGTTTTTACATGAATATTGCGTGCCGGTGACACACCATATTGCTAACAAAACACTTCACACACATCTTTTGTATTATGTTTTTGTGAAACACAATCTTATATTTTAGCTGACACTAGCTCAGAGTTTGCGATTCAAACAAATCTCCTTGATTTTCCATTTATTTGGAATTTTGCTGGACAATATTCTGTATAATTAGATTCCATAACCAAGTGGGTCGTTATAATTGGACAATAAAAGGATGTAAAGTTATTTTGATGTCAACGCCATTGTATTTTTATGTGTAAGAAACGATTGTCCTTGAGGATATAAAAAGACAACTAAATTTAGAAAAGATGGTTGGTTGACAAAATAGGTGAAGGTTCAATATGTGGCGTGCACATGTCTCTATATTAGTTTGTTCTATTGTTTTTGTTTAATTACCAATTATCAAAGCAAGAAGGACAGCTCAAATGATGGCATTATCATTATCTTCTCATCCGGGAAATTTAACAACATGCAAGCAACTCTAATCCTACCAATTAGCATACAGAGTAGTATTTAAGATCTCTCTTTGATTCAAGAAAAAAGTACAAGTTTCTTGCCAAATGATTACCGAGACGCTTTATGGTACGTTATGTACCCAGATATTTCTTAATTCTAAATAATGAATGACCATATATGACTTTTATAAATAATGTCTATCCCTCATAGGGCCATATCCGTCTGATGAAGTAGGACGAGGCCAAACAGATGAAGTGAGGTCAATTAAATTCAAACCTATGAGGTCAATATGAGGTCAAATGACTTTTTCCCAATATTAATTCCTGTTCCATGTATGTCTGTCGAATTGATAGTATACAAAAAGCTGTTTCTAAAGACTATATTTTACAGGCATAGTTACTAAACTAAAAGAACAACATATCTTGTCAATCTACCAATCAACACATACTATCATAACCCTTAACCCTGAAGATCACGTGACAGGAAGTGTACCTTAGTACACTTACATTTATTGCAGATTTGAGTAACAATTATATTACTTCATTCTTGTGCAGCAACGGCAGGTTTCTCTGTAAATATAAATTAAAGTTTCAAGGCAAAAGTCTTCAAAAATACACAATTAATATATACACGATCAATATTTGTAATTCACCATTTGATTTTTTTTATAAAAAGTATTAGGTCAAAGTAAATCAGACGCTTGTTTTCTTTTGCGATTCCATGTCAGCTTATATCTACTGTACAAACTTCCAGAGACATAACTGTGGAATTTCGAGCCAAATATTGGAGGGTGTTAATCGGTAACTTAAGTGGGTTTCTAACTGCTTACTGCAGTGAGTGGGTCTCCCTGCCCCAAACTGGTACCTCACGTAAATGCCTGATCGTTTATCAGGCGAAAAGGGACAGGTAGAAGTGGGAGCAATCTTCTTGGCGCAGTTCTGGTCTGCACTGTGTTTGAAGCACTTCAAAGCCCCAGCTTAGGCATCTGACATCCATCCACCAAAAGCCAAACATGTCAGTTTAAGAGGTATTTTTTGACAACACAAAAAGGTCATAACCCTAAGCACATTATGATACCATAGTTAATCCGTTTATAAGTAAAGATATGATTTAAGTTCATTTCAATACAAGTGACCTAGTTTTCTCTGCTATAATAATGGGATGACTACGGTAAAAAAATCAATACTCATTATGAAGTATTGAAAAGAAAGTATACCTGTGACATTTAGGGAAAATGTTCTGTGTGTGGAATGTATAACGCAATTGCCTTCCGACATTTAGGGACAATACTCTCTGTGTGAAATGTATAGTGCAATTTAGGGGAGGGGATAAGTAGGCAATGGACAGTGAATTTGCCCTGTGATATAAAGAGGTAAGTTTCAGGGAATGTATAGAGACTTTGACCTATGTTATATAGAGCGATGGATAGCTCTGGTTTATAGAATGAGGAATAAAGAATTGTAGAGAATATATACAGATCCAGTATATATTATGGAATATAGAAATGAGAGATATATCTATTGCACTGTGATATTAGAGGATGGATAGGAGTACAGGGAATGTCTAGGTCCATTGCACTGTGGTATAGGAGGATGGATAGGAGTACAGGGAATGTATAGGTCCATTGCACTGTGGTATAGGAGGATGGGTAGGAGTACAGGGAATGTATAGGTCCATTGCACTGTGGTATAGGAGGATGGATAGGAGTACAGGGAATGCATAGGTCCATTGTACTGTGGTATTAGAGGATAGATAGGAGTACAGGGAATGTATAGGTCTATTGCACTGTGGTATAGGAGGATGGGTAGGAGCACAGGGAATGTATAGGTCCATTGCACTGTGGTATTAGATGATGGATAGGAGTACAGGGAATGTATAGGTCCATTACACTGTGGTATTAGAGGATGGATAGGAGTACAGGGAATGTATAGGTCCATTGCACTGTGGTATTAGAGGATGGGTAGGAGCACAGGGAATGTATAGGTCAATTGCACTGTGGTATTAGAGGATAGATAGGAGTACAGGGAATGTATAGGTCCATTGCACTGTGGTATAGGAGGATGAATACGAATACAGGGAATGTATAGGTCCATTGCACTGTGGTATTAGAGGATGGGTAGGAGCACAGGGAATGTATAGGTCAATTGCACTGTGGTATTAGAGGATAGATAGGAGTACAGGGAATGTATAGGTCCATTGCACTGTGGTATAGGAGGATGGGTAGGAGCACAGGGAATGTATAGGTCCATTGCTCTGTGGTATTAGAGGACGGGTAGGAGCACAGGGAATGTATAGGTCAATTGCACTGTGGTATTAGAGGATGGGTAGGAGTACAGGGAATGTATAGGTCCATTGCACTGTGGTATAGGAGGATGGGTAGGAGCACAGGGAATGTATAGGTCCATTGCACTGTGGTATTAGAGGATGGGTAGGAGCACAGGGAATGTATAGGTCCATTGCACTGTGGCATTAGAGGATGGATAGGAGTACAGGGAATGTATAGGTCCATTGCACTGTGGCATTAGAGGATGGATACGAATACAGAGAATGTATAGGTCCATTGCACTGTGGTATAGGAGGATGGATAGGAGTACAGGGAATGTATAGGTCCATTGCACTGTGGTATAGGAGGATGGATAGGAGTACAGGGAATGTATGCAGCCATTGCCCTATGGTACATGGGATAGTGATAGAAGAGTGTCATTACATGGGAAGCAGCATCCAGATGATTTACATAGATATGCCTAATCTGGCCAGCTTAGCGGGTCAGCAGTGGGGCTGCTGATGGAATTTGTCAGGATTAGCAATAGACATTTTCAATATATCACCAGAACAAGGCAAAACAAGGCTGTATCGCCGCTGCTTCTATCTAAAAGAACAAGTCCTGTCACGCTTATCTTGCCCAAAATAAGGAAATTAAAACAAGACGTGTGAAATGTTTGCAAGATTGTTTGAAACCTTTTGATGTTCAGTAGCGATTTCCTGTTTGTTTCGTTGTCATTTTTTATACAAGAAAATAGGACATAATATCACAAAGATAATGAAATTCCTGAGCACTGTTGTGGCTTACCGTTTACTCTGCAACTTGTCACAGATTTATATATGACCAGTTTGCACTGCTCTCTCTCTGGTCTTCCTTAAAGATTTGTTTCATGAAGTTAATGATGATTGTAGCCGCAATCAGTGGTTGCAGAAGCCTGTTGTCTCGCTTTAGGCTGCCCATGTATAATCATACTGCCACTGAGTAGAGCAACATACCGCTGCCAAAACGAGGCTGCTATTCCATCTCATTCAAATTCACAAAAAGTTGATTTGAAAATGTCTTTCCAAGAAGCAGTGATTATTGTCTGACAGATTTGAAAAGTTAATTAGAATTTGCAATTAATATTAGGACATGGTCTCATTAATGTCTGAACATCTATATCGTATGGAACGTATGAAACTTTATTTATTGCATTTGCTCAATTTCTCAGAATTTAATTAAATGTTATAAATAACATTATGATGTTACAATTTTTGTCCAAGTGTATTTTTCCAGAAGATAATATGATGTCCCACTGCACCACTTTCCTTCTTTGTCTGTAACAAAAATCGCCATATGACACCGTAGGCAATGAAGTCTCATGTTCATTAAATATCGCCCACCCCACATTCCCGCCAAAACATGCACAAGGGTATTGGATGCTGACAGATATTTGACAGATTAGAAGCTCTAATTAGATCAGCGGCCGAATGAAGCGATTAGCAAGATTACGATTTTACTCAGATTGATTAATATTTATTGTATGAAGCATTTGTTCAAGCCACTTAATAGAAGGTCCCTCAAATTCATTCTGTCATCAATGTAGACACAATTGCTTCGTCCAGGATTATCAACTTGTTATATTCATATTAAATATCCCTTTTTTATATTTCTAAATTAAAAACTCATCTCGGTGGGATATTGCTCCATCTGTTAGGATTATATAATAGTGGCTTTCTACAATAAAGGATGACTCTAGCTTCCAACAAGGCTTTATAAGTAGAGATACGTTTTACAGTTTTGTTTTGCAGCAGATGCATTTTTATTGATTGTGTTAAGTGTGTTGCAATATCTATGTCTGTGGACCTATTAGTTGATGCCACCCAGGTCCTCGTTATACATACGGGTCCTTATGGTCGGCCACGATAAAGGCACAGAGGCATGCACTTCTCCTGGAGGCGAACACGAGTTGCAGCCATCTAGCGCCTTGATAACATTTCCACAAACTCATTTGATTCCTCTCGATTCATATTCTGCAGAAGCTGAGTAATCTGGAGAACAAGATCAACACTGGATCAACATAGGACCGCTCACCAGGAAAATGCCACGTGCCCATGTCTGATAATCTCGCTCTCGTTCTGGGCGAGAAAAGTCTTTCTGAGGAGAGCTGCTCCGCAGTGGACCTCCATCTCAGCCAATCAGAGCACGCCAATAACGCACTCGCAATATCTGCCGAATCATCTTAGCGTGAAATCGAAGGGTAAATACAAGAAATGTGGTGCATCATTTTAAAAAAAAACGTGTCCACGATTAAGAACTGTGAGCTGCTCGTAGCTACGTGCTCTCCCCGGGGACCACGTGATCGCCACAAACCAGACAAATCTGCTCACTCCCAATTGATACATCCCATAATGATCACTATCACTCAATTTCCTCTCCATTGCGGTTATCGTTATACGATTTTGAAGTCAGTTTTCTGTCACACCTTATTATTTAGCGCCCTCTATCGTCAGCCTATGATGTGAACATTCGCAAGAATAGCAGAGACTTGACGATCTCACTACATCAAGTGACAACTTCATTTGAGAAGAAAGTTTAATATGTCATCAGGTAATGAATCTGTATCGTATTTGTGTGCCATAAGCAGCATCTACATCCAGTTTTGACATTTTCTCGGCGAGGCTGGGAATTGAGTTTTTATTAGGTTTTATCCTGGGGTTTCTCTAATTTATTTGCAGAAAAATGACATTATGCATCCACAGGGGATAACTTGATAAATTTCTTATGTAAAATTGTCAACTTGTGTGCACTGCTGTAATTATTAACTCTTAATTGTTTTTCACTCAAGATTATTGAGCTTTAAAGATAGTAACAAAATCATCTAAAATTGTGCATTCGATATCTCTCACACAAGTGAACGTGTTCCTGTATTCCCACTGAGTTTTACCCATACGTCTTATGTAGTTCCTACCGGTGTATAAAACCCTTGACTTTGGAATAAGATTGTCAAATTAATTCCAGTCTATATACTTAAACGAACAGAAGGAATGTCTTAAAGGAAAATACTGGATTTTAATCGACTGAATTAATTGTAAAATATGATTATGTTTTTAATAGCTGACAGCCAATAGAAATGTTATTTATAGTGTTATATGTAATACAATATACATACCTTCAATGATAATTCTTCAAGGGATGTATAATGTGATATATGGAACTCAGTGCAAAAATTCAGTGTATTGGAACCTATAACTTTGAAACGTCTGCAGATTTTTCATTTGCTGGTTTAGATGTTTGTCTCAATGTTGTACATGTTTGTTGAATGAACTGTTACTTCCAAGCTATGTTAATCATTGTTTTACTCAGACAATTCGTGATGTAAAAAATACTAAACAACGCGTTAACCCCAAATGGCAATTTAAAAACAACAAAGCCATTCCCCCTAACAACCACATGACAACGAAACAATGCAATAAACTTTACCGATTCTTGTGAGAGTACAGTCAATGTAAATCCAGCTCAACAACTCTGATAAAAATGCAAAACAAACATGGGTGTACTGTCACCATTGCCAATGGGAACAATACAAACGCCAATAACATGCCTCCTTCTAGCAAGACAAGAACAATGTGATCAGTATAAGAAAACCCTCTAATACACATAATTATATCGTTCTGGTGTGTACCTTTAAAAAAAGTAAACAACAATAACACATATAGATATATTTGACATGCAAATCTAAATAGTACGGAACAGCGATACAATACACATGTCAATTACATGACTCCTACGAGCATGGCAACAACAATGACAACATGACAACAACAATGACAACATGACAACAACAATGTGATCAGCATCTAAATGCTTCCAATGCATATCATTTTATCATTCTGATGTGTACCTCTAAAAAGAATAAGCAATGATAACACATTTATATTATATTTGACATGCAAATCTAAATTGTCCAGACCAGCGGTGTTCTGCTGGTTGTAGGGGCATATATCGTGGTGATAAGACAATCTGCATTGTGTGGCAGTGTTACACTATGCCACTGGGCATGTAGAAGTAGGACCCTGTGTTGTTGAGATAGGCTTCCTTCTGCTCTCCTATACCCATACATTTGCTCCTTGTTTCTGCCTAGTTAAATGTCTGATATGATACCAGGTATTGATGGTGTGGTGCATGGCCTGGTAGGTCTGCCTCCCGGTATTACCACCCATATTACATACCGCCACCAAAGACCAGTCTGGCACAATGAGGGATCACCTTGTCTTTTGTGTCTGATTTTATTTCATCAGAAACACTTTGATGTATATGAGAGAATGCAAGTGTATTCACCCTATGGAGAACATTTATAATGATATTGTGATGTTTCTATGTCACATACAATTCTCAGATGTGCAAGTCCTCATCCGGCGAGAGTTGTGCATCATGCGGTGATGTCCATGTGTAGAGATATGGTCCCAATTATGGTCCATCCCCAGTTGTTTTAATATGATATCACCACACATCTCTCTCCTTTCGCAATATATAATTAAATGAACCACGTTTTGATATGTTTATAATGATATTCCAGTAACCTGCATCTTTGAGAGTTCCATAAAGACGGTGTTCTGAATATGGTCCCGTCCCACTACTGGGGGCTTGTGTCTACAAAGATCAAGCATTGTTTACTGGCCCTTTTTCCCAGCAGAGCTTCATGTTTATGTCATTGCCCAAAACAATAGATCGTGGCGTTATTACCCAGCAGCCATGTCTCAGCACTAATGTTTACTGTATAACCACACCGATACATCCTTATATACCTTTCTCCCTCCTGACAGGCTTTGTTGCTGAAGCCTTCATCGCTTCAGAGGTATATCTCCTTTCCTCAGCCGTCATATCCCCTATATGATTGCACGGAGAGACGGGGAGCTGGCATGTTTGTTATGGAACATTTACTATTGCTTAAAATTTGAAATATGTGTGCCTTGTTTGCTACTTGAATCGGGAATGTCCAACAGGTTTACAAAGTAAAATATTTGAAGTTTGAGTTACATCTTGTGCACAAGACAATAGGAGAGTTGCCATATAAGCCTTAATGCTATTAAATGATTGCCGGAACACAGTGGAACAGGATGATTAGCACCAAAAAAATGCTGAATCTAATCTTACATTATAGCGTCTGGAGGTCACACCATTGTATCTGTTAAAACATTGAGTAGTGTCTGAGACGGTAGTGAGAGGGTAAGGAATGATGAAAACATACAATAACTTATTTCAATATTTTTGTTAATTTCTTAAGCCGCTAGATCAGTCAATGTTGCCAGCTCAACTTACTTTTCAAGTTTTTTTTTTATTTCAAAGGTACTTTGCAAATCAACAGTAATAATCCTTAAATGATAGGTGACTGGCATGTCCCAATACCCAAATGTCTATTTTGTGGGATAAGCAACATAAACTGCGTCCTCTCTCGCCATACATATTCTTAAGGTGGAAATCTCCTCGTGCGATATTTCCTGCTTCAACCAGAATCCAAAGACTGGTCATCGTGTAGTCTGTGGTTTGTGTTATCAGTTTGAGTACCATTTACTCTTCGAATAGGCCAGGGCATTGATTTCCGGTGGTAGTTTCTTTAAATATGATCCAAATCATTTCAGAGATAAGAATCAAGTTTCAGAAATACACAGGGGCTTCACACTGACTGGAGTCTACTCTTTGATATGTGGGACCAGGGAATCATACGAAAGTAGTGCTTGATAATTTCCTACTCTCCCCCCCCCCTGTTAAGCATGATAATAACGAGATGAAGTTAAGAGAAGGCTCCAATTAAATTGCACTTTTTGATATTACAATAATGGCTTGTTTTGTGATACTTACTGGATGGACTATATTTTGGTCTTTGTTGTGAGGGGCTTTTTCCTTTATTTCCATGTTCTATTCTTTGTTTTCGAGATAGGTGGCGCTTTAACAGATCCAGACGACAAATTCCAATGGTCAACCTCACTTCTTCATACTCTGACTTTAGAAAGATGAATATTTGTGCCATTTGATAAATATTGTTCAAAATAACCAAGGTCGATACATAGTTTAATATTTTTTTTTTGAAGGTGACCGATTTACAATGGTTTTCAATGGGGCATTGTAATAGACATAGTGGTCCAAGGCCACTGTGTAATCCATAGAAAGGATAATATGGCCTCGGACCACTATTACAATGTCCCATTGAAAACCATAGTAAATGCCTCACCTTCAAAAATTCATAGAAAATATTCGTATCGACCTAGGGTATTTTGAAAAATACTTATAAGATGGCAAAAATATTTATCTTTCTAAAAGCAGAGTATGAAGTTAGGTTGACCATTGAAATTTTTTGCTAGGATCTGTTAAAGCGCCACCTACCTTGAAATCAAAGAACAGAACATGGCAATATAGAAATGAGCCCCTGATAGCAAAGATCAATATATAGTCCCTTCAATTATTCTCATTATTTTTCTAATAACTTTGACAAAACAAGCCATTATTGTGCTATTAAATATCACTATTCATTTTATGTCTAATGTGATCTGCATCTCGTTGTTATCATGTATAATAAGGGGGAGTAGGAAATTATTAAGCACTACTTTCGTATGCCCTGGTCCCACATATCAAATAGTAGACTCAGGTCTAATAGAGATCAAATATAGACCTAAATGCAACTTTATACCAATTATAGTCATCTATGATATTACCCTACTTAAGTGCAGGTGTTAAAACAAGCATGCATGCTTACCTATATACCATAGTGCCACCTATTGGCTCCTCTGGTCTTACCAGATTAGAGTACTATTCAGGGCATTTTGGTGCCACACAATAAGGGATGATTAAAACTAGTATTTCATTTTATATTGACTTCAAACTTTCAGAATCAAATTGTAAAGTAGGGATGCACATGTATAAATTTTAAATAACTACGCAAAAGAACTACGCAAAAGAATTTCACCAAGAAGATCAATATATAGTCCCTTCAATTATTCTCATTATTTTTCTAATAACTTTGACAAAACAAGCCATTATTGTGCTATTAAATATCACTATTCATTTTATGTCTAATGTGATCTGCATCTCGTTATTATCATGTATAATAAGGGGGAGTAGGAAATTATTAAGCACTACTTTCGTATGCCCTGGTCCCACATATCAAATAGTAGACTCAGGTCTAATATAAGACAAAAAAGTGACAAAGTGATTTATTAGTGGTATTGCATAAAGTGAATATAATAGCATGTTGCCGAAAGACAGAACGTCATATTTACGGACTATTCCACTGTGGTTCTCTGTTGATGAAAACAAATTTGTTTGACAGTTGATAGTTGGCGATAGGTCCCAGCTGTGGGATACGGACTGGTCCCTGGAGGTGGCCGATATTACGTTAACATCGTCCACCCACAGACCCCTCCGTCTCCCACACTGAAAGTGGGGCACAACTGTCACACATAAAACACAAATATCCATGCATAATACATTGTATAGTTACAGGATAATAACAATCTCAGTTGTATATGATACACTTTGTAAAAAATAAGATTCTGAATCTGTATTGTCGTGTTTATATCTTGGAATAAACCATTTCTACTTATTCCAAGTTTATATTGTGTAAAAGAAAGGTACAATTGTACATTAATTCAGCGTGGTTAACTGTTGTTGTTAAAATAGGAATATTTACCAAATGGTGTCACTATTGCAATACACTTCAGATATCGAACCCAATAAATACGTTTATATAAGTTTTAATTATTAACATTATGGCCATGCCTCAACTCGATACCTCCTTATTATATTTACAGAAGCATAATATCATAACAGAACATGATATGTCCAAACAATAGTACTATTTACCTTGCCATGTCAACGTCCTATGGATGTTAAAGGTACAAAACGTTATGTATGGTCACTGGTTTAACTGTTTATAGCTTTTCCTTATCTGGTTTCTCTTTTTGATCAAACGGTTGGTATTGGATTGTGGTGGAGATATAGAAATGCATTGGATATAATCCTGCAGAGATCGGGAGGTTATCTCGGACAGAGTATAGTAACAGAAGCGAGCTTTGACCACAGCGCCCCCTTCAGGACATGTCTGTGCTCTGCAGGCTATCTTCATATCTCTGGCACCAAACTATAATCCCGTGCTGCCATGTTGACTGTCCTATTAACCCTCTGACGACCTATATCTACCTGTCTCATTGTTATAATGAATCATGTTGCTGCCCACACGGGGATGAATTGTTCATGTACACATGTCCAATTAGATATATGTCTTTCTGGTGTAAATAATTCATGCAGTCAAATATATGTGATTTAGGGGAGGGCAATATAGAGATTCTAGCGTACAAAATGAACATGCCAAAAACATGAATACATATGGTATTACCAATGGTTGTGTTGAGAAAATAAATTTGTTTTTTTTTTGTGGCCACGTGGTTAGATAAATATAGATAAATATACGATGTATGTATATTGATTGTTAGTGGGACAAAAATCGGCAGAATACATACACGTTTCTTTAAGTGAAGATAAATCAGGAATATTTGAAGAACTTCCGAACAACTAAGTTCACAGGATTCTCGAATCAAAAAATCTTGACAAGCAATAAATATTGAAATTTAACGCTAATGAAATTTAAATCATGAACCTTAAATGATGACAGAGATATTTTTTAAGTATCACCTTAGAAACAAATAGTGTTTGTCACCTTAATTACCGGAAATTGGTCTCATAAATCATGGAATATTAACAAGGATTGTGCCTCAAGCCATCATTAAACCACAACTTTCACGTCAACGTGGAGTGAGGAATTGAAATTTCTTTGGTGACTCAAGTTTTCTTGTTTCGACAAGTTTGAAAGAGGAATGAGAATTACTTTCCAATATAGGTAAGATGCGGTAGTACAGGACAATCTGGTAGAGACAGATAGAAAGCAGACCGAAGTCTATACCTACAAGCATCATCTTGGCTATTGGTTTCTCAGATTTCTACACTCTCGTCTCTGCAATAGTTTACAAGTCTGTTGTCTCTGTGTAATGACGCTGTTGCAGATAGCGGGGCGTGAGGTTTTGCGTCAGACACTTACATTATCTTATTTCTCTTCAGACCCCAGCCCCCTCAGTAAGACAGGCATCCTATCTTGTACTCACATATTAGTGGGTATAGGTAGTGTTGGCACATCCCATCTCGCTGTGAGTAGGTAGGCACAAGCACATAATTGTACTCTATATTCTGCCCACCACAGTAGTTAGGGTGGCCTATTAAGTTATAGAGAGAGGCATTGTGTCCATTAAGGTCAGCGGAGATATTCAGGTCTGTAAAAGAACTGGCTGAAGCACACGTTGACCTGACAAATTACACGATGAATAACCTTGATGTAACGGTGCGCATTGCCGAGCCAGGAGTTGTGTGTTATGGGCCCATCAGCAGGCATCAGATCGCCTCACATCTGACCACACACCAACCCAGATAACAAGCAATCAGGCACCACTCTGCAACTTGCCCAAGGGTCCAGCCTCAGTTTGTAGATTCAATTTTCACACTGCAGGCTTACCATGGGGCTTAGAGGAGGAGTACGCCAGCCCGGGGCCGGGAGAGGTGGCACGTGAGTAGACAATACCACACCCAGGACCACCACATCCAGACACTGGGGTTAGCAAGGCTTCAATGTTACAAATAGGTCACTAGTCGATAAGGGCCACATCAGTGTTGGTGGGTAACCAAGATACTAGTCGAAAAGGGCCACATCAGTCTAGGTGGGTCACCAAGACACTAGTCGATAAGGGCCACATCAGTCTAGGTGGGTCACCAAGATACTAGTCGAAAAGGGCCACATCATTGTAGGTGGGTCACCAAGACACTAGTCGATAAGGGCCACATCAGTCTAGGTGGGTCACCAAGATACTAGTCGATAAGGGCCACATCAGTGTAAATTGGTAACTAAGAGACTCGTCCATAAGGGCGACAAAGGAATAGGAGAGTAACCATGACACCTGTTGATAATGCATGGATATATAGGTATGTGAGGGTAACCATGAGTTGGGTATGAGCATATACTTAAATACCATGACCTGCTGTTATGGGAAAGGCACGTACGTGTATCCACGTATAACTATGATACTAGGACGGGCATTGATAATTTTGAAGTTCAGATGAGGATAGTGCCCACGAATAGGAAGAATCAAGACAAATAACGCAGCCCCGATAAAACATGCCTGTAGAAAACTATGAGATAGAGCTATTCACAATGGCCATAGATTTTTTTGGTCACTTTTTGCATCAGTTGGATAAAGAGCCTCCCTGGATCAGCCAATATAGGAATCTGTCTATATGACGGTGGCCACGTGGGGTTAGGTGTGATGATAGAGTCATCTATCTGTTTGGGAACACACGAGGCTGAGATATGGCGTGGGCTTGATAGCATGGCAGCTTCGCACTGAGGGGGGGTCGTGTCTTCACACATTCAAAGCACCAGAGCCGCATCTCCCCATCAATATGGCCGTGTAGAATGGATGAATATGGCTGATAAACGTCCAAGCGTTGACTATTAAACGTCTAAATATAGGCTGGTAATCGTCTAAATGGAGGCCGATATGCATTATGGGCACTATGGTTAACATGGTTATGAAATCATATTTGAGATATGTAGATCAAGAGTGGTTGAATAAAGTTTGGTCAAAGATTAAGGATATCTGTGAGCCATGTTGTCCTTGGTTCAGGCAGATCACCACTTACACTGTGGCATGGGGGGTTTTCTGATCAGATTGCAAAGGTAGCTGTGAATTCAGAGAGCCCGGCTTATAGCCGATTATGACAGCAAGCAGATTTCGCTGGTACTAAGGCTGTCTCAATAAGAAATCAAAACACTGTTCCAACTTTCGCTATTTGAAAATGAAGTTTTAGAATTTGATTTAAAATGCCAGAAATAGGATTATTCTTAATATCATAATTCAACAAATGGTCAGGGAGAATTCATTAATCCAGGCTCAGCTTTGAGTAGTAATTGTCATCTCTTTCATAAGGACATCCTTATCGTTTCTCTTCAAGTGATTCATTATGCGTTCGGCCCTCAAGAGATGTTGATCCAATTTGCGGCCATCTTGGTTTCGGTGCTCTCACAGCCTGGTTGCAGATATCACAAATGATTTTCGCGGTAATAGAACACGTGTGAATGTTCTCGCCACTCTCCCCTATTAACTTTGTTCCCCCAAAACCTTTCCTTACTCCAATGTTTCAACTCCAAAGTCCGGTATATTCGCTTATGCAAACAACACGTCATGGTTACTACTAATATTATAATCACCGCATGGTTACTACTAATATTATAATCACATCATGGTTACTACTAATATTATAATCACGTCATGGTTACTACTAATATTATAATCACGTCATAGTTACCACTCATATTATAATCACGTCATAGTTACCACTGATATTATAATCACGTCATAGTTACCACTGATATTATAATCACGTCATAGTTACCACTGATATTATAATCACGTCATAGTTACCAGCGATATTATAATCACATCACGTCATAGTTACTACTGATATTATAATCACGTCATGGTTACCACTGATATTATAATCACGTCATAGTTACCACTAATATTATAATCACGTCATAGTTACCACTGATATTATAATCACGTCATAGTTACCACTGATATTATAATCACGTCATAGTTACTTCTGGTATTATAGTTAAGTTATAAGACATGAGGTACTGTGGTTCAAGGTTTTTGATATGATAGTATTATTATATAGAATGTAGAGTTATTTTTAGGATGCCAAGGTCCTTCGGCAAGGGTATTGTAATAACCCGACGGCTAATATTCTCAAATAACTCAGATTGATTGAGCTTAAATTGTATTCAAAGGAAATTCACACCATTGTGAACAATAATATGATATAAAATCCTTATTATTTATGTGAAATGACCAATGTACTGAATTCTTGTTCAGGATTTGGCCATGTTCTGTGTACTTTAGTGAGAAGGATACAAATATATTATCTGCGTCATAGATCGCAGTTAGCATGTCCAATATGGTTTTCATCAGGAATGAGAGTCCCATAAATGACGCTTCTCTCTTATCACCATGTCATAATATTTGGCTATTTCATGAGCACTCTTGTTTGTTGATCCTGTGGAGGCTATGACCTGGTGATCAGAGGCAAGCTGTATGCAGGGCAATATCCCGGCCCAGACGGCAATATCCCGGCCCAGACGGCACTATCCCGGCCCAGTCGGCACTATCCCGGCCCAGTCGGCACTATCCCGGCCCAGACAGCAATATACCGGCCCAGACAGCAATATACCGGCCCAGACAGCAATATCCCGACCCAGACGGCACTCCGCCAACCTGACAGATACACATGTCCATAGAAACCCTGTCTACAGAACTGAGCCGTCGGTATCTCCTTTCCCATCAGAACATATGCAGCTTATGCATGGGAAGAAAATATTGCCAGGGCATTACAAGAATATACGAAGATTGTTTTCCATGACAGACACATGCGCCGTAATCTGCTCAGGACCCTTTCTTGAAAACGCTTAGTATTTTTCTAATTTGATGTAAATATAAAATGAATTCACCTCTTCAAGGAAAGGAAACAATCTCATTCTTCTTTGCGATTTCATTTGAAAATTAGATCTTTAACAAGAAAGACGCAAAAAGAGAAATAATACTTTACTTTTAAAAAGGAAGTTATTTGCACACTCATGTGGTAAACTCTTTAAAGAAAAGTGTAAAAACATTATTTCAATGCGATATATTTAGACTGCCATAAGCGTAGTATAAAATGTAGGCCCGCCAAATATTGGATCTTTATGGTTTCCACACATTTTAACTTCAAATAACTGTTAAATTACAGGATATAAAACACACAAATGGTTTATTATTGGTGGTATAATTATTGGTAAGTTGTTAAATTTATGCTAGAAGATTCTTAAAGCGTTATTCTGAAAGCGTTATTCTGAAAGACCAAGACAACACAGTTCAAATGTGCGTCGGTCTAAGAATAAATTCAATTCAGATATACATGTTGCATGAAAATATCCATTAGCATTGAGATTCACACGTTTTAACTTAAATAAATATCTACCAATGGAAACATTATTTCACAGCAAAGTACACATTATGTTTAATAAGGCTACACCAAAACGTAGTATCTTTTTTGCCCCATTATTTACTTCGGCATTTTGGTTATTTGACTTAACAGCTTTGGTACAAACAGCAAACAGGGCTGAATGGCACCAGGAAGCTGTCATTTGTTATGTGTTTGAGGACAGTTTGTATCTTAATAGCCACAGTGTTGCTTCAGATGTAGGCTATGTGGTGGTGCATAGGCAGGTATTGTCACAGCCCCATTGTTGTCCCGCATGATCGATGTTCCCTTCATTGCATCAACAACAGCCACATTTAAATAGAGAGTGCCAGAATCTTACATCACTTAAGTAGCTCCACATCTGATACCATAGAAAAAAATTATTTACTCTCTTGAATTTTAGTGAATAAATTTGCATCATCGCATATTTTACATATATATATATTGAGATATTTCATTTTGAGGCCAAATAATCTGTGCCAATTCCAATATGGGTGGCATCCATCAGGACACTGGGTAATTAAGATACTGTGCTGACTTCCCACCATCATTTATTTACCACACTTATCTAATCAGTGCAGAGAAATTACCTCTCATCTTATTTGCCTCAATACACGGCTAATTGTAATTTAAGAGCTCATTCATATACAACCCACAGTTGTGGAAGTGTTTTGTGAAATCGTGTTATAGTTCATGTTCTCTTTGCAATGTGTGTACAGCGGGATTTTAAGCGAACACTTCCCTGTATCATCTGGGGATATGTCAATATTTATAAACTGAAGAGATTCCATCTATTCATACATGAAATGGTGTTTGCCCTTTCAAAACTGCCATTGCGTTTTGTACACAATGGTGCTACATTGGTATTTACAGTGGACGACAGGGACGCTGTCGTGTCAAATACCCGTAAAAAGCTAAAATGTTTGAAAGCCTGTTCCATGTCCATCTCCTGCTCTTCATGTTTGGCAAGAGGTTATTAATATCTCATTTCCACACATTGCGTGCACTTATGTACCATTCTCACACAACGAACAGTTTGCGAAGTACATTTATGTATGACTTATTTATACATGTTAAAGAACTGTTTTCTAAAATGTTTACATTTTGTCTAGCAAGTTTTCTGATCAACGTCGCATCAATATTGCATTGTATACTTTCTCCATACAATATCCGGTTGGCTTTTATCTGTGTACACGCTTTTCTAAAAAGTATACGAACTTCACAAATTCTGTTTTGAGTCAGTTAAGTAATTGCTCAGAGACCATAATCACGTCTGAGCTCTCGTCTCGATCTCGTCAGAACCGAGAAGCGCCAATGGTCTCCTTCAGTGAATTTCCTCCAGCCTTCTCATCCATCCTTTCTTGTAGCAAAATGTCTAAGTCAATAATGATTCCCATCTTCAGAGCTTCCCTTATGATGCCGTTCACAAGATATGGGTAATGGGGGCGTGTCTTTGTTGCGCAGATTCCAACTCTGGATTTGCTCCCCAAGATAACTGCATGAGTGATCGGAATTAGTCATATCTGAATTGAAAATGTGGTTCCGGACAGTCATCCTGTGTGAACGAAAAATAGGTAAAATATGAAGAGCGCTCACAGAAAAGGTTTTTGGTTGACTTATTGAGAAGTGACACGGAAGCAGCATTTACTGCAGTGATAAGCCAAAAAACCTGATAAAACAAATCTGCCACCACGCCGACCTGATGCCCAGGAGACCCTTGGGGTGGCACGAAGCATCTTAGACTGGGACATCAGACTAAAAGGGCCCTGATAATGACCACGCAACATGCAACCGACATACAAAGGCCACATTCAGGGGGTTAGTGGTTGTCTGTCTGCATTGACTGGTACTCTCAATCACAGACACTTGTTGGTCAATATGAGGCAAAGATGGGTACCAGTCCACTTTGCGAAGCAAGACAAATTACATTCACTTGAGATTCATGTTGCCATTAACTTATTGCATGTGGGAGGTTTCCTTTCTCGGAGTCTCTGATATATTTACATGACATTTCTGGGTGAAAATCTTCATAATGTTAAAGATCTCTTGAAAGTCAAGTCGAGATTAAACAATATGTTTGGTTAATTGATTAAGATGTAATGTTTTGTTTGAAATTTGTAATGTGGTTATGCATAAATCAATAATAAACAATAAAATAACCATAATCATTTTTAAGAAACCTGGAAGCCATTGCGTCTCACACTCAGTTCTTTTAACACAAGTACATCTGCTTCACACAAATTGCAACTCTCCTGAAAAGGTGAAAAAAGGATATCTGCAGCAACAGTACATAGTTGAATTACACTCACGGAAGTGTATATTTGAGATACCTTATACACCCTATATACACTTGCTTTTTCCTGAGACAATACAGTAAGTGTAGAGCTCAAAGCCCATACCATGCACGGCACTAGATTACCTTACTTCTGTCGATGCACAGTGAATATAATATAACACCTTCATGCATTGATTCTTGCAAGTAGTTTTAAAGTAAGAAAACATGTATACTGAATGTATATATCAATACTATAAAATGTAGTGTATATACAAACTACAAGCATTTGCATGAGTGGTGTGTTGTCTTCCCCGATGTTTTGAGCCATGCAGAGGATGAGCAGTGTTTTATGGCTGTATTACGTCTCACATCAAAGTGCCATATAGATGTGAGTATGACATGATCTGTTCTCACCTGCTTTGTGGAGCTCCCCCTTCCGGCCACCAATTGCACCCATGTCAAAGATGAGAAAACTCTCAAAGTGAAGGAGCCATAACGTCGCAAAGGCAATATAAATATGACTGATGATGAGCCTACATGATATGCTACTTATTGGCATTACATAAGGCTTTGTACCCTCACATATAAATCAATGTTAAAGCCCACCAAAGACAATGGCATGCGTGTTCCCCAGCATAAATAGTGATCTGTGTGACAGCATGGAATCAGAGACAGTGCAGGGCCTCTTATGATCATAGTGAATACCGGGTGCCCTTTTCCAGCGGAATGGTCCTGCACAGTTTGTGAGTCCCTCGGCGGCGCTCCACAGTTTGTGAGTCCCTGAGTTCTAATTGTTGATCACACTTTAGCATTGCTACAGAGCATAAATGCCATATACCGTCCCCATTCTGATGCTTCATCATAGCCCATAAAAGACGCCGATGACCCAACTTGAGCAGACACACAAAAGCAGAATTAATGTATTGGAAAATGTAATGGTTTGATGCTTATAATACGATCGCGATGTGGCGGTATCTTCTGCCGATCATGATGACTTCTGCTTAGAGGCAAATGCAATCATGAAGAGCTAGATTAAGATGGCTTCCCCTGTCAGATTTAGACAACTGATCCCGTATCTCTCAGACGCCATTCTGACATGGGCCATTCTTCCACATCTCCCAGCTTGCGGAATTCTATCTGTGATGCTTGCGGTCCTACGCGATATAAGCACCGTGTTGTGATACACTAATTCATTGTTACCGTTGCCTCCATTCCATATTGCCCCTCATGACAAATAGCCGTCGCATGATGTACCATGGGTGACATTTGGAGCTCTTTTATTATCGCCCTCAAAAACTATAAAGCATCTGCGTGCGGATACTTTGTCAGAATACCACAGCGAGCACTTGGCAAGTGTCATCGCTTGATTCAGTGGGGAGCAGGCATTGTTATTCCATATTTTGCCGACGCTGTGCGCCTGATGGATTGGCTGTGGTTTGAAGAGTGCAGGTTGTATTGTATGATGGCATCACAATGTGAGGGTGGGAGGAGGGTCTGTGGGGAAGGTGTACCTTCTGTGTAGCATACTAAGTGACACCCCACACCCATCCCTCCTGTATGCTCCACTGACAAAGCTGATTGCCTCGCATATATCTACTTCTGCCAATCCTGCCTAAGTCGTTTCGTTTGCTTCTTGCAGATCCCTCCAGCATATATATATATATATATATATATATATATATATATATATATATATATATATATATATATATATATATATATATATATATATATATATATATATATTTCCACCAAATGTGTTTTGAATGAAGTTGTGATATATGTGTACAAATATGTTTAAATAAAAGATTACTTCATACTGAGAGTAATAATAAATATTTTGCTCTAAGCTTCTAATAAAGAAAGTTATTTCTAATCGGATTCCAATGAATATTCTTCTGTTTATCTCAAGCTGGATATGAGATTAGTCCGATTCAATTTGGGGGTTGGTTTTATCAGCCGTGTAAACGCCACATATTCTGCAAATTTATCGCTTCTTGTGTCAGGAATGTCAGAAACACACAAATCTGCGAACACTGATTAAGTCCTAACCATCATTCGCAAGGTTATTTGACCTTGACCTTAGGTCGTGACCATTAATGTCCCGGGTGAAAATACAGTGGTATCATGGGATATCACAGATGACCTTTCCTTGAATGTCACTCTGTAGACTGATGACCTAACCCCCGAGGACTTATATATGATTCCAAACTATTAATAACTCTAATCTAGGATGCATCGTTGGCCAATTTGTTCCAGGGCCACAGCAAAATTGAACAAGTTAGATGCTATATTTTGCGTGTAGGCAAATAACACTGACTTTTGGGTGCAGCCATTTATGTAGAGTAGGTTTCATAAACATAATTTCCAGACTTATCTTTGCTTGCATTTCATGACATGATATAAACCAATCTGGCATTGTGGATAAACCTGGTTCAGATGGCCACAGACAATAATTGTTTGTCATGGAGCTCATATATATTTTTGAATACACATTATTGGTTACCGTGTGGTATCTATCTATCACAGGTTGCTGCAGATTTCCCTTGAGGTCAACAAAGTCAATGTTTCATATTTCTGTGATATGAGACAAGAACAATTTACTTTGGTGCCGTGTAATGCATACCAAAGTGGGAATGACCCACAGAATACTGCGGGCTCCAATGTGTCTTTCTTTTATATAATATAAGTCTGGTTGTATTAATGATACTCCAGTGCAATACAGATAACATCAGGTCAGATAGTCCCCCCCTGTCACCGAGACTCAATGTCCTACTCTTTTTGACGAGTAACTGGGGACCTTCTCTTTTTTGCATCATACAGACAGGGTAAAACAATGCATCTTTTATAACCAGTCAATGTGCATGTGAGCTACATATTTTGATTCAACTTGCTAATGCATTAGAGGTATTCACTTCTCATGTGTCTTTTTCGGTTTTTACAGTTGTTTCCAGAAAAATGCACACTGCCTCAACGAATATTTCATGCGCATTCTGAATGAGACAGGTTCTGTTTTTGTTTTCCATTTGTCAACACTCTCCATTCAAATCCACATTTTTAGGGTAAATGTTTTTTTTAAATTTGGCACAGATTTGATTGCAGAGATTTCAAAGGATTTATGTTTTAAAGTTTTCCGGCCCAATATTACTGTAGATATCAAATATACTTGCATCCATATGGTGTGAACCAATATGAATAATACACGATGGTGAAGTTCAAAACCTTGGTCGACGGGGACAGCCTGATTGAATCCGATGAATTTATACTCAACTTATACTGCAATGATTCAAAGTTGATGGAATAGATTAATGGTCAATCTGTTTGCAGACAATTAACTTAGGCTGATATATTTATCGGAATTCTTTTTTTTTCATATTCTTCTTTTTTTTTGGCAAATGTGTGTAAACCCAGCCAAGATAATGGTAAACTGTACACAAGAGTTCCGAATATATTGGATAGTCGAGCACCACTCATTAACTCCGCACTGAAAGACAGTTCTGCACTAAACGTTTTTGTAGTTGACCATTTGTCAAGTGGATGTCACGTGTTGTGTGAGGCAACGAGAAGGTGCAGCAGGGAGAACCAACATCATTCACTCTGTCCGCCCAATGATAACGCTACTATCTGCCTTAATGTGCTCTTTAATGAAGTCAATTTGCTTACTAGTAATAGACCTTCTGTCCCTTGCCATGTATTACCAGTACTCATTAACCTCGTCAAGCTGGGATAGATTGCTCTGCTTCCATCAACCACTGCTCATACCAGTATGCTGTACACCAAGTACCTCCCTGGGGGGCGCTGCCAACAGGTCTTTAGCTGCTTCGTGATGGCATCCATAATCTTTATGGTCCATGTTTGACTTAGGGAGTCTTGCAGGTCAAAGAGGGCTGTTTGTCACAAGCTTATTGATATACTTAGTGAGCAGATTGCACGTGACCTACACAGAAACAGATGCTTCAGACCTGGAACCTTGCTACATAGCCTGTCAAATGCTTGCCCTGTGTCTGGCATAATATCATAAAGCCAGATTCAGATTGATTATATTTTCAATAATGCTTTAATAAAAATAAATGCTAATATGATTTTCCTCGGAATTTGCACGGTGTTCAAATGCCTTCAACGTATCATTAATGACCCGAATATTGCCCTGTATCAACATGTCAGCATATCATAAATACTTTTAGCTTACCCAATGTCTAGATATCAGTATTTATATTAGACTTCTAATTTACTTGGTGACTAAATGTCAGATTATCATCATTTTAGATATTTATATGAATTTAGCGATTCATATTTGCTCTTGCATTCATTCCCCAATTCTCTCCAATGTAATTTTAGTCTCGTCCCTACATCCTTTCACATTGCCTATGAAGCTGGCCTGTATATTCCTGCTGTTTTCCACTTCTCCAGGATGGTATTCTGTTCACCACTCCAGACTAATGTAGGTCTGAGATCAGAGATTTGCTTTCAAGTTGCATACCCAATGTTTCTTAATGTAATTAGGTCACTTAATGTAATTAGGTTCTTGTGAAGTGAATAAAGGCTTTTAGCAGGCATAATGGAATAAAGCTCAGCTTACAGCACGTACGACGTGATACATACATGTACAACGCACGCATGCGCAGAGGTATTATTGATATAGAACCTGGAAAAAAAATCCACAGATACGATAGAATAATGGATAACTTGTTAACAGATTGATTGTTCACCGGCATTGTCTTTTATCATCCGAGTGTCAGTCGCTGGAAAAGAACGTGCAGGAAGTTTACAAAAAGTACAATTGCAACTACAATAGACAAAATGGCGTCTGACCATTGGCCTATGCAGATCATGGAGCTGTAGAATGGTCTGAAGTGTAAGGAGAGATGTACATATATAATGTCCTGGCTTAGAGGGTAGGATACTTAGAGAGTATATGGCGAGGTCATAGTAAAATGCCCGGAAATATATGTCAGCAGAGCATTACAATGTCCTGGCTTAGAGGGTAGGATACTTAGAGAGTATGTGGCGAGGTCATAGTAAAATGCCCGGAAATATATGTCAGCAGAGCATTACAATGTCCTGGAAGACGTATTTAGTAACTGATAGCGAAATTTCGCAAAATACAAAGTGACTTAACTAAGCTTGAAGTAAACAAAACTTGTAAGTGCCATGTGATTTTGAGCGGATATGATATTCATGAAAGGGAACATAGAATACTCATGGGGGTATAATTGCACAAACAACCCGCCTAAACACAAGCCAGAACGAGGAATGAATAATGCTGAACTGCAAGGACCATTGCTCTTTTCATAGATATCCATACTAACTAGTTTTGATAGTGTTATGTATGACGTGTTCCTGTCTGGTTCCCCAGGCTGTGTTTGCTCATTTTGTAGGGATAATATAATATTCCATCAATTTACTAAAACACCTGTCGCCTGTGGAAGTCACGTGATTAAACATGGCATCCAATTATTATAGCGGCACACCACACACGTCATCAGAAGTTGCCATAAAACTTTGGCAGGTGACACAACGTGTCATGGCTTACATAATTAATCTTACAAGCTTAAAGTTTATACACAGGAAGAGCGCAAGTTCCAAACAAAATCTACACCTTTTTATAAAGACCCGACGGAAACCAGAGACAGCGTACATATATATATATATATATCTGTCTGTGTATAACATAAAAAGATGTGTTTGTGTTATTTTGATAGGACATCTATAGAAACATGTGGAATTTGTTTGAATGAGTGACCAATGATAAATGCTCATTTGTAAGCAGAGAGTCGGACAGGAGTGGTCAGTGCCGTGGTGATCACCTAGGTGTGAATGCTACATCAGGATGTGTGAATGATATCAGTAGATGTGCACACAGGATCTTGTGGCTGGCTTGGTAGTGAGATAACCTGTGAGGAGATATGGCATCTTAGCATGTTATCTATGCCTGTCACCCTGCTTGCTGTAACACCACTGGCGCCAGTCCCAATGGCTTCTGGCAGCCCCAGTCCAGCTTTCCTACCTCAGCGACAGAAGAGCGCATCTCCAATTTCCTGTCCTGCTTGTAGAATCGTTGGGCAGAAGACATTGCTCCATACTGAGTGGGATTTTCAATTATGGGCTTTTATATTCAATTATCTGTTTGGTTAGGTATATGACCCGAGGTGAGAGGGATATTCTGTTTCTATTCTGGTGAAATATGGCAGAGGCAACATCCAGTACGTGTTTGCATTACTGATAGCAAACATCAGAAACACTATCCATAAAAAATGTGTTTCAAGTTACTTTTGGTCGAGAACAGCAATCTTGGCCCGTGTTTCATGAATTGAAAACCTTCGCAATTTTTGGCAGTCAGTGGTGGACATTTGGCCAGCCCTCGGTGAATATGAGGGTCCTTCCCATTCCCATAAAATGTTAATCTCCTCCGACATTTGCTGAAAACCGTACGGTCGCCATGTCATATCTGCTGTTGATCCCCTAGTTCTGTCTTGACGATCCCCATGTCCTGTCTTGATGATCCCCATGTCCTGTCTTGATGATCCCTTGCCCTGTCTTGATGATCCCCATGTCCTGTCTTGATGATCCCCATGTCCTGTCTTGATGATCCCTTGTCCTGTCTTGTTGATCCTCATGTCTTGTCTTGATCCGCTGTCCTGTCCACTGTTGATCCCCTGCCCTGTCCACTATTAATCCCCTGTCCTGTCCACTATTAATCCCCTGTCCTGTCCACTATTAATCCCCTATCTTGATGATCCCCTTGTCTTGTTCTTGCTTTGTCCTGCTGGCTGTTCTTCCTTTGTCCTGTCAGCTGTTTATCCTTTGTCCTGCCAACTGTTCATCCTTTGTCTTGCCAGCTGTTCTTCCTTTGTCCTGCCAGCTGTTCATCCTTTGTCCTGCCTGCTGGCCATATGTCCTGTCAGCTGTTTATCCTTTGTCCTGCCAGCTGTTCATCCTTCGTCCTGTCAGCTGTTCTTCCTTTGTCCTGCCAGCTGTTCATCCTTTGTCCTGCCAGCTTTTCATCCTTTGTCTTGCCAGCTGTTCTTCCTTTGTCCTGCCAGCTGTTCATCCTTTGTCCTGTCAGCTGTTCTTCCCTTGTCCTGCCAACTGTTCATCCTTTGTCCTGTCAGCTGTTCTTCCTTTGTCCTGCCAACTGTTCTTCCTTTGTCCTGCCAGCTGTTCATCCTTTGTCCTGTCAGCTGTTCTTCCCTTGTCCTGCCAACTGTTCATCCTTTGCCCTGTCAGCTGTTCTTCCTTTGTCCTACCGGCTGTTCTTCCTTTGTCCTGCCAACTGTTCTTCCTTTGTCCTGCCAGCTGTTCATCCCCTGTATAGCTGCTGATTCCTCAGTCCTTATGTTAGCTCAGTCGTTAGAATACTGATGCAACTACAGAACCAATTTCTTGTTAATTGATACATTTTCATGTTTTTCACCTATATTATTAACATATTTTACCTGATTTGATATAATCTGCACCTTATATACAAACATTAAAATAAGAGTTAGGACCGAAGGTTTTCTTTAGTTTACCTTGATATTGTTTCAGATCATTTATAATAAGTCTGTCCTTATCATCTCCTGCCTGTTTCACCACCAGGGGGCTTCCTACCTTGTGTAATTCAATCACCAGTCATCGTATTATTTACCTTTGAAAAGAGAGACAATCTTAATGCTTTCTCAAGATCTCTTTTGACAAATATGAATTTTGAAATTCAGCATTGCTGTATTAATTATGTCTTTATCGATCAGTGGTCTGTATTTCTGTGTTTGGTGAGTTTGAGGACGTTCGGTGAGGAGTATTTGATGAGCAGACGATAGATAGGCGTTTGAAGGAGGAGGCTCCCTCAGTGGCGATATGCGACCCCGGGGCCGTCATTGTAGCAATGCCTGTCTACTGCCATGACAGTGTAAGACTCTCTGAGCCTGTCTCAGGTGTCTCAACACAAAGTAATGCACCACTTTAATGTGGTGCTTGACAGAAAAAGTCAACTCCCAATGTAATGGACTTCAAATAAAGAACTTTTTTTGTGGGTTCTACGCATGTTCTAGTTTATTGTAAATTACCATATTGTAAATATTTGTGTGTTTAAGAATGGCACGTACAAATAACTGTGTATCTTTATTTCCCTTGAAATTCGTTGGAATACAAGTCATCTTTAAAGAAATGGACCCATGGACAATAGCAGTTGGTTACAGTATTTTAGTTTGGACACCAATGCATAGAGTTTATTTTATGGATATTAAGTATGACACCAATGCTAACAAGGTTGTATATTGGGCATGACAGCAAAGCCTTTCTGGATAGATATACCGAGGCTTATAGGAGCTGACTTTGGTTTATTGGGAGGACACCATGGCCTAGCAATTGATTGGTGTATCAGGATATTTTAGATCCAGACACCACAGCCCAGTAGCAAGATTGGTGTATCTGTTTACCCACAAAATCTAAGTGTGTATTGTTGCTCACGTTTGCAGGTAGTGTCTGAGCTCAAATGGACATTCCCTGTAGTACACTTATTGGCCATATCAGGCTCCCTGTTTGACCCCGGCACCTTCCTCCCCTGCATACCTACACAATGGACTAGTTGCATGGGCTCCTCAAGACACATAGCCCCATTTTACCATCGCTATGTACTTAAGCACAAATTGAAATTTAAAGAAAGAAATTAGCTGAGCCTCGTGGATTCTTTGCTTTATTATCGTCTGTGGCCATAAATGCAGTGCTGGAGACTCCAAACTTCTTTTGGTTGAATACATGCAGTTGTATGGGACATTGAAAGCTGTGAAATTGCCCAAAGGAAAGTCAAGAGAAAACCTACAGCGCTCACCTCAATGAACTTGAGGAAAGCTTTGAACATTCCCCAAAGGTTCCAGTGTGCAAGCCTGTCCCCTTCAATATCCTACAGAAAGCATTAAAGCACAACAAATTACCGAACAAGTAGAGAATCAAACAGACCACCAATAAATTGAGCCCTTCCTTAAAGGATGTGAAGCACCCAAGAGGAATATTAATTTTTCTTATGAATTAGCGAGGCATGGGATGACAGTCCCGTGTGGGCATTTTAGCATTGTGCCACCCAGCAGGTCTCAGGCACAGAGAAGTAATGATTTCTCGCCGTGGGACTGCCTGCTGATTTCCGCCGGGTTATCCTCGCCCCGTGCCGTCGATTCCGCCCTACTCCAGCCTCCATAAACTTTTCGCTGTCAGTAGAAAGGAGCCAAATTCACCATTTTCATTACAGCTCCCAGTGTGAGGAAGGTATACGGAGGCTAAGGTCAATGGGCCCTGTGTGAGAGTGCCACCCAATTTGTGATCATGTCACTCAAACACGTTAAGCCGCGTGAATTACCTTGACTGCCCTGCTGGTGGTGCATGGAACTGCATGCATATCTCTGATTGTGGGTACTGCAGAGATACCTTGGGAAATATCTGGGTTTTGATAATGGTTAACCTCCTTTTGTTAGTACTATATACAGAGATAGCTTTGATTGTTGGTACTGCAGAGATAGTTCTGATTTTTGGTACTGCAGAAATACATTTGGTGTTTGATACTACATAAATATATATTTGGTGTTTGATACTACATAAATATATTTGGTTGTTGGTACTGCAGTAATACATTTGGTTGTTGGTACTAGAGGAATACATTTGGTTGTTGATACTACAGAAATATATTTGGTTGTTGGTACTGCAGAAATACATTTGTTTGTTGATACTACATAAATACATTTGGTTGTTGATACTACAGACATATATTTGGTTGTTGGTACTACAGACATACATTTGGTTGTTGATACTACAGAAATACATTTGGTTGTTGATACCACAGAAATAACCTTTGGTTGTTGATACTACAGAAATACATTTGGTTGTTGGTACTACATAAATACATTTGGTTGTTAATACTACAGAAATATATTTGGTTGTTGGTACTGCTGAAATACATTTGGTTGTTGATAATAATAATAATATAATAATAAACATTTATATAGCGCCATTTCAGACTATGTCTGCTCGTAGCTACAGAAACTACAGAAATATAGTTGGTTGTTGGTACTACGAAATATATTTGGTTGTTGGTACTGCAGAAATACATTTGTTTGGTGGTACTGCAGAAATACATTTGGTTGTTGGTACCTCACAGCATACCTCTGATTGTTGGGACTGATATAAAACCTCTGCTTAGTTGTATCATGGAACTCTCTCTGGGATATGGGATATCGTTGGTGGCACTCAGTGATACCGTTTTCTATTTTGGTGTTTTGCTTGGTGTATAAATTCATTTGTCCTATATTTGGTTCACATGCTCATTAGATTGGTATTTACCTAGTTATTGGATACTTTCACGAAAATTAGATTGGAGCATTCAGGAATTATAGTAATTTCCTGCAGAATTAGTTTCCTCCAGTTACTGCAATTTTGTCACACATGAACAATCTCACATATATTCTCCTGTTTACTAATTGCAAATAATTTATTATGATAATAATAATTTAGAATAAGTAACAAATAATTTCGCATAATCATACAATATTCCTAGCTCTTGCCATAACACCTAAATAAAAGGAGCGATAATTTAAAGATTTAGTGCAATTTGTTTGGAACTCCATATCATACCCTCCCTTATCAACTAGTACCTGTGTATCATACCCTCCCTTATCAACTAGTACCTGTGTATCATACCCTCCCTTATCAACTAGTACCTGTGTATCATACCCTCCCTTATCAACTAGTACCTGTGTATCATACCCTCCCTTATCAACTAGTACCTGTGTATCATACCCTCCCTTATCAACTAGTACCTGTGTATCATACCCCCCTCATCAAATAGTACCTGTGTATCATACCCCCCTCATCAAATAGTACCTGTGTATCATACCCCCCACCCCCATTATCAAATAGTACCTGTGTATCATACCCTCCCTTATAAACTAGTACCTGTGTATCATACCCTCCCTTATCAACTAGTACCTGTGTATCATACCCTCCCTTATAAACTAGTACCTGTGTATCATACCCTCCCTTATCAACTAGTACCTGTGTATCATACCCTCCCTTATCAACTAGTACCTGTGTATCATACCCTCCCTTATAAACTAGTACCTGTGTATCATACCCTCCCTTATCAACTAGTACCAGTGTATCATACCCTCCCTTATCAACTAGTACCTGTGTATCATACCTTCCCTTATAAACTAGTACCTGTGTCTCATACCCTCCCTTATCAACTAGTACCTGTGTATCATACCCTCCCTTATCAACTAGTACCAGTGTATCATACCCTCCCTTATCAACTAGTACCTGTGTATCATACCCTCCCTTATCAACTAGTACCTGTGTATCATACCCTCCCTTATCAACTAGTACCTGTGTATCATACCCTCCCTTATCAACTAGTACCTGTGTATCATACCCTCCCTTATCAACTAGTACCTGTGTATCATACCCCCCTCATCAAATAGTACCTGTGTATCATACCCCCCTCATCAAATAGTACCTGTGTATCATACCCCCCACCCCCATTATCAAATAGTACCTGTGTATCATACCCTCCCTTATAAACTAGTACCTGTGTATCATACCCTCCCTTATCAACTAGTACCTGTGTATCATACCCTCCCTTATAAACTAGTACCTGTGTATCATACCCTCCCTTATCAACTAGTACCTGTGTATCATACCCTCCCTTATCAACTAGTACCTGTGTATCATACCCTCCCTTATAAACTAGTACCTGTGTATCATACCCTCCCTTATCAACTAGTACCAGTGTATCATACCCTCCCTTATCAACTAGTACCTGTGTATCATACCTTCCCTTATAAACTAGTACCTGTGTCTCATACCCTCCCTTATCAACTAGTACCTGTGTATCATACCCTCCCTTATCAACTAGTACCAGTGTATCATACCCTCCCTTATCAACTAGTACCTGTGTATCATACCCTCCCTTATCAACTAGTACCTGTGTATCATACCCTCCCTTATCAACTAGTACCAGTGTATCATACCCTCTCTTATCAAATAGTACCTGTGTATCATACCCTCCCTTATCAACTAGTACCAGTGTATCATACCCTCTCTTATCAAATAGTACCTGTGTATCATATCCTCCCTTATGAAATAGTGCCTGTGTATCATACCCTCCCTTATCAACTAGTACATGTGTATCATACCCTCCCTTATCAACTAGTACCTGTGTATCATACCCTCCCTTATCAACTAGTACCTGTGTATCATACCCTCCTTTATCAACTAGTACCTGTGTATCATACACTCCATTATCAAATAGATCCTTTGTATCATGAAATCTCTTTTTTGTTAATCGCCGTGCCCTTGTGCCATGATTTAGTTCCTATCCAAGTAAACGCTCTAATTTGTCACAATAATGAAAAAATGATGTTAATGCTTTGCATTCTGTTTTATATTTGAAAAAAATTCTCTCCTCACTGCACGACATTCTCCGATGTATATGATTTTATCTATAACCCCTCCTTACTGTATGACATTCTGATGATAAAGATAACCTCTCCCGACCTTCAGAACATAAGGTGCTGAATGCTGGTGACCCCTCATTCTGCACTTCACCTTCTGTATAATTGTACAGAAACCGTCTCTTAACTGCACCACCACCTTGAGAATAATTCCAATCTCCTCGCTGCACCACCACCTTCAGCATAAGTGCCAGTCTCCTCGCTGCACCAGTGCGCTGTGTGTATCCTGTGATTGTAATGAAGCTTGATGGTCTTTGTCCTGCCTCTAACCCTGCCTGGCTGCCTACATAAAGGACACATAATACTAATCTTACGGTGAGCAGAAATGAGCTTAAGTGAGCAGAAAGTATGTGATAAGTGTAAGAAAGGAGCAGGACGTGTGTGACGCCAACCAATATGGCAGCAACGATTACCATGTTAAGTCTCACTAATATGCCACATCAACACCAGGTAACAAACTCCCCTTGAGTCGGTTGTCACTGGTTACCATTGTAATCCCAGGCTTGTGATTGGCTGCACAGATAATCTGTCTCGGAGAAGGGATTAGTTGTAATTAGGTTTTTTGCTGTTCTGGGAGATTAAACACATGTCATAGGTGTTCAATACATGCATACATGTTGAATAAAAGCACAAACAAACGTAAATAAACCAATTGGCAATTGGGATGAGACACAATGGTTAACACGTGAACAATGCACATTGTAAAAGCATAAATACAAATGTTGCCAGGCAGTTGTAAAGTGGAGAGTGTTCCTGGCAAGATAACACGACAAATGCATAAACAATCTGCTGAGGGGATACATAAGAAAAAGGTCCTACATCACACCAAATTACAGTGATTGAACAATGCAAATCCAGAAATATAATGCATATTCAGAAAAGATGACCATGCAATTTTGGTATGATAAGCTACCAGGCAGGCAGAGACAGATGATTGACAGTGAGCAAATAGGATGGAAGGATAACAGATGAGGAAACAAAATAACTCAAACATCACACATTAGGAATGATGATCACAGAGCAGGGACTAAACATTAATTCTTAAATTCCAACAACAGATGTAAAACCACCCAGGGTTGTAAAAACAAACCTAAAGTTACGAACTCTTCTGATGAATGTAAAATAGGTAGCCAAAGTATGTTTCTGTTCTCTAGTGTTAATTGTAAAGTAAGTTACATTTCAAGGTGATTCAAATTCAACCAGATGATTAAACTTGGAGAATAAGAAGAGTGTCTTTGAATTGTATGACGGGTATGAGTTTTTATGCGTTGGAGTGGGATTACAGAGTCGTCTGTGTCTTAGATTCAGCCACACGGCCTAAACTTTGCCTGACAAAGCCTGACAAGGGTGAAATTGTATGTCCCCATCATTCCCCATCTGTGCATCACTCAGTGTCTCACTGTGTAGCCATTCCGACGTGGGTTCAATTGGCTGTAGAAGCTAGCAGGCAGTCAGGCTCCACTAGTCAATAGCAATATCTTGTCACAACATGGCATTCAGTGTCTCCCTCTCACTCATTCTACTGCCATTTATTAACTCCCAATAAACGTCATTGCTTCCTATTCACTGTAAAAGGGAATATGCTGCATTGCTTGTTGAACTATCCATCTATCTTGCATACAAGAACCATCTTGCATCACAATCCACGATGAAATAGTCAATTTAAGTGTCGATACGATCTAATATTGTGTGATTTATTGTTGCCAGGGCATTTATCAAGTGGACACTGTCCAGATTGATGTTGGTAGTGACCATCTATATTGGTACAAACTATGCCTTGAGGTTGGTGATCAAACACCTCGTCGTCTGTGACACCACCTTGCATAATTCATTAGGACTTCTCTGCTTTCCTGTTTCCTCTACAAGCAAGTCTTTGATGTTAACCACTTAAGGTCAAATGATACTCAGTGCTGCTCTAGGTGAGACCATCATACTCAATTATCGCCCCTCCAAGCCTTCACCTTCAAGTGTAAATCTTGATGAAATGTACTCGTTTTTACAGTACACGATTTCTTTCTGCACGATACCCTAATCAAGTGAACAAACAACCTGACACTTAAAGAGAAATGGCCAAGTCATAATTAGACACTGTTCAGCAATTTTATTATGAACAAAATGCCAGTTTGATCATTGCAGAAATCTGATTTTGCGAATGTAGCATATTCGGAGGACGATATTTGCTGAATGATTGTTGTCACTAAATTATTCAACGTTAACTAGCATGCCATGCTGATATCCCAGCAGCCTCCTGGTCATCGGCAGGGGTTTCCGCTTCCGGCCTTTTCGCCATTGTGACTATTCGAGGAAGTAGTTTGGTCATCACAACAATAACCCTTCACCTAGCTCTACCTCTGCGGGGCAAGATGGCGCCGACCTGTTTCACCATGTTGTCTGTCCGATGAGCCTCTTTCTGGTGTTCAGGAATTAATAAGGTCTGCCACACAACATGTCTGCTGGGGTGTCCAGGGTGGACTACACCACAAACTGCTCATGTTAACTGCAATTGTCTGTACCATTACTCAGCATTAGCGTCCGCAACACACATTTCTCACTCTGCTCTGTAATTGTGTTTTTGCATTCATTTTTTTTCTTTTTTTTTCTTTTTTTTTGGTGGGGGGGGGTCTGAACAGCAGTTACCTATTGAGTATTGCCAAAAGTATGTTTAAATAAAAGAATGTAGTGATAGTGACCGCAGATAAAGCCGTTAAGAAGCAGTATTTTGTGTGCATGTTTTGTGATTGAGAGTAATGACATCTGCCCCCAGTTGCCTAATCCTACTTGTCATAAATATACCTGCTTACAAATTGTCATCGTGCGAGAGTCTCTGGAGCCTACTTGCTCACAAGGAGCTGTGGCCCACCTGAAGGTCTCGCCTCGCATAAATCAGTCGTGACGACAAGCCCCTGCAACACCCTGACGCCAGTTTATTGAGTCCATAACGACTTGACGCTTGTCCCGGTCTTTGAGGCCTAATGATGCAGGACAAAAGTCACGTGACACCGCGTAATTGGGGCCTCGTTTCGCCATGCGCTCGACACGGTGAACGTTATGGTTACTATAGCAACACGTGCTCACTGGGACGATAAACTGTGTGACGTTCTATAAAACGATGAGCAAACTTTAACAGGATCAACGAGAAGAGTTTATCATGATTGCGGAGGGCGACGGCGGCGGGGGGAGTGGGCAGGACACGCCGTGTGAAGCTGGGGGGCTATCTGTCTATGTCTGAGGGGATCAGAATGCACTTCCTCCGCATCCAGCCCGCATCTCCAGGCCTCACTCTCACTGCCCCCTCATCCATCCTCCAGCCACTCCTTGCCCTCTACACAAATGCTGACAAAATCTATTGTCTATTTTGGGCCAACAGTTTGTCTGTGGCAGAGCCTATGTCGGGGGGAGAGGAATGCAAATTTACATAGTCAGTCTTTCCTTTCATACCAATTGTAACCTTCCACACCTTCCACTATCGAATAAAAGAATATCTATCATCTTGACTTTGTTTCCCTTGTTGATTGTTGATGCCGATTTCCATTGTGAATTGGGGGATTTTTAGTTAGACCGTGACTGAGCGTGACCTAACCCAACCCTGTATATGTATAATATACGGACACGGACATTTACCTCATTCATATTGGTGTCCAGATTCTCCATGGCCAGACATTACTCCATAACTCATTGTGGTCACTCACTGTCTTATCCTCAACATATTCTGGAACCCAGGGAGTGTAAGTCATTCCAATGTAGCATTTTGGAAACCAATTTTCGCAGAAATGTGTTAGTATGGAATGTAGAAGTATAATATCTTTGTGAACTTCTCCATCCAAAATCATGGCGAGCTACTTGAAATGCATGCTTGCTATAATGTCATAATACAGTTTGTTGCCCTGTTGCCTGGCCGCAGTGATTCATGGGAGTGGAGAAGCTCGCCTACTTCCTGTTTCCTCCCTCTATCTTCTTACTACCTAATATTTCATTTTGACCAGGGATCAAAGACATTGCTATGCTTCCAACAAAAACGGCTAATGATAGCCTGGGAGCCGGGGTGGCAATATTACATGTCACAACCGCCCTCAATTGTATCAGACCATCCATTCCAACAATTATCCAGGTATAACCCTAATTTCAGGGTAATTCTACCCCAGGTTTTGGTACCCTCGTATTTAAGAACAGAACAGAAGGTCACGCATTGGATCTGAGTCAAATTCCTCTACTTGTCTCCATCGATCTCATCCATGAGGGATGGTCTCCTCTGAACCAGACTTCACAAAGAGTTACATCCATTACAGGAAAGTTGCATCTCCCAGCATGCTTCCTGTACAGGATATCCGGTCTGCTAGGCCAACCTTTTCTGCAAATGTCTATCCAGTGTGTGGACCAGCAGAGACAAGCAATGATGGATGTTCATGTCCAGACGTCTCCCATACATGTCAAGTGAAAGCTGGGATTTTGCAAACTTAAACCCTCCACTGTCTATTGGTTGATGCTTGATATCAAAGTCCTCTCTGCTCTCATGTATCATAATGCCACGCTCTCATCATATCAAAAATTATACATTCCCCTCATATCAACCTCACCTGTTCGCCTGGCTGAAATACATTGACATATGGTTCATTTAACAACTTGTTGGATAGTATATCATGTATAAACTCATCACAAATATAGCTGGGTTGAGTTGCTCTGTGCTCACCCATCTGCTCCGACATGCTCCACATTCTATTGCAGTCTCCCATTTGTATTTGACAAAGCGTGAATGAAATGGAAACATGTTACTTCCCAAGAGTAAATACAATGCACCTGATTTATTTATTTTAGCCTGATTAATAAAAAAGTGATGTTAATCTCGGTTTCAGAAAGGTTCTGAGAGGAGGGATTAATTAAAGAAAGGATGGAGGGCCCAGTGAAGCATGAAGCATTTACATTAGTCTTTTCTGCTAATCATTCAAAATGATAATCTCTAGGGTCTGAAGGATATGAGCGAGTGCAATATTTTAAATGATGTCATTAATTGTGCTGGCTTTGATATGGAATGAGATGGGTATTTACTCGGTCTCATCAAATGATGTTTCAGAAAGGGAGTGTTCTCAGTATTGATGTTTCTTTAATGACGATCATTATGCCAGGCCTCCTATGAAGTCAAGCCAAGCTTGATAAATCTTTGTTTAATATGAGCTCTTGTTTTGTTCAAATATGTCAAAACACACACAAAAATTGTTTATTCTACCTCGGTAATAGTGCAAATTGCGTCTGCTTTGGTTGACGTGTTCATATGACCAAGGTAACTTTCATATATCTCGCGTTTCACCTTGTTTACCTGGGCTGTTGGACAGTGATAGTTTTGATTTTTAAAGGTCTTGTTCCTTGCCATAAAATCCAGGACTCTGGGTTATGAAAGTATGATTAATTTTGGAAAATGATATTGAACACTGTTGTTTGATGTCATAATGGCCCCCATGTGTTCATCAATCTTCTTTACTTTGTAATTATTATATTCCCCAGACATATTCTGGAATCTAATGGAGATTTATTTCACGATGTAAAATGTTATCTATTTTCAGTGGGTGTGGTTCCGGTCAGTTTTGACATGCCAACTTTCACAGAGCTGGAGGCGGAACATCCTGAGCTTCTCCCTGGTGGACGGTGGCGCCCCCTACAATGTAAACCGCGCCATCGTGTGGCAATTATCATTCCATACAGAGACAGACAGCAGCACTTAAGAATCTTTCTGGCTCATATTCATCCATTCCTTCAAAAACAACTCATAGAATACACCATATTTATACTCGAACAGGTAAGTAACACAAGTTGACAGGTGACAGTGCATGCTAATTTGAACATATTATCCATAAAATTATGATTTTTTTTAAAAATTAAACATAATCTTTGATGATGTGTATATTTGAATAAATCGATATTTGCAGAATAATCATACTCGATTCAACCGTGCCATGTTGTTCAACATTGGTTTTGTGGAAGCCAATAAGTTGCGGAAGTATGACTGCGCCATCTTCCATGATGTGGACCTTCTGCCTGAGGACGACCGCAACCTGTACACGTGCCCCGATATGCCAAGACACATGTCCGCCGCCGTAGATACCTTTGCTTACAGGTGAATGACCAATTTGTCATTATTTATTGACAAACAAACAAAAAGTTTCCCAACCAAAGCCGGTTATGCTCTGATTGATGTGGAAGAAATGTACATCTTTAGAGTAGAGTAAATTATCTTATTTTGTCTATGTATGTAGGTTTTTTATATTTTCCAAATTCACATGAAGTAACAGTTTCATTTCTTGTTTATAGGTTGCCCTATGCTGGGATATTTGGAGGGGTGGCGGCTATCAAAAATTCCCAGTTCATCCAAGTAAATGGCTTTTCAAATATGTTCTTTGGTTGGGGAGGCGAGGATGACGACATGTACAACAGGTAAATTCAGGTGCTGCCACCTGGTTATTATCAGTATATTTCAAATGACTTTTTGTTCTGAAAGATGAATGTGACTGAGACATATACTTAAAGCTAAAGCACTGTTTATTTTATCTCAAATAGACAAATGATATTCAAATAAACAAGTTCACTTTTAGCTGTGCTGACGGAACATAATATTAAGCATAATATTGATAGCAAATCATTTATGGCCACATGTTGATTCTATGCAAGAAACGTGTTTCTATGCAAGCCACGTGATCACCATTTTACGGATATCCGGTATCTACAGGCGGAAGTGACCCATGGGCATAAATAACAATACCACTATATCGGTCTTTTCTGGGACGTATATAACTACAAAATCTGTGTACATCATTTGATAAAAGACTTCCACCTGCATTCAAGAGTCATTTTAACTCGTTTTAAAATTCAGCTCAGAAAGAAAGTATTTCAAAGATTAATGGCAACTCATTTTTTGTTATTTTTATTTGACAGAATACAATATCATGGACTAAAAATTCGAAGATATCCTATGCATATAGCTCGGTATAAAATGATACGACACATGAAGGAAAATCCAAGTCCTGAACGGTATGTTTGCTTCTCTTGTTTTCTTAATATCACATGAAAAAGTTATTATCCGTTATCTGGTGAATGTCTTTCAAAATTGTTAATTTGCTTACAACTCACTTAACATTATGCAAAATGAAAAAGTCAGTTATCATTTAAGACTAATATATCAAATACAAATTGCAATATGCGATAAAAACTGCACATTGAATGAATATGAGAAATCAAATATATATCACTCAAAATGGGTATGTTGAATATCACTCAAAATGGGTATGTTGAATATCACTCAAAATGGACAAGTTTGATATCACTCAAAATTCAAAGCACCCAAAATCGAATATATTACAAAATTTGAAAAACTAGACCAAATATATATTAATGCAGAGTACAAATGGATTTAACAGTCATGGATTGTTCATTTGTAGGTTTAAGTATCTCAACACGGGCAAGATGAGGTTTCGGAGTGATGGATTGCAAGACCTACGCTACAAAGTGACAGATATTCAAGAAAACAGGCTGTGTACCACAATATCCGTCAATATTGACGAGTCAGAGGTACTGAGAGGGCATTTGGTAGATGAGGTACCGAAGGGTTTGCAGGATGCAACACGAGATGACGGTTCATCTGTGTACATTATAAAGAACGCAGCAGACATGCGCAATCTTGATCCATACATTCTGGAACAAATCAGAAGGAAAAAGCAAACATTAAGAAACAAATGGAAGCATGAAACACTGAACGAGATGAGGAGAGATGCAGAGGCGAAAATATATAAACACGAATATGCAAGGAGGAAATCCAAAGGGGAAATGGGAAATAGAGGCCCAGATGGGGGATTTACAATTCTAGGTTCACATGATTATGACAGAGCAAAAAATAAAAGTATTATTTTAGAAAAAGCTATGCAGAGGTTACTTAGTTACACATAACGAAGGAGATGATATGATATTTGAAGAAATGATATTTTGTATAAATAGACAATTGCTCAAACAGATGTAAAACAGCATGCCATGACGCAAGAAACCCCCAACCCAAGAGTGCATGAAAATGGATGGCATGATTTGTACAACACAGGGACATTTATGTCTGTTAACATCCTATCTCCTGGAGCACAAGGGTATTGCAAATGATGGAGTAAATGCATGTATTGTTCTAAAATCTGAATGTTATGATGAAATTGTGTATGGTTCACTTACTGCTTCCAGTGTTGAAATATTTTTTTTATTTACAACGGATGTGACCAATGAATATTCGCCATTCCCGATTGCGCTGAGATAAGAACGTTTCCTAATAGGATCTGCCCTCTCTATATGATAGATCTCGCACACAATGTATTTTATTATTTATCTTCACTGTTTTGATCGTAACTGGTATTTGAATCTTCACGTAGATATGACATGTTACGACAGAAATGATGTTTTATTTAATGAGAAATGTAGTTAGATGTTTGAGATGTTATTATTCACTCTGTACTGGTGTCCTTAGTTTACATACATGTAAGAACAGTAATTATTGGTTGGTTTTAACCATGCATATTTATTCGCCTTCATATTTGGTATTCTTCGGAGATCTGAAAAGATGCTCTGAAGGTGGCGCCACATGACAGCATTTATTGATCTGGTGGTGTAGTCACTGAAAGGTTGTATTGTTCCACTTCTCGTCTACAATAATGTTAAAGAATGCAGGTGTATCATGCCCCAGGATGCATATGATTTTGCGAAAGTACATATACTTCATTTGAGGCTCAACATAAACATTAAAAAACATTAAAAAGGCCTTATTACGCTGATCAAAGGCGTTGGTGAGAATGACTGTTTAATGGGATTAAGGTTGGAGGATTGAGTTTGGAGGATTGAGGTTGGAGGATTGAGGTTGGAGGATTGAGGTTGGAGGATTGAGGTTGGAGGATTGAGGTTGGAGGATTGAGGTTGGACGAGAAAACTGGTTTAAATGGGTGGAGAGTGAAAGAGATTAAGTAAAGACTGGTTTAATAGGGTGTGATTGGGCTACTTAAATGGATTAATGTTGGACCACTTTAATGGGAAGCCAAGAAAAGCAAGTTGCACTGGTGAAATGGGGAAGAGGAAGGGTCAAGATGGGCCGCTTTAACAAGGGACTTGCTTTGAGGGTTGGAGAGATACAGGTTCAGGAAAGATGAATAGATTACCACTAGTCCTACATTTATTAATTTTAATCTGTGATTCCCAAGACTGCTGACCTTTTCTTGTATACAATAGGACATGGATGACGGAAACAAATTCCCTTTGGGCAACACAGACAATAAAAGTGACTTTATAATTGGGGATAAACTTGCCATAAAGAATAAATATTTTCTATATGAAACCATTTTAATGTTCCAATTATTTAATTGTTGAGGTTATAAAATAATTCCTTGCAAATCTGAAGATGAAAGGATTAAGCCTTTATTTTAAATTAGTTCATGTTCACATTGGAAAGTGTAGAGGAGTTCTTTTACATTGAGGATGCTCGATTGTGATAATAGAGGTGTCAGGTGTTTATCAATTACTGACCATTCAAAGAGAAAATAGGGGAAAATGTCCTGATTGAAATAGGACAGGTGTTAACTTTAATATATTTACTGTTATACAAACGATAAAGAGATTTGTGACATCAGGAAATCAAATGGCCTATTGTTTAAACTGGATAAAATTAACTATTGTTTAAAGTGGATAAAATTAACTTACAGACGCCCCTTCACTATTGAAAGACAATTACTGTCTCGAACTGAAAAACTGAAGAGTGGAAAAAAGACTGCTGTATTGTAAATATAAAAAGTAAACTATTTTATTACCTCTTTCTTTTCTCGTTTTAATTCCAAAGTCCAAAACGTCATATTCATGCAACAAAGATATTATTTGCAATCAACATGTCACAAAAATGCTCATTTTATGCCGTTGCCTTTTATTTGTTGGTATGTAGATCAGAAGTTTATACGGCAATATATAAATACATGCTTGGAGTCATGAAGGACAGCAACAGTTCGTTTTTGTTTCGGAAGATATACACCAGATGGCACTCGCATATTTGCGCAGGTCGTATTGTTCTCCATGATTTTTCAATGATGTCCAAGTAAATGGTCAGATCTCATTTGAACCAGCCTGTCCAGAGTTCAGCAGGTGCCATTATCGTTTACTTTTCTGTAATTTGGCGACGAGATCAGCTTCGCGTTTGAGTTGGCACATGACGCATGTGGTACAGCAGGCCGTGGTGCAGCAGTCATTAAGGATGGATCCCTAAAATATGATAAGATCAAATTTAAAAGTAGTTCCTTATATCCCTATTCCTCAAATACATTACATAATTATAATATTAATTGTTTCTCAACATGCAACGTCTGCAACGAGGGTTATACTTCAAACAACAAATTGTAAAGAGATGGAATGCTTCAAAAATCGCTCAAGATAAATTTCCATCACCTTTATGCCTTCTTCAATGCGTAGTTTAAGTCTCAGGGCATAGAGGGCGCCAGGTACACAGAGAGGCATAAAACATCCTTCTCCCATGCGATCTGATATGTAGCACATGAAACAAGCAGCGCAGAACAACACCCCACAACCTGCAAGTACAGAGAGCATACAAATAGTGACCCTATTCCTTGCAAGTAAAATACACAGTAACCATACAATCTTCAAGTACAGAGTGACACATAGTGAGCACATCACAGAGCACATAGAAACAGATAGCATAATATAGTGAGCATATTCCCTGCAAGTACAGACAGCATGCAGTGCCCATATACCTGCCCATATAGTGACAATATACACTGCAAGTACAGAGAGCACACACAGTGACAATATACACTGCAAGTACAGACAACATACACCGTGACCATATACCCTGCAAGTATACTGCAAGTACAGTGAGCACACAGTGACCATATACACTGCAAGTACAGAGAGCACACACAGTGACCATATGCCCTGCAAGTACAGAGAGCACACACAGTGACCATATGCCCTGCAAGTACAGAGAGCACACACAGTGACCATATACACTGCAAGTACAGACAACATACACCATGACCATATACCCTGCAAGTATACTGCAAGTACAGTGAGCACACAGTGACCATATACACTGCAAGTACAGAGAGCACACACAGTGACCATATGCCCTGCAAGTACAGAGAGCACACACAGTGACCATATGCCCTGCAAGTACAGAGAGCACACACAGTGACCATATACACTGCAAGTACAGAGAGCACACACAGTGACCATATACCCTGCAAGTACAGACATCATACAGTGACCATATACACTGCAAGTACAGACAGCATACAGTGACCATATACACTGCAAGTACAGACAGCACACACAGTGACCATATACCCTGCAAGTACAGACAGCATACACAGTGACCATATACACTGCAAGTACAGACAGCACACACAGTGACCATATACACTGCAAGTACAGAGAACATACACCATGACCACATACACCATGACCATGACCATATACCCTGCAAGTATACTGCAAGTACAGTGAGCACACAGTGACCATATACTCTGCAAGTACAGAGAGCACACACAGTGACCATATATTCTGCAAGTACAGACAGCATACAGTGACCATATACCCTGCAAGTACAGACAGCGTACAGTGACCATATACCCTGCAAGTACAGACAGCACAGTGACCATATACCCTGCAAGTACAGACAGCACAGTGACCATATACTCTGCAAGTACAGACAGCATACAGTGACCATATACACTGCAAGTACAGACAGCACACACAGTGACCATATACCCTGCAAGTACAGACAGCACACACAGTGACCATATACACTGCAAGTACAGAGAGCACACACAGTGACCATATACACTGCAAGTACAGAGAGCACACAGTGACCATATACACTGCAAGTACAGAGAGCACACAGTGACCATATACACTGCAAGTACAGAGAGCACACACAGTGACCATATACACTACAAGTACAGAAAACACACACAGTGACCATATACACTGCAAGTACAGAGAGCACACAGTGACCATACTATATACCCTGCAAGTACAGAGAGCACACACACCACAGTGATACGTACACATGTCGTGAAACCAATTAAAATCTACATATTTCTAAGAAATGTTCTATCAAAATTGAACTTAAAAGTTATTTAAGCAATCAAACGTTCAAAACCAAACCAAAAATAATGTTTCAAAATTGACAACTGCTTTGGCCTATTTACAACTGCTTTGGCCTATTTCCAACTGCTTTGGCCTATTTCCAACTGCTTTGGCCTATTTCCAACTGCTTTGGCCTATTTCCAACTGCTTTGGCCTATTTACAACTGCTTTGGCCTATTTCGTTACAATAAATAGAACTGTTTATGGCTATAATATCAAGGAGAGTGATACTCACAGGTTTGGATATCATCCATGCACCCGAAGAGCCCGGCATGCCACTCCCGACCCAGCTGGAGCCTCCCGCCGCCGCTACCCCCGCCGCCGCCGCCGTCACCGCCCTGACCGTTTATCACGATGTTCGTGCTGTTTTGCATGGAATTTGTGGCTGTCTATGAAACCGAGGTAAAAACAGTTGATAATGTTTAGTAATTCTATTTTGGTCAGGAAAAATAAAGCTCATCTCCTACGTTTGAGTAAAAAATATGTTCCAGAACACACCACCATGAAACCAATCTTGGAGGCACCCCTAAACGTCCCCCCACTAAGCACATTGTGTTTGATACCAGGCTCTGCAAGTTGACATCATGATTGTATGAGAAATCAATTGTTCACTTCCTACTCTGCATTTCAGAGGTAGTATCCAATTAATACATCTGCAGTCATTGTCCTATATACGCACATTTATACCTTTGGTGCCAGGGACTGATATGATAGAGATATGATATATGATACTTTTCCAATATATATATACATATGTTTCATATACTTCTCTATCATATCAGTAATTGAATACTACCTATGTAATTCAGAGTAAGTGTGCCAAGATATTTGTAATTCTTGTTCCTAATTATGTGCCACGCATATCTGGATCCTTGTTAATATGTTATTCTGAGATATCGAGATGGCACATTGATAACAAGAAATTTATGAAAAGCAAGAATTATCCCTTTCCTCATGTCTAGGTTCATGTATGGACCTAAATAACGTGTATATGTGTTCTGGAGAGAGAGAATGTTAAACATATATATCTTTTTCCCAATTGTTAAAGGAAAAGGGTCATATTTTGAAGGAGATATTGATTGCTTCCTGGAGCACGTTGAAGATACTCTCATCAAAGCAAGAATATTCATCCTGTGCAAGGTATTTCTTATTTTTGACCCTGACCGGGAAATCACTGAGTCGGCGCTTACTAGAAAGATTTTGAAATTGCTCCGGTTTTAAATCTATCGGTGGGAAGTCTGATAGCTTCGTTGAGTTAACGTAATGGTAAATATTTGATTTTCAATCACAATTATTGCCCCACAACAAGCTAAAATTTATTATGTCTATGTGATATTGCTAAAATTTATCATGTCTATGTGATATTGCAAATATATGATCCCAAGTCATTCTTCAAAAGAATTGGGGTATTGAGTCCCGATGGCAGGTTTCTGTCCCACCTGAGATAGCCAAATCCAATGTTAAAACAAAAAAATTCTGAACTGCACTGGTTGTCCTTTTGTCACATATAGAAATGTTTGGTGCGTGCAAGGTTCATGCAGGGGACTTTTGTTTGTTTGTTTGTTTGTTCTAATAAATTTGTGGTTCTCAATTTTGGACCAACCTGGTTCCTTGTACCAAAAAGAATTGATTGCTTATAACAATATTTAAACTCAGATACTTGCATTTTGGGATTGCCCTTGGGGTACGAGTTGATAGCCTGGGTAGGGTTGTGCCATGGGCTGGGTCATGACATACTGTGGGGGTGGTGGGGCTTGGTGGTGGGATGGATGGTGGGAAGGGTGGTGGGAAGGGTGGGGTTGATGATGCTGCATGCTGGTACCACACTCTACAAATATATAAACACACTAACTTAAACAAACGCATCGAACAACAATCTTCATGATCTAATTTTTTCAAGAGAAAATTTGGAGCATGTGCAATTTTCGATATTGTCTTTAGCGAGTTGATAACAAATTTAAAGTTTTCTATTAAGAAGTAGAGGTAGAATTTGTAGTAACTTATAAGGAGAATCTGTCAGACTCTTGTCATTATCAGTCACTAATATTTAATGATAAAACCTTTGTAATACAAACAGATCAAATCAGACTCACCTTTCTGTTGGTTGCGTTCGACCTGCCTTAACTGTCAACTGTGACAGGCTAGTTTCTGCATTTCCCGCCAATCTGTCAAGTGTCAAGCACGCAGAGTCACACCTCCCGATCCATTGTTTTGTTATATATTTCAAATGACAATAGATAAGGGAAGGAAAGTACAGTCAGTAATCTACATGCGAGTTTCTCACTTCTAAGCTCACATGTATTTGGGATTTGTTTTGTTAGACAAGACCGCCGCCTGAGTTTGAAATTGTTCAGACATCAGACATTTGCAGGCTTACCCCATGTTGATAGCTCCTGAGAACATCTGGATATGTTATTTTTGGGGACCAATTTAAATATTTTATAGAGATAAATAATTAAACAACTGAGAAAAAATGTTATTTGACAACAGGGTCATTTGGGGCACCTACCGATAGTCTGGTATATCATAAATAATATCTCCATAAATTGGTAGGTAGATGATTTCTAAGGCATGCAGCTGGTGTAATTGTGAAATGGTGTTTTTACGTCCCTTTCAGGAATAATGGCCATATCATCTCATATCATACCTTTTAACATATAAAATTATGTTCTTTGGGAGGCGAACCCGCCACCTCCTGTCCTCCACTGTCAAAACCAGGAAAGGCACAGGTTCACAAATACAAATACAAATACAAATACAAAAAAGTTTATTTAAAGTCATTTGGTTAACAATAAACATTAGCTAAAAGCTATTGCATGACTGGTACAATATATACACTATAGGCAGCATTAAAAGAATAAAACATTAAAATAATCATTTATAACAGATGCATGGAGCATCCCATGCTTTCAGTCTGTTCTTAAACTCATTGATGCTCATTACATTTTTGATGGCTGGAGGCATGTCATTCCAAAGTTTAGCTCCTAAATATCCAAATGATCTACATCCATATCTTACAGTTCTGAATTTCTTTCTTCATTGCTTTAATTTTTTACATGAATTTGATAAATTTCTAGATTGGAAAAAAATCTGTCCACAAGTCAATAATATATCAGTCATTAAACATTATGACTTTTATGGAAGAAAGTTTTGCTGTGACTTTTTTTTTTACTTGATTTTAAAGTATTCTCACTGTTGCGAGCAGGCCGTACGGATGAGATGCAAAGTGGAAAATTTCCAAAATTTTGTCTGTCCACTTGTACGTTTTTGTACACTTTTGTGCACAAGTTGAAAACAGCAAGTGTACAGGACTAAAGCGAACAACACGAATGGTCACTGATACAGGACTAAAGTAATCAGAAGGAAACATGACCAGAAAAAGTACAAAATATGGAGATGCAGAAACAAAAAAAGACAGATGCAGTGCTGACGGACATGAACATGAACTAGAAGCTGAACATGAACTACAAGCTGAACATGAATAAGAAGTTGAACTTGAATAAGAAGCTGAATATGAATTGGAAGCTGAACATGAATAAGAAGCTGAAAATTAATAAGAAGCTGAGCATGAATGAGAAGCTGAACATGAATTAGAAGCTGAACATGAATTAGAAGCTGAATATGAATGAGAAGCTGAACATGAATAAGAAGCTGAATATGAATAAGAAGCTGAACATGAATAAGAAGCTGAACATGAATAAGAAGCTCTTCATGAATAAGAAGCTGAACATGAATTAGAAGCTGAATATGAATAAAAAGCTGAACATGAATAAGAGGTTGAACATGAATAAGAAGCTGAACATGAATTAGAAGCTGAACATGAATAAGAAGCTGAATATGAATTAGAAGTTGAACTTGAATAAGGAGCTGCATATGAAGTAGAAGCTGGACACGAATTAGAAGCTGAACATGAATAAGAAGCTGAACATGAATTAGAAACTGAACATGAATAAGAAGTTGAACATGAATAAGAAGTTGAACTTGAATAAGAAGTTGAACATGAATTAGAAGCTGAACATGAATAAGAAGCTGAATATGAATTAGAAGTTGAACTTGAATAAGAAGCTGCATATGAAGTAGAAGCTGGACACGAATTAGAAGCTGAACATGAATAATAAGCTGAACATGAATTAAAAGCTTAATATGAATAAAAAGTTGAACATGAATTAGAAGCTGAATCTGAATTAAAAGCTGAACATGAGAATAAGAAGCTGAATATGAATTAGAAGTTGAACTTGAATAAGAAGTTGCATATGAATTAGAAGCTGAACATGAATAAGAAGCTGAACATGAATAAGAAGCTGAACATGAATAGGAAGCTGAATATGAATAAGAATCTGAACATGAATAAGAAGCTGAACATGAATAAGAAGTTGAACATGAATAAGAAGCTGAACATGAATAAGAAGCTGAACATGAATTAGAAGTTGAACATGAATAAGAAGTTGAACATGAATAAGAAGTTGAACATGAATAAGAAGTTGAACATGAATTAGAAGCTGAACATGAATAAGAAGCTGAACATGAATAAGAAGCTGAACATGAATAAGAAGTTAAACTTGAATAAGAAGTTGAACATGAATAAGAAGTTGAACTTGAATAAGAAGTTGAACATGAATTAGAAGCTGAACATGAATAAGAAGCTGAATATGAATTAGAAGTTGAACTTGAATAAGAAGCTGCATATGAAGTAGAAGCTGGACACGAATTAGAAGCTGAACATGAATAATAAGCTGAACATGAATTAAAAGCTTAATATGAATAAAAAGTTGAACATGAATTAGAAGCTGAATCTGAATTAAAAGCTGAACATGAGAATAAGAAGCTGAATATGAATTAGAAGTTGAACTTGAATAAGAAGTTGCATATGAATTAGAAGCTGAACATGAATAAGAAGCTGAACATGAATAAGAAGCTGAACATGAATAGGAAGCTGAACATGAATAAGAATCTGAACATGAATAAGAAGCTGAACATGAATAAGAAGTTGAAAATGAATTAGAAGCTGAACATGAATTAGAAGCTGAACATGAATAAGAAGTTGAACTTGAATAAGAAGCTGAACATGAATTAAAAGCTGAACATGAATTAAAAGCTGAACATGAATTAGAAGCTGAACATGAATTAAAAGCTGAACATGAATTAAAAGCTGAACATGAATTAAAAGCTGACTTCTGAACTCATTACAAACGCCAAATGTTCCCGTCCGCTTTCATCAGCACCAACATAAACTTAATATAAAAAGGTCAGACAGTGACCTACACTGTTAGAGACATTGGTTACTCATTATAACCAATTATTGGACAGAAAAAGTAAATCATGGTTTAAAGACCAACATAACCCCCATTTCAAACCCCAATCATTTAATCCTTGTTAGTAGCCCTTTTCAGCCCATCCAGTTGTAAACCTAAGACCCCCTTGTATTTTCGAGTGTTTTACTTCAAAATCAGACATTTCCCTATTACTGATCACATGGCCTATCTGCAATTCACAATCCGGCCTTCTCAATTTTTATCGTAAATTATGAAATCATGGTTGAAACAAGTCTCAAAATGACTGCAATTGAAGACGGTCTGCCCTTTGAAGAAAAAATAATGAACCTTTCTTATTACTTGCTGTGATCAGCATAAGGGATGAAGGTGTCATGGCTGCCATAAAACATGTTTGAATTATTTGTAATTGTCAAGAACTTTGAATTTTGATCTAAATAGCTTAACATGATATGTTATATTTTTTTTTATAAAATAGCCAATAAATTTTATATTTTGTAATCCTCAAACTTGTACCATACAAAAGGTCAAGATTAATTTTCTACTGAAAAGGTCAGCTTTTATCATAAGTGTGAAGGCACAACATCTTTCTTAACCACAATTTGAAATGGCCAGGTGACCTAAATATAAATGTGTACTGTGTTTCTGATAGACAATGATAATGTGATAGTTTTGGATTTAATTAACCACATTTTTGCTGTAATTTGTAATGAATTTCTAACTTGTTTATGATTGGCTGGTACTACTATAATCCCTTGACAAGATGACTGTCACCAAGAAAAAAATGATCATAAGTTCTGAAAATTTGACAAAAGCAAAAGTATTAAAATTATATCTCAAAATCTTCTTTTTGTGCATTATATGTATTCATATTGATGATTTTAATTGCTAATCCACAATTTGTGAAGGTTTCCTTCGCTGTTAATGTACAATAAAAACACTTTAGAAGACACCTGTTCTATATTTATATTTTCCTTAAAATTTCTATTCCCACGCCCTTCCAGTGACTTTTCGGAGGTATGAAGTCACGAAGCATTGACCTTTATTTCTGACTAGAGACACAAATGAACCATCGCCCACTTCCACCCACTCACTCGATCTGCATAAAAATATCCATAAACAAATAAGAATAAATTACAAATATATAATAGAAATTGGTGGTCTAAATTTTGACCTTTCATTCACAGACATTTTCATCGTGACAGTTTCACAGAAATATAATTCAAAAATAGAAACTGTTAAGGTTGTGCTTCAATGATTTTCAACACTCCAGTTTTCTTCAAGACCTTTAAATTTATAGATTGTCATTAGTTTCAATTGAACAGCTGTGCTCTTTACACATATATCCATCAAATGCCACTCACAAAAAAACAAGGAGTGCCCATTTTTTGTGCAAAAAATACCCCTGCAATCTCTCAGTCGAAATTCCAATACGGAAAATATGAGCGTGAAGTTCGTTTGATATTGGATATCTAATATTTGATACAATAGCTCTTTAGAAAATACAGGTGTTTTCTAAATTTCAGAACAAAATATCTCACGTCTATGAAAATCTAATATAATGAAAATTGGAATTACTAGTTTGAGACATAAATATGAAAATATCTTTCTGAAACTGATTTTCAAAAATATTATGTCACGAAATTTTGATCTGCCATGATATATTCTGATGACAATCTTCTGTCTCAATCAGAATTGTTTATCATAGGAAATGAAGATTTTTTTAATATACCATTTTGGAATATATATCACTTTGTGAACAGATCTTTCCCCCGGATCTTCCCTCACAAGCAATATGCCAAATTCCCAAAAGATTATGCAGATTATCATTGAACAGTATATGTAGGGCGAAATAATATGATGCGTTATTCCCTGAAGAGAAAATACTATAAAGGACGGGACAATCTTTGTTATAGGAGCAACAAGGGAGATTTCAAAATTGAATTGGGGGATAATGGCGAATGTAGCCGCATTTAAATTTACCTTATTGTTTTAGAGATGGTCGATAATGATAATTTTTTTCTGTTGATTAGAATGTTCCTTAAGGTCTTGTGAGTTGTTATTTTAGATTTGGCTCTTCTTGGACATTGATGACCATAAATGGCCACGGGCCGTGGCGCAGTTGGTTAGAGCGCCAGCTTAGCACCAGTTCCTCTGTGGTGATCTAAAGGTTGTGGGTTCAATCCCCGGCTATGCCGAGATTGAAATCATGATTCAATTTCCCATATGAGCTGAGGCCTGTGCCAGAGGGTTAACCCGTTGTCCTTGTAAATCTGTGACTGGGTGGGTTGTCATGTCAAGGACCTGCGACATGACAATTCAGTGAGGCAGCGCTATATCTGCTACAAGTAGGTCTAATCACAAAATGACTGAAATAATGCTGAAAGTGATGTAAAATCCCAAACAAACAAACGACCATGAACCAAGGGGCTCTTATATACGAGAGTAATGGACCAATTTTGAAATGTGTGGGTCCTTAGGTTTTTAATACCATCAACTGACCATAAAACATTCAATGTTCAGAAAATGAGTATATATCGGTGGTATTTATATTGCTGAATTGTATCTTCTTTCTCCACCATTGCTAGACTCAGCCTGGGACACAAGTGGTGTGGCCAACAATCAATTCATTGACACATTTTAGCTTCAGATATTTTTTGAAAGGCAAGTCTTTCTGACAACTTATGTTGTCCGCAGGTCTTATGTTGTTCGCAGGTCTCTTGTCGTCTGCTGTTTAATAATTCAGCACCGATTTTAAAATTCCTTTCCATCTTATAATTTGTTTCAACTATTGTAACTGCATTGTCTTTACCCAACGCCCAATTGTACTATAGTTATTATTTTTGTCTGTCTATTTCAACTAAGAACGACGAATCTTGATAATACTGGAGTACTTTTGAGGTCTTCAGAACCGGAGAAGCCTTTATGGACTGAACCTCTTTTTGATTGCAGCACCAATGTTTATTCACAACCAGCGATCACTATGGAGGTAATTAGTCATGCATGAGGGATGCTAAATAGGGAAGGTTGTGAAATCACCGCCTGGGGTGACTCTGCTTTCAGTTTAACATCGACTTACCAAGTAAAATACATTAAAAACTGGCCTCTCTGAATTAGAGAAGAAAAACAAGTTTAATCTCTTTCATTTAGAGGTAGACAATACAAAGATATGCTGAGCAAGAAGGTTCAGACAGCTTGTATAGTTTCCATTTTACCAATGCAACATGATTTGAAGGCGTTTTTCTTTGGCTGGAATAACAAATCATGTCCTCCCAACTGAAATCTTATGACGTAATCTAGATATCTGAATGAAATAACAACATCGTGTAGGTGAGAAGTCCTTGATGTGAAGATTGTTGATTTGCTATCAACATCTACAGTCCTATAAAACACGATTACTGAGCTATGTTGGAGTCTAAATTCACCCTTTAAAGATTGAACATGTATATTATTCAGTTTTATGTTACCTTTTTCTTTTACATGATTTAGCGATCGTTGTCAATGATATACCCACCTTACAATTTGCCATCTCCTGTTATGTCACTGTTTGTCTCCTGTTTTTCATATTACTGGGAAATTTAATTCACATATTTGATTTTGAATATATATTGGTAATCTTACATATGATCAATTAGTAGTCTAAATTTTTTATAAATATATATATACACACACACATATATACATATATTATATTAATTATATTAAATTTAGTTATATATATATATATTTAACCAAGAGTCTGTGTTCGATACAACTATGACAGTCTGTATTTGATATAGCCATGACAGTTGTTATTTGATATAACCATGACAGTCTGTATTTCATATAAACATGACAGTCTGTATTTTACATAATCATCACTCCCTGTATTTGATAAAAAAAACAGTATGAAAAACACACATAATTGACATACAATGAGTATAAAGAATAATTCTTTGACAAGATTCTCCTTTCAAATTATATCTATGAGACTAAAATGTAATTGGAAACTTCGTGCGCAAAGTAATATCATATTTTTCATTCTGCATTATATCTGTAGTAGTGTTCAATCTTCTCACTCACTACTTTTGCTGTTCGTTGTTGGAAACATCACGGGCACCTTAACGTATCACGATCGTGCCATGCAATGTACACAGCCCTGGGTATTTTTGGAGATGTTATGCAAGAGTCGGCGTATATAAGGTACCCTGTGGTACAGACCAGGGAGACATCGCCTCGGTGACCACAGGTGCCACACTTCCTTCGATACCCTACTCCTGTTGAGACGGAACTGCAGAAATGAAAAGGTAACCTATATTTGTAAAAATAATGTGGAAACAGTTTTAAATCTGAATGCATGGCAAAAGGCCCTTGACCACCATTTATACACTTTGATATTAAATGACAATTGTTTTGACTGATTTGATTGGATTTTAAAGCTCTCCATTTTAATTTATTTTGAAATCTTTAAGGATGAACATAGTGATTCACAATGCATGTATTCACGGTATTTCTGTGTTTGTTACTGCTAGATATTATGAAAACATTTCTAATGAAATTGATTTGGGATATGGCAAGGATCAGACAGAAGTTAATTTAAATAATAATTAATTAGATAACTATATAAAAAAGTCAAAGTGAACATGGCATTGCAGTAAAATCAATTATACAATCTAGTAACGCAAAGAACAGTTAAATATAAATGTACAGTAACGTCATATTCTGACCTCCTCAAATCTTTTATACCAGGCTGTGTAAGTATAGGCCAGAACTGTCCGTGTTGGTCAGTACTTGGAGACGACACCGAGTACAAGCTGTAGATATACTAAACAAAACTAAAGGGCAAATTCAGTGTAAACTTGTGGAATAGGAAAGCAGCGCGAATCAAACTTTGCAAGGGAAAATAGTTGGCGCTCCTTGGTTGATGCGCTTAAGCAATCCGCATGACCAAATTGGGGCGCTTTCTTTTTCAAATATCTGGTATAGAGAAAAAAATGTTAATGGCCACCAAGGAGATTTTTGGTGAAGAAGGGGGGGTTCAAATTTTGGTGAAATGGGATATTTTCGAAATTACTGTAAGCTTAATTATCAGTTTGTTCTGTGTCACTGTAAAAGTTTCTGACATAAGGAAATGCTACAAATGTTAGCTTTGGAAGTATCACTTCCAAAAGTTCACTCCCAATTGAAAAAAAATATATATTGTACCTCAAGATATTATAATATTACTCTCCATTGACTACTGCATTGACTACAGAGTAGTGAGTACTGAGAGGTCTTGCCCATAACAAGCTTCTTTTAGAAGCCAATCAACACCAAGTAAAATATGTTGTCGCATGTAATAACACAGCCATTGTCTTGGTGAGAAAGTGACTACAACAACAAATACATGTACAAGTACAACTCCGTCAACTGGTGGTTTGGACATGTGTGAAGTTTGTTACCTATTCACTTTTCACAGTTCATTGTTCAGGTTGTCGGCATGTTATATTTGCAATATTGTCTTCATAATTATCAGAACATATATGAAACAAGTGGAAAGAAACTAGTACAGGTCAATTCCAAGGTCACCAAATGTTGTATGGTGGTTGAGGGGTGTCCAAATATTTGTGACCTCCTGTGCTGGTTTTTTTCCGCTGGTTTCATATAATGTGTTGACAATTTAATTTTTTAGGATTTTCATTAATATAAAGTGCCAAAAAATACATCCCAGTGACATTTTGAAAACAATTTTACAGATATGACACGTCTACAACCTCATCTATCGATTTTGAAAAAAATCTGTTACTTATTCTCTTTTCACAGTTCATTTTACAAACTTCACACACATTTTGGTTAGAAAAATAGTGCACCTGATGTGTGTGCGTGTATAGGCCAATTGGGCGGGCACCTGTCTGTGCAGTATGCAATCGACCTTGCAGAATAGGTTGAGACAATGTCATGCCTATTGTGGCAGAGGTAGTATATGACTCTACCTCGCCATGCAGAGTATCAGAATATGTAACAGTTCTGTAATAAGTTCCTAACTTATTTAAACCTGTTTACAGAAAACCTGTCTGCACATGTCGTAAAGCATATATAAAAACAGGCATAGAATGTGTATACACATATACCCTCTCCAGTTCCCTTGACAATTAGTAAGTGGGGCCTTGTAGGTGCATGTCTTGCGATCCCTCACAGCTCTGGCAGGGCTCCAGTGTGATAGATTGTAATCACACTTTTCACGGATTGTGGTATGGCTTATCTACACTCTGTGCCAGTTAGCAGACGATAGCTGATTTCTTGCATTTCCCTGGGGTGTTGTATGGACAATGGAATATATACACCGCCCCCACTTTCTGAGTGGCAGAGCAATGGATCTTTCCAAATTCCTTTTGAATTTCCATTCCAGCACAAACATGGACCGCACTGATACACATTATGAAAATTAATTAATCCTGAATACCTACCTGTACATAACCCTGGGTCAAGCATACAGTCCGTCAAATCAGCATGTATTTATTCTAAAACAATATTATTCAACATATGTACATACTCTGCGTGGCGAGGTAGAGTCGCGTACTACCTCTACCACAAATGGCATAAAATGCGAATTTTATTCCTCACCTAAGCATACAATTACCATACAGCTCTGCAATTGGGTGGGTGGCTTTTGTACATACTCATGCACAAGGACAGAACTGAACACGTGTAAATGCCCATTTCATATGTCCTAAGGCAATTTAGAATGGATCATTTCTAATTTTTACATTGGTAATATCGGATTGGAAAAATATATCATTGATTTATAAATTTGTTTCTTTGTGATTTTTGCATCACTTTCTAAATTATTTCAGTCAATACGCCCCTCTCTTGAAAATTAATGTTCCATCCCCTGATTATTTTCTCTGCCTATTTTAGTATATGTGCCACCAACATCTTAATTCGTTAATCGTTTGTTCACTTTCTTCCTATATAACAATAACACCAACTTTTTTCTTATAACAATGACACAATTGGCAATGTGCAAAATATCCTGTGCCTATTGGCTGTTAAGAAGTAGCTTATACTGGTGTGGTCTCCCAGGTCTGACTCGAAAAGATATTCATGGCCCTCTACTTGCAGAGCCTGTTATAAACCCAGGACCTTCTCAGGAGAGTAGATATTTATTGTGCTTTGTTATGTTAGATTGGCTTCCATCTTGGAAGTGGGGTCCTTGTTATATGGGATATGGACGTAGGTGTGATGCATAATTCTTCAATGTATCTCTAGAAATTAGTATCCACTTGACATGTCTTCACTACATGGACATATAGTAAAACTCATGGAAAATGTTTTGGGAAAATTATTGAACTCATCAAATCGGTGTTTTTTATGTCTTTATAGGTTTGTTGTAAGTATGGTGGTGCTTATGCTGGCACAAGTCACTATGGGCTACCATTTCAAGTCAATAAAATATGCCAGACAACCATCCAAAGGACAACCACCCATGTCCAATGGACAGCTACCCGTGTCCAATGGGCAGCTACCCACATCCAATGGACAGCTACCTGCATCCAATGGACAGCTACCCGTGTCCAATGGACAGTTACCCGTGTCCAATGGGCAGCTACCCGCATCCAATGGACAGCTACCCGCATCCAATGGACAGCTACCCGCATCTAATGGACAGCTACCCACATCTAATGGACAGCTACCCGCATCCAATGGACAGCTACCCGCATCCAATGGACAGCTACCCGCATCCAATGGACAGCTACCCGCATCCAATGGACAGCTACCCACATCCAATGGACAGCTACCCGCATCCAATGGACAGCTACCCGCATCCAATGGACAGCTACCCGCATCCAATGGACAGCTACCCGCATCCGATGAAGCTGAACAACCCGCTGCATCCGATGAAGCTGAACAACCCGCTGCATCCGATGAGGCTGAACAACCCGCTGCATCCGATGAGGCTGAACAACCCGCTGCATCCGATGAGGCTGAACAACCCGCTGCATCCGATGAGGCTGAACAACCCGCTGCATCCGATGAGGCTGAACAACCCGCTGCATCCGATGAGGCTGAACAACCCGCTGCATCTGATGAGGCTGAACAACCCGCTGCATCCGATGAAGCTGATGACCAGACACCATCTGTTCCCCTGTACAGTGGTCTGAGTGATGATGAGCTTGAGCAGTTTGCTGACCGTACCAGTGGGGCTTGTGGGTCATACCTTACTCTCTCCGCCACAGAAGATGTAGTCACAATCAACACCAACAGTCTCCCTGACCATGAATGGGGATGTGTAAGTAATGCACCTGCAGTTTATCTGAAAATCAATCAAAATATATGATTATTGCATCAAAGGTCCTCTCACTATGGCTAGATGTAAAAGAATTGCATGAGCTACCACGATAAACAGAGAGTGAATAACAAAATAGTACATAAAGACTTTGATAATCGTTGAAGGAGTAACATAGACAGTCATGATATTCTGATGGACGTGTTTGTTGCAGGTGAATCCCAATAAACCATCTGAGCAGGAGGTCACTTATAGCTTGCCAAGGAACCCAGAATTTGACAGCAATGGACCATACTGTCTGAGTCCTGGGACTATTGCTGTTGGTATCAATGGTGTACCATTTTATAACCCTCTCACCTCCGAGGGACTCAATGCTGTTACTGGCTCATCAGGTTAGTAATATTTTGATATTCTGTTTATCCTGAAAATCATTTTAAAAAATCATGAATGTGTGAAGCAAATGAACATCAGGTTCAGGTTAACAAATACATACAAATTTGGAAACTCTTTGAATGCTTCGTTATTATATTTGAGTTATCGATTTCTCGATTAACTTGCCTTATATATTTGAGTTGGGCAATATAAATGACTGTCATGTTTGGAGATTGGAATTCACAGCAAATATCCAAGCAAAGCAATTGTAATTTTGAAATGAATAGATATATAAATTGTCTTATTTGTATTTGGGATAGAAATAAAAATTCTTATTTGTTCTGTGCATAGAAATAAAAATTGTCCTATTTTTATTTTGGCTAACAGAGGAGGAGTTTGACTGTTGTATTGGTCATGCCACAAATACTGGAGCCTACCATTACCATAAGCTTCCAGTCTCCTCCAGCTGTAACAACCCAATATTCAATGTGAATGACCAGAGTGAGCCCCAGCTAATAGGAGTAGCCCTGGATGGCTTCCCAATTTACGGGTATGTAACTCGGGTATAACCCTGGATGGCTTCCCAATTTACGGGTATGTAACTCGGGTATAACCCTGGATGGCTTCCCAATTTACGGGTATGTAACTCGGGTATAACCCTGTATGGCTTCCCAATCTGTGGGTATGTAACTCGGGTATAACCCTGGATGGCTACCACATCTACGGGTATGTAACTCGGGTATAACCCTGGATGGCTACCACATCTACGGGTATGTAACTCGGGTATAACCCTGTATGGCTACCATATCTACAGGTATGTAACTCGGGTATAACCCTGGATGGCTACCACATCTACGGATATGTAACTCGGGTATAACCCTGGATGGCTTCCCAATCTATGGGTATGTAACTCGGGTATAACCCTGTATGGCTTCCCAATTTACGGGTATGTAACTCGGGTATAACCCTGGATGGCTTCCCAATTTACGGGTATGTAACTCGGGTATAACCCTGGATGGCTACCACATCTATGGGTATGTAACTCGGGTATAACCCTGGATGGCTACCACATCTACGGGTATGTAACTTGGGTATAACCCTGGATGGCTTCCCAATCTATGGGTATGTAACTCGGGTATAACCCTGTATGGCTTCCCAATTTACGGGTATGTAACTCGGGTATAACCCTGGATGGCTTCCCAATTTACGGGTATGTAACTCGGGTATAACCCTGTATGGCTACCACGTCTACGGGTATGTAACTCGGGTATATCCCCGGATGGCTACCACATCTACAGGTATGTAACTCGGGTATAACCCTGTATGGCTACCATATCTACGGGTATGTAACTCAGGTATAACCCTGTATGGCTACCACATCTATGGGTATGTAACTCAGGTATAACCCTGTATGGCTACCACATCTACGGGTATGTAACTCAGGTATAACCCTGGGTGGCTACCACATCTACAGGTATGTAACTCGGGTATAACCCTGGGTGGCTACCACATCTACAGGTATGTAACTTGGGTATAACCCTGGATGGCTTCCCAATCTACGGGTATGTAACTCAGGTATAACCCTGGGTGGCTACCACATCTACAGGTATGTAACTCGGGTATAACCCTGGATGGCTACCACGTCTACGGGTATGTAACTTAGGTATAACCCTGGATGGCTACCACATCTACAGGTATGTAGTTCATATATAACCCGGAGTGGCTACCACATCGACGGGTATTTAACTCGGGTATAACCCTGTATGGCTACCACGTCTACGGGTATGTAACTCGGGTATAACCCTGGATGGCTACCACATCGACAGGTATGTAACTTAGGTAACCTGTATGGCTACCACGTCTACGGGTATGTAACTCGGGTATGGCTACCATATTTACGGGTATGTAACTCAGGTATAACCCTGGATGGCTTCCCAATTTACAGGTATGTAACTCTGGTATAACCCTGTATGGCTACCATATTTACGGGTATGTAACTCAGGTATAACCCTGGATGCCTTCCCAATTTACGGGTATGTAACTCAGGTATAACCCTGGATGGCTTCCCAATCTACGGGTATGTAACTCGGGTATAACCCTGGGTGGCTACCACATCTACAGGTAAGTAACTCGGTTATAACCCTGGATGGCTACCACGTCTACGGGTATGTAACTTAGGTATAACCCTGGATGGCTACCACATCTACAGGTATGTAGTTCATATATAACCCGGAGTGGCTACCACATCGACGGGTATTTAACTCGGGTATAACCCTGTATGGCTACCACGTCTACGGGTATGTAACTCGGGTATAACCCTGGATGGCTACCACATCGACAGGTATGTAACTTAGGTATAACCCTGGATGGCTACCACATCTACAGGTATGTAGTTCATATATAACCCGGAGTGGCTACCACATCTACCGGTATGGAACTCCGGTATAACCCTGGATGGCTACCACATCTACAGGTATTTAACTCAGGTATAACCCTGGATGGCTACCACATCTACAGGTATGTAGTTCATATATAACCCAGAGTGGCTACCATATCTACCGGTATGTAACTCGGGTATAACCCTGTATGGCTACCATATTTACGGGTATGTAACTCAGGTATAACCCTGTATGGCTACCATATTTACGGGTATGTAACTCAGGTATAACCCTGGATGGCTTCCCAATTTACAGGTATGTAACTCGGGTATAACCCTGTATGGCTACCATATTTACGGGTATGTAACTCAGGTATAACCCTGGATGCCTTCCCAATTTACGGGTATGTAACTCGGGTATAACCCTGGATGGCTACCACATCTACGGGTATGTAACTCGGGTATAACCCTGGATGGCTATCACATCTATGGGTGTGTAACTCACAAAATAGGCCGATTGTGGGTTGCCATCTTGCCTCACTGAAAACAACCTGCTGGAATTGAAGTCCACAAAAAAACTTAATATTGTGTCCATATAACTCGTGCGTGTGATGATCATTGGGTGTTTGGTATTGCAGACAGTGGGATAGTTTAGACACTTCAAGCCTGGATGAGTGTCACGGCACCACATTACCTGATGGGCGATATGCCTACGTGGCTGTGGAGGAACACTTTCCTTATATAATGGGATGCTACAAGGGAACCCCTTCTAACGGAAACCGGCAGTACACCTCATGCCCTGGTAAGTCGCTCTTTGGGAATTTACTCACAGGTAAAACTTGAAACTTGTTATGGGTTGTTCAGAGTTTTTTTTATTTAATTACTTCAAGCGAGACTCGCCTGTGACGATGATTGGATTGATACAAAAATTAAAATGTAAAAAAAAATGATAGAAAGTAAAGGACTTTCAGCCCACCAGAGAAATATCATATTTTTTGTGATGTCAAAAAAATATACATAGGAACATTATTTATTTTCAAAGGTATCAGATTTTAGGATGAGAATAGATGTGCATCCAATTGATACAAAAGATCTTCTGAGAAAGTAAAATATGAAGAGAGAATCAAGAATATAAAAAATTGAAATATCACAAACATATTAAAAATCGAAATTCTTTTTGTGTGCCCTCGACAATATGTTGCCAAACTACCGAAAGTATTTAGATCAGTTAAATGATAAGGATTCGTATCCGAAGAGTAAATCAAGATAAAGCATATATGAAGCTAATCGGATTTATATTACACATATAATGTATTCAATATATAAAGTATATAAAAGTCATAATGCATGTTAATCACGTTATATGGAGTTAAATAAATAATAATACACACAACATTCACAGCACATTCAATAGGATCACTTTTTTCTGCATGATGGATCTTTCATGTTTCTCTCATGTCCACTTTTAACGTTTGGATTTTAATTGTGTTTTAAGGCATGGCAACTGGCAAGGTGTGTGACTGCAACTGGGGAGTTTCTACGGAGGCTGAAGTGACAACTTATGACAAGAAGAGAACCCAGGCTGCAGCTGATGCTGAGGAGAATGTGGCGGAGATGCTTATCAGATTGCTCAAGGACCTGAGCAGCGGACGGTACAAGAGGTCCGCACGCTTCAGTCCCAGGTTCTACTTCATGAAGCGTGCTGAACTCGGAGACTGCTACAGTGACGTCTGTGGCTTCTCAGACATGGAATATTCAAATGAACAATGCAGTGGCGGAAGCGCACCAGCTGGTCAAGCCCCTAGCGGCCAAAAACCTCCACCCGGAAGAAAATAACTTGAAAAAAATCTTAGTGTTCTCAAATCACCACTCCCTGGCAACCCCTGCCACAGCCCGCCTGCTTGGTACCTTGGAATACTATACATCTGGTTTGCGCTCTCCTGTATTTGTGGTTTGCATTCTACTGTTAGATTATTAGGATAGGAATAGACATTTTGTAGCATTTTATTGAAATGAGATCCTTCATATGCTACTGCTTTTGTAGTTTATGGTGTGTTAATGAATATGTAGACATGATATTCTGTTTTAAATGAATCCTACAGTTTATTTTAATAATAATCCAATGAGGTCCGTACGCACTGTCGAGACAATGGTATGAGACAATGGCAATTATTTCGACCAATGAGAGAGCAGCTAACAAACGATTAAATAGAATGGCCATTGTAACAATGGCGGGAAGCGGCGATCACTACTTAGCCATCTTATGCGATGCTGTAATGTAGATTTCTCAGATCAACTGAGAAAAAATGTTAATTGACAACAGGGTCATTTGGGGTAGCTACGGATTTTCTAGTACACAATATTAATGTATCTGTAGTTTCCTATGTTATTAATAAATCTTTACCGTTATTTACATTCTTGTTTGTTCACTTTGATACCAATCACAAAGTAATGATTGGGACAGTCTACTATGGATATTTTGTAAAACGTTTAAGGCCAATTTTGAAATGTTTACATATATATAATCCATTAATAAGTTTGTCAGCAATTGGTTTTCAACATACAACCTCGCTCACATCGAACCACATTAAAGCCTTCATTAAATCAGATCTTCAAGCACTTCTATATTACATAATATATTTATACCCCAAACTGATAAAATATATATTTACCCACGATATTTACCCACGATATTTACCCACGATATTTACCCACGATATTTACCCACGATTTTTCCTCTTCATAAATTTAAATAGCCTAGCCAATTGCTGAAAAAATTCCCCCAATCTATTTTTAGTTTACCTATGAGAAAGTTTCAACCAATCTCTCCATAGGTTTTCAAGTCCAAAAATTCATTGGAATAAATCAATCAGTTATTGTGGTTATTGAGACTCCAAAGCTGCCGCCTTGACTTGGCCTGATTGGCAGTGTGTCTGAATTCTTAGCCATGCTTTTAACATCACTACTATGCTGAATTTCAGCATAGTAGTGATGAAATCTGATTTCAAGAAAGCTTTAAATAATATTTCAAATGTAGTCCGATACAGATCTATTAAAACCTTGTTTATGCCATTAAACTGAACTTATTAATGCATTGTGCATGCTGATTGAAAATTACATTGAAAAAATGTATTGGTATTGATAATGGTTATATTTGTATTGAGATATTAACCACAACCGTCCGCTATATGAGGTATGTCGTCGTGGCAACGCATTGTTTGACCTTGGAGTAATTACACAAATACTCAAAGGTTTTACATAATGGATTCGATTCTGTCATTGTTGCTGACTCTACATAATGCAAAATTATTCGTATATACATTTGAACAATGAAAAACATCATCTCATAATCACTTCAAATATATGAAAGATTCGATAATGTATGCTTCTTTATGCTTGGTTGATAAAAAATCGATTTAGATTCGACGTTTTATCAACCAAATATAATACTATTATATATACTAATATTCTTGATACATTAATCCATCTTCATGAACAGAATGTCACCCCCATAAAACTGATGGATGTGAAATCGTTTATGTTGAATATTTCTCTTGTACATTTCTCTTGTACATTTCTCTTGTACATTTCTCTTGTACATTTCTCTTGTACATTTCTCTTGTACATTTCGTTTTATATGCAATATACAATTTCTTTATGATTAAAAAAATGTTGGATGTTCTATTGTACAAAGCTCGTCTCACTAAAGATGAGGCGAGAGACATCATTTACCAGATCTCAAATGAGTATTTTTTTCCTTTTCTTTTCTTTTCTTTATTTATTTCAATTGTTTTAAATGTACTGATTGGACTGTATTTTACAAATCCGAATAAATGATATATTATTAGAAGAGTTATAAATATTGGTTTTCATCTGAATATTGTGGCAACTGATCCCCATAATCACCATAAAAAACAACAAATATTTCATCGATTAAAAAAAAGAATTATTGTGCCACTTATAATAAGTGGTGTCATTATAACAATACTTAATTAAGGCGGCAACCATGATGTCCCCTTTGATCTTACAGCGTCGTGCCTCCATTCCTTATTTTACTCCAAGCAGATGTTCCGTGATATCTGAGAGCTATATAATTCATTGCTCTCAGGTGACATATACAGACCGAAGCTTAAAATTGGTTATTATTTATTTCATACACTCTTCACTCTATTTAGGTCTCCATAATCCTAATCTAAAAATAAATATTTACAAATAATGTCAAGGTTGAATCAAAGTTTTACATCGCTCTACATTCAATCTGAGAGCAATTATTATTGCTCTCAGATTCAATTGACAATGTTCTTCGCAAGATTTAGATATAAACACGTGGTTTATGGAATCATATTGTATTGCCTATGTTGCTTAACACGTCACAAGATTGGTTGTATTTTTTTTTTTTTTTTTTTTTTTTGCGCATCACCAGAACGTACTCATCGTGTTATACCGCCTTTCATTTTGCAGTAATATAGGTTTCACTTTGTAGTAAATATGAGTTTCATTTTGCAGTAAATATAAAGAAGACATTATTTGTAACCAAAAACATATCGTTCCGGGTTTAAGATATAACAAAAGTAGCGATGAAAGAACTTTGTATTTCCGAAATTACTTATTGAAATTAGTATTTGAAGTGAATTGAAATTTACATATTTAATTAGAAAAACTATTAAACTATTAAAAAGTTTTTTTTTAATCCAATCATTCAAACTATTTTGTTTCAAGGTACATGATTCAATTACATTGTTGTATTACTTCTTATCATAATGTGTGTATACGGCAATATATTCTCCCCAAGCTGAAAGCCGGAAACGCTTATCCCGGCGGTGTGATACAGAAGATAATATCACAGAAAGGACGTGAAATAAACCCAGCCAGCTTCCCGGGATGATTGAGAAAATGATTTTTGAATAATTAGTACAAATTTGATGTGGAAAAAAGTGCTGTGCAAAATTTTATTTTGTAGTAAATATAAACAAGACATCGTTAAGATACCAACTCATTGTTCAAATATCCAAATAATCTCTGTCTTAATTCTTTGTCCGATGCAATACATAATTGATGTCGTGAAGTTAACACAAGACAATGGTGCGACCGCTTTACGGTAACTCGGTTGCCACCGGTTACGCATTGTCTAACTTGCCGCGGGAAGAAAACACGGCAAACATGAAACACTTGGGGGGTTGGGTTTTATATTACATTTCAAACAATAGAGTTTTCTAAATAGTAAAAAGAAGTTAACACTGATACAAAGATAACGGCAACTTCATGCGAAACTATGACGTCAGGAATCAGCATGCAAACAAAGATTTCTCCAACAAATATTTCCAGCGACCTCATCACCCCAGAACAGCGGGACCGACTTACCATACCATCCATTGGGTAAATAGCTTCATTTGTTATTATCAGGAATATCCCTGGTAATGTATTGAAGTATGTATATAAACATCATTTCTGGATGAAAAGGTGTTTTACTGTAATTGTATATTCATTGACATCATTTTCGTTCAATCTAAGGCTAAAGATTAGATGATTTGATTTAATTATCTTAGATTTCCACAGTGACTTAAACATAATGTTGATAGATACAGTATCTTCAATTAATCTAATGATGCAAATCGCATGAATACTAATTGCAATGTAGAGTAAATGGCAGATTTATGTTATGTTAAGGTACCAGCCAGTGAGACCTCGCCCGCTAGGGGGCTTCACTTGGGGTGAGAATCTGACCAATTATGGCGGCATTGGCAAACTCCCTTTCTTCGGGAAGCGGCGAGTCCGGGATCTTTATGTGAGCAGGTCTCATAGACACTTCAGCAGCGGATTCTCAACTTAGTGAGTCCGGCAAGGCTTCTACTCTTACTGATTTGTATTATATGTGTTTTGCTATATCAACTTTCAATTTAATTCTAACACACAAAGACCAAATATATGTTGTTCATCGGAGGGTATTTCTTAATTGATTTGGTGATAACCCACGTTTATATAATTATACGTACGTAAAATATAAAAAAAACATATCATTTTTTCTAAATTGTGCATGTTGATATTTGTTATTTTTATTGGGGTTACTTACAAAAACTGTCTTAATTGCTTAATTTATAAGGTAAGTGAAGGTAAGATAATTTTACCCCTTTATTTCGTGGCTGATTACATCATTAACTTAACTGCATTCAATGTATTCTAAATAAATGAAAATATTGTGTTTGAGAACAGCGCCTGATTCAATACATTTGCTCATGTGACATAATGTCAAATATTTGCAGCGAGACAGCAGTGCAGCCATACCAGGTCACCACCCTACTGAACAGCGAATGTAGACTCAACGATCAAGTGTAAGTCTTCTCTATGTATGCTCTTACTCTCAAATAGTAAACCAATGGTATATATGGATGAGATAAACTTATTGGATAAGTTATGTGGTTGATATGTTGGATGATAGAACGTTGCACCTACTGTCCTCGGGATGATTTTAAAATATATTATTCAATCTTTTTCAGGCTTCCACCAACGTTCACATGTACACTGGAGTGAGTATATAGCATTGTGTATATAGCATTGCGCAGACACATTTATCTCTGTTATAGTGCCAATATAATATATATATATATATATATATATATATATATATATATATATATATATATATATATATATATATATATATATATATATATATATATATATATATATATATATATATTTTATTTTTTTTTCTTCAGCGCTTATATTTCTGTATATTTCTCTTCAGCCCTTATATTTCTGTATATTTCTCTTCAGCCCTTATATTTCTGTATATTTCTCTTCAGCCCTTATATTTCTGTATATTTCTCTTCAGCCCTTCTGTTATATTGAGATCTGAGTTCCAATGTTAACTATAGCAGTAGTTGTATATTTCTCTGTAGCCCTGTGAAGTATTCTTCCTGGATAAGTCGCACAAACAATCCTTACTTCTCTCACACCTGCAAGTGTGAAGTCCTACCCAGGCATGACCCCAACCGCAAAGATCAACATGGTAAGATACAATAGCAGATATCAAGGAAACATCTCATAGATAAGATATATTTAACACTAAGAATATTTGTAATTGAAGTTTGCAATTGATGGCAAGATATTATTTCTTATTGTGTTTTGCAGACTCTCGCTTTGAAATTAAAAACTTAAAATATAAAAATACAAGGTCACAAGGTCACTAGTTCTCAAGGTCAACAAGATGTCAATATATAATTTGTATTATTTCCAATAATAATATCAGATTTACATATATCTATTTTCAAGGGAACAACATTCTGTCTTCTGCCACCCGAAATGATTTGACAGACTATTACCACCAAGTATACGATGAACCAAGATACCAGAAAGAACTCCCAAACAACACTCAACTTATACTCGATAGGTTGAAAGACAAACTAGTCCAACAGAGGGCAACACAGGAAGATAACGCGAAAGATAAAGTCCCTGACCAAAACGTAAAGGATGACAAAGAACGTGAGAAAGAAGAGGTTGATGACTGTACTCGTTCATGTGATTTCAAAGAAGTTTTAGACAACATGGGTTCAGCGTCCAAACACTGCTGTCTGCGTGAGATTCTGGCCAAGGTTCTGGAATACAAAGGCATGGAGAGTCTGAGGGAAGTAATTGCTCATTTATTCAGGATTGTGCCTTCTCCCAGTCTGCTGGAGACACTCAAAGACAAGCTGGGTACAAATGGTGCTCATATTGTAGCTGAGCTGGTGATGCTGTACCACAGTATTGGAACCAAAGCTTTCACTAATATACTGGATTCTGTCCAGCCGCGGTTAAGGTGTGCCCGAGATATTGTCAAAATGACAGATGAACCTCATTTGAGACGCAATCTTAACTCTTTCTGTCACTCCTGCTCAGCTTCTGCTCAGAACCACATCGATGCAATCCACTCCACAAATGACCCCTTACTTGGGTATAAACAAGATCAGAAGGTGATCAAACCAAACTGTGAGGCTTCGGTGCCAGGTCAGACGCCATGTTGGCCACCAGGTTCATGCTACTGCATCAGCAAGCCCTGGTTTGCCATCAAATGTATTGAGTCGTTTCCCTATAATCCTACCCTTGGGTATCAATTAAAGACAGATGCGACCACTATCAAAGCCAAAAATGAAACACCAAGGACCAAGGTCGGGATCCTTCCTGGTATCTCTGCAGAAGAAAGCCTTCGAGGTGCTTCCCCAAAAAGAGTGAGGTTTTCGGATCAAAATGACAGGTTTTACCATCTGAAAGAAGAGGAACAGGATATGAAAGCAGATTATGCTATTCCTGAGAGTCACACTCCCGGTTATCCCCGCTACAAGAAATACCTGGATGATGTTCTTCCTGTTCATCTGGAATATGACAAGGATGTCTGTCAGGATCCCAGACAGCCAGTGATCCCACCAGACCATGAACCTGTGGGCAGACCACCCCACATCCCAACAGAGGAAGAATATCCCTCCCTTGTTGCTGATGACAATGTCCATCTGCCACCTCTGGCTGCCTGCCTGGAACCCACTGGAAGCAGGATTCAAGATCATCTTGGCTTGAAATTCAAGACTCAAGCTCATAAGCAGTGAGAACTTTGTTTTTTTATTGACCACAAACTAACGTTAACGCCGTATATTCTGTAGACATTAACTTTTATTATTTTAGTAATAGGGTTAGGAAGATATTTTGGGGTGCTCTGTAACTAATAGATGTATTGATTACAGTTCGCTGAGCCTTAAACAGATGACATTTTAATCTATGATAACAACATGACACTGGCAATATGTCCTCAGTATTCATTTACTTGCAAGTCTGTTTTGACATACATGTAATGTTTGGAATAATCTTTCAACCTTTGAGCCACTAACCATTGTGTGAGAGTAACATTGACTGCAGTGTGAGTCGAACCCACCAACTTCCATCCTCCACTTATATAACCAGTGTGAGAGTAACACTGCCCGCAGTGGGAGTCGAACCCACCACCTCCCATACTCCACTTATATAATCAAGAGAGGCACAGATCCATTGCTTTACCAACTGTGCTATTGGGGGTCGGTTTTAACTGGTGGAATATGCAAAACAAAATCACCTGAATTATTCATGTGGACAAGATGTGAATTATTCACGTGAATTAAAGGGGAATTGTTTACATAGCTCAATATATAGATAGCAAGAATAAAAATTTTAAAAATTATATCAATATCAACAGCAAAATATATCTTTTGAAATTCTGCCAATACAAAGCCTCAGTATGTTGACGTTGCATCACCTAGTGCATGACTAGTAAGATGTTAGAATTTGATCATTTTAACACCAAAAAATGTATACCTGATTACCATTTTTTTAAAGGTTGGATTTAATAAAAATAAATAAATTTAAATAAATTATTACATAATGAATTAAATAATTTATAAATAACTTGTTCGTGTCTTGAAAATCATATCTTAATCTTAACCACGTCATTAACGGGAAATCAGATCTTGAAAATCACGTCAGTAAAACGTGATTATCTGGTTGCCCAACAGTTTCAGAGATTCCAACCAGAAATCCGCATAGTTTTCATATAGCGTGTCCACGGGGATGTACATGGTTGATCAGAAAAAGTGTTCATAAATCGGTTAAATGTATCAACAAATAAAGAGATACGTCCTATTTACTAGGTATTTCTGTGCTATACACATTTCTACAGAATCCCAGTTTTATAATGCGATTTTGAGATTTTCCTTTGTTTCTTTCAGGTTTCACAGTCTTCATCCAGACAGTATTCCAGATCTGAGGGATTTCAGGAGATTCAGCAAGAAGTACTTCTTCATTGGCTACCATGCCTCTGTATTCAGGGGTGGCTACAACCAGGGGGGCAAACAACAAGAAATTCAAGCGTAACCAAAAATCATTTTAAAAAATTGTTCCTGAAAATATGAAGCATAAACAGAAATGATTAAAGGATCTGTTTCTGAAAAATGCGAAGCATAACCGGGCTTTGGCAAGAAACTTGTGAAAGATGTGAAGCATGACAAACTCAGCATGGAACTAGTTTATGAAAAATGAGAAGCACCCCCAGTATCCATCAAAAACTTGCTTCTGAGAAGATCAAGCAAATCCAGGATCCAACAAGGACTTGCATCTGAAAATGTGAAACAAAGCCAGGAGTCACCGACAACTTGCTTCTGAAAATGTGAAACAAAGCCAGGAGTCACCAACAACTTGCTTCTGAAAATGTGAAACAAAGCCAGGAGTCACCAACAACTTGCTTCTGAAAATGTGAAACAAAGCCAGGAGTCACCGACAACTTGCTTCTGAAAATGTGAAACAAAGCCAGGAGTCATTGACAACTTGCTTCTGAAAATGTGAAACAAAGCCAGGAGTCACCAACAACTTGCTTATGAAAATGTGAAACAAAGCCAGGAGTCACCAGGACCTTGGTTCTGATAAATGTAAAGCATGCCAAGATTCATGATTGACTTCATAAAAAAATGGAACATAACTATGTCTCTTATAGAAACCTGTTGATGAGAAAGTGTAAGACATAAATTAATTTTTAAGTTCAAATGAATTTGAATACCGAAATTTAAATATTGTAACTACGATTGAAATTCTCAATTTAAACTTTTCCAGCGTGTAGGATATATTTCACAAAGCGTTCATATGTATTGTTGAACGCATAGTTTAGGTCATTACAAAAATGTACTGCAAAATGATTTGAAAGATATTCTGTGCTACAAACTTGTTACCCAAGGCTTATTTACACCGCATAAAGATGTTTTATCACATGGCACAATGTGCATCAATTTGTAAATGTTATATTCTTAATTTAAGTACATAAAACAATGGATTCAAACTGATATATGGCTCCATGTGATGACTTTAAGTATAGAGTATTGATTTAAAATAAAATAAATATCTCGGTGCATTTTGATATGGCTCCTCATTGGTCAAATCCGGGATCTTTCATTGAAAATAGTCAGATTATGTACTTCAAAAGAATGAGCATTCTGTATGACTCTTGTTCTCGTTCAGATGATAACATTTAAATTAAATAAAATACACTTAATCATTTTAAAATAATCAAAGCCTCAAAAGTGAAATATATTCGCTATCAACATTAGAAAGCATTGATCAAATTAAAACTTCAGACCGATCATTTATGTGACTATTGTAGCTCCACCTGGTGGTCCTCTACTCTGAGGGTATTGCAGCTCCACCTGGTGGTCCTCTACCCTGTGGGTATTGTAGCTCCACCTGGTGGTCCTCTACTCTGGGGGTATTGTAGCTCCACCTGGTGTCCTCTACTCTAAGGTTATTGCAGTTCCACCTAGTGGCCCTCTACTCTGGGGGTATTGCAGCTCCACCTGGTGGTCCTCTACTCTAAGGTTATTGCAGCTCCACCTAGTGGCCTTCTACTCTGGGGGTATTGCAGCTCCACCTAGTGGCCCTCTACTCTGGGGACATTGCAGCTCCACCTAGTGGCCCTCTACTCTGGGGGTATTGCAGCTCCACCTGGTGGTCCTCTACTCTAAGGTTACTGTAGCTCCACCTGGTGGTCCTCTACGCTGGGGGTATTGTATCTCCACCTGGTGGTCCTCTACTCTAAGGTTACTGTAGCTCCACCTGGTGGTCCTCTACTCTGAGGGTATTGCAGCTCCGCCTGGCGGTCCTTTAATCTGAGGTCACTGTAACTCCACCTGGCGGTCCTTTAATCTGAGGTTATTATAGGTCCACCTGGTGGTCCTCTACTCTGAGGGTATTGTAGCGCCACCTGGTGGTCCTCTACTCTGAGGGTGTTGTAGCTCCACCTGGCGGTCCTCTACTCTGAGGGTATTGCAGCTCCACCTGGCGGTCTTTTATTTGGGTGGGCATTGTCGTCACCCCTTGATTTCTTTTGGGGTATTCCTATGTGATACTAAAGCATCCCTGAATCATATCCCTCACATTGTTGGTCCCAGGTAAAATAAACAAATCAAAATTTAAATAATGCTACATTATCATCTGAAATATGTTAAGTCGACAGTTATTTAACTCAAAGAACTTGTATTGATCTATATTCTTTGTTTAAGTTATATTTTGAGTCACCAATATCTGGGTATTGGACAACGCAACCATTCTAACTGTCCCAGATAATGCTGTAGGTAGCAGGGATCATTTTCTTAAGCCGGCGAGTCACGTGACCAGTAAGTGTTTACTGTTTCCAGGATATGGGATCATGGCGCCCGGGGAAGTTTCAATGGACGGAAATAACATACCAAATTAATATCGACGAGGGGAAATGTGAAAAGAAACACAGGATTGTTGTGATAAACTGCCGATTATTTGGAGTACTTTTGTGATACATTGATCGTGTGGAAACAGATATTCAAGGAATCGTTCAGTTACAGCACATGTTAGGTACAGCATGTATTTAGACTTGAATTTGGATCTTACGTCTTGATATATTTAAACATTGCCGTGGTATATTACTATATCATATTCGTGCTGAATAGATATTGCTGATGTTATATTGATCAGAATGTGAATAACTCCAATAAGCAAATTGCGTGTATGGATACGTTTGTAAATGGCGTTAAAGAGTCTGCTCTAATATCAATATAAACAGTTAATGTCAGACTATTTAGCGGATTAGAGTGTTGCCAGTTCATCAGGATTGCACGCAGCGTTAATCTTAAGGTACGGTTAGATTAAGACAATATTAAGGCCAAATGGCAACAGTAACGCAAAGACCAGCGACCTCTGGTGGCGTGCCAAAGATGGTGCTCCCCAAGGTCCAACATCCCATGGCCAAACTTGGCAACAGGAAAGACCTGAATATCCGGGGTGAGTCCCGGATGGGCCGGAGTGTTAACCATGATTTTGGTGGTGTTGGGATGAGGGCTGAGAGGACAGCTATCTCTGTGGATGCTGGGATGTTAAGGAAAGGTCCGGAGTCAGATGCCCTGCCTCCCCTGCAGCCAGATGCAAGTAGACCCTGGCCGGGGAGGACACTCGCTGCAGAGGAGGGGGACACTCCCCTCAATAGAACCAACTTCTCATGGGTTTCAGGTACGTAAAACCAAAAGAGCAAAAATAATTTAAATAAATTTAAATAAACATAACTTGAAAATCTCAACTTGAACCAAAATTAACATATTTCTAATTTTCAGATACTTTCTCACAAGCGAGACATTTCATATCTTTCTGGATATGCTAGTCCTGTAAACAGGCAACATATGAATTATAAAATGTATTATAATTGTTGTAATTTTCCCAAATCTTGGAGCACTAAGACTTTCATTGACTATGGAAATTATAAGCAGTTTAGAGCCTAACAGTTTGTTTCATGCTGTCCTTTTATGTTCTTTATATAAAACTCTACCAGTGTCATTGTTATAAGACTCCACTACATGACTATCAATGTAACCTCAGATTGCAAGTTAATACTCTCAAACTTGATCCATTGAAAATTGCACTGACTTGTAGAGAGCCATTGTTATGGTCTGCTTAAAAATTTAGCTCAGCTGTTACAGAAAAAAAAGTTCTAAAGCAGTAAATTAACTTTTATAACCATCATCAATGGTTACTTTTAAGGCCAAGAATTCTTCTTTAGTGGTGTGACTATATCATTCTTTGGTCTTGTAGACAGGTGTTTTCACCCACTATTAAAAGTTTTAATAAATATAAAAAATGAATATATTTATGAAATCTTAAAAAGGGATAGTTTTGTTTTTCACCATAATGCTTGGAAAATTATAATTTAAAAATGTACAGAAACCAAAAAAACAAGTAAGCACTAACAATTTATCATTATAACAAATAAGTACAATAATAGGTTGCCAGGAGTTTAATATTTTTATATTCAGTTTGATATCCAATTTTTCTGTGTGAGAGGGGACAGTTTTGTCCTTCTGTTTGTCTGTAAACCTTGATCTTCTCTCCAGAGTCTGCCGAGTGGATTTCTTAGATATACACATGTAAGCTGTAGTATTGTTTATGATTTCCTATCTATTTTTCCTAATGGATATGGATACATCCAGCTTCTCATTTTACTCATCTAAATAGTGCCTCAATTTGTGACTTCTGGAATAAAGCAATGTCAGGCTGGTGGAATTTGCCCCAACATTGGGTACATTATTTTCACCACATTGACTTCTCGACCTGCAAAGATGGGTAAATACTTAAAAGTATCATTTACAAAGAAATTTGCAGTCATTTTCATGAAATGTTCACAAACATTCCAAAAATACAATGATTAACAGAGCTCTAAGATTCTGATTTTAATGTGTAGAATTTAAAACCCTGACAACTCTCGAAATTCTAAGTTATTTAATTTGTTATAAGATTTCATGCACTTTGCCTGTACATTCATATGTAGGAAGCCTAATCATATTTAGTTGGCATTTAGTGGATGTGAAGTGCACTTAGGATATTACACATGAAAGCACCTCCTTGCTTGTTTGACACGCCTCAAACATACACCACACACTTAAATGGGCTGAAACTGCGCTGTGGATACATGTTTAGAAACCAATGTTTAATTGTTGATTGAAAATATACACATGTGGCCAAAGGAAAACTTTGTATTTGTGATCAGTTACAACTGACTGGGTCACCTTTGTCCACATATGATCTTGAGCCTACCTCAATAAGTTATTTTAAGTTAATGGCTGCTGGTCACTGATTATTTGATTTCTGCTAGTTCTCGGTCAGTGAAGCCATTCTAGTTCCCCATCGTTGATGTAAAATTGGTATACATCTGTGTCATTAATGTTATACTTGTTCATCACAATTATTGTCATTCTGTCATTAATGTTATACTTGTTCATCACAATTATTGTCATTCTGTCATTAATGTTATACTTGTTAATCATCATTATTGTCATTCTGTCATTGATGTTATACTTGTTTCCCATCATTGATGTCATTCTGTCATTGATGTTATACTTGTTTCCCATCATTGATGTCATTCTGTCATTGATGTTATATTTGTTTCCCATCATTGATGTCATTCTGCCATTGATGTTATACTTGTTTCCCATCATTGATGTCATTCTGTCATTGATGTTATACTTGTTTCCCATCATTGATGTCATTCTGTCATTGATGTTATATTTGTTTCCCATCATTGATGTCATTCTGCCATTGATGTTATACTTGTTTCCCATCATTGATGTCATTCTGTCATTGATGTTATACTTGTTTCCCATCATTGATGTCATTCTGTCATTGATGTTATATTTGTTTCCCATCATTGATGTCATTCTGTCATTGATGTTATATTTGTTTCCCATCATTGATGTCATTCTGTCATTGATGTTATACTTGTTTCCCATCATTGATGTCATTCTGTCATTGATGTTATACTTGTTTCCCATCATTGATGTCATTCTGTCATTGATGTTATACTTGTTTCCCATCATTGATGTCATTCCATCATTGATGTTATATTTGTTTCCCATCATTGATGTCATTCCGTCATTGATGTTATACTTGTTTCCCATCATTGATGTCATTCCATCATTGATGTTATATTTGTTTCCCATCATTGATGTCATTCTGTCATTGATGTTATACTTGTTTCCCTTCATTGATGTCATTCCGTCATTGATGTTATACTTATTTCCCATCATTGATGTCATTCTTTTCCCCCATTCTTCTTATATCAGTTCCCAATCAACCATGTCACGTTAATTCCTGATAATATTGTTTCAGTACATCTTTTTGTGATCACAGATGAGTAAATACATTGAAATTCATATTCAAACCAGTTGGTTTAGTTACCATGAAAACACAAGCAATCATTTAAAACCATCTTGCAAGCCCCATAAGATATGATCAATTGTTGCAGTTACTGTGAATGACATTTAACACACAGGCAACTCAAGCTGCAATGATCTTCAATTCTTATGAAACAAGCCAAAACTTTGCTAATAATGGCCCAATTGTCACCCTTTTTACACAGATATCATAAATATCATGTTCTTCTCAACACACATCACCATTATATAGCGCATCAATTTTATAAAAAATTGAAACATTGAGACATGGAGGCAGAATTATTCTTTGTTTTCAAATTAGTTATGTAAGTTGGTTATTGCCCCAGAATGACATATTTCTTGTTTAAACATCACATGCATTTTGAGAGACATAATTTCCCCAAAACAGCCATATCTGCCTGAAACACTCATACTAACAGAGCTCACAGATCAATATGATTGCAATTCTCCTCCATACTAAAAAAAGAATTCATAGAAGTAAAGTATCTATTTAAGGTTACACTTGTTTCCTATCAATGATGTCATAATTCCCCATCCTTGTTGTCATATCAGTCCTCAATTATCTATGTCATTTTAGTTCCAAACCAATAAGTTTATTCTTGTTTCCTATCATTGATGTCATTATTCCCCATCCTTGTTGTCATATCAGTCCTCAATTATCTATGTCATTTTAGTTCCAAACCAATAAGTTTATTCTTGTTTCCTATCAATGATGTCTTTCTAATTCCAAGTTCACGTGGTAATGACTCCTGCTGGGGGTGACATCCAAGCCTTGTTACCTTCTAACTGTGGTTAAGTCATTCTAACATTCCCTTAATGCTAAATGTATCCTGCATCACTGAAATATTTGTAGGTAATTCACAGAGTTATTTTACCTTGACATGTAGTGAGTCTGATTTCTAATAATAGATTATAACTTTCCTGATATCAGCTCTATAATTTATGATTTTTTTTAGATTATGGCAATTCCAAAGAAAGGCCAAATAGCCGACAAAAAATGAACGCACAGGTGACTTCCAGATATGATGTGGATGATGTAAGTAAAATAGGATAAAATTATTTGAGGTAGTGTATGTTCTCTCCAGCTAAGACAGCTCTTTATCTCAAATTGTCAGAGTTTGGTATGCACTCTTGCCTCGCCACACACCAGATCTACATTGTAACAAACTAAAATTTTAAAGGTAAAGATTTCTACTGCTCTGCTTTTCCCAGAGCAATAGAAACAGTTAAATTAGCTAAAGTTCACACGTTAAAAATTGAAATTGAGTTAAAAGTAAAACAATATTTTTTAGACATTCTAAATTTTATGGAGTAAATGTAATTTATATAGCTAATCATAGTGGATTTAGATTTTAAATATAGATTTGATTAGCGTTTTTGACGGAATCATGGATGTTTGATGAAGATCATGTGTTGGCCTTGAGGGTTTATCTTAAATAGGAGTCATTGAATCAGGTGTAATTTTTTAGCAAAATTGGAATAATAATATGATTTTCCTTGCAGCTCCATGCCATTATACAGGAGAAAATGAGCACTGGCTACCACGGCCTCCAGCACCTGTTCAGAGCTAATGACCCCACTGGCTTTGGACATGTTTCAAAGTGAGTTATCATCATAAGATCCAAGCCTAACAAGTGTCTCAAGTGTCACCTTCTTCCTGTGTGCTTCATTCAAATATCACTGTGCATCAACACAACATGTGCCTTATCAAATGTCATCTTAACTTAATCATATCTAAATAGAGAAAGGTTTATATGTCCACTTAGCCTTCATTATCCACTCCACTGATAACATTATCATCATTTATTCATACTCAAAGTAAGAAAAAACAATGGTATCATGGAATATATATTCCATAGCAATATTATAAACATTGTTTTGTTCTCAATATAATGAAATGTAAATATTTTCTGTTTTTCTTTTGTTCAAAATATGTTAAGGAAAAAATATGAATTTATAAATAAAAGCTGTTTATTGATTCCAGCCTTCATCCATTTTTTTTTTATTTCAGAGATGCATTGTTACGAATCATTTACTCCTTATGTGGGTACATTACAAATGAGCAATACTCCAAACTGTTGAAAAGGTAAAAGGGTGAAATATATTCTTAAAGATTGTGACATGATTTCTTTGAAGATCCAGAGTCATTAATCATACTAAAAGGGAACAAGTCATGTGTTCGATAGAAGGAATTAGGGTGATAGTAAGAATCATACAATGCCTCTTCAGCAAGAAAATTAGGGGGATTAAAAGTTGCCAGTCATGTTGAGTCTGTTAAGACTGTTTGTCCTTTATATATATTTTTATTTTGATATATATTTGGTTCTGAGAAAGTAATCAGCAGTTATCATTATGTTTAAGGCCCTTGCGAGATTTTGATGCAATCTTCGGCCAACTTCTGGCCATCTTGGTTAGGGCACTTAAAAAGCTATCACAAATGATTTTCAAGGTTATACAAAAAGTGTGAATGCTTTTGGCAGTATGCCCTATTCAGCTTTCTGATCCCCCATGACTGTTCCTTACCTGCGATTCACCTCTGACGTCAGGTATATTCCCTTAAGGAAGAAACATGTCATGGACTTTTCACCCCAACTACTCATTTTCTGTGTCAATGCAAAACGTCAAGCACAAATTTCATGTTAAACTTTTATATTATGATAAATCTCTTCATTTTGTATTTAAGAACACTCAGTTTGTAGCTGAAATATTTACGGTAAATTAAAATCAAATTATGAGTGTTATTTGATAGTCAATATAAAAGTAGATGGACCATAATACTAATAGCAGTCACCTTGGTTTCAGTATTGGACTTGAGTCAAGATCGTACATATCTTTTGAGAACTTTGTGAATTGCTTCCAAGAAAAGGAGGTTTGTAATCTCATATTACTAATATTGAAATCATAACTCAAGTAGCATATGATATAACAGGAGTATGTTATTATTTGATAAATGCTTTAAGGCAAAATCATGGTTTAGCCTACTTTTTTTTGTATATATTAATTAGGAAGTAAAGGCATTTCTTTGCTTGTTTTAATGTATTAGCTTGAAGTTTTTGCAGTTATTTTCATAAAATTACATTGTACTCTTGACTCCAATCATCTCCCTTTATTTTATACACATAATGAGGTGTGAGACACAACATTAACTTGATATTTTATCTGCATTATTGGTCTGGCAGAAGGTGCACCATGAATGGCTGACTCCTGCTAAGTCTATGCCGATCCAGCACGGTCATCCAGCCATCCTCAGTCACCATGACTACCCACTCACTGCCGACGCTGCCTTCGTCAAGCTCAAGGAAAAACTACGAAAAGGGTGTGTATCTTATTGACATAAAAACCATACTCAAATATGAAAGAAACCTTGAGTAAATATTTTTTTCTGAATTCAGTTAAGATCTTGTGATATTATATTGAGAAGGTACTGTTTACAGGGAGGCGGCCATTCACTCTATTCTTCCAGACTACTGCTTTGAGCCCAACGGTCACATCCTGCCTCCGCATCTTTATGAGCTATTGTCCCACCTCAACATTAATGTACATCACATGGATATCTCCCGCCTCTGGAGCAAGTAAGTAACCCACTTGTATCTCATGCTGGTAAAAATAAACTATGAAATCATTGATGCAGTTAATTCTCACTGCTTGAGTTTCAACATTTGCGATCCACCAGGTGTCTCTTGTGTCATGTACATTGCATGCTGGGATAGGTTTTAAGACATAACAGTTGTTATGAGGACTACCAGTCTGCATATTGCAAAGGCAAAACATTCATATTTTTGCAGCAAATGCACCTACCCCGGGGGGGGGGGGGGGGGGGGGGGGGCTACTCTCATAGTCAGCCTTACCGGGGAAGCTGGGCTAAATAGGGTCCTTTTCGCTGATATTTTCCCTAAGACGGGTCAAGATATTTTATCATTTTCCCTAAATGAGGGTATCAAAATCTCAGCTAGTCCTAAATCAGGGTACCAAATTTCAGCTAGTCCTAAATCAGGGTACCAATAATGATAGAATATTTCCCTAAATCAGGCTCTGGGGTTTTCCATCCCAGCCTCCATGGGTTAAAATCATGAGAGTACCCCCCCCCCCCCCCCTTATTCTTTATTTTCGTTCTTCTCCAGAGCTTCATAGTTACTTCGTTATATTTGTTATTGAACTTCAAATGGCAAAGGGAGAAGATAAGATGGCAAAGAGTGAAAATGAAGTAAAATGGCAAAATAGAGAAGTAGAATGGCGAAAAAGAGAAGTAGAAGTGCAAAAATTGTGAAGTAGAAGTGCAAAAATAGCAAAGTAAAAAGGCAAAAATAACGAAGGTGAAGTACGAAGTACGAAGCAGAAATGATACCTCCAGAGCTTCATAGACAAAACTTACATCTCAATAGCAGAATATAGCAGATTTTAACACAGCAGGTGGCAGCAGGGCCTACTCAAGCAGTGAGAATCAAATATTGCCTTTTTGTATATTAATTTTATTACATTAATATGAAAATCAAATCATGATTGTGACTGAATGATTTTAAATTGATTTGGATGCAAACCATTTCCAACAAGCATAACTTGGTCTTCTTATCGATATTTTCAATTCTGTTTATGTCCCCAATATTAATAGTTTTACAGGTTGTCTAATCAGATTATGTATGGATTAACACAGTAGGGACAGATTAGCATAATCCTGATGATATATACCTTGGCATGTCTGGGCTACAGAAGACTTCTCTTTTACATAATTTGTGTTGTGTCATTTTTAATGCCTCAGAGTCCAAATTCAATTACACAGCCAGTTGACCATTGATGTGGTAATGTGTGTGCTAAAGCGCAAGAGAGGTACAGCAGGGTTTTACATTTACGTGTCACTCAAGACATATTCTTAATTTAGAGTTTATCAAGGCATGTCACCTTTCATTTCCCAATTGGTGCCCCTTAAGACCAAATAAATTTAACATTTTTATATTTTTTCGACATCTGATTTTGAGATTTTACTAAGTCAGAAATTTATAGAGTAATTTGAATATCTTGAGTTTATTGGTAGAGTTCTGTGACCATTTTTATACCCATTTGTAACATTACAAATAAAAACCACCAATTCCACAAAATGGCCATATATTCCTGTTATTTAAGTGGACAAGATTTCTAAACATATATACATGTACAGTCAGATTGGGCTGGACTTGTCAGCACTCAGCCATGGAAGCCTGCTGCACATGTAGACTCTTAATGCACAAAGTTGGCACAGAGAATTAGCCACTGTGAGCATGATAGAATTGTTAGATAAAGTCAATCGGGATTAGGATGACCTTCTAGCTACCACACTGACCTTCTAGCTACCACACTGACATGTGAGGTATTAGATAAAGTCAATCGGGATTAGGATGACCTTCTAGCTACCACACTGACATGTGAGGTATTAGATAAAGTCAATCGGGATTAGGATGACCTTCTAGCTACCACACTGACCTTCTAGCTACCACACTGACCTTCTAGCTACCACACTGACCCTCTAGCTACCACACTGACCTTCTAGCTACCACACTGACATGTGAGGTATTAGATAAAGTCAATCGGGATTAGGATGACCTTCTAGCTACCACACTGACCTTCTAGCTACCACACTGACCTTCTAGCTACCACACTGACCTTCTAGCTACCACACTGACCTTCTAGCTACCACACTGACATGTGAGGTATTAGATAAAGTCAATCGGGATTAGGATGACCTTCTAGCTACCACACTGACATGTGAGGTATTAGATAAAGTCAGTCGGGATTAGGATGACCTAGCTACCACACTGACATGTGAGGTATTAGATAAAGTCTGGCACTGGGGATCAGCATAATCCAAAATCACTGGCCTGCTTGACTGCAGCCTTAAATGAAGTGGAATCAAGTGCCAAATCCCTTATAGATATATATATATTAGCAATTGCCTACCGCCAAGATATATATGGTCACCTACTAATGTTTTCAATCATGCTTTAATATCTACATCAAGCTAAGTAGTCATTTATAATATATTGGCAGCCTGTTTTTCAAATCTTAAATGATTCCTATTTGATTATTATTTGACTTGACTTTTGTCAAAGAATCTCCATAACAGCGTTGCATTTGTGCATTTGCATTAATGTTCAAGGGCATGCTTTTGTGTATTGTTTGTCATAGAATCTATGTTAAGAAAGAAACAGCTAATCTTCTATGATGATTTAATATGTTGTATGATTCACAATATAGTTCCTATCACACATAAAGGCTCCTGTCACACCAGAACTCCGTTAGAACTGTGCATTGAAAATTTGACAAAACACAGTGGTAATATATTAGGTCTGACTGAAAATTGTTTTAAAAACGAAAAAAAAAATTTGCTATAATGCATGCATGGCACGCCGACCGCATTCTTATTGCATCCATGGTACTGCCATAACACTCTGACAGCATTCCCATGGCACTCTGACAGCATTCCCATGGCACTCTGCAAGCATTCCCATGGCACTCTGACAGCATTCCCATGGCACTCTGCAAGCATTCCCATCGCACTCTGACAGCATTCCCATCGCACTCTGACAGCATTCTCATTGCACTCTGACAGCATTCCCATGGCACTCTGACAGCATTCCCATAGCAGTCTAACAACATTCCCATGGCACTCTGACAGCATTCCCATGGCACTCTGACAGCATTCCCATGGCACTCTGCAAGCATTCCCATGGCACTCTGACAGCATTCCCATGGCACTCTGCAAGCATTCCCATCGCACTCTGACAGCATTCCCATCGCACTCTGACAGCATTCTCATCGCACTCTGACAGCATTCCCATCGCACTCTCACTGCATCTGTGGCCTTCCCACATCATTTAGTTTGAAGTTTCCATGGTGCTCCTATGGAACAACATCACAATGGATGCAGTAAGAAACCAGTCCTCTACATCACCTTGGTGACAGTGGATGCAGCCAGAGCTCAGTCCTCTACGTCCCCTTGGTGACAGTGGATGCAGCCAGAGCTCAGTCCTCTACGTCCCCTTGGTGACAGTGGATGCAGCCAGAGCTCAGCCCTCTACGTCCCCTTGGTGACAGTGGATGCCGCCAGAGCTCAGTCCTCTACGTCCCCTTGGTGACAGTGGATGCAGCCAGAACTCAGCCCTCTACGTCCCCTTGGTGACAGTGGATGCAGCCAGAGCTCAGTCCTCTACGTCCCCTTGGTGACAGTGGATGCAGCCAGAACTCAGCCCTCTACGTCCCCTTGGTGACAGTGGATGCAGCCAGAGCTCAGTCCTCTACGTCCCCTTGGTGACAGTGGATGAAGTTAGAGCTCAGCCCTCTACGTCCCCTTGGTGACAGTGGATGCAGCCAGAGCTCAGCCCTCTACGTCCCCTTGGTGACAGTGGATGCCGCCAGAGCTCAGTCCTCTACGTCTCCTTGGTGACAGTGGATGCAGCCAGAGCTCAGCCCTCTACGTCCCCTTGGTGACAGTGGATGCAGCCAGAGCGCAGTCCTCTACGTCCCCTTGGTGACAGTGGATGCCACCAGAGCTCAGTCCTCTACGTCCCCTTGGTGACAGTGGATGCAGCCAGAGCTCAGTCCTCTACGTCCCCTTGGTGACAGTGGATGCAGCCAGAGCTCAGTCCTCTACGTCCCCTTGGTGACAGTGGATGCCGCCAGAGCTCAGTCCTCTACGTCCCCTTGGTGACAGTGGATGCAGCCAGAACTCAGCCCTCTACGTCCCCTTGGTGACAGTGGATGCAGCCAGAGCTCAGTCCTCTACGTCCCCTTGGTGACAGTGGATGCAGCCAGAGCTCAGTCCTCTACGTCCCCTTGGTGACAGTGGATGCCGCCAGAGCTCAGTCCTCTACGTCCCCTTGGTGACAGTGGATGCAGCCAGAGCTCAGTCCTCTACGTCCCCTTGGTGACAGTGGATGCAGCCAGAGCTCAGTCCTCTGTGTCCCCTTGGTGACAGTGGATGCAGCCAGAGCTCAGCCCTCTACGTCCCCTTGGTGACAGTGGATGTGTGCTAGGAGTCCTCCTTGCAAAAAAACTGGAGGTAATACCTGTTTGGTCGCAGGCCTGATGTAAGAGAATACAACCTGGTGATATTTGCCACATCTTTGAAGCAATGTTTGTCACAAGAAAGTCTTTAAAAAAAAAAGAATTTGCAATTTCATTTTTGAAGTTATAATGTAAAAGAGACAACAACTTGAAGTTTTTGTGTATTATGAACCAATTCTGTAGCTCAGTATTTGTAAATATTCAAAGAAACTTGCCAAGTTTCAAGGCAGCAGCAGAATCCAAGAGGTTTGCGGGCTTTACTTTGCAAGTCTGTAAAAAATATGGAAATGAGGCTGGCAAAGATATCTTAATGACCCCAACCCCTGAGAAGTAAATGAAAGGTCTACACAATTGTTTTTACATGTTATTATGCATATCTGGTTTCCTAATAATCTGTACGATTATGGTTCAGTTTAATAGCAGGACATCACAGAATGACACGTACACAGAAATCTCTGGTGTGTATGCACTAGCCCTTCTCATCTCTGATCATTATATATGCAATTTGTTATAATATCGTCTACATTATTACATACATTTATTATTGCATGGAGTACACCTCGGTGGCATGACATGTTATTTCATAGAGGCCCATTCATTCAAATATCATGACACCATTAGAATACTAGAGTTGTAAATGTTTATATCCAGTCTCCTTGGCCTGTAGCTTTTCTTCTATAGCGGACACGTCATTGTGTAACTATAGAAATCTGAATGAAATATTTATGAAGGTTAATTTTGATAAGTGCTATAAAGATACACTTGTTAAGAATAATTACTGAACTGGCAAGATTATGCTGATCATAAGTCAGAACATTTCCAAACATGCAGGCATTCTACATTCCACTGTAAAGAGTAATACATTTGATATTACTAACACCTATTGGCTACATACAATTTTTCTGCAAGAGAAAAACACTCAGATGCCCAAAATGAGTTTATTCAATTTTAGCTTTGCTGATCTGCAGTGATGGGGGGAAATTTTCTGTCATTCTGTCCGTCAACTTTTATTTTCTCCCCTGAAACTACTGGGCGGAGATCTTAGCTATTAGTAGGAAAGATGTATTTTCAGGGGACCAATGCTATCTATTTTCTATTAGGCTCAGATCTTTTTTCCATTTTGTGATGATTTTTTTCAAAAATCTAATAGCTATCACTGAGTTGGCAAGGAAGCAGTCATTTTGAATAACATTAAAAATATTAGCCAATGAGAATTGAGATAACAAGTTGGGGCCAAATTCAACATATGAATCATTTTTGAAGCAATTTCCAGAAAATCCTCCCAAACATTAGAAAAATGCAATGATCAGCATAGCTCTCATACATTGGCCTATGTTTTTTTCTCAAACGTTGCTGCATTTATTGTCAGTTAGAAGTTTGAGTTTGTCCTTGTAGGTTTGATTCCATGCAGTGCGGGTCACTGAGGACGTCCTACTTCCTCAAGCTGCTTGGTCTGGATGAGTTGGGCAAACCTCGCCCCTACACCTCCCACGTGTATCACCGCCAGGAAACCAGAACCACGCCAAAAACGACGCCAAAAATACCTCATGCCTCCTACAATCCAATAAAGGTCAGATCATTTTAGTGATTCAATTTTGTTAAAAACCTTCTTTTTTTTTTTAATGAATATTTTAAAATTGATGATCAATTTATCATTGTTTGTGCTATATGTTCTTTAAAAAGTAACTAGTTATTTGAAATAAATCTTTGTTCAAATTTTGTTTGCTCAGGAAATGATGATTGCTTTAATCAGACAAATATTATTAAAAGTATGAATAAGCATTGGTTCTTATTCTCTTTACAAAAGAAATTCTGGTTGGGAAGTAAATTTGATGACATGTTTAGATGGTAAATATGACACCAACAAAGTCAGGTTCATTTTAGCTTATGTAGAGTGAAATATGTACTTCTATCTTCCATATTTCTTTTTTGATATTGATATTTATCAGGAAAGCAAATAAGATTGTAATTGGAAAAAGTACCTTTGCGAATGATTTGTGTTTTGTATGTACAGAAATATTCCGTCAAGTTGCCCCCAATAAGGAAAAAGAGGGTGACTTTTATGGAACAGGTAGACAATAAAATAATGAATAACCCAATCAACTATACTCTAACTCACATAATTATCTACCATCACAACACATTTAAGAGTCACTACACTCCATATGTGTAGCTAGGATTTTAATATAATCTCTATTGCATGTTGACATTTTGTTTTCTATTTTTAATGAAAGTTTTTAGGACGAGAGGCAAACAGTAAATTATGTCAACCTTCAATGGGGCCGTATTCACATTTTCACATAATCATAATTCAAATAATATCAATATATTTATTTCACTACCCACTTCTTCAAGTTTCAGGAAATGAATTACTTTTGTGTATAGATAAAAAAATGCACTAAAAACGTTACTTTAGGATTTTGTTTGGAGTTTTATCAGCTAAAAATGATAAATGGAAAGGATTTACAAGGACAAAATATAATATGATTATAATAAAAAAGTTCTTTTGTCCTCTAATTGTAAAGTCTCCACGATCCTTTCTTAATTTGGACCATTAAGCAAGATGTATTTAAACATTTGTTATTCTATAGGTGCCAGAAGTCGAGAAAGATGTGGATGAAGAAGAAGAAGAAAAAGAAAAAGAAAATGTTGAGGCTGAAAGCCACCAGGTGGCAGATGTTAAACGGAAGAAAGTGATGATCAGAAGAAAAAGGATGACCCCAAAGCTCGACAGTGCCATTGACTGCCTACATTTCATGGTTAGTCAACATCTTCAAAACCTGAGTTTGAATATTTTTTTCTGACTTTTTATGCACTGAAATCAAAAAATAATTTGATTAAATTTTAGCACAATGGAAACTGGAATTATATGAGCTGTATTTAACTAAATTTATATTTCATGTATAATTTTGTCACAAATTGTTTCCCTGCAGTTTGATGAAGCATACCTGGCCCTGGAAATGGGATGTCAGTGTTTTGACTTTCTTGGGGACGGCTTCATCTCAAGATTGGACCTCCGCAATGTCCTCAGAGAGTTTGGTCTCTCAGTCTCTGCCATGGATCTAGAATATTTCCTCTCAAGGCAAGATCAGTTCAGATAAATGAAAACAAAATGGTGTCCCTGGTTTATCTACATGTACTTCTACAGGCAATCTTTAAAAAATAAACAATTGTGTGAAATTTGAGTGACATCGGAATAATAGAAATGGGATGATAATTCTTATCTTAGCTAATTTGTCTTTGTTAACAAATTAAACCTTTTTTTGATATTTTGAATGAACAGCTTTTAAAAACATTTTCTTCTCATCCAGGTGTGGAATACGAATAATTCAGGGTCAGATTGCCTACAAGGAGCTGCTGCAGAAGTTCTGGAACAGATCAGAATCCGGCCTGGTCAACAGAATCATCACCAACAAATTCCATCTGTACGTTATATGTAGCCTGCTCTCATAGAATTATATTGATATAAAAATAGAACTGTCCACAATCTGATGCCATTATAAATATATGTGTGTGTGGTGTCCAAATATTTGTAGTCAGTGTAGTTAAAAAAAACTTTCACTGCCATGAATTCATGATTTTTAACTCAATCCATATATATGGGAACGAGTTGCTGTGCTTGCATTCCCCTACTATCACCCTCCTCAAGGGCCGATAACCTGTATCCCACAAAACCTTGACAAGGTATAGTGCTCTCACAGAATATGAGATTTCTTTGATTTTTTCCTCAAGTTTCTGAGAGAAATCATTCTCCAGAAAAAATATATATTTCTGATTGAAAAACGAAGCTGAGAATAAGAATACCAATGTCAATTCGTTTCTCTAGCTTCAGTCAGAGTCGAGGATGGACGCCTGCTGCCGGGGAGACTCTATCAGTGGAACAGCTGGAAGCCAAATTAATTGAATTTCTCCATGGAGATTTCCTCTTATTGTTGGGACTCATAAAGTAAGAATTATTACTTCAATTTTATTTCTTCTTATAGCTCGGAATTTAATATCAATAATGTAATATGAACTCAGGGTATTGCCCAGTTTATACCCTCAGAGAGCATTTAAATCATGGGTGATATACTCAGATCACTGAGATTAGACAAAGCAAAAAGTACTCCAAGCAATCTGTCATTTGATATGAAACCACATTTCTTAGAAAGCTTTTGTCTCTTAGTTAAACAAATCAGTACCAAGTTTTCAAGACTTTTGATTTGTACATGAAAAAAATTGAGTGGATATATTAAAATACACATAGAATATGACATCATAATGCTAATGTAACAGTTGTCTCAAACATATATAGCTCTGTTGAATACTGATTATATCAATGCTTTCATTTGCTATATCCAACAAAAACCAAAACAAGAAAATGAATCTTGAGGATTTATCTTTTATTCACCCTCCAGGCATTATGATTACCATCACCTTGGCGTGGTGAAGCCATCAGACATGCGTTCGTGCATGGAACGTGTCCTGGGGTACACCCTCCATGAGAACCAGTGGCAGGAGATATTAACCTCTGCCGGAGCAGACACGGATGGCCTCATCCCGTACCCAACCTTCATGGACCAGTTCAATGGAAGGTATGTGCATACAAAGTTGATGATAATGCTTTAATATTGGATGCTAAATGATGATGATGATGATATTAACATAACATTCTTATAAATCAGAAATCACACCTGGATAGGTTATATTTTTTTTCTTCGTATCAGGTCTAATATGATATGAATTTTATTTCCAACATATCATGGAGTTTGGTGTAAACAAAGTTTATACATTAACACTCACAGGCTCTGTTTTATTTTTCAGTCCTGGCTCATGGAATATCAGAGACATCAATGGCACATCAGTAGCGAAAGTGAATTTGTCAAAACCTCCTGAGCTTGCCAAGTTTCAGGACCGAGCCAAGAATATGACGAACAAAGCAAAGTCTGAGCTTCAAGTGGAAGCAGAGAATGCCAAGAAACACAGAACAAAGGAGGAGGTCAGGAAATATTAACAATACTCTACTTTATCAAAAGATGAGATTGGGAAGAAATGATTGTATTCTTCATTTAGCCAAGCTCAAACCATGAGATGGAATATTATAACTGTATGTTTGTTCCCTCACTTTGTACAGCAATGTTCATCCCTTTTGTTGTGCATGTTGTAGAAAAGTTGATTGAGTGGTTAGGAGGTAAATAAGGAGTCAGGAATAAATTCAGGCATTAATGTACAGCTGGGGATAAGGTTTGGGTGTAAATAAGGAGTCAGGAATAAATTCAGGCATTAATGTACAGCTGGGGATAAGTAAAGCACCACATGAATTGATAAATCAACGAGTAGATAAATAGATGATTGAATAAATACATAGGCAGAATATTAAAGAGTCAGGAATAAAAACAAAATCATAGACAAAGAAAAAGACAAGAACCTGCAGTTTCCAAGCTGACATATATCATGATGTGACAAAAATATCTTTTCAGGCATATCATTTTTCTTTAAGTTAAGAGTATGTATCATGGTTGTCTGTATTTTTTCAGTTAAATGATCTGATGAGAGAGTTGTTTCGGGTTCGTTTTCATACAATAGACAAGGTAAGTTCTTTTTAAACATTCAGTAAAAACTGTGTTATTTTAAATCTGAACCTCAATCCACCTGAATCTTTATTGTGAATAATTATCATCTTGAAATAACATTTTTTCTGTTGCTCTTATTTAGGTTTTCAAAAAGACGGACAGAAAAATGACTGGCAGATTCAACAGGCAACAGCTTGATGAGGTTATAAAAAGGTTTGTTAATGTATCCTATTTTTTAATCCTCAACCACATATGCTGAAAAGATTCACATTCTTCAGTCAATCTGTCCTGCAGAATAAAAGCCGCTAGATGAAGAGTATTTGTGATGTGAGGTGATTTAATTTTGCTTGATCCTTTATTTTGTAATCAAAGATGTATTAGCTGATATGTAATTAAAATGCAGCCATATTTCTCTTCTCTCTATTCCCACGTGATATACCAGTATATCACTTGGAGATAAATAGGTAGTAGGTGTGATGTGATCTTGACTTTGTTTTAGTTGTGATGTGACCTTGACTTTGTTTTAGTTGTGATGTGACCTTGACTTTGTTTTAGTTGTGATGTGACCTTGACTTTGTTTCAGTTGTGATGTGACCTTGACTTTGTTTTAGTTGTGATGTGACCTTGACTTTGTTTCAGTTGTGATGTGACCTTGACTTTGGTGGAGCTGGAGAGGTTATGGAATAGTCTAGAAATAGCCCCTGATGGTATGTGCAGCTTCCACAGCCTGGCCAGACACTTCAGCCATTTTAACCACCATCCGCCCCCCATCAAAGGCAAACTACCCATGGGTAAGTATCTGGGGAGACTAAGTATATTACAATCTCTTAATTCATGCAGATAAATAGTACTTTTTGGTGGAATTATTTGGTGATTTTAACATTATAGATATTTTATTTTTTGTAATTGTTGTTAGATTATATATATATATATATATATCAAGATAGTAGTGTAAATTACAATATTTTAGAATCTTAATCCTATAGACTGTGTTATATTCTTATTGGAGTTTTTATCACTTTTTATCTCAATCATGGAAAGAATGCACTATACTCTACTTGCTAATTTAGCTGTTTTCAAATTTATTGTAAAATCTTGACGGAGATTATTTGGCTATGTTGGACCAGTTACTCATCTTGCTCTGAAACATGCACCTGTGAAGTGAAGGCTTTGCTATTTGAGATTTATGATAGAAACAAGAAATTTATAATATTAATATTGACACAGAAAGTAAATCAATCAATATTAATCTTTCTTGTATAATATTCTTATATTTTACAACAAGACTTTCCTGACCTTTTCCAAATGACCTATTTTGCCCATAATACTCAATCTCTCAGTAACTAATTTTGGTGACTTTGACCTTTAAGGCAACATATTAGGTTTTATTGTAGGATCTTAACAGAAGTGCATTCATTTTGAAATTTTGATTTGATATTCCACTGTGACACATATCTTCTGTTTTCTTGACGTACTATTGAACATATAGAAAAAATATTTCAAAATAAATTCTGCAAAAGATATTTTGTGATTTTTTGTGATTTGGAAATGGATAATCAGACGCAGAAAGCACTCAGAATCCATCTTTGATAACATTCTGGTAGATGGATTGAATGTAGCAAGACATTAATTACTCATGACCTAATATGCTGCCTGACAATATATTCCACCCGCCCCATTGTGATGAGTAGCACTTGTAATATATAGTCTTGACTGGCACCCTATTCTATGCTGCCTGACAATATATTCCACTACCCCATTGTGATGAGTAGCACTTGTAATATATAGTCTTGACTGGCACCCTATTCTAGATGTAACCGACAACAAGGACATATTATTAGTGTCTGATCTAGACCTAGATGATAAAATCAGTGAGTGTGGTAAGTTGAACAGTTCTCATCAAAAATGTCTTCACAGCTTTGTATTTAAAAAAATCTGTATTTCCTTCAACAAAAATTTTACATTTCCTATTTCCTTCAGCTAAAATCAATACATATTAATGTTTTATAGAACTTTTTCTTGGTTATAACAACCACAAATTACACAGAAATGTGTGATTATATTTTCTGTTTAAGAATCACTGAAACCCATAACTTAAATAAACTGTAAATAGTCATTGAACTAGTAAAATGAACAACTGTTTCAAAACACATGGATATTTCAAATCAAAATATTAACCAAAGTTGATTGGTTATCTCAGTAATATTTCAGCTCATTTCAGCTCGAAACATTACAGTATTTCTTTTTAAATATTGAACTTTAGTATTAGATTTGTCAATGCATATTATTTGAAGGGCAACATTTCCCCAAGCCATAAATTCATCGAAGAAGATTTTAAATTATAGCAACAAATTAAATTTCTTTCAGGTTTTTATGAAAATGGTCAATTTTTTTTTTTAAATTTCTTTTGAAGACCAAAAATAATAATTTTTCTAGCACATTTCTGAAGCTCAGGACATTATTAATAAAAGCTCAAGATCAAATTAAAGAAATATTAGAAATAAAGATCTTACCACAGATACCTTGACTAAAAACACACAACTAGAAGACTTATTGAGATGATCAATCTTGAACAGTTTCCTGAACCAAAATTACCGGTATATGTTTCTTCAGAAATTTCTGGCATTTCTTGACCAACTATTTCGGCCATCTTATAATGAGTGATTTTACAGCATGGCTACTTCCACTGTCATGGCTACTTCCACTGACTTTGCTGATAACACAATACACTTGTCATATGTTTTGATGTGGAATTATCTAAGTTATCTCAGAGATATTTAAACATTTTAAATGTCTCTGATTATTTCCAATACTGCAGGTACCGTATTCATGTTGTAACCATTCTAGTGTTCAGAATTGCTTGGATTAATTTTATATTGGTTTTTCTCCTGTTTACTTCACTGACTGTTATTTGTAACTGTTTGTCAGATTTAAATTTGTATTTGCAGTGCAAGAATGTGAGACATGTTTTTGAATTTTAAAAAAATCTGTTGTATATTTTCTCTGGCCATTCTGAAAGATTCATCAATAACTTCTTAATGTTTAATATTTGTCTGTGTCCTAAAAATAAATATATGCTTTTATAACAATTTATTGCTTTATAGAAGGAATCACATTTGACAATAGCTTTAAGATAATGCCTGAGGTGATCGCTAAGCAAAGCATTTAATGCAGTTAGAATGTTGATTATCAATATTTGAGAATTACTCTTCAAATGTTTAACTCTTTTTTGGGGTTTCTGGTTTACTACAGAAGATGATTCCAGTATGATTGAGAAAGTTCGTAAGTTCAGACAAGAGAAGAAGGAAGCAAACACATTGACCAATCAGCAGTCAAAAAGAGTCATTCCAATTCCACGAGTCACCACCCAAGAACGTGACCAGCTACTGGAAAAAGTTAAATTTGATGTATGTTAATAATTGGGAATTAAGAACATTATTTCTTCTACTTATCTGACCCAAATGTTGAAATTAAATCTTTACGCTAGCTAAATAGAAGTGATATTTTGTTTCTAAACTAAAATATACCATACTTTTTTTCACTCACACTATTTTGCCTTTAGAGCAGGTTGAATGAGGTTTCAACTCAATAGGCTGTAAATCTATGGATTGCCACTTTCAGTCCATGTTGTAAGTTTGGTGGCCATGTTTTCATTTTATTTAAAGGTTGTGAGTCGGTGGGACGCTATCAAGACAATATTTAAACAGATGGATCGGGATGGCTGTGCTACAATCACTGCTGACAAAATGAAGGTGGGAATATGTAATAGTCTCCTCATTCCACTTTCTGTACACAATTATTGAATCATAGTGAAAATTTAATATCTAAATACTTCCATTAAAGAAAAAAGTGTTTTTTTTAGGGAGAAGCAATTGGTTGCTTTTCTGATATTAGATAATTTGGACATTTATTTGGACACCATTCACAAAACAAGAGAGCCAGTTTTTAACCACACACTTATATGTGATCTGTTACTCATGTATAATTAAGTGGTTTTTTTTTATTAATTCATTTATTGCAGAATATGATGAAGATGTTCAACTTTAACATATCAGAAGAAGAACAGGAGAAGTTGACGAGTCGTTATGATTTAAAAGGAGATGGAAAGTAAGTTAGCAATATGACCAGCATCTTTGTAATCATGGATGACCAAATGAGGTCATGCATAAAACCAAATGAGGTCATGCATAAACCAAATGAGGTCATGCATAAAACCAAACGAGGTCGTTCATAAAACCAAATGAGGTCATGCATAAAACCAAATGAGGTCATGCATAAAACCAAATGAGGTCATGCATAAAACCAAATGAGGTCATGTATAAAACCAAATGAGGTCATGCATAAAACCAAATGAGGTCATGCATAAAATTATCACTGGTAATGGTTTTGGAACAGGATACCAGTAACGGAACTGGACTCGAAGCACATATCTGACATATTTCAGGGAAAACTTTTATGGCAAAACAATATGACAGATTGCATGTGATTTCAAATTTATATGTGACTGTTTCATAAAAGATCTAGTTAAAAAATGGTACCATGTCTCTATTTTCTAATGGGGAGCTAAGGTCCAATTTTCTTGAACCTCCGTTTATCCTTCATCAATAGATTTAAACTGATTTGAAGATTTAAATAAGAAATAGTATTCAGGCCAGTTGGACACATTTGATATTTTCTATTTAAAAGGAATAAATTAGATTAATTCATAGTCAAAAGCATCACTATTTTTATTTCAGCTTCCATTACATAGATTTCATGCAGGTGTTTACAGAGAAATCCCCCAGTGGCAGTCCACCATCTTTTGATGTTAATCATACCCAGACAGTGGTGCCATCTGATGGTCTGAATGATCAACTAATGCCAGAAGCACCAGCACAAGCTTGCAACAAATATTCCCAGAAATTGTCTAAAAGGGTAAGTGAATAGTTCTATACATGTTGATTTGAATTTATTTTTTATTGAGATCTTTGTAAATTGTTTAGTTTCATTTCAATTTGAGTTTTATTTCGATTTTGCTCATTTCATGTACTTTACTCATTTGAATTTTATTGAGTTCAATTTCAGTTATTGAGTTCATTGTATGTTTTATTTTTGTTGATTGTTTGAGACATTTTTCACACCAAGCCCTTTATTAGTTGTCAGACTTTTCAAATCATTTAAAAATTTAATGTTTTTAGCAGATATGGTAGTTCTAAATTACACTTAGATAATTAGAAGTAAGTAGTTTCTATCAGATTAGCTATATTGTCATAGATTTATTGTATTTTCCCTGCCAGCCTCCTTCAAACCATCCATTAGATCCACTACCTGCATGGAACAGAAAGGTCTGTACCCTCTAACACTGTTCAATTCCCATATTTCATCATTTAACCATAATATCATTTATTTCAAGAAACAATTACCGTACATGTCACCTTGCATTTGTAGTTTGGCACTAATATTGATCGTTTAATACCTCCTTCACTACTGTAGTGGGGTCCATATTAACACTAGAATTAAAAGTTTTATATACTAACTTGTGTTGCAGAAGTTTTTTTTTGTTTTTGTTTTTTTTTTATCAGGCTTCACATTTTAATTTTCCCTTATAATTTACACATCCTTATCTTATCTGACTTATTCCTGTGTTAAGCATTTGAGAACTGCGGACACTTGGCGCATAGAACACCCCACTGTGGCAAGTGTGATCCAGCGCATGAGGGTCAAGGTCAGAACCTCACTTTGAATTATTGACATTTTTGAACTGAAAGAGATCCTCACATTGTTTACCATTGACACAGGCAGATTGGGTTACATGTTGTATTACCCAATAATTCCAGTTCTGGAAAAGGAAAAGTGATGTTTCCAGGATTGATCCTGGATAAAAAATTTCCTATCAGGTACCTGACCTGGGCAGCATCACCAGCAGACTTCCTCTAATTTGCATTCATTTTCGCTCGCGTTTGTTTTGCCTTTAGGGCTAGATGTTCGAGGTTTCAAGATGATTAAGCCGTAAGTCTATGGAGCCTACCCCCATTATCAGTCCATGGCGGCCATGTTTTGGCATAATAATTCTGCTGACACCGTCAGATGTCGCTTTTGTTTGAGAATTGATTTGTGAGTGCGTAGTAGAGTAAGATGATTTTGCCTTGGTTTTTTTTGCCTTGGGTTTTTTACGCAAGCTTGATTTTTTTTAAATCAACACTTGTTGCAAATTCCAGGATGATTGGCAGGAAACCCCATGACAAAATAACACAGGACAGTATGCTCTACAGTATTCCTGGTTTGTTGTTGAATGGACCTTTTCTTTTAGAAGAAGGGGTTGTCTCAGAACTCTCAGACTGTTCAAATCTGAATAGTATTATTATTACAGCAATTGATAATTGCATTCTGAGATGTTATTGATATAGCATGTTATTGATATATAGACTCTAATAACTGCCCCATATTGGGACAGTAAACCACCTTCCAGCTGCCCGTATGCTTTGGCCGGAATTCCGGTAATATTTCACTGGAAATATGTGGTGTCTTTGTTAGGGGTTTCCCTGTTCTAAATTTATGTGAACCAATGAGAGCAATCCTGCAATAACCAATAATTAGTGACATTATTAGCCCACTGCACAAACTCATTTCAACAAGAGGTCCTTGATTGTCCTAATATATTTGGACCAAGATTGTCTAGGCTTTGGCTGTACACGATTGGCACACGCCGTCGGCGAGAGCGGCACATCGCCGGATCCTCCATTTTGTCCCGCCGAATTCGCCGAGGGTATTCAGAGGGCGGAGGTCGGCGTCCGCCGCCAGAACCCGCCGGTTCAATCGCGGAGAAACGGGATAACCCAAGATAACTTGCCGGACCCAATCATGTACAGCCATTGATAGGTTCACCACATCGCCCTCTGGTGTAGTTCCGGGTTCATTGTGCTGAGCATGTTCTGGTACCATATCATGTTTTGATTGGAATGACTATGACTATATCACTCTATAAGGCAGACTGGGTTCCATCTCAATCCTCCAAGGAGGAATAGTAGTGATTGTTCTCCATTCACCAATCGGCAAAGCCCAGATAGGTGATTTTTTTTATTTGATTTGATTTGATTTGATTTGATTTGATATGCTGGCCGCTCCACTTTTGTCTCGTGGGCACTCAGAGCTTACGCAGTGATCTGGAGGGGTTTGTGGAATGTCCAAGGTCTCTACTATTTTAACCAAAGAAAAGTTTGGTGGAGTTGATAGAGCTCTAGTGAAGTAAAAGGTCATTGTGGTAAACCCGTTTAAATGTCCAAATTGAACCTGTTTCAACTGTCGTTTAAATGGGTTTGACTTAGTTTTTGCAGCTGGCGACTGATATCAAGTATTTATATTTTCTTTATTTAATGTTATCCCAAGAATAATCAAGCTTTTTGGGAGGTTTTAGATATAATAATAATACATAAAATATGAATTATCACTAAAAGAGTTGGGTATTTAAAAAATCTCATGCAAACAGGATTATACAGAAAAAGCAATAACCTCAAACCTCTACAGATCACCTACTGGGCTTTGCAGATTGGTGTTTGGAGAACACTACAGGAATAGAGGCCGGTATGTGGCCCTAATCTGCCTCAATCATGGCAGATTTTTCTAATTGGCCAGTTTCACACCTTCAAGCCTTAGACTGATTGATCAATTGTCCACACTCACACAAACAGATTCAAACTCCACCAGAGGACAACATGGTGAACCCAGACATTGGTGTAATAGTTTATGTGTGCCTCTGGTGGAGAGTGTTAAACAGATTACACCATTGTGAGTTCTCACACTGTCCACTCACTCACAAGTAAGATTGGTTGCTCAGAACTTGAAGCCAATGAAAAGAAATCAAACACACAGATTCTGAGTGTTGGGTCGGATACAAGACTATGTAGGACACTTGAGAAATATACATTGAGACTTGGAAAATATGTGAAAAATAAATGTACCAGAGGATCATAAGGGTAATTTGTAAATGATGATCAGTACAAATTTTTCCAGGTATTCAATTTGAAATGGTTATTAAAAGTTTTTTCCTGCTTAATAATTAATTCTGATATCAAAATTTGAAAAAGGTTATTCTTATTTGATTACTGTTGTTTAATGTAAAATTTTTGGTTTTATTTGTATTGCTATGGCAGCACTATTTAAATATGTTCAGTAAAGCTATAAATTAAACAGTTTGACATTGAAAAATAATTGTCATGATAACAATGATGCAATGAATGATAATATTTGGAATTAATTAATCTTACCAAAGCTACAAATCAATTATGACTGATGTAAATATTATATCCTCTTTGCAGCTGATAAATGAATGGAAGAGTGTGCGTCGAGCTTTCAAGAAAATGGATCTCACGAACACTGGCTATCTGAATGTTTTAGACTTCAAGAGGGTACTGGAGTCCTGCAATATAGACATTGACAAAGAAGATTTCTATCATATTGTGTCAGAGTTTGATGAGAAGATGGATGGTAAAATATCCTATGAACAATTCTTGAACCAACTTGTCACTACATACTAGCCAAAATTTGCACATTTTATAAGCATTTGATTTTTATACAAATCAGTGATATCGTCACCTTGTAAATTAAAGAAGAGATAGTAAGATTATTTTTTATGATCGGTGATGGGGTAAACTCTAACATGCTTAGGCAGGTTTTTATCTTTGGTAAGCTTGCCAATAGTAAATAAATACATTTATATTTTACACATCTCAATTCGAGTGATTTATTTAAGATCAAATATTCTTCTAGTTAGATCTGTTAGGCTTGCACAAAAAAGAAATCTTTATCAAAATTTAACATATCTTGTCTCTGAGATGTTATGCAAGTGTCATCAATAATAATTATACATTGTTAGGGTCACAGATGCTCTTTTAGGTTTTGCTTTGTAGATTTGGCAACTGGGATTATATAATATTACGTGAAAACAGAATAAGAATTCCATGTGAAACAAGACCATTTTTTCTTGGCCTTATCTAGATTTGTTGACAGATATTAATTACATTTAAATAAAAATATGAATATGTTACTATTATGAAAAAGAAAGAATTCCCTGCAATTTCATCAGTATATAAAAATTATATTTTCTATAATTGCCTGATATGCTTATTGGAATGTAAATGATGTTTATACTAAGATATATAAATGCTATTTTGAAAGTATATTTCAAATTTGTTAATAGTTTGAAACATTTTTGATACTAAGATTTTAATTATGTGACAACTTTATACATATTTGTAGTCATATACCTGTGATATTGATACCCAGTTCATATTTGGTGCATATTTATATATATATGTATATTAATGTATACTTCATTTATATTCATATATTTCAATGTTTATATATACATGTATATATATCTTCTCTCTTTAGGCTTTGGGATATTGAAACTTTTTAATGTGACAATTCGAATTTTAGATTTCTTCAGGATCATTTTATATTAGTGAAATGAGAATCTCTATCACAACACAAGGAATGCAAACATTTGGGTCCTTTTGTAAGAAATAAAACAAGCAATCTCAGCAAGCTTCCAGAAATAAATTTTATATTTCAATCAAATTTGATTCTCTGATTTTCTTTCTCCTCATGAAAAATATGTTAACAGAAAATTGAATACGAGACAATTAGCAGAACAGGGCCAGCAGGGACAATTAACAGAACCGGGCCAGCAGGGGACAATCAGCAGAACAGGGCCAGCAGGGGACAATTAGCAGAACAGGGCCAGCAGGGGACAATTAGCAAAACAGGGCCAGCAGGGACAATTAACAGAACCGGGCCAACAGGGGATAACTAGCAGAACAGGGCCAGCAGGGGGACAACTAGCAGAACAGGGCCAGCAGGGGACAACTAGCAGAACAGGGTCAGTAGGGGGACAACTAGCAGAACAGGGCCAGCAGGGGACAATTAGCAGAACAGGGCCAGCAGGGGACAATTAGCAGAACAGGGCCAGCAGGGGACAATTAGCAAAACAGGGCCAGCAGGGACAATTAGCAGAACAGGGCCAGCAGGGGACAACTAGCAGAACAGGGCCAGCAGGGGACAATTAGCAGAACAGGGCCAACAGGGGACAATTAGCAGAACAGGGCCAGTAGGGGACAACTAGCAGAACAGGGTCAGTAGGGGGACAACTAGCAGAACAGGGCCAGCAGGGGACAACTAGCAGAACAGGGCCAGCAGGGGACAACTAGCAGAACAGGGCCAGCAGGGGACAACTAGCAGAACAGGGCCAACAGGGGACAACTAGCAGAACAGGGCCAGCAGTGGACAATTAGCAGAACAGGGCCAGCAGGGGACAATTATCAGAACAGGACCAGCAGGGGACAATTAGCAGAACAGGGCCAGCAGGGGACAATTAGCAGAACAGGGCCAGCAGGGGACAATTAGCAGAACAGGGCCAGTAGGGGACAACTAGCAGAACAGGGTCAGTAGGGGGACAACTAGCAGAACAGGGCCAGCAGGGGACAACTAGCAGAACAGGGCCAGCAGGGGACAATTAGCAGAACAGGACCAGCAGGGGACAATTAGCAGGACAGGGCCAGCAGGGGACAATTAACAGAACAGGGCCAGCAGGGGACAATTAGCAGAACAGGGCCAGCAGGGGACAATTAGCAGAACAGGGCCAGCAGGGGACAATTAGCAGAACAGGGCCAGCAGGGGACAATTAGCAGAACAGGGCCAGCAGGGGACAATTAACAGGACAGGGCCAGCAGGGGACAATTAGCAGAACCGGGCCAGCAGGGGATAACTAGCAGAACAGGACCAGCAGGGGACAATTAGCTGAACAGGGCTAGCAGGGACAATTAACAGAACAGGGCCAGCAGGGGACAATTAGCAGAACAGGGCCAGCAGGGGACAATTAGCAGAACAGGGCCAGCAGGGGACAATTAGCAGAACAGGGCCAGCAGGGAACAATTAGCAGAACAGGGCCAGCAGGGGACAATTAGCAGAACAGGGCCAGCAGGGGCAATTAACAGAACCGGGCCAGCAGGGGATAACTAGCAGAACAGGGCCAGCAGGGGACAATTAGCTGAACAGGGCCAGCAGGGGATAACTAGCAGAACAGGGCCAGCAGGGGGACAATTAGCAGAACAGGGCCAGCAGGGGACAATTAGCTGAACAGGGCCAGCAGGGGATAACTAGCAGAACAGGGCCAGCAGGGGACAATTAGCTGAACAGGGCTAGCAGGGACAATTAACAGAACAGGGCCAGCAGGGGACAATTAGCAGAACAGGGCCAGCAGGGGACAATTAGCAGAACAGGGCCAGCAGGGGACAATTAGCTGAACAGGGCTAGCAGGGACAATTAACAGAACAGGGCCAGCAGGGGACAATTAGCAGAACAGGGCCAGCAGGGGACAATTAGCAGAACAGGGCCAGCAGGGGACAATTAGCAGAACAGGGCCAGCAGGGGACAACTAGCAGAACAGGGCCAGCAGGGGACAATTAGCACAACAGGGCCAGCAGGGGACAACTAGCAGAACAGGGCCAACAGGGGACAACTAGCAGAACAGGGCCAGCAGGGGACAACTAGCAGAACAGGGCCAGCAGGGGACAACTAGCAGAACAGGGCCAGCAGGGGACAATTAGCACAACAGGGCCAGCAGGGGACAATTAGCTGAACAGGGCTAGCAGGGACAATTAACAGAACAGGGCCAGCAGGGGACAATTAGCAGAACAGGGCCAGCAGGGGACAATTAGCAGAACAGGGCCAGTAGGGGACAATTAGCACAACAGGGCCAGTAGGGGACAATTAGCAGAACAGGGCCAGCAGGGGACAACTAGCAGAACAGGGCCAGCAGGGGACAACTAGCAGAACAGGGCCAGCAGGGGACAACTAGCAGAACAGGGCCAGCAGGGGACAATTAGCAGAACAGGGCCAGCAGGGGATAACTAGCAGGACAGGGCCAGCAGGGGACAATTAGTAGAACAGGGCCAGCAGGGGACAACTAGCAGAACAGGGCCAGCAGGGGACACCTAGCAGAACAGGGCCAGCAGTGGACAATTCAGGGATATAATTGTAGTTTTAAATCACTCAAAGCACAAACATACAGGAGTTCTTGGAAACTATGTTGCCTGGGTGACATGTCTCCCAGTCCTTTGGTCATTGTTTTTTGTGATGTTTGTGAACATTTTCTGGATGGCAACAAATTGCTTCATAAATGATCATTTAAATCCTTTCCCAGACAATAGAACCAGAGGTAGCAAATGGTTCTATATGACAATAAATTAACCATTTATAACCTTTGGAAGATGAAATATCAGCTCAGGAAAGTTTCTGGAGTTATGTTCAATCAAATATGGTAGCTGCTACTCAGTTACCACCACACTCACTTTTCTGAAAGTCTCAAACTGAAGTCATATTGAGCTTACAAGAATGAGGCACTGGATGTTCTTGGTGATTGATATTCCAATACCTAGATGGAGCCACAGACTTGCATACTTGAAAATGCATTGAAACCTACCAAATATTTTTTTTTAATCATAAAATATTGAGAAAGAATCTCAGCATCACAAAAAATTGATAGAATTGGTCCCCTGAAAATACAATACTATGCCTACTAATGTTAAGAACTCCACCCAGTAGTTTCAGAGAAGTTGACGGACAGAATGACAGAAAACCCCACCCCCCATCACTGCAGAAGCTATGGTGACAGCATAGCTAATGAAAAAATGACTCAGTTTATAGTGAAAACAAAGATAAAATCTTCGATATGTGGTTTTATTTGACCGATTTTTGGAACTCAGATATGTTTGAAAGGACAGTATAACATGGAGGCTACAAAGCTGACGATTTGATAATGGATTTTAAACTTCGAGTAAGTTGACCACAAAGCCAAACTCAAGCATGTCTTTATCATAATATTTGTAACATATTTTTGTTCTATGAAGCATACATGTATACAAATAGTAATATATTGATCGACTATTTTCGCTTGTATGAACCTGCTTTTACATATAGAAATATACACATATTTGTATGATTTTCTGGCTATTTAATTCTGAGTGGAATGTGGCGCCCTCTAGCTGCAGGTATGCCCTCTAAGGCAGCGACCTCATACTGCAGATCCCCGACTGAGTTCATCTAGCAGTACAGACCCCGCCAACTCAAGATTCCAATTGAACGTGTCCAGTAACTTTTGGCAGTGTTCACGAGAGGCAATTCCGAGTCGGAATAACTGTTCTAGCTTGAGATATTTGGTGGCTGCCTGCACGTTCCAGTGGTTGGCACTGAGTGCAGCGTGGCATTCTTCCTCCGTCACTCCATGCACCTGGTTTCCAACCTGGGTAATCTTTTCTTTCAAGTTCGCACTTGACATTGCTGCTGTACCAATGCTCGGTACATTCACACGGAGGTCACCGGTCAACTGAGGTGGGTCCTCGGCTGATACAGGTTTTAATCCAGTCATCGATGACCAATTTGTGAATTTGTCCTGGTTGCTATGGTATTTGTCCTGGTTGCTATGGTGACCAGTGTTAGCAGATGCTACTGCAGTGGTCCCTTGAGCCAAAGCTGCAGCGTCTTTTTTATCCCTTTTAGCCATCCAAGCTGGCAAGTCCACATTTTTAGCATTAAATATTCCTGGATTTATATCACTTAAATTTTGATAAATAGATTCTTTCTTGGCTCTATCAGAGTGTGCGGCCCCTCCAACATTGAATGGTTTCACCTCGGCTGTTGGGGCTGCGCTTGATTTACGTGTCTCCTTTTTATCCGGCAGAAGCCAATAGTGAGTCCAGCTCTTCTGCTTGCCGTCCTGTATGACCGGATGTATACGAGGAGACTGGCTGCTCCCGGCAGCACTGCCGTAAACGCGAGCATTTTTAGGTGGGAGGGGCGGTGGTCCTGTTCCTTGTTTCCGAGGATTTTTATCAAATTCCTGCCAGTTTTTTCTGGAGGGTGCAGCTTGGGCCTGTGCCTCTGAATGTTTTGGTGAGGGCTGACCCAATAATGTCTTGTTATCCCACGATTCTAGAGCATATTTATCTTGTCCAGTGTTTTCATTTGCAATTTGAGATTGATTTTTCGGTTTCTCAAACGAAAATCCAGAAACAGCTTCATTCAACCAGCCAAATGCTTTTTCAACTTTTTCTACCTTTTCAGGTTCTTGCTTGTGATGTGAGTGATGCATGGAAGCTTGACAGTATATTGGCACATTGTTATAGTACTGGTGCTGTTGTTGCTGTATCTGCTGTTGTTGCTGCTGTTGATGTTGCTGCTGTTGTCTTAGCTGTTGTTGTGGTATATATTGTGGTGGTTGTTGTGGTCCCTGTTGTTGTAACTGGTGCTGTTGTTGTAACTGGTGCTGATGTTGCAACTGTTGCTGTTGTGGTAACTGTTGTGGTAACTGTTGTTGTGGTAACTGTTGTTGTGGTAACTGTTGTTGTGGTAACTGTGGTTGTGGTAACTGTTGCTGTGGCAACTGTTGTTGTGGTAACTGTTGCTGTGGCAACTGTTGTTGTCTAGGTTGATCCCCTGTCCCAGCTTGATATGCACTGCCACTCATCTGATCAATGTTTCTGTAATATTGCTTTGGAGGGGTGGTTTCCTCAGGAACGGCATCATAAAAAGCGAGGTTGACCCGCTCGGGACTGGGACTGTCCTGCGGAGGAAGGGAGTAATAACGTGTGGTGGGTGGAACAGGAGAGACTGACGCCACTGCCCCTGCTGATATTGAACACGATGTTGTCAACACCGTTGTGATAGCAACAGATTCTGGCATTGCCATGGCAACAGGGTGCTGCTTTTTGGGAAGGGGTGGCAGTTTTTTTTTAGGTTTGACATCCACATCTCCTGGCACATTGGCATAGATTCTGGGAGGAAGTGGTGGAACACATTCCTGACTTTCTTCAGCCTGTAAATTTAAATTTGCGGTTTCCATAGCAACAGCCCCAACAAAATTCTGTTTGCTGATGTCTTCTGATGGCAAAGACTGAACACTTTGCCACATTTGTGGTGATGATGTTTCTATTTTTGGACTTCTATTTTTGGCCTCCAAAACGGCACTCGTCAGACTGGTAGTCATGGACACAGTCGTCATGGATACAGGTGACTGTTCACACACTTTAGTGTCTACAGGTATAAATTTTTTGTGGGCTGGCTTAATGGTGAATGGATCATCACTGTCATCTGTCATTGCAGCTGGGAGAAACTGATACTTTTCAGCTATTGAGCTATCAAGTAATGACACAGCGTCCTGGTCTTTGTTTTTCTTGTCTGTAGATTGTTTTTGACTCTGCACAGTTAGGATTTCCTCAGAGAGGTCTATCAAGAGGCCCTCTTCTGGGAGGTCATCAGGCAGGGACATAGACTTCCTGTGTGTCTTTACAGGAGCACTGTTTGGCTGTGGGGGCCTCGGAGGACCCTTCTTTGCTTTACTACTGGTTTTCTCTGATTGCCCCTCATTCTCTAGTTGATGGTAGTTAAACTGCTTTTGGCGTCCACGGAAGCTGTGATAAACCAGGGACTCTGAAATAACACAGACAATTATGAACTGTTACATAAAACTATCTGTCATTATTTGAAGGTGAAGTTCATTCTTAATATTTAAGTATGACTGCATTATGTTATATGGGATTATAAAGGGAATATAAAGGGACTGGTCATCAGAGAAAGTGGATGATATGCGTCAAGGATCAGCATCCCAATATTTTGGTAGATGTGACCTATCTGACTTTTGAGTAGGCCACTGTAACCTACCGTAGTTATATAAATTATTTAAAAAATTAGGTACAAATATATTGTGTGAGATCAGGGTAGTGGGAATAAATGTTATTTGTAGTGTTTTGCACGATATGGTCCATAGTTTCCCCTACTTTTTCCTCGGTCGGGGAGGTTGAGGGCAGGCAGAGGCTCCATGTCTCCTGTGATATCTGGGGGCTCCATCGGATTCCGCAGATAGACCCTGAAACAAGTTAACATTCAAATTCCTATGGCAGTGATCAACCAGTACTTTGAGATCAGTTACTTTGTTCATGATTTATTTTCAGTTAAATCCAAAATGCAAAGGTTACTAAACTACACAAATGGATATTTGGGGCAAATGATAAACTGACATTTATGAACAGATTTTTGGAGAAGTATATCGAAAAATATATTGTTTTCGAGTATAAAAGAGGTATTTCTTCTATGGTTTTGAATGTTCACCCCTTGTATATCTAGTTTTCTTCTCTAATTATCATGGGAATTCTTGTCTCACATTTCTTATCCAGAGAAGTTTATCCAAATCTTTATCTGTATTCTACCTTAGGATATAAACTCCATGTAAATTTAATGACATTTCCAAATATTATTTTTATAAGATTTCAAGGCAGACAACATACTCATCTATCTGTCCGGGATCTCCCCACTGGTTACCAGAAGCATCAGCGTGCCCTGTGTGTATGAAACTGTGCTTCAATGGCTGACTAATGTCCTCACCTGCAACAAATGATCCCCATTAGAACATCATACAATAAATGATCCCCATCAGAAAACCACACAACAAATGATCCCCATTAGAACATCATACAATAACATAAATGATCCCCATCAGAAAACCATACAACAAATGATCCCCATCAGAAAATCATATAATAAATGATCCCCATTCGAACATCATGCAACAAATGATCCCCATTAGAACATCATACAATAAATGATCCCCATTAGAACATCATACAATAAATGATCCCCATTAGAACATCATACAAAAATTATCACATTTTTATGTACCCAATTTCTGATAACAGATAGATGAAAGGGCAATAATGCCCTTTGTAAAATGTTGGCCCAAGGGCATCACAGGCACAAAGTTGTTTTGATCCAAGGATGTTGGTTTCTTTATCTATCGGCACAACATAAAAAAAAAATTTTTGTACCCCACACAAAATCTCCTCAGTGCAATCTAAAATTCTGGTAAGGCTATGACCTATATAATTGTTTATATTATATTACACATTTAAAATCTGTAAATGGAAATGACTTACTGCACATTTTTCTCTGGGGATCGACCAGTTGTCGAGGGAATTGTCCCACTTCACATGTGCGCTTGTTCTGGCCCTTCCACCAATAGAAGTCAGGTCGTCCATCCAGAACGGTGATCAGGTCGCTGTCCTCTATCTTTAACTTTCCTGGCTCATCAAAGTTGCTGAGCGCTCGCATCTCTAGTGGTCGAACCTGACAACATCAACATAAACAATAAATATCTGACATGTTTAAACTTCAGATCAATACAAATATGACACAAATACCTAATAATAAAATATCTAATCAATTAATATGGTCTAAAATACTTCATGTTACCCTACCATGAAATAAGGGCAGGGAAAGCAGACCTCTGGTCATTTAATTGCATTTATAAGGCAGAGAATTTGATAGTGACCTCCAGCCATTTAATGGGTCAACAATGCACAGGAAGTGCAAGTTGACCTTTTTTCATTTAACTTTGTCATGTGGGGCAGCAGACTAAGGTCATAGAATTGGGTCAATAAGCAAGAGGAAGTGTATAGTGACCTCTGCCAGGAAGTCCTTGAGTGCCTCGAAGGTGGGTCTGTCCTGTGGCTTGTAGGCCCAGCACTGCTGGATGAGTTGGTACACATCCTGCGGGCAGTGCTCCGGCTGAGGCAACCTCTCATTGTCCTTGTCTATCTTCTGTAATATCTGCACACAACAGCAATAACACATTAATGTCAATTATCAACAATATTTTAAAACTTTTAATCATATGCTAGAGGTGCTCAGTTGCAACTTTTATCAAATAAGAATAGTAATACCATTTAGGTGTGGATGGAGAGAAAACAGAGCTGGTCAGATAAGTGTGCTGGTCAGGTAAGAGGGATGGTCAGATAAGAGGGATGGTCAGAGAAGAGGCATGGTCAGAGAAGAGGGATGGTCAGAAAAGAGAGATGGTCAGAAAAGATGGTTATATAATAGGACTGGTCAGAGAAGAGGGATGGTCAGATAAGATGGTTATATAATAGGACTGGTCAGAGAAGAGGGATGGTCAGATAAGATGGTTATATAATAGGACTGGTCAGATATGAGGGATGGTCAGATAAGATGGTTATATAATAGGACTGGTCAGATATGAGGGATGGTCAGATAAGATGGTTATATAATAGGACTGGTCAGATATGAGGGATGGCCAGATAAGATGGTTATATAATAGGACTGGTCAGATAAGATGGTTATATAATAGGACTGGTCAGATATGAGGGATGGTCAGATAAGATGGTTATATAATAGGACTGGTCAGATATGAGGGATTGTTATATTAGAGAGCTGGTCAGGTAAGTGGGCTGGTCAGAAAAGAGGGCTGGTCATAATGAGGGGTGGTCTGACGAGAAGACGGTAAGATAAAATAGTTGTCGTCAGATATGAGTGTCAGTCAGGTGAGAGTGGTGGACGGATATCAAATATGTCTTTTGACCATTACTGACCTGTGTGCCATTATAGCCAACCCACGGTTCCTCTCCATAGGTGAACATCTCCCATAGTGTCACCCCAAACATCCAGGTGTCACTAGCGTGTGAGAACTGCCGCGACTTGAGGCTTTCTGGTGCACACCAAGCAAATGGAACCTGTGATCATTGTAAAAATGAGTACATGTAAATACTTTGAAATCCACAAATATACTTTCTCGGCATATAAATCTTAAATGAAAATGTTCAAATATTTATTGCATCCTGAAGCTATATGATTCACATATAATTTGTCAGAAAAATGTAAGAAAATAGTGGCCCATGTTATATTTTAGCAAAATCTGTTACCTTTTTGTGTTCAGTCATTACATAGTGATCTTCTTGGTTGGGTAAGGCTCGCATCAGTCCAAAATCTCCTATCTTAATCTGAAAGAAAGGAAGCTTACATACTACATAAAGTAGTTTGGTTTCAAAACACAGCAGTTACTGGTAGCAAACTTTCAATAATACAAATCCAAACAAGATTTTGTTTTATTCTATAAGCATAACTCAAGATGGCATAAACTAGATAAATTAATCAAATAAACCAACCCTGGATGGAGACACATTAAACTCAATCTGACATTTCAATTCAGTTCTATATGTTACCTTTTCTGAGGAGGCGAGCAGCACGTTTCTTGCAGCCAGGTCCCTGTGTATGAAGCGCTTGGATTCCAGATAGGCCATCCCAGTGGCAATCTGTATGGCATATTCGCATAGAGTGGCCACCAGGTAGCGATGTCCCTCCTGCCGTAAGCGGTCAATCAGCGCCCCCAGGGGTGCCAACTCAGTCACCTGCAAAAAAATGTGACATTTCTGATTCAGGAGATTGATTGTTTGAATATGATCATAAGACCTCATGGGGATAAGTCAGGCTTTTTTATGGTAGGATTGATATATACATATTTACCATCATGAGAAGCAAGGAGAGGATGACATTATAGAGATGTATCAGTTTTAGAGTGTGCGCGCTAGGTTGAAATATTTAGAAAGTATATATATATATTTACCATCATGAGAGGTGAGGAGAGGACGACGCCATAGAGACGTATCAGGTCTGGATGGTCCAGCGTGTGCATCGCATTCACTTCTTTCACAAAATCTTCAAAGGCTCCTGGCAAACTCAATGCATCATTCTTCAGAATCTTCACAGCTACAGGCAGCTAATGAAAATATAACACAATATAATGAGAACATATTGTGTCTGTGTGATGTCCCTATTTCTATCACAGCTGCCCTGCTACCTACATACACACAATTAACATTTGTATCTTCCCTACAACATACCTACGGTTCTACCTGCATACCTGCCCTTCCTCCTGCTTACCTACATATCCCCTGCATACATATCTTTCTCCTGCCAATCATCCACCTGCATATCTACCTTTCCCTTGCATACCTGCCCTTCCACCTGCATACCTGCCCTCCCACCTGCATACCTGCCCTACCACCTGCATACCTGCCCTCCCACCTGCATACCTTTCCCTGCATACCGGCATATCCCTGGCATACCTACTTTTTCCCAGTCTCTAGTTCTGGCCATATTTCAATTGGGAACTGCAGAGTCTCAATAAGGAATTACCCTGTCTCCTCGGTCCTACTTTGTACATTTAGCATTTATCTAGTTCCCTAGCCCTCACCTTGTTCCCTGACGGCGTCGTCCAGTCTCCCTTCCTGACCACACCAAATGAGCCATCGCCGAGCTTGCTGTACATGAAGAGTTCCTTCTCGTTGATGAGGCAGGTGAGTCCTCCGTCCCCGCCCTGGAGCTGCAATGTGGAGGACCTCTTGCTCGTCACAGGAGATGTCCTCTCTGACTTACTTCCAGGTAAGATCTGAAACATGCAGAACATTTCCTCAAATCAATAGTACATTAATATTGTTTAGTTAACCTACCAAAAACAAGGTAAATATTGTCAAAAGGTGAGCATGATTTGCCTTGTGTCATTATGAAGTTAAATCTAAGGAGGTATGTAATTGTAAACTTGTCTAATTCACAGACTGAATTGTTCTTGGATAAGAGTTACATAATTACATTCTGATCAATATCCACCTCAGTCAAATAATTTCTCTCATTTTTGGAGCTATTTTTACTTGACCTATGATTGTTCATGATTGTTCATGACAACATTAATGCAATGAATAAAATGTACTAAACACAAATTTAAGCAGGATATTTTCAGGTTTTGATACATTCAGCACTGGACACAACAAAGAAGCCAGGGTACAAAGACCTTGGAAATTAAAGAACCTGTACAACACAGATCATTGAAAATGTTTACTGGCTTTGCTGGAGAAGAACAGCCTTTTTTGGGAGGCATTTCCCAAAAGAGACATTTTGGGAGACAGTTAAAAATCCTTTACCAGAGCATATTTGAGCAGACAATATTTTCTGCCAAACAAAATGCATGTTGCATATTTAATTCAGCCTTTACTTTCATTTTAGCTTGATTCACATTGGCTGATATTTGTCATGTTATTCAAAATGGCAGCCTCCTTGATAACTGGGTGATAGCTTATAGATTTTTTCAAAAATCATGAAAAAATTCTGAGCCTAATGGAAAATAGATCAAATTGGTCCCCTGAAAATACGGAGGAAAAGATCGAAGTTGACAAACAGACAGAACAAGAAAATATTTCCCACTGCAGAAGCAGTGCTGACATTGTCAGCATGGCTTAAAAAACATCAAAATAATGTTGTTAGAGCTCTTACACTATAGACGGGTCAAAAAGCAAACTAAATGAATACTTAAAAGGAAAAAAAGGATCATAACAACAGCTAGTTACCATGGTTACCTTTTCCAGGATGCTCTTCTTGCGGCCGCGTTGTTTGCGTTTGACGATGTCTAGCAGTCGGCGGATGGCCGGCTTTCCCATTCCGATCTTCTCTAGATCCTCAGCCTTCACATAGTCAAAGTGGGATAGTCTGCAACAGATAAACAGTAAAGATTGCCATTGTTATAACTATACAATGTAAAACAGTAAATATTTCCATTGTTATAACCATACAGGCAAGGGTTTATTCCCATGACTATCATATAGGCAAGGGTTTATTCCCACGACTATCAAATAGGCAAGGGTTTATTCCCATGACTATCATATAGGCAAGGGTTTATTCCCACGACTATCAAATAGGCAAGGGTTTATTCCCATGACTATCATATAGGCAAGGGTTTTATCCCATGACTATCATATAGGCAAAGGTTTATTCCCATGACTATGAAATAGGCAAGGGTTTATTCCCATGACTATCATATAGGCAAGGGTTTTATCCCATGACTATCATATAGGCAAGGGTTTATTCCCATGACTATCAAATAGGCAAGGGTTTATTCCCATGACTATCATATAGGCAAGGGTTTTATCCCATGACTATCATATAGGCAAGGGTTTTATCCCATGACTATCATATAGGCAAGGGTTTTATCCCATGACTATCGTATAGGCAAGGGTTTATTCCCATGACTATCATATAGGCAATGGTTTATTCCCATGACTATCATACTGGCAAATATTTATTCCAATGATTACTAAAGGCAGGCAAATAATATTTCCATGATAACTATACAGGCCAGATTTATTCCTCTGCACATGCTCCTGGTGGGATTTAAATGAACTAAGATTACATGCACTGGTTAGTTTCCTACAGAGCTGTGTAGTATTAAGAGTGAGGGTGTGAGTCACTTGCCTTGTGACCTGTAGATTGTCTCTCAGCTTCACATAGAACTGGTCGAGCTGTACTTCCTGTAGTAGCTCATTGAGCCATTCTGCAGACTCCCCTTCTGCCATCGCACTCAGCTCACTGCAAATACACAGAACTCAATGAGTAATAACTACAAAAAGAGTAATTACTGACTGACGTTTAAGCAAAGTTTGAATGCTCAATGTTGCAAACATAAATGGACTCAGTGATATTTGGAGGGTACAGATTTTTTAATAAAAATAAAATGAACAGTCATCAATAGAAAGGCAGTTCAAAATCAAAATCCCTAAGATATATATTAATGCGAGCTCAGGTTCATTCTTGTTTCAGATCAATCATTTAGAAATATGTATCATTTCGTCCTATGCACCAGATGTCCCAAGTCATAAGCCTCAAAGGAGCAAAGAAAAATATTAGTTTGAATCCTCAGATCCATAGTATCAGATCACATAATATCAAATGTATAATCTTTATACGTCTAAAAACAGCTTCCACAATTTTAGAAATGTTGCTCTATATATTATCCTGGCATTGGCTTTCATTGGATTGGTAACTGCATGTTCCTTGGTAAAGTATGTCAGATGTTTAGTTATCAGAGTAGTGGGAAACTGTAAGCACCATTCTTCACCTCAGGGAATGTGGAATCCTTCAGGTATATACATCTTGATATATACCGAGGACAAATATGGGATAACAAACAATATAGCACCCATTATGCCATACTCAATTATGTACCCATCCACTCTACTATGATATATGATATATTAAACATTGCACCCTCTGATTCTGCTATGGAATAATACACAGTATTACACCCACTTCTTATGCTATTTCATGACACACAACGTTGCACCCACTTCTTCTGCCATTTAATGACACACAATATTGCACCCACTTCTTATGCCATTTAATGACACACAATATTGCACCCACTTCTTATGCCATTTAATGACACACAATATTGCACCCACTTCTTATGCCATTTAATGACACAATATTGCACCCACCTATTCTGTCATTTAATGACACACAATACTGCACCCACTTCTTATGCCATTTCATGACACACAATATTGCACCCACTTCTTATGCCATTTAATGACACACAGTATTGCACCCACTTCTTATGCCATTTAATGACACACAATATTGCACCCACTTCTTATGCCATTTCATGACACAATATTGCACCCATCTATTTTGTCATTTAATGACACACAATATTGCACCCATCTATTCTGTCATTCAATGACAAAAAATATTGCACCCATCTATTCTGTCATTTAATGACAAAAAATATTGCACCCATCTATTCTGTCATTCAATGACAAAAAATATTGCACCCATCTATTCTGTCATTTAATGACACACAATATTGCACCCACCTATCTTGTCATTTAATGACTTATAATTTCGCACTCACCTTTTATGTGAGCTCTTACATCGCTGTTTCACGATCCAATGATACATCTCTCACTCTGTCCCTGAGGTATTTGGGATTAACCCCGATTTAGACTGGATTACCTGGGATATGCTGCAGGATCTACTATCCTATTACACATTCCAAATAATCCAAGATAATCCACAGATCCCTTGATATATTATTGCCAAAATTCTGACAAAGAATCAAGTTACTTGAAACAGCCAGTGCCAAACTTATAAATCTTCCGAAAATATCAAATAATGCACTTTTGTCTTAATTCCAGGTCAATATTACTACAATAGACACAATCAATGTCAATATAATTCACTGATCTTTGAAATATGCACCATACAGGTCTCCCTGAAACATGTTTAAAGAGATGCATGCGATTCCTTGTGAACTGCAACCTGCTGCCCCCTAGCGGCGGGACACAGCTGTCAGGGAACCTGTTATTACCTCACCAGTCTCGGCTTTAAATCTATGTAGACATTCATAAAGGACAACATGAAAATCACACAGGCTACATTATGACAATATATCTTCTCATTCTTCACATTGAAGCACAAATACAGCAAATGTGCGTAACCCTCTGTGTATCCTTTGAAAAGAGTGGGGCAAATTTGCTAATATAAGCAAGCAAATAAACAAACAATGTCCTAAATAGTGTTTCCCTATATAATAGTTCAGACTGGACTGATAATTACAACATGTCAATGATAATCAAACATGCTAATGATGCGTACATTGCATGTCAGATATCATGAGAAATCATGTCAGTTCCCACACAATACCGTCTGTGACATACTCACCTGCCCTAACCACACAACCTTTTATGACAATTGGTCACAAATGTTTTAAAGGCCCTTCCACTTTATTTTATGTCAGGCCATTTCTGATATGGCTCTCATAATATCATGAACCTTCTATCTTTTTCTGACATTTTCTATGAATTTGTGTCACTGATCAATTGTTTATCACTCTGTATTGTGTCAATTATATAATTTCTTTATCTCCTCTTGAGTAGAGTTCATCTAGACTTGAAAATACAGAAAATCATTGTATAGGCGATTATTTCAAAAAAACAAATTGATGATAATTTGTGACAATGTTTTCTGTGTAGTGAGAAAGTCATCATAAACCAATTAACATGATGAATGGCTGATATAGATTTGGATGATACCAAACAATCCACTGAAAAATTATAAGGCACCTTTGTTTGAAGTAGTTGTTTGTACTGTACATTACAGTACAACTAATGTGTGGTAAACTGATTGACCTCTCGCTGTATCAACCTCACATCGATGGCTTTGTCAGAATAAATAATAGAGGGAAATCATTAAGAAATGAGAAAAAATGTTCAAATTAACTAGCAACAGGGTTGTTCCAGACAGATATATGTATACATAACACAGCAAGATAACATAACTTGTTAAGGGCTTGCAGCAAAGTTTTCATTAATTTATGATCATTGGTACAAATATCCTGTCTCATAAAAGAGACGACTGCCTCACAATCACGATCGCCTACATACCTAATGCTACCATATATTATACACTCAGAGTAAGGTGTCCATCAGCAAAGATATCTGGATGATCAGGACAAATATTCTCATCCTGTCCAAAATGTATTATTCAATCAAAATATAGCCAGGTAGATGATGTCTGTGAACTTAAATTTGTGCAACTTAAACCATCAAAATTCATGTCCGGCAGGACCACATTCTAACTATTTTCCATATTTTCTTTCATACGTATAGCTTATATACTATTCACCTGGTTTACTGTGGACCAACGAGACTAGATCTTTTCTAGTCTCGTTGGTAGGACCCATATAACATTAATAATCAATAAATATCGATGATAACTTCATCAGATATCTCCACATATCATTTACAAATAAAAACAGTATCTATTCACTCGGTTTACTGCTGTGCAAAAGTCTATATAATCAATAACACTGATCACTTCTCCAGATACCATCAAATATCAAATCCTCTCCTCTCTACATACCAATGTTAAATCTTAATCAGTCTGACAGCCATAAGGTTGCTGTATGGAAACAAAGCAAGTGACAATGTTGCGGAGGTTGTCCGTTACAATTACCTCATTGATATGTACTTCTGCCTGTCATATTTCTCCCGCGATTTGCGACGATTATGGCAGCTATCCTTGGAAGCCTGGCCTGTGCCATTTTGTTTTACAGTATCCCAAGTGACTTGTACATCCTCAGGCATGGCCGCTTGGCTGAATAGTCCGCCTCCCAGGAACACTCTGTCCCATCCCAGGTAAAAAATGCACCTGGAAAATGTGTACACAGGTAGGTAACACAGGTCAAAGGTCAATGCCGCAGTCTCATTATCTGCCCACTTCTCTGCAAGATGATGATGGTTAAGTATCCTATTATTGTATTACAATTTCCAACTACTTTTCGGAGAAATTAGCAATCCCATTTATGTGTGCTCATTTTATGCAATAAAACTGTTAAATATAGTACTTTATATGCATACATAAATTTCCCCTGTTTATCTATATCACATTAGTTTTGTGAAACTCATTTAACTAATTTAAATATTCAGTCAACTGGTGTGTGAAATCAAACTAAATCAAATTACAGTAAGCAATCAGGAAGTACATATCAAATTATTCTGCTTTACTGTTGGTCACACTAAGGTACAAAATGTTAGTTACTATGGTTACAAGGATCAAGATGGTCATATCATATATATATACCTGGGTCAAATATATATACATGTATACATGTTTGGAGTGAGACCAAGAATGATGATAATATAAAAATCCAGACTGGCTCACTGAATTGTTGCTCTTTTGAGTTTGAAAGAAAGGACATGCACATTCATAATATTCCTATGCATTTTGTATATTGCAAGATTTACACCACCTTTTCTTAATGTTACAAATGTCTGTTTGTCAGCTACGCTTAATTAGCCATTTGTTATGATCAGTTATGATCATGTTGTATCGAGTACAAGATATGAGTGACCAAATAGTGCCATGCATTAGTCAGGATTAACATGATTAAGTCATGTGATGGTTAGGTGTGACTTTATTTGGTCACGTTTATTATTAACGTCTAAATACATGAATGGCTTGGACTGTTTGGCAATTACTCCGTTCACATTGATCAACACAAAATTGCCTCCATGTTCTGTCCAATCAGCCAGATAGATCCAGCTATTACATCATGGGTTAATCTGCTAATCTGCACTGGGATTAGCATGCCTGGTGGACCACCTACTCATTATTTCACATATTTGAAGTGAATTGCAAGTTTTGTAACTTGCATGACTTCTAAAAATCATCTTGTGTCACAAGTGGGTATCAACTGATATGCAAATTAGGTCAAACTCAGGCCAACTTAGTCTTCATTATACTGGGATGTCAATGAGCTTTAATTTTGAATATATAATAATGTATTATGATACCAGTGACCTCATGTGAGTCTCACAGTCAACATTGGGTTCATTTTATAGACGAGACTCATTGTTTTTATATACTCCCAAGGCCAGATTGTTTTGCCCCTAAACTGGGCCTCAACACAATAGTCACACTTGGCAATTAAAGGTGCACATCTCTACACTTCTCAGCTGGACATTTGATAAACCTTCATCATACTCAATGCATCTATAGAATCCATATATCAGGCTTATATAACATTACACACCTCACCTCAAATCAACGCCAAATCCTGCAGGACAATAAATCTTCTCATCTCACCTTTTGTAAAGTTTCAAATCATTCAAATCATTGCAATCAATATCATACTGTTACTGTTATTCTTATCATAGACTGTGATTAATCCTGTATGTCTGATGATGTCAGCACAAACCATCTGGATCAGTCTTGATTTCAGTCTTGATTAACAAGCAAACTGATGTAAACATGGTAAGCAATAAACAAATAAAATGCTTCACTCCTTCACAATGTATCATCAAATCTTGATTACTTGACCCCTTGGCATGTGTGGGAGAAGACTATAATTCTTTTTTCACCTAACATATCATAAGTTCATATCATTTAATACCTTTGGTTTAATCAATGCTTTGAACCTATGATAACCATCTTTTGATGTTGTCATATATGAGTTGAAGCCAAACAACTTTTTGGTTATGTATAAATATGAAAGAATAAACTCTCACAAAGCCATTATACATCAATATTTTTTTCATACCTTATTTGGTCACAATTGTTTGAGTCTAAGCGGTTATGCTTGAGTAACCTGCAATATGGAATGAGAATTTATAATTGATTATGTCTGGACAGTCTTCAAATAGTGTGACTACTTGTGTTTGATAAAAACTAATTGATATCAATATGTGACACAATCAAATTCTGTGTGTAAAAATCAATATTTCATTGAACAGTTGTGGCCAAATATTTTATTTGGTCATGCAAAATGTGACCATGTGAAGTCACAAAAGGTTATCATATGACCCGGTATGTGAACTAAATATTACCTTAGAGTAATATACCGGTATATTACTCTAAGATATTACCAAGCAAAAGCTGAGTGTGACTAGATAAAGTCACCTAAATGGCTGTTTGTTTTCAACATGATGAACCAGACCTAGATCTTGCATGTCATCCAATTGAAATTGATAATGAAAGTAACAGAGACAATAACAGATAACAAGGTGAGGTATCTGACAAAGGAAAGGAGTGTGTTGGTTGCATGGGGGCGGATATGTCAAGTACAACACATGTGGGTTTCTGATAAATTTGATATGGTGGTAAGTGAGGCTTGAGATATTTTACAAGCATATTTCTGCAAATTTATTCACCATAGATGTTTCATAATTAAATGGCCACATCTTGTAACACTTGTAGAATAGTTTGGTGGTGAGAATAATTGTACAGCACAGTATTATTCACTATATTTTAGATGAACTAATAAAAATGAATATATGTCAGTGAAAACAAAAAAACAACTGAGCAATGAAGAGGACAATCTCTTAGTTCCCCCACTTGACCACATGCCTATAGGGTAATTAACCAATTAAATTATAGGTGTCTGTGGCAAAGTGAAAGTGGAGTATTGCAAGTGAAGTTGTGAATACTGTTTACATATTAATTACTGACATAGCAAACTCCTGTGGAATTGTAAGTCAGCAACTCCACAACCCCAGCCACCAAGGCCATGCCCCCTTTCTATGTTACTGGCATGGAATTAACTAGATCTGGAAATTAACCTTAATACAGACACCATACACCAGGTTTGGTCACTAAATTAAAATGAGCTGATAATAATTCTATTTATCTCCTACCAAATAAAGTTGATTTCCTTTGCACATCCTGAATACACTTCTTCCAAATCACCAAATGCATGATGCTGATAATATAAACTTGTCATCTATTTTTGAATATTTAAATTTTTGCTTTAAAAAATAACAAGAATAGATGGTGTTCTGCATGTAATATGGATTGAAAAAAAAAATGCTGCAAGGAAATATTATGCATAATTAAAAGTAAAGACTTTGAGGCTTTCTATTGTCTTGGAAACATAGTTGACTACCGTATTTACTCGTGTATAAGACGACTCGTGTATAAGACAACCCCCCAAAATTGAGGTTATTTTACTTGAAAAAAAAACGATTTCCGAATATAAGACGAGTTGGTTTTTCAAGAGATATCCGCTCTGCTACCATTCAAGCTTAAGCTGAAGCTTGGCGGTCATTTTAAAAGTGAAACGTAAATATGCTTAAAATATAAGATATTAGCCGTCTTATACACGAGTAATTACGGTAAAACGTAAATACGATGTTCATATTTTCGAAATAACAAATATCAGACGTAGCAGATTGATTTTAATTGCGTTTTAAATGATAAATAAACGTATTTACCCAACATTATTGGTCTATTATTTCCAAACACTTTGTTTTGACTTTGTTCTCACTGATTCCAATTATCAGCGTTCACAGTTTTGCATTTCGTCATTGTTTCCACTGAGTCGTGTATTCCCTTTTTGACAGAAATGCTTCCACACGTGGGTCAATTTTAATTGCGTTTTAAATGATAAATAAAAGTATATACCCAATATTAACACAAAATACGCTTTGCAGGTCGAGAACAGAACAAAACCATTCATCCATTTAACATGCATTACGCAATACGAGGTCGTCATTTTAAAAAGCGGGAGTGACGGGGACAAGCTCTTATTTTTGGCGCGAAAACAAATGGAGTGTATCAACTCGCATTGAAATATTAATATATTGCGCAATGATGGATCCCTGGCTTCTCCTCGTGTTGCGGACGTGAATTAACGCGACGTCACGTACATGATATTTACGTTTTACTTCATGGATAAATTCTCGACCTGCGAAGCATAATTTGTGATAATATTGGGTAAATACCTTCATTTATCATTTAAAACGCAATTAAAATCGATCCACGTGTGAAGGCATTTCTAGATTCTGTCAAGAAGGGAAGACACGACTCAACGCAACACGTGGTCGCAATTTTGAAAGGCGGAAGTGACGGGAAGAGACTCTTGTTTTTAGCACGAAAACGATTGTTAATATATTGCGTATGAATGGATGGTTTTGTTCTGTTCTTGACCTGCAAAGCGAATTTGTGATAATATTGGGTAAATACCTTTATATATCATTTGTGTTACATAGTGTTACATATATTGGGTACCTTTTTACGACTGGGGTGAAAAATGCAGTAATTTGTTTTTTTAACGTTTAATGTAAGTCTGTTGGATGAGAACCAGATATAAATTTGTTCCATGGTGGTTTCTGCATCATGTTTTAGATCAGAAATGTTTTTACCGGTGAATAGTAAGTTTGTATCATCAGCAAAAAGAAAGACCTTGCAATTTTTTTTTAATGGTGAATCGACCCCCTAAACATTAACTAAGAGTTTTTGGAAAAAAACCTCGTCTTATACACGAGTATATACGGTACTTCCATTCCACAATGCTTCATTCATTATGGTAGTAGAATGAAACTTGTTTTCTTAATCCAGTGGATATTCACCAATACCTTTATATATCAGTAAAATAAGAAAGCTGAGATTTAGAATGGAGTGTTCAGAAGTGTTCGACTTAAAACTGCATTGTTTTGAAATTCACGCCTTAACTTCCGAGGGGCACCCACTGATATAATGGCCTATAATGTGTGCAAGCCGTCAGTACTTTCCTCCCAGGTCAGGCATTTGCAATGAAAAAAGGCCAAGAGCACAGCATTGACTGACTATATCTTAATAATAATGCTATGACCGTACACAAAGCTGGTTGGCTGACCAATCACAACGGTCAAGACAATAGTCAAGACAACAGTAGGAGAGAAGGGCTATTATATCAAACAATCAGAAATCTGCTAACAAATGATTACAGGAAGTGTCCATAGTTAACAATAGTGGGAAGTGGCAATCAACACATGGCTGCAATTTAACATCATATAGACGGCTTTCTCAGAATAAATAAGAGACAAATCGTGAAAAATTCCTGGGTGCAAACTCCTCTGCCCCTGACACCCAAATGCCTACTGAAGTATTAATTCCATGCCAGTAACATATAAATGGGGCGTGGCATTGTTTACTTCACGTAAGTTAAACATGTTTGTATTGCCTGTGCCAGTATTCACCTCATTATGCAACTAAACAATTCTGTACAACTGTCATAGTGTCAGGGAGTTTGACTCAAAAACAGAGAAAACACTGACCTGTGGCTGTGCCAGACTGGCTGTGAACAACTTCCGGTGGTTCAAAACCTGGCAAGAATTCTGTACTGTCTGGTGTGTTTGATGGATTATTCACAGTGTAATCCACATCATCAATTCTTCCACCTGCTTCCCACTAAACAATGTGGCTTTTGTACCCCAACGTATAGTGGGAATGAGTGCTTTAGCCAGCATCAAAAAGAAAACAACAAACAGCTGCACATAAATGGGTTAATCTCGTTGAAAACTTCAAATCTCGCCATAAGGTGTCACTTTCACGGAAGTTGCCACACTCCTCACAGCCCCGGGTCAAAGACCCATCACTGCCACAGGCAGATTAGCATATGACCGTCGGTACTACTTTCAGCTGTTTGTCGTCTGCCTTCAAAACCAAATCACTTACCTCCGAATGTAGCCCCGCATGACTTTTAAATAGTTCCCAGCAAACACTGAGTGTAACATTGTAAATACTGCCTTTATTGGTAGAATGTTTCAGAAATGATTACAACCCATTCAGATAACTATGTAAAGTTTATAAATTTACTCAACTATTACTCTAGCGATTGTGAGAAAATTTGGCGTATGGGAGCAAATCGGAGCCAAAAAGGCACCTGTGGCAGTGGTGGTACTGCGATGGTGGAGAGGGTGGATGGTCGAGACGGTGGCGACACTGCGCGGGAGTGTGGGAAGTTGCAGACGACAAGATTTGAGTTCCAGCTTAGGTCTATCTACATCTATAAGTTAAGCATCCCACCGAGAGTGTTGCAGTGATAAATTTGTTGACATCTGGCAAAAAAAGTGAAGCCTGCTTATGAGGTAATGTAAGAGTTTACCCATTCTTGACACTAAGCTGAGCAAAAGTTCCGTCCCCAACCCAAACCATGAATGATAGTATTGATACGAGTAGTGTGCTGGTTCTCACGTAGTCATGGCATCCACTCCCTAAATTAACCATAGAGAAAGTATAAGTCATATGAATTACATTGATGGCGGGTAGTGGCGGAAAGGTCAAAATTGAATGCAAAGTTGCACCTTTCTATGGCTCTTGGTTCAGTTTCTGACAGGCATTTGACTGATTGACCAATGGGATGGCGAGTTTTTGCTTATGTAGGTCATAAAGCTGCCAGCAACCCACAGGGAGCTTATCTCTTAGCCAATTAAGAGCAATTTGTGTCATTGTAAGTCAGATGTCAAATTGTTTTCACAGCGGTTGTGAGCAACGCACCCTGTACCTTTGAAGTATGTTTGGATGTTCCTCTATATAGATATTTTCTCTATGAATTAACCAAACTCCACCACTGGCACCAGAGAGCGACGTGGTGAACCTATAATAGTTTGCGTGTACCTCTGGTGGACAGTGTTTAAATTAACTACTCGTCAGCGACTCAGCGACCAGTTTCCGCCAATGAAGTTGACCGTGACTGGCAGCGGCTACAAGGGTCCTCTCCGGCTTAGCCGCTGTAATCGGCGGTAATTGGTAGCGACGGAAAACTGGTCGGGCACAAGTAGCCCTTTCCTTCTGTCTTTTATTTGCATTTTAACCCCTAACGGACGGGAAGGACGGCAACGTCCACCACCGGGAACGGACGGGAGGGACGTTAACGTCCCCATTAATATTCTGGCTTGATGACGTAATTTGTAACACTCTGAAAGGCTGCAACTTGTTACAATGTAATCATGATAATGACGTCAAACTGAGTGGATCATGAACTTTTGACCCCAGCACTTCATTAACCCCTAAGGGACTAGCCCATCTAAATTTTGTTGATTGGCAGGACTAACCAACTTTTTTCTGGACTAGTGTATCCACATACTAAATATAAAATTTATAACCATGGTTACTAAATTTGCTTAATGAAGTGCTGGAGTCAAAAGTTCATGATTAACCCCTAACGGACGGGAAGGATGGCAACGTCCACCACCGGCAACGGAGGGGAAGGACGTTGACGTCCCCATTGTTCTGGCTTGATGCCGTCATTTGTAACATTCTAAAAGGCTCATTTGTGTAGCTATCTCTCTGTTTTAACGGTCTCTCACTGTTTGTAATTATCTCTCACCTGTGCAGCTGTCTCTCACCTATGCCGCAGCTGTCTTTCACTTATGCAGCTATCTCTCACTTGTGCAGCTATCTCTCACTTATGCAGCTGTCTATCTCTCAATGTTGTAATTGTCTCCCACTGTTTGTAACTACCTCTCACCTGTGCCGCTATCTCTCATTTGTGCAGCTATCTCTCACTGTCGTAACTATGTCTCACCGTGGTAACTATCTCTCCCTGTTGAAACTGTCTCATTGGTTTAACTATCTCTCACCACACAATATATTATGAATAGAATATTTATGAATAAAATAGTACTCACTTATTTGTTGTAAGAATTACTCTAAAGGTGAAAAAGATAACCTACAATATGCATAATCTTCTGTTTTTTAGGGCTCAATTTTACCACTTTTTCTTGTTGGGGAGGGGGGGGGTCTCATTAGCAACAAATAAGATTTATAACTGGACTCTCAGGCCAACATACAAGCTAATCTATTCAGAACAGGTTTTTTGTATTTTATATTTGGTATATGTCAGTTAACCAACTCAGAGGAGATTTCATGAGTTTTGAATGGGGTGGAGTGATTGGTAATCAACTATACATGGACTTTTACAAATATGAGCTGTGCATCTCAAAATCTTTCTGTCCCTATTATGGACCTTTTGGTGATATTTGTGTCAGCCTGTGATTGGTATGGTACTGGGGAATGAGTACTCTTTTGGAATGATTTGAAATGGTCAATATGGCCAAAGGTCAATATGGCCAATGGTCAATATGGTCAATGGTCAATATGGTTTGAACAATTGATGCCACTGTTGAGCCCATAGAAAGTACTGTAGTGCACAAATTATGTCACACTATACATATAAAAATAAATTCCCTATTATTAAAATAAATTTAAATTTCTCTTTCTTAAGTTGTCCACTAAATTTCCACCAAAATTAGTCTTCAATATTTGTAAACCATGCTCATATCTACCAATTCAGCTCCTATTGGCCTACACTGGTAATATCACACCCATACATTGTCCAATATTCCTTAATGGTAACTGGCTGTTTTGTATTAGGACCTGTTTAACTGGTCCCCTGTTCAACCACACCCTATTCTACTTCTTTAGCTAACGTGAAATGGGTCTGATGGGTTAGTAAAGGCCTCAAGGAGATGACATCACTTGGCTGAGGATGGGGAGTTCAAAAGGGGCAAAGTTGAATATAGATTTTACCATAAGATTCCTTGATGGTTACCCAAGATTATATCGAGTATATGATTATATCATCATGCTAATGTAAAATGCACTGGGATATTTATGTATTTAGAAATCTTTTCAGGTTGAAATGCTGATTTTGTTCGTGCAATTTGGAAAATCCAATATTTATTCCTGAAATAATATTCTTTCTAATCTTTTTATTTTTTTTTTTGTAGAATTGTGATAAACGTCCTACTGGATAGTCACACCAAGAAGTGATGCCAGACAGTCTCACTGGTCGGTCACACCAGGCCGTCGCACTGGCCGCACCGGTCAGTTATCTGACCAGGCATTTGTGATTAGTCAAGTCACATCAGGCAGTATTCCTAAAGTTGTGAGTTTTTTGTACTGACCTTGCAGAAATGGAGAAGGAGCAATTTGATGTTACACAAGGTAACTTGATACAAAGATAATGATTAATCATATGATGAAAACTAAACATAACAACTCTAAGTATTAAGTAAAAATAACAAAAATCATAAAAAGTATATGAGTCAAGGTAGCAATTGCCTTTCAAAGATGAAAGCGAGATTTTATAATTCTAACATAACCATAAGTTGAAATTCCAAGTCTATGTTATTGTGATAAGTACTTGTATCTTTGACGAGCAGAAGTATCAAGCATATCATTTCGCTTTTTATAATGGCTACCCTTCTTGGTGCTTGAAGTCTGAGAGTTCTGGTGGTTTCTATGAATGAAATCCGGCTTGTTTTTTCTTGCAGTAGCAGCTGATGTGCTTGTTGAGTTTCTGGAAGTTGCCTTCCACAGTATCCTGTATATCCGAGATCTATATCCAGCTGGTATCTTCCAGAGGAAAAAAAAATACAATGTTCCTGTCCAGGTAAGAGAAAAAGAAAACGTGATGAAGTTACACAGCTAAACAAGAAAAAGAGGTGCTCCACATTTAATATGGATGGAAAAAAAATAACAAACAAGCAGACAGTGAAGAAATAATATGAAATATTTAAACAAACAAACCCCAAAATATAAAAAAAAACCTAACATACAACAATGGAAAAAATAATAAAATAAACAACACAAAAATGAAATAATCAATGCAAAATTATGGAGTAGTTGAAATCACATTTATTCATCTTCTAAAAACATTTCTTTTTGTATATGGATATTTTCTTGCACAGATCAGTTCAAAGTTGTGTCCATGCAGTATCAGATACTAATATTTCTCAGGCTCTGATGGTCTTTTGTTTTATTCTTGAACTAATTGTCCAATTTACACAAAATTTGAACTTGACCAACTAAGATTTCCCTTTTCTATCGATTGAGAAGCATCTCCAAGCAATGTGAATCGATAATTTCTCGCTTCAGTAGGGATGTTGATGTTGAAATTTCTGTTTTGTAATAAATGACATCGTCTTTTACTACTTTTCAATTGTTCAGACCATTTTAACTTTAAAAAGGAAAATTACAACCCACAAGAAATGACAACACATTCCTCATGACCATGCTGATCACAGATTAACACAAATAGTGTTGCAAAAAATGTAATCACATCAAAATTTTGTGTAGAACAATTAGCATGACATATTTATCATTCACAAAAATACAACAAAAGAGATATATCCATCGTTGAAAGATAAGAATCAATGCTCAGCATTCTCTGCAGCCAGACAACAATACATACATGGAAGATTGGAAGTACCTTTAAGACTAACAAAAACCCAATTTCAAACCTGTCATTTGTTCCTTGTTATTATCCCTTTTGAAACCATCCAGTTGTTGATACAAGACTCCCATGTATTTTCAAGTGTTTGGCTCTTAAAATCTGGCATTTCCCTATTACTGCTCACATGGCCGGTCTACTATTCAGAATCCGGCCTTGTAAATTTTCATAGTAAATGGACTAACATAACACAGGGTTTCAATGTGACTCCATTTGGTCAAGAATACCTCTTGCCGGTAGGTTTATGTGGGACAAAACCTTTCTTATCCCAGTTATCTCCATGTTTTATCATCCCAAGGTTTGCACTATAAGTCAGAAGCATAGAATTGAAAACGGGAAAACAAAACTTTGTGGCTTTTGCCAACTGCAACATTTTATATTTGTTTTGAATATTTGTAGATGTCCTGTCACCCAGATGTCAATCTGTACATTGTGGACATTCTCCGCACCATTAAACCTCTCTTACTGAGTAAGAAAATAAAGAAGGTGGCGCTTCTGATACTGACGGAGGATAAACGACCCATTGAACGGTTTATGTTTGAAATTGCTTCCCCTTCAGAAAAATCAGCATTAGGGTGAGTGTTAGTTAGCATCATGGCAGCCATTCAGCTTCTCTTTGTTGCTGGCATTTGGTTCTATTTTTTTTTATTACAAACAGGACTCTCTGTTGTTAAGCATATGGTTTATGTTTCCTTTGCAGAGAGGATTCCCTGTTGTTAAGCATATGGTTTATGTTTCCTTTGCAGAGAGGATTCCCTGTTGTTAAGCATATGGTTTATGTTTCCTTTGCAGAGAGGATTCCCTGTTGTTAAGCATATGGTTTATGTTTCCTTTGCAGAGAGGATTCCCTGTTGTTAAGCATATGGTTTATGTTTCCTTTGCAGAGAGGACTCTCTGTTGTTAAGCATATGGTTTATGTTTCCTTTGCAGAGAGGATTCCCTGTTGTTAAGCATATGGTTTATGTTTCCTTTGCAGAGAGGACTCTCTGTTGTTAAGCATATGGTTTATGTTTCCTTTGCAGAGAGGATTCCCTGTTGTTAAGCATATGGTTTATGTTTCCTTTGCAGAGAGGATTCCCTGTTGTTAAGCATATGGTTTATGTTTCCTTTGCAGAGAGGATTCCCTGTTGTTAAGCATATGGTTTATGTTTCCTTTGCAGAGAGGATTCCCTGTTGCTGAGACTGGAGCAGTCTCTTCGAGCTTTCCTACTCAAACTTAACACATGTGATGGACTCATGGTTAAGCCTCCAAAAGGTAAACTAACCACAGCCACATCCACAAAAGTCTGTTTTGTTTAATTTTTGATATGTGAATATTAAAGGCAAAGGCCCATTGCTGGTTGCTTACTTGCCCCATTGAAAAAAAAAATGGAACTAGAACAACACAACTCTTTAAAATCTTAACCTGAATAAAAAAAAGAACAATAAAGAAACCAGGATTGGGTATTTCTTCGATGTGACCAGCCTGTTTGTCATCATTTTGGGTCGCAAATCGTCTCACATGTTATCAGCCTATCAGTGGTGGTCTTGCACAGTTTAACATCTCACGGGTGACCACCCTGTCTTCAGAGTTCTTGTGAAGTAGATATCTTTTATTATTTATATTTTGTTTGTAGATTGCACATGGACAGTTCATGTATATACTGTGGACTCCGCAATCCTCGATCTCCAGGACAAGCAACTCATCAATGTATGTACAACTATCATGTTCATGCCTCATCTATCCAGCCATTCAGATTAATTTACCTTATCAATCCTTAACCCACTCAGGCCTTGACATTAACATTTGTGATCCACTTGCCCACCGGGCAAGTAAATTTTAAAATCTACTTGGCCTGAATTACAATTCACTTGCCCTGAATTTTTGTTTCAATATTTGAATACGGTATAGGACTAAAGCTTATAGGATTTGTACATTCAAACATTGGCTGATAATTAGAAAAAATACCCATATAACCCATAGAATACACAATATTTGGCTTGAAAAAGTTGAAATGAATAGTACATGTTTTTATTTAAAATAGCATGCAGTGACCTCAAGTTTGTTACAATTTTTTGTGCATATGCATAAGTACCAAATTTTTACGAAAACATAAAACTTGGCAATGCTCATTCAATTCTTGAACAATAAATATCATTGATAATTCTTATTTTAGTTCCTTGGATATAAAAACAATAGGAATAGGGCCTTTTCTAACACAGGAGTTCAATTTTTAAGCAGAGAAATACATGAAGACTTTGAGCTTGTGAGTAAAAATGTCACCCTGAATTATCAATCTTGTAAGAATATAACCTACAATTATCACTTTATAAGATTAAGTAATGTCAAGTGTTACTGATGGATATACCCCACTGTTACTCATCATACTTAAAATCAACTGTACATGTTTCCTGGATAATATAATGATTGACAAAGACCAAAATGTGCGAAATTGATAAGCTCTACCTCTCGATACAGTGCTTTGTGTGAAATACCATCTTGAGGAATATATATATTTAGTAGCATGCCATAACTTTATCTTGGTCAGGGTTTGGGAGGCAGGGGTAATACCAAGGGCAACGCAGCTTGGACACAAAGTTATCTCTAATCAGGTGTCATCCCTGTGATGTGGTCAGCAGCTCTCTCTGTTCTCTGTGGGATACTTTGATTGGGGACAGATTACAGTACTTGACCACTGGGCAAGTGGAACAGATGTATCAAGTTGCCCGGACTTGCCCGACAGGTGTGAAATATACACCTGTCGGCAAGCGGGCAACTGGCTAATGTCGAGGCCTGCCACTGCTCAAAGGTAGTATTAACCAATCCCAAAAGTAAGTAAAACTGTGGAACCTCTTGAAAAAAAACACAAAACAAAAAAAACACAAAATGGTGTTTTGTTTGCAATGCCTTTTCAACTGTTAACCCCTTAACCTGCACAACCTTGACTCCTTCGGTCATCATCCCAGACCCTCAATCCCTGCCCTCTGCCCCTCAATCCCCACCCTCTGACCCTCTGTCCCTCAATCCCCACCCTCTGCCCCTCAATCCCCACCCTCTGTCCCTCAATCCCCACCCTCTGTTCTTCAGTCCCCACCCTCTCTCCCTCAGTCTCCACCCTCTGTCCCACAATCCCCACCCTCTGTTCCTCAATCCCTGCCATCTGCCCCCTCAATCCCCACCCTCTGTCCCTTAGTCCCCACCATCTGTCCCTCAGTCCCCACCCTCTGTCCCTTAGTCCTCACCCTCAGTCCCCACCCTCTGCCCCTCAGTCCCCACCATCTGTCCCTCAGTCCCCACCCTTTGTATCTCAGTCCCCACCCTCTACTCCATAATCCCGACCATCTGTCCCTCTGTCCCTCAGTCCCCACCCTCTGTCCCTTAGTCCCCACACTCTGTCCCTTAGTACCCACCCTCAGTCCCCACACTCTGTCCCTTAGTCCCCACCCTCTGTCTCTTAGTCCCCACTCTCAGTCCCCACACTGATCCTCATCTCGTTATCCATCCATTGTCACGGTAACCCTCACTCACTCCAACTCATCAAATGAAATGTCACGTGTGTTTTACTTTTCTGAAATAATTTTATCTTTATTTTGAAGGATTTCACATGGGTAGAAGCAGATAAAGATCAAACTGAAATATCTGACACCCAAATCATTCCCCTAAAAGCCCTGCAGTCTCCACTTATGAAGGTATGTGTTTGTTCTAGTCAGTATAAATCTGATTTATTATCTCAATAAATAATTGTGTCAAATATGAATGATGATCTTTTTGGAAAATGGACGTATTTTTTATGATTTTCAGATGCAGATGTACGTTGAAGAAAGCAGCAATAAATCATGACCCAATGAGGAAATGCAAGGTGATCACACGGGTAGTGTATTACAAAAACACTCATACAACCCCAACGCTGGGGAATGGAAAATTTGACCAAGAAAACGCACCTCAAGTGCCATTTAGGTTTACACTTAGCCCTGATTTGGAGAATCTTGCGAGGTTTCAATAACTTTGTCTTTAATTTAGAACAAAATATTCAAGGGTTTAAAAGAATCATTTATATGCTCAGATCAAAGCTATAATCTAAAAAAAATGGTCTCACACATGAACATTTTGTAAACCAAATGACAATAATAGGTATGATCAAAGTCATGTGTCCACATATAGTATTACCATTCAGGTGCTAGAATAGTATGTGCTCACAAGGTTGATTTCTTGCCAACAAAACTATTGAATATTTTTCGCATATGGTCAGAGGATATCAAATGTAGTTCTCCTGTACCATAGAATTCATTTGTCTATAAATTTGGTATGAATTAGGAGAAAAATGAGCATAATCTTGTGAGCCTAAACTACTCTGGTACCTGTATATAAACTCAGGTCATGAAAACTATTGCACCACATTTCTCTGAATTTAATGTTTCAAATTAGATTTAAAGAAAAATTAGTTAGGTATATCCCAAAGGTTAAAGGATATAATCCATGCAAAGCATTTATTGATTCTGGAAATCTTACCTTTTGCTTTCTTATAATATTTCTTTGTTAAAAGAGTTTTTCTATAGAAATGAGAAAAAGTCTGTGATTGAGTAGTGACACACTCTTCACAGTGCCGAGTGTCAAGCACCCATGACTGGCATAGGCAAATTTGCATATAAAAAAACTGAGTGTGGCCTGCACTATTTTGTAAACTCAAACAAAAAGTAATGCAGCATGAGAAATGAAATGAATATACATATATATGTGCTGAAAGCAATATATAATCCCATTTTAATCAATGAACAAATTGAGTTCGATGATTAAAATGTATTTATAATTTTTGATAGTTTTTGTACAGATAAAACATTTATTTGTTCTGTTTGATACCTGCTAGTAAAAATATATTATTTCTGCCTTTGGTGACATGTCCATTGCATATCAGCAGCAGCATAAATCAATCCAGATTAGATGTACATGTAATTGAGTTTTGAAAGTGGCGACTTTACATGAACTTATACATAATGGGAGATGAACTCATTGTGTTCTTAAAATGGGTCAGCTCTCAAGCAAAAAAAAACTCATAATCTGACATATTTAATTCTATTCTTCCTGGACTGGATAATACACATGAATTGGCTAATGGCTATACAGTTAGATGGAATAGAGTCAGCATCACAATATAAATCTGTTAGAATAGAAAGCATGGTTATCTTTTTTAATGTAATCTGTATCATGAATTTGTTAAATTTATATTACAATATAAATTCAGTTCCTCACAGTTTAATCATCAACGATTGTCAGATTCTTGTACAAGTGCTCTTAGATTTGGCCAGAAATGTGAATCAGTGTACCCTCCACAGCAGGACTTCTCTATCATATCAGTTTCTGCCACCAAAGGTATAAAGGTGTGTACAAAATCAACCGTAAGTCATCAGTATTCAAAAAAAAAAGCTGTCCACTCATTGGTGAAAGAATATAAAGAATATAAATAGATTTGTTTTCTACTGGCAGTTGTATTGATTGGTCAATTTATGCGTCAGACACCTGGTTACAGTTCATGACCTGATTTTGGTCATTTCAGATTTGATGATAATTTTGTGAGCAAGGCAAGTATTTATGACTATGGAGGGTAATTATTGTATAAGTTCTCTTTCATATCAGTCCCTGCCTTCAAAGAAATAAAGCTGCACACAGGATTGATTGCAAGTCATCAGTATTCCTAAAAGTCTGGCTACCTCTGCAGTCATTGCACCATATTTGATACTATTCTAAATTTGGAATTCCCCAAGTTAAAAATACTTGCCTCACTCACAAAAATATCATCAAATCTGAATTGACCAACATCAAATTATAAACTGTAATCAGGTGTCTGACACAAAAACCAATCAGTAAAACTGTCAGTACAAAACAAATCTATATATATTCTTTCACCAATCAGTTCAAAGCCAGATTTTTATCTGAAAACTGATGACTTGTGCCTGATCCTGTGCACAGCTTTATACCTGTGGACTTTTGTATTCATGTTTTTAAAATATTTTTCATTGATAAACAACCAATCACTGATAACATAAATAATAAGCCCCAGATAAAAGTAATATTTGCCCAATTTGCACAAATATTGTTGAGTCATTTGGGGTACAGAAGTAAAACTGAATAAAAATAAAAGTTTGATATTAGCTAGGTGTTTTTAAGTTTGACAGTACATAAACAAAGAACACAATAATGCTTTCAACACTTTTATGTGAAGGAAATGTTTTGAATTAAAATAAAAGTGTATGCATATGACTGTATGTGTATGACTGTAATATAAATTAAGGATATTAAATATTTAACACCGTTGTACTGTGAATTTGATGTTTCTAAATATGATGTGCAAAACAATATAATACTTGTTTGTGTCCCAGTTAGCATATTCTGTTGGACATTATTTTGTTAATGATTTAAAAAAATATATAGGATTGCAGACAATGGTTGTTTTTATCCAATGGAGAAAACAAAAATAATTATGTTTGATAATGTGAAATATAAACAGATGATTTCCTTTCCAACGACGGGATTCACTTTTTGTCCCTTCGGTTTTATATGACATTAAAGAATTGCAATTACATAGTTCAAATATTATTTGCAATATCATTGCCTTCCAGATTTTCTATGTTTACTGTCAAATTCTGCAAACAAAAGGTATCCTTGCATTTGAGAAATGGTCTGTATGCTGGCAAATTGATAGACCTGTGATTGTGAAATGGTCTGTACATGTATGCAGGCAAATTGATAGACCTGTGATTGTGAAATGGTCTGTACATGTATGCAGGCAAATTGATAGACCTGTGATTGTGAAATGGTCTGTTCATGTATACAGGCAAATTGATAGACCTGTGATTGTGAAATGGTCTATATGCTGGCAAATTGATAGACCTGTGATTGTGAAATGGTCTGTATACATGCAAATTGATAGACCTGTGATTGTGAAATGGCCTGTATACAGGCAAATTAATAGACCTGTGATTGTGAAATGGTCTGTATACAGGCAAATTGATAGACCTGTGATTGTGAAATGGTCTGTATACAGGCAAATTGATAGACCTGTGATCGATAAAGTATGGTCACGTGGCCTTGCTGTCTTGTCGAATATGAGACATTAAGAATAAGAATAACTTTATTTTAAATCGATTGTGAAATACAATAACAATAGTTGGAAGCTAATTATCGATTATCCAGAACTACAACAATATATACGTGAGTCAACAATTACACATACAGTAGTGAATTAAATGATTACACAAACATACTATCATTACACAAACATATAATCAGCCATTGTATACAAATGAACACAGGCCACAGGCCATGGCGCAGTTGGTTAGAGCGCCAGCTTATTTGCACCAGCTCCACTGTGGTGATCCAAAGGTTACGGGTTCGATCCCTGGCCATGCTGAGATTGAATTCATGATACAATTTCAGACACGAGCTGAGGCCTATGCCTAAAGGGTTAACCTGTTGTCCTTGTAAATCTGTGACCGGGTGGGTTGTCATGTCAAGGACCTGCGACATGACAATTCAGTGAGGCAGCACTATATCTGCTACAAGTAGGTCTCATCATGAAATGACTGAAATAATGTTGAAAGTGATGTAAAACCCTGAACAAACAAAACAAACAAATGAACACATACTACAACTGCAATTAGGACCTTGTGATGAGCTTACAATTATTTTGAACATAGTAATATCACTTGCCTCTTTGATTTCATTTGGTCGCAGGTTCCACAAATGGGCTCCATAATATGTAAATGTATTTTTGCTAATTACTAATAAAATCATTCAACATGAATCTGAGAACACGTTCTTGTATTTTCTCCATTTGTTTCAGCTCGGTGTTGCTACAGAAACTCCAAACAATCGGGCAGTAATTAAAATTTGCCAATATGAATGCCTGCCCTTTTTTTACAGTGAAAACTTTCTTGAAACAATACAGAACATTCACCTGTCTTGATGCCTTCTTGCATATGTTATCTACACGTGTATCAAATTTTAACTTATCATCAATTGTGACACCTGGCAGTTTGACATTTAATTTTCTTTCAATTTCTGTTTCTGGGTCGATATCTAAATCAAGGCAACTTGGAAATTCTTCAGAGCTGGTGAAAGACTTGAGAAACATGACCTGAAATGTTTCTGGATTGGCCTGCATGAAATTTGATTTAAACCATTTTAAAGCATTCTTAGTATCAACTTTTAGTGCATGTATCATGATCTCCATGATTGGTCTTATGGCACTTAGAGTGTTGTCCTCTGCATAATTTACTTGTGTGCACAAAAAAAACAGAATAAGTCATTGATGAAAATATTAAAGAAGGGACGGCCCAAGGCAAGACCCTTGGGGGACCCCTTTTTCATTTGTTTCCATGAGCTTCTGTACTCTTGTTAGTGAGTCCATATGCCTTCATTTTACAAACAAGGAGAGCCTTTTTCCATGATTCAACTAGTTTTATTATAACATGATCACAACCATATTTCTTCATATATGCTGACAGCGTTCAGTTAAATATACAATTGAAGTAAACATAAAGCTGGTCAGCTAGAATAGTTTCATACATCTTTGCTATTGTGTTTAAGACACTGGTAATTGGCGTTGTGTAGATCAATTTTCGTTTTGTACACAGGTGATAATACCTCTGCCTTTTTTACATCATCAGTTACTTTGTTTATTCTGATACTCTAATTCTTTGTACTAAAGATTGTACTTTACATCCTGTTGTAACTGCCTTTACCACCTTTGTGATATCAGTATAGTTTCCTTTCGGTTTGAGTTTCAGTGTTTTGGCAAGTTTGTTTGTACCGGATCTGGTCAGATGGAGACCATCCCCATTGAGATACCCATGTAAACTGTGCTTGTGGAAAGTCATCACACAAAGTAACATGTCCTGCATTAATAATATCCACTTTCTCCATGGCTTTATCTTTTCTTGGCAATATGGTAGACACAGTAACTTTCTCAGCAATACCTGCAGCCTTTTCAAGTAAAAGTTTGTATTTGTCTAGTACGCCATCCATATTTGAAGTCATGTCTGCTACATCATTAGTGCCTACAACTAGTATGAGATTTTCAATGTTTTCCACCTTCATGCTTTCAAGGATCCTCTTTATGTCTTCTTTGTGAGCACCACTATGGTAATGTACCTTGGTGTTTTCAAGCTTAGATTCATCAATGTCTCTTAAGGTAGAGTCTCCCACAATGACGCTGTTCTTGCTTTGCTGCCTGTAGCTAACCCATGTCTTAGCCTTTAATTGAGCATCTAAGACTGCAACACTGACTCTTAGGCTAGTATTCTCTTCTCTCAACATCCTACATTCAACATCTTTATCTGTACATTTATATGTGTTTTCAAGTATTTGCAATCTTTTCTGGTAAGTCTTTTTTACCTCAGATAGTTCCTTCTGCAGCTCTCTAATGGCCCCTGGCATCCTGTGACATTCAGGACAGGAGAAGATGGCTAACATCCCTTCTTTATCCACATTTACACACTGGATATGGTACCATACCATACACCAGCTACATTGTACAGATGGTCCTCTAGTATTTCCCACATCCTTTCTCTGGAAAGCACAATTAGTGTGAAGGCACATCTGCATATCCTCTGTCCTCTGGGTATCTCCATCCGCCATCTTGGCATGTTTCCTCTCCATCCGCTATTTTGACATTTGTTTATTGAGCACTGGACAACTTGCTCAATATATATCACAAATTAGTGCTTAAATCCAACTAAATCTGAGTATTATTCCTTTCTGTACATTGTCCATGTATTGATGCTGCTGATAATTAGTTTTTGATGTCTTTTCACTGTAGTTTAAGTAAGTTTTGTAGCATAAACGCAGGAGCTTAATGTAAAGCACGTCCTCTCACCCTCACACTCACCTATTAAACAAGTTAGGTTCAGTGGCCATGCTTTATCTGATTGAAAGCAAGAATGCACATGGACAGCCACTGACAAAACAAATAAGGCTCAGTGACCATATAATGGTCATTTGTTGCCCATTATAAAGGTCCAGGTTTCGAATCCTGGTTAAGACAAGTATTTCGATCATGCTGCCTGGTCGAGAAATGTGGAAATCTACTATTGAGTTTCCCATTCAATCCAGTGCTCCATAACTCGTTATCAAAGGATGTGGTTTGTCTTATGTCTACGTGATAAAGCAAAAGAATGATACCCAGTCACTCTTCAAAAAGAGTAGGGCATCAAGTCCCAGTGGCAAGATTCTTTAAACAGTGTCATAAATACAAAAAAATCAAATAATCCTGAGATTGCACCTTTGTAACAACTCCATTCATTGCAAACATTAGCCCTATTGGAGTACCAACAAGCACTGGCTTGGACACAGTGTTTGCAAGGATACGTGGATAGAATGAATGAATGAATGAATTCTCAACGGCACATCGACACATTAAGGTCATTCAGTGCCATTAGGGTATGGATTAAAAACTTGTGAAATGTGAAGAAGTGTAAAAATATACAATAAACAATGACATAATATCATTAAAACAATGATTCTTAAGCTACACGTAAACATCACATTGAAAAGACCCTGAATCATGGTGAACATGGTGTCTTAAGTAGATGCTAAGCTGGCAATTAATGCCAGCCCAACACTACTCCACCCTTAAAAATGATTAAACAGGCCAATTTCCTTTAGTAAAACAATGACTCATAAGATACGTGGACACTAGATACTGACAGGTAGGTTGAACCAAAAAAAAAAGATAATAATCTACCAACCTATTCCTAAATAAGCAGGGGCGGATTTTTTACCCCATGGGGCTCAAATATGCTCTGAAAAAAAGCATGGGTGGGGGGGGGGGGTCTCCAGTTCCCTCCATAGACTGGACTGGATGTCATTTCTAGAAATAGGAGACAGTGAGCATGAAATGGGGAGTACAAGACTTTCTATTGCAGTGCCAGAAGTTAGCGCCAAAAAAGTGAACACATTCTCTAATACACATTCAGGAAATTATATTATATATATTATTTTCCCCTTATTGTAGAAAAAATATAGGAAAATTTGCAGACATATATCTGAGGTAATCCATATATGTCTACAGTTAATACATTTGTTATCACCTGATTTTCTCTCGCAAATTTGGCCTATTCAATGAGACATTTTGTACTGTGAAAGTTTATCATCTTATTCAATTACTAGGAAACTGATCCAAATGGATAAATTACTCTAAGATTGTCAACAATGAATGAATTTGATGAATAAAGACTCTATGAGCTCATACTTGAAAGATGGAGATGAATAATTATGTATGTGTGTATTTTGCCAACTATTTCTGTTTGTTTTATCCCGCCTAGAAATATTACCTTGATATTAGTTGGTGTCTGCAGAGTCAGCAATCGTTTACCTTTTTGAAAAGCCGAATACTAGTGTTCATCAGTATATGAACTACTCTTTACAGTATCAGCTTATGAATTTCTTCACGAATTTAATGTTTTCCTTGACTTATCTCAGGTTATGATCTTGGAATATGAGCCTAAGATGGCAAAGTGTCATAAACATGATATTCTTGAACAGAATGAATGATTGCTATACGTTATATCAACACAATACATACCTTAATGGCACTGAATGACCTTGATGTGTAGACGTGCCGTTAAGAATTCATTCATTCATTCATCGGTGCTTTTAATAATATTCCTAAATCCCATTTTGGAAAAATATTCTTTTAGAGCAGAACAGAAACTATATTCAAGTCAGAATGAAACATTTCATTGAACCTTAATTCTCCATTCCTTTGGGCCTATTCATCCCCTTAATTCATATATTGATACATTTTTTAAATAAATTTACTGAACATTTTATTTTTCCAACTGCACTTTTCATTTTTAAAGCATATTTTTAGTCAGTTAAATATATTTTGCAACTTTTCTTTCAATAAAATTATTGAATGTAATAATATACTTGTATTATTTATCTATCACTTAGACGATGAAAATATTTGATACCCTCCAAAACATAGTTCACATTTTGAGAAATTTGACACATGTTAGGCAATTGTCCCATTGATGGGTTTGATATCTAGTTTGATATAAGTTCAGTTTTGAGTGGCAGACACTAATCTCGTATGCCCTAAATGTTTATCCCTGTGATAATAAACATATGGTGTTTTTAATAGATTACTCAGACAGTCTGAGACCCCCATTCTGAAGGGCGTGTGCTGTATTTCTGGTATGAATATTCTGCTAGCTGTGTGCTTTCTGGGTGTGGTATCTGCTGCCACAGCCCAAGGATTATGCTGCATGCCAGCACAATACCAGTTTATTTATTCTCAAAGAGTGGCAATGGGGAATTCTGGATATCCTATGGTACAATATGTATGTGGTGTTGTTATTTCTACCTTTTTATTATTATTTGTGATTTCTCTTTGGCTATCTGCCCAACATCATAAACACAAATTTGAGCACTGAGATACACTGGATTCAAACACATCGATCATAGCATACTGTTGAATTGGATACAAAACGAGATTATTAGTATATGTGAACAATATGAAATAATTATTGGACACATTTGATACCTCTTCGTTTTCATTATTCTCAGACACTGGTGTGTATAACCACCTTCACATGGATTATTTGAGTTATATTAATTATCCAGCTCACTTTTGTACTATAGACAAACCACGATTACACACAATTAACTATGATCCCTCATTCTCCTCCTCTTTATATACTTTTTTTGATATCATAATGTGATTTTATATTGTTTTACACCCACTATTCATCTTTACAATAGTTTTTAATTTAATCCATGCCATCTTGAAACTGAAGGACCTTCCATAAAGAATCAATTCATTTATTCAACATATTGTCTGTCACATATTCATACGTTTCATTGATATTTATTTTTTATCATTATTATTTGTGACATTTACTACTGAAACTGCAGATCTGTTTGATAAAATGCTATATTCACCCCGAGGCATCTATTTTATGTTCAAATATATTTCTTTACAGGATTTCGGTGTGCTTGCAGCCAACACAACGGGTAAAATACAAGCTTCAATTTTTGTTGATCCTTCTACAAATGAAGTACTCAACAGAATTATCCTTGATTATAATAAGGTTAGATAACGACACAAATAAAATTATATTTACTGAACATTTTACATATTTAAGGCAAAATATCTCAGAATTTAAGAGCAAATAAAAAAAAATAATTATGGTAAAAGTAACTCATGGAAAACCTTTTAAACTCACAAGAGAACAAATATTTACATATACGGATTCTTTAAATAAATAATTCTTTGGTTTCTCGTGTTTTGTATACAAATTGAGCAATAATAATAAACTGATGTAATATTTCTAAACCAGAATAAGACGTATATCATTGACCAAAACAACCAGTGCTCGGTGATGAACCTCGTTGGGAGTCCGCCGACCTACTGCTTACCAGGTGAGTCGGTGAGTTTAACCCCATGCCAACAACAGAGAGGGTCACTCCCTGGGGCATGACAAGAATCAATGAATGAATCATTGCTTTACTGTACAGTTTGTACCAAATTTGCGCATTAATAAAAAATGATCCAAACCGCAAAAAATAAAAGAAGAGCCTCAAGCTGCTTCAATCAGACCGCCTGGTGAACATTGGTTCCGGAACAGGTGGGTCGCAAATGAACCGGTGTCACTACCAAAAAGACAATTATTTTGTTGAAATTCTACACATGTGTACATGTTGAATTGATTTTATTCAAAATGTAATGTTGTTTATACCATTTCAGGCACTGAATGACCTCAGAGACATTTAAAACATCTTTGTTTAAACAGTTGAAGTGCCGTAAAGTCATTATTCATTCATGTCACATATCCATTGCTTTACCATGTTTTGATACTGAAAAGTTAGCATTTAAGCAGTACAGATGCAATGAGAATAGCTAAAAGATATCGATATTGTTATACACAGTTGGTAGAGTGTAGGATCTGTGCCTTAAATGGTAATATAAGTGGAGGACGGGAGGTGGTGGGTTCGACTCCCACTTCCGGCAGTGTTACTTTCACACTGGTCAAAAGGCTCGAAAGTCGACCTGATATGGCCATAGTTGCTGAAAGGGTCGTAAAAACACCATTTCACAATTTCACAATTTCGATATTGTTATGTTGTCAATTAAAACCTATTTCAGCTAATTCCCAGCTGAGAAGTAGCTACCACGTCTCAGACGGTGGAGCATCACAGCAAATAAAAGTGAATATCTATGATTGGATTAACCCCCAAACTAAATTGCGAGATTCCCTCAATAGCGCAGCCAGGCAGTCCTGTGTCCCTGTGAGTGGCGTCAGCACCTTCGATCAGGGAGCAACTGGTTTGTATTTTTGTTTATCATGTTTATCTCATGGTTCTTTTTATTTCATAACAAGTCTCTTGATTTCACAAATCTTGCTGTTAATATAATAACAGGGATGGAAGTTGTTTCCCGGACATTAATATGCACTATGTATTAAACATGAAAAATGTTACTTTAGTTTTGCTGTTTACCATTATATCTAATGTTTCATTGAGGTAGCTTCGAGTTGCGAATTGGTCATCGAAACATTTCCCCTTGGTGCTACAGAAAGTAGTTTGTGATCTGTATTTCTCCTCTCTACAACAGATATTGGCCATATGTGGAAGTCATACCACCTGCCATACATATACATATCATATCTTATGATAAAACCCCATAAAAGCATGATAAATAAATATTTTGTGATGTCAAGGGTATATGACAAGCTCATTCATTACAATTTTGAAATGGGGTCTAATGGCTTTGTACACATCCATTACCCCATTTTACGGACAAATCTATCTATTCATAGTGTTCTATCTTTCATTTTTGTTTGAAAACAATTCAAGTATGATATGATATCGACAATTGTTTTACTCAATTTCATAGATATGCTCATACCTTTAATGCTGTATCTGACAAACAATAGTCTAATCACAAGATTCATATTTATATCTCATTTTGTCGGGCCATGGGCCGTGGCGCAGTTGGTTAGAGCGCCAGCTTACTAGCACCAGTTCCTCTGTGGTGATCCAAAGGTCGTGGGTTCGAACCCCAGCCATGCCGAGATTGAACTCATGATACAATTTCCCATATGAGCTGAGGCCCGTGCCAAAAGGGTTAACCTGTTGTCCTTGTAAATCTGTGCCCGGGTGGGTTGTCATGTCAAGGACCTGCGACATGACAATTCAGTGAGACAGCACTATATCTGCTACAAGTAGGTCTCATCACGAAATGACTGAAGAAATAATGTTGAAAGTGATGTAAAACCCCAAACAAACAAACAATCTCATTTTGTGTAGCAACGATTCATGACAATAGAAGCCAATTGGGCTTGGCTAGGAGCCCCAAACCAATCACAGATTGTTTTACCCTATTTTAGATTTTCTGTGAACAAGTTCTGTAATTCTTCAATTGTATTGCAAGAAATCAAGTTACATAAAATCATGATTTTTCAATACACAGTCATGTAAATAAAGTCATGCACTCTTCATGGGTTGAGGTCTGTTCTATCTTAGCGGAGATTATCATTTATCATTCATAATGTGTGCAGATCTAAAGGTACAAGCATGCAACACGTCACCTATTACAATTAGGTCAGTATCAACTCACTAGGTTTGTTTGTTTGTTTGTTTAGGGTTTTACATCACTTTCAACATTATTTCAGTTATTTCGTGATTAGACCTACTTGTAGCAGATATAGTGCTGCCTCACTGAATTGTCATGTCGCAGGTCCTTGACATGACAACCCACCCGGTCACAGATTTACAAGGACAACGGGTTAACCCTTTGGCACAGGCCTCAGCTCATGTGGGAAATTGTATCATGAGTTCAATCCCGGCATGGCCAGGGTTCGAACCCACGACCTTTGGATCACCACAGAGGAACTGGTACTAATAAGCTGGCGCCCTAACCAACTGCGCCACGGCCCGTGGCCTAACTCACTAGGTAGCACTGAGCAGTGCTCCACCAGCATATGCCTTCCCCCTGGGGGTGTCTTATACTCTGATCTGCCTTTCACTCATTCAGGTTGCAGGACATTTATTTTGGTTGGCCTCATTGAATAAAATCGTATTGCTTTTGACGGGGTGTATAAATGAGAAAAAATGTATCACATCAACTTATAAAATTAGGTGGACAACATGATTTTCAGGTTTAACAGCTGTATTCGACGAATATGGAAATTTCACATCAAGTATTAGAAATCCAGAGATGTTAGTTGTCCCACCTTCCTGCAATGGTCGGACAGCAACTGGACAGGTAAGAATATGATTATCAGATGTGGTAATCTTAACTAATTAGTTTCACATCACCTAAATAAAACATTGATTAAATATTTCTTCTCTTCCAGATAAGACCAGAGTATACCTTTGGTTTTCCATTGATGGCATCACTGGGTCTCAGGTAGACACTAAAAGCCAACAACAACATTGAGAAGACTAATTGGACATATCATTGTAATATTTCAGACATAAACACAACAATAAGAGGCATTAAAGACTGGGATTTGTCTCTATTTTATGAATCATAAATAAACCAGCCACTTATTTGCCAAGCCGTCACGTCACTTATTTTCCACACCGTTGAGGTCATTCATAAGAATGTCATGAAAACAATCCTCACGTCGTTGTTAAATACAACTTCTTTTTAAAACGGGTACAAACCCATTTTTGTAACTCACCGAAACTCACCGAAGCGCCGCTCCTCGTACTAGGTAGGGGGGGCGGCAGCAGGGGCAGGCGAGCCAGGTACTGACTCCTTATTAGCCCCGTATATCCTATCGTACCGCCTCTTGAATGACGAGACGGTCTCAGCCTGCACTACATGGGGGGGTAGGGCATTCCAGGTGGTTATGGTCCGCTGTGTGAAGAAGTGCTTCCTGCAGTTTAGGCGGCAGTGGTGCTTCCTCAGCTTCAGGTGGTGTCCTCTGGTGGTCGACTCGGGCACCAGCTCAAAGAGCCGGTCACTGGGGATATCCTCTTTTCCCGTCAGGATCTTATAGACCTGAATCATATCTCCTCTATGTCTCCGCTCCTCCAGTGTTGTCAGACCAAATACCCGGAGTCTATCCTCGTAAGCAGTATCACGCAGGGTAGGTACCAGCTTGGTTGCCCGCCTTTGAACCTTCTCCATTAGATTTATATCCTTCTTCAGCTGCGGGGACCAAGCCTGGATGGCGAACTCCAGGTGCGGTCTGACCAACCCAAGGTATAGACCTCTGACACATTCCACTGATCTGTAAGTGAAGCTCCTTCTGATCATGCCTAGTGTCTGGTTAGCTCTCTTCACCGCCCCCACACACTGTTTACTCGGCTTTAGTGAGGAGTCAAGGATTACGCCCAGGTCTTTCTCTTCTTCCACAGTCTGCAGCAATTGACCATTCATATGGTACTCCACTCTTGGGTTTTTATGGCCCAGGTGCATCACTTTGCACTTCCCAATATTAAATAGCATATTCCAATCACTAGACCAGTTTGCGAGGTTGTGCAGGTCCTGCTGTAGTCGTGCTGCATCCTCGAATGTCTGCACAGCTCTGAACAATTTGGTATCGTCCGCAAGAACAGTTAGAAAGAAGAGGAAACTTTGGAAAAAGTATCAGGAGTCACAGGAGTACAGTGACTTGATGGCACACAAGAAGTGGACGAGAAAACTGACCTCAGAAACCAAGAAAGCAAAGAAAGTATTTGAGAAGAAACTTGCCCAAAACAGTAAAAAGGACCCCAAATCATTCCACAGGTATGTGAGAACCAAGGCTAAGACAAAAGACTCAGTTGGACCTTTGCGTGATGAGCTGGGAGAAGTTATCACTGACGACGGGGTGGTAGCTGATGTTTTTAACAAGTATTTTGCCTCAGTATTCACTGATGAGACAGGTGACAACCTCCCTGACCCAGAGCTAATGTTCACTGGTGAGGAACAGGATAAACTGAGGGAAGTATGGTTCACTCCGGAGATGATCACAAAGAAGATCAATAACATGAAACCTGATAAAGCTCCAGGACCAGACGGGGTGAGCCCACGTATACTGAAGGAGTCTGTAGATATCCTAGCCCAGCCGCTGAGCAGTATTTTCCAGAGATCACTAAGAGAGAACTTTGTGCCCCCGGACTGGAAAGACGCTAATGTCACGCCAATTTTTAAGAAGGGGACAAAGAGTGACCCTGCTAATTACAGACCTGTAAGCTTAACCTCACAGATATGTAAACTAATGGAGTCAATCATCCGGGATGCCCTTGTTGACCACCTAAGTACACACAAGTTGATCAAACCATCCCAGCATGGATTTCTCAGGAAACGATCATGCCTCACAAACCTGCTTCAATCTGATCTGCCCGTCTGGTGAGCATCTGGATCTGAGAAAATGAATGAATGAATGGTTGCTTAGAGGCACATCGCCTGCCAAGGTCATTTAGTGCCTAAAAATGGTAAAAACATAAAGGTTTGACTAGATAATAATGTATGACAAGATAAGATACAAACAATCCTTACATCACAGAATTTTAACAAAATCAGTTATGTATATAATAATTATGTGTAAATTGTTTTAAAGACTTTAAATACCTTTGATGTTTAGTGGTTCTTGATAAATAGATCAATGACCTAAACAAGAGCTCCACATTTAAAATTGGTTAAAAAGTCCTTTTTGGTTTAAAAACGATACTATCACAGAAGTATCACAGTATCAAATAACGTATGTAAATCTTGCACATTAAGTTATTTTATTAAAACAGGATGTTTGCAATTTTGCCCAATCTTTGCCCAATCGGCTTTAAGAAATTTCCACTTGGGGATTCGTTCGTCTGGTGGATTTGTTTGTTTGTTTGGGGTTTTACATCACTTTCAACATTATTTCAGTCATTTCGTGATGAGACCTACTTGTAGCAGATATAGTGCTGCCTCACTGAATTGTCATGTCGCAGGTCCTTGACATGACAACCCTACCGGTCACAGTTTTACAAGGACAACGGGTTAACCCTTGAGGCATGGGCCTCAGCTCATATGTGAAATTGCATCATGAGTTCAATCTCGGCACGGCCGGGGATCAAACCCACGACCTTTGGATCACAACAGAGGAACGAGTGCTAATAAGCTGGCGCACTAACCAACTGCACCATGGCCTGTGGCACACAAGGATTCTGAAGAGCAATACTGAATGCTGATAATTGGCATCAGTGAAATTTACCCTCTGACCTCATTGATGAAATTTTGGGTTTTTCACATCACTGAATGGGAAGACATGAAAGGCTGCCTGGAATTGAATTGTTTTTTTCTTTTTTGGGGGGGAAAATGTAGGAAATGTGAAATATAGGGCTTTTATCATTATTATTATTGCAAACATATTGAAAATAATGACATTTCAATAAAAACAAAGATGAAATCATATTGGGGCTCTATTTGAGTGATACAATGTTTGTGCATCAAAACAAAGAATTGAACTATGTTTTTGCAAAATGTAGAAAATATAAAGGATTATGGCTTGATACAGAAAACAAAGATGAGATTGTCATATCAGGCTTCTATTTGAACGATTTTCACGTCATGTCATGTCGCAAGTCCTTGACATGACAACCCACCCGGTCACAGATTTACAAGGACAATGGGTTAACCATTTGGCACAGACCTCAGCTCATGTGTGAAATTTATCATAAATTCAATCTCGGAACGGCCGGGGATCTAACCCACAACCTTTGGATCACCACAGAGGAACTGGTGATAATAAGCTGGTGCTCTAATCAACAGTGCCACAGCCCGTGGCCTTTGTACAGTTTAAATATGCTGAAAATGTTGTGATGAGCATATGGGTGCTCTAGCCACTGGCTGAACTTGCTGGGACAAGACATCACACCATCAGACATAGTCAAGCATGTTGTAGAAGTGAACAAATACTTCAGAGATCACCATATTCAAGGGGCACTTCTGAATAACTGTCTTGGGTCTGTTAAGCCACAACTGCCAGGTGAAACCTGCTGGAAGAGCCAACTCTTGTGTCTTGATTCTTTCAAGAATCATACTCATTGCATGTTTATAGTTCAAAACAACAGTGATGACATAAACCACAAGATTGCCCAGAAAATCATGAACTTGTTTCAACAAGTCAGAAAATTATCTGAGCAGGTGCGCCCAATAGCTACTGCCAGACATTTGCCAACATAGCTGCATTTATTTACAGGTGACAGTACCAACAAAGTTGATGCTTGTGATGTGTTCTACCCGCTTCTTGCTGAGCCAGTACTAGCTCACCATCTTCAGAAGGTGATGAAGAGATTCCAACAAGCTATCCAACCTTGTCATCTTGTCGCCTACATGCTACACCCCAAGTACATGGGCCTGTTGAGAAGGCCAGATCCTAGCTTGCTGAAAAAGATGAGAGGTACCTTTCTGCAGCCATATCCTTCCAAGCAGAAGCTGACCCATTCCCACAATCATTATTCAGGCCAGCAGCCAGGCTGATGTATGCTGTTACTGGCTGGAAGGGTTCAGCAGACCTACCAGATGGCTTTCTTGACCTGATGATTACCCTACAGTCAGCTTGTGCATCCTCAGCTGCCATTGAGTGAGTCTTCAGTTCCTTTGTGATAATTCAGACAAAGTTTCGCAAGACTTGGTGTACCAAAAGCACAGAAATTGTAGATGGGTTTCAAGCTGAACTCGCCACAGTCCAAGCTAATAAACATGTCCTGGCAGTCGAGCTGGCAACGACTCTGCAGACGATACAAGAGAGGGATGACGTCATCCAGTGATTTGTGGACCAACCTTCGTCTGCAGCGACCACCTCTGTTCCGGACCAGGATTGGTGCGCATGCGTCGGTAATGGCGGTTTAGTTTCTTATCGGCTCCAGTTTTCTGTTTTTTATAACGGTTTTCTCTGAGTCGTTTTTACCTTTTCCTGCTACTAGAAACTGATTCATTGCGCACTATACACCTCGGCGTCGATTTAAAGAGAAATCTAAAAGTTTGCGCCGATTTTAACTGCAAAACTGACAGGTTTTCCGGCGGGACTGCCGCGTGATCTGGATCGTTGGATTGTGTATGTTTCTTCAGAGACACAGGCTACGCGGCATTCTCCGCTGAACTCTTGTCTTTTTGAGGTATACCCTTGCCTTCCCGTGTTTTTTTCCTGGTGACTCTCTTCCCAGGTGATCGTTATCCCTACAATCTCCAATCTACACTCTTAGATTGACGGCTGATATCTAGATAATCTCCAATCTACACTCTTAGATTGGCTGGCTAATACATTGAATTTTCTGGTGACTTACTTCCCAGACACCCGTCTGTACACGTCTAAATCGACAACCTACTCGCAGAGATTGTTTATTACTTTCATAGATTATTGAATAGAATTCATACAATCTACTCTCTTAGATTGTTTGATTCTCTATCTGCAATCTATCTATAGCAAATTTTTGTCGAATCTATAACAAACAGGGTCGTAAAATTGTTTGGGTTCTAAAGTTCAACCATCTTCCTTTCAACTACTGATATTACTTATCTTATTTCTTAATATTATTTATATTTATTCTCTTTGACAAACATCCTTCTTTTCCTCACACGCTCCCTTATTCACCCAGTATTTCTTACTGTTACTGGGATTATACAATAACTAGTACTGAGTGAGCTCTGTGCTTACTGACCTGTTGCGAAAAGCTGTGAAAAGCTGTAAAAGTCACGAGTGCCATAAGTCCATCCTCGCACCCCTACTGATTAGTACACCTGTTTTCACCCCTCCTACCTGTTGTCGATTAACCCGACCGGTCAGTTGATCCTCTCTGACCAATCCTGAATCACTATTTACCCCTTGTCACCTGACTACTAATATTTAAGGTCTCAGCTGAGGCCCTATCGCTCTCTTTGCACAGCTACTGTTGAACTATACCCAGACTTGTAAAAAGTACCACTTAGCTCAACAAGTGCCACGTGCTAGCCTACATTAACCAGCTTATTTCGTATTACTACTGAACTCACTGCTAAAGGTAAGCACAACACGTATTGAATTGTAGTTCTCTTATTTTCTCAATTTCAGTAAATAGCACAAGTTGCTTATCTAATAGTCGGTGCTAGTGTGTGCTACTAGTTATAATTTCTGACTAATATTGTCTACTTCTATTGTTACCCACTGATGGAGAGTACCCGTCGTTGGGGGACGTGGACGGGGAATCAATACTCTCCCATAGATAGATACTCTACTCTACCGTACTGTACTGTACAATAAGCATAGCTCGCTAACTCGCTGGCTGCTACCCTATATACCCAGGTGAAAGTGGTAGGTAATAAGGACTGCAGACACAGGATATACACGACACAATAGTTACCTTTATTCGGTGCTGTGAGTCTTCGTTGTCTGGCTAGGCCGGCATGACAATGAGCGAGGCATGTGAACTACCCAAATGCATGATACTTATGAGATCCTATCTATACACAAAACACCCAAGTCTATGCAGTCACAATACTGAGAGTCGTGGATCTTCTGTGGCAAGTGGTCGCTGGATCTCTGCTTCTCCGGTCTCCTATTTCTATCTCCGAGGATCCAACGGCTGCGGGCCTCTTTGAGGGATCACTCCGCGTCATGTGTGGAGTTTGCCTACGTGGCTTCCTTACGCGACATCGAATGGACTCGTCTTGCCTGCGTATCCGACATGGGTTCGTCCGCCTGCACGTGATCTCTCAGTGTGGTGGTTATGGTGACGCATCAACCATCAATAGCGTTCGTGATTGTCTATATGTTTTCAAGAGTCTCTGGGTGTGTAATCTATATCCTACACTATTACAGTATGGCGGAACGAGACTCCCCTATTCTTGTCAAGACCCCAAAAGGCCAGGCGGACGTGCCTCTGCCCTTAGATCTGGACACCCCCAGAAAGGATCCTCCGCTTTCTCCTTCTGTACTCCAGGCGCTCCAGCAGAGCTATGACCGCCTGGAGGTCCTCCATGCGGATGCGTGCAAGGTCAACACTGAGCTGGATGATAAAGTAGCTTTTCAGGGTAGGCGTATAGCTTCCCTTACCTCTGAGCTGACAAAGTCTCAACTGGAGTTAGCCGAGTAGAAATTGATGTTGTCTAAATTTCTTCCAACGGCTTCTGAGGTGAGAAGCCCGTTGGCTTCCCCACTCTCCTGTCTGGAGAAGTCAGTGCTTGTGTGTGTGCCTAAAGAGGGCCAGGAAGTCCTACTTGCGGAAGGCATGCTCAGGACCTGGATTTCCTCGCCAGAAGGTCTGACAGGGTCGGAAATTCGGATCATATTATAATCCTGCCTTCCACGGCTGGGCTTCTTAAGAAGCAAAAAGGAGTGGATGCCTTTTCGCAGTTGTCTCGTCTTACAGACAGGATCAGGTCCAGGGGACCCACTGTCACTGTAGTAACACCACCGCCACCTCGCGATGAAGACGCGAGAATGAACTGGTTAGTTTTTCTTAATCTCATTGCAACTAATGGTTCGGAAGCTCCTGGCTTCTTCTATGAAAAAATTGATGACTTCGAAAATGGACACTTCTCTGACTTTCTTGATAATGACATTAGCTTCAAACCATCAACCATCAACAAAATCTGTGATGCGATCAATCACTCTAAACTGCCTGACAAGGTGCCTGCTCTTGTGCCTTCTGATAAGGCCTCTGGAGCCTTACTTCCTGATGAAGCTCCAGGGACTTCGGACAGTACTTCTACTTCTACATCTTCTCTTTTGACATCCAGGCCCACGAGGAAGAGACCCCCGCCCTCCTCTACCTCTGAGCTGATGATGATACCGAATGAGGTGGCGGGCATGGTCATCGTTAAGGGAGGAGCCAATGTCCGCCGCCTCCAGGAAATCACAGGTGCCTCCATTCACCTGGAGGATGCAACACGTGGGAATGACAAGATCAAGCTTGCCTTCTTGGACGGATCAGGTGACTCTATCAAGAAGGCCAGAATGGAACTTACCAAGTATATAGACTCTAAAACAAATTGACATTCTGCCCGAGGGCCATCTAATAATATGTTTTCAACTGATATTAGTAGTAGTAGTTGTAATAAAAATGTTCATGAATATATTACTATTGATAATGTTCACAGCAATGTTAACTGTACGCTAACTAGTGGTCTAAATAAAAATAAAGGTGCACGAGGTGATTGCATTGTGGTTCAATATCTTGAAATTATGTGTTGTTCGTGTCTTATTTCTAATACTAATGATACTATTGTCTCAGCGGGTAAAACTCATTACCCCCTAGCTACCATTCATTATCGCTCACGCAATATAATTCTATGTAATTACCACTCAATCCACTTAAAAAACACTTACTCAATATCAAATATTCGGCTACGTTCTCTGCCTGACAAAACCCATTTGAAATCGGTAAAGCATTCCTTTATGTTTTCTTTCGTAAACTACATTAAAGTCACATATATCCCTGCCGATAAATCATTTCGCTATCTTAACGTCCACAAAATCTTTCCACCAGGTGGCTCTCGGGTTACTCTAAAAAGGCCTAAATGTAAAATCAGTCTAAATCTTATATCTATTAATAATATAAAACACTTACGATCTAACGACGATCCCTGCCTCAATGCAATTTTCTTTACACGTTGCTCTCATCATAAGATCACATCCATATTGCTAAAAAGCTCGAACAACCATCCTCTGTACTCTGCTCATACTGTGCCGGTCAAGTCGGACGGGGATCTTGGTATCTCCCCCCCCGTCTGCTCGTTCCACAGTTTCCACTTTTCTCCTGCTTCCTGAACGTTTTAGATCGCCGGAACATCAGCTTAATGTACTAAACACGCCGAATATCACTGTACCTGAACGATTTTCTACTGCTTGTGTCATAAATAAACAAAATGGCGACCGTTGTCATCTTAATCGACCCTTACTAACCCGGATGTGTGAACCCGGTAATCATGACGTCATATCGGAAAACCCCTTCATGAGCCTGGGTATCCCCGATAATGACGTAGTCACTGCAAATATAGATGGCGCTCTAAACAATACAAAAACTAATCATAGATTAAATCTAAACCGGATAAATGTTAAAACTGTTACAAAAATTTTTAGGATTGCCTCTTGTAACGCCCAATCTGTCTCAAAAAAGGTTTTAGAACTGAGAGAATAATTCATTAATGAAAAACTTGATGCTCTGTTCATAACGGAAACATGGTTACAAGAGAACTCGGATAAGAAATGTACAGATAAGCTAAAAAATGGTGACCTTGAATTTTTATCTATGCCATGCATAAATCGGAGGGGAGGTGGCCTGGGTATCCTCTTTAAAAAGGAACTCTCTATTAAAATAAACAAGGATAATGCCCCAAAACCACACACAATGGAATTATTGGAGGCCAACCTACTCCTATATGGCAGGAAAATTACCTTTGTTGTAATCTACAGGCCTGAGCCTTCAGCTGCAAATAGATATACCTTAACAGCCTTCTTTGATGATTTTAGAGAAATTACTTCACACTACTGTACCTTCACAAATGATGTAGTATTTCTGGGTGACTATAATTTTCATCTGAATGAGCCAAACAGACCAGAAGTTAAAAAGTTCAATGATATCCTTTCCACATTTAAAATGAACCAGTGGATAAATGAACCTACCCACATACTTGGTAATACCCTTGATCTGGTAATTACTTATAATAATAACAAATATGTTAAAAACTGTATGGTTGATGAATATATATCTGATCATAAAATAATAATAATAAATTTCAATTTGAAATCCCCTAAACCAGCCAAAAAGAGAATAAGATTCAGAAGATTTAAAAGAATGAATATTGCTAAGCTGCGCGAAGAAATTAAAACAACCTTTGAGAAAGATTGTTCTAACATGTCTGTCCAGGACCTTACCCATTATTTTAACTACTCTCTTACATCGATCCTAGACAAACATGCTCCTTTCAAAGAGATGGAGATCACGGAGAGAGCATTCTCCCCTTGGATGACCGAAAACGTTAGATTAGAACGATCTAAGAAGAGACGTCTGGAAAGGAAAATGATTAAATCTGGTCTCGATATTGACAAAGATATTTATAGATTACAAAGGAACACATAATACTCTGCTTAGGACCTCTCACTCAAAATACTACAAGGAAATAATTCTTGAAAATAAAACAAACCCCAAAAAACTATTCTCTGTAATTGATAAACTACTCAATAGATCAAAAGAATCGCCTCTGCCACCTACTCATAACCAGGAGGATCTTGCAAATACTTTTAACAAATTTTTTCTGGGTAAAATAGATAAAATACGCAACGAACTAGACATTATGAATAATACTGGTCTCTCACCGGCAGATGTCGCTGCAAACAATAAATCAAATGAAGACCTACACAATCCCTTTTTGGACCATTTCAACCCACTGACTGAGGCTGATGTTCGACTACTGATTAGGAAAGCATCAAAACAATCTTGTGACCTTGACCCTATTCCAACCTGGTTGTTACATGACCTACTAGAACTGCTCCTACCTATCATAACTCTGATTATAAACAACTCACTATTAGACCACACAATGCGGACTGAAATGAAAATTGCACTAATCACCCCTCTGTTGAAGAAGATTGGATTAGAACTTATTGAGTCTAATTTTAGACCTGTATCAAACCTCTCCTACATCTCTAAACTGACTGAAAGGGCTGTTGCAAACCAATTAGTTCCTCACTTTGTAAGGAATGGCCTTACTGACAGATTTCAGTCAGCCTATAAGGAATATCACAGTACAGAGACGGCATTAATTAGAGTTCACAATGACATACTGCGTGACCTTGATGACAGGAAAACTGTGATTCTTCTCCTTTTGGACTTATCTGCAGCCTTTGACACTATTGACCACACAATCCTGCTTCGGCGCTTAGAAAATAGATTTAGAGTTACTGGTAAGGCGCTGCTCTGGCTGAAATCATATCTATCAAATAGAAGCCAGCGAATTAAAGTAGGGCTTCACAAATCAAGCATGATGGATATCAAACATGGGGTTCCACAAGGATCGGTCCTTGGACCGATTCTGTTCACAGCCTATATGTCACCCCTCTCTGACATTATTTCCCATTATGGCTTGAGATATCATATTTATGCTGATGATACACAAATATACCTCTCCTTTGATCGGAAAAATCCACAGGATATGACACTATCGAACAGAAACATGGAATCCTGCATCGGCGCTATCAGAAGCTTTCTTATGGTCAACAAAATGAAATTAAATGATAACAAAACAGAGATGCTTGTTTGCAATGCCGGTAGACAAAACTTATCTCAGGATGGTATTTTCTCAAAGGTAAGGATAGGACTTACTGACGTTGAGCCAGTAAAGAAGGTAAAAAATCTAGGAGTAATTATTGACTCTAAACTGGACATGAAGGCTCATATTGGGGAAACCCTTCGAAAGGGTTACTACCATATTAGAAATATTGCATCTATCAGGGGTTGTTTAGATACTAAAATGGCTGAAGTATTGGTTCACTCATTGGTAACATCAACTTTGGACTATGGAAATGGACTCTTAATGGGGCTCCCGCAAGCTGACATTAAAAAACTCCAGACTCTTCAAAATACTGCTGCAAGACTGGTCAGTATGAAAAGAAAATATGATCATATAACTGATACTCTTAGAGGCATGCACTGGTTACCCGTTTTTGCCAGAATCAACTTTAAGGTGTTGCTCTTGACGTGGAAGGTGCTAAATGGTAAGGCCCCACCTTACCTGAAGGACCTAATCACTATTAAGGCAAATCCTCGCAAACTGCGATCCAGTGCCAAGCTGGACCTAGAGATACCGACTACCCGACTGAAGACTATTGGCGATAGAGCTTTCTCTGCGTTCACTCCACGTCTGTGGAACTCGATACCTAATGATTTGCACCGACTATTGAAGCTTTTAAAAAGCAGCTTAAAACACATCTTTTTACCAAGCACTATGGCAAATTAGCGCCCAGAACAGATCCGTCTGGGGGTGGCGCTTTATAAATGTTTATTATTATTATTATTATTATTATTATTATTATTATTATTATTATCAGCTGATCCGGCTCTCCGAAGTCTGCTCGTTATCCTGCCCAACGATGGTTGTCAAGATGACATTTCTTCTGGACTGGTGCGTCCTGACTGCAGTATGAAATCTACAGCCGAGAACCTTCACTTTCTCGCCCACTGTTCTGAATTCCGGCTGCAGACCATGTCGTGATCCTGGCTGACATGTTCAAAATCAGAGGCGGTGGAGATGGAGAAACGGCCTACAAACGATTCATTCATCTGGTCGGCATCATCAGATTGAAAGGCCCCACCGTTACTGTTCTCTCTCTGCCGTCTCTTCTGGATGCAACTTGCCGAAGAAACTGGTTCATCTTACGCAGTTGCCTCAGCAAATATAAATTGAGTGGCTCCAACTATCTGAACATTCCTATATTTGATGGTGCGCTAAACTCCTCGCTCGAGGCAGTCAGTTCCTTACTGGACAGCACGATTTCCACAATTGCAACAAGTATCAACTCCTTGACAATCCCGGAGAAGGTCGCTGCTACTGAGAAACCAACATCAAAAACGCTAATATCCGATGAAGATGAGTGTCTTGGTGGCGAAAGGGAGGAACAGGGCATCCACGTCCAGACAGTCTTTTTCTGGTTTCTCCTCTTCCGCCACCTCTTCTTCTTTCGAGAAGAGAACACGGGAGAATAAAGACAATCTCATCTTTGTCTCCGAGGATGCTGCCTGAGCAATCATTGGTAGAGGTGGCGCCACCGTCCATCGTTTGAAGGGGTCGGCTTGTGCGACCATCAAGATCTTCAAGGAGCAAACTGCAAAGGGGAAGACATTGAATTTTGTGAATATTACTAGAAATAAAGACACTGTGCGTACAGCACGTAGAGAGATCTACAAAATAATAAATTCCAGTAATTGATGGTACAGGCTGGCACTGTGCACATGTTCATATATAAATAAAACAATATTACAGTCATAATTTTGTTTCTATATGTTCTTGTTATGAAAATCTTCTCAAAAATGATAAGAATATTAAAGGGTTGCTTAAACTGCCCCCTTTCGAACTACCTTATTCTATGTACTGTATATATGCAGAGCTTCAAAGCATGTGGGCCGGTAGCATATATAAACTTCTATCTTATCGCCCCATCTCAAATTGAACTCCTCTGCAATTAAACCTGCAAAATGCAATTTAAACCTGCAAAATGCATTTTCTGTGGTATTGAATTATTTCCTGCCCAACATAAGTTTACTCTAGAAACATGCAACTCTGTTCGCCATGACTTGCTGTTATCTCTGCACGGTGCCGGCAAGCACTATCAAAACTAAAAAAACTGCCAAATAAACATTTTGAACGTGGAAACTGCAAATGTCGAGGGCCACCAACTTGTCCCCGACTCTGTCCCAACTTCTTTTAATAGAAACTCACTATATTTTTGTCGTAATCTCAAGAGCCGTCTGCCTCGAGCTGTTCACGCCATGGGTTCCATCCTCGTGGTAGCACACGTGGCAAGAAGAAAATGTCACTTTCATAGACCACAACAGTACCTTCAGAAACGTGCACCGTATCCTAGACAAAGGCGGGCTACACCTGAGGCCAGCTGGCAACAAACAGGTAGCGAACAACATCAAGGTAAGTATGATGGACGCGCCCCCTCAAAAGTTATACCCCACATGGCAGCATCAGAACAATCGCAAAATAATTCACACAGTACAAAACAGACCAAATACCAGGGAACCAGTACAAAACAGACCAAATACCAGGGAACCACCACAAAACAGTCACAACAGGCGCAGGCAGCAAGAAAGACCCCAAAGGCGGACACATATGGCGGGATACAACAACAACCCAGCGGGTCAGGGGAGTGCACATCACTGGACAGCCAGTAACCATCACACTCCACTTCACCAAACCAATACAAACAGAGTAGAGCAATACCCACAACCAGTATACCATGACACAAACCTGGGAAATAGTGGCACTTGGTCCATGAACCATCATCAACAAGAACCACAGCCAACTCCAGGTCAACAGACTGGCCAACATGGTCGGGGGAGTGCACATCACTGGACAGCCAGTAACCATCACACTCCACCTCACCAAACCAACACAAACAGAGTAGAGCAATACCCACAACCAGTAAACCATGACACAAACACTTGGCCCACGAACCATCACCAACAAGAACCACAGCCAAGTCCAGGTCAACAGACTGGCCAACATGGTCGGGGGAGTGCACATCACTGGACAGCCAGTAACCATCACATTCCACCTCACCAAACCAATACAAACAGAGGAGAGCAATACCCACAACCGGTATACCATGACACAAACCCGGGAAATAGTGGCACTTGGTTCACAAATCATCATCAACAAGAACCACCGGTATCCATCACAAACTCCCCCACTGGGTGGTGGAATACCAACATCCCGATGTCCGGAACACCAACCCCAGTAATCTCCCCCATCCCACAGAGGGCGCTGCACTCAAGCGATGTGGTATACCCTACGTGGTTGCCATGGACAAACAGATGGTGGGAAACACGTCCATGGGGAGCTTGAAAACTGTGCCAGTCATAAAGCAGGCACAGCCCTATGGACAGAAAGACGTCACGGGAAGTATGACAAAAAATGCTAAATTTCATTGTCATGCAGAAATTAGAAATGATAGCGTAAAAACCAATGGCCATAACCACTCTGGCAGAATGGTCAATAACAAAAGTAAACAGGTCGTTGATAATAGTATTAGTATTAAGGCTAATAAAATAAAGAATATTGACCAAGATGTTAATAATAATATTAACAATAATAAGGACAAGAACGTAAGAAAAGCTGACCAAAAGGGTAATGAGATTAAAAATGACCGAGAACAACGTATAAGTAGTTATTCCACCAATTATGTCAAATCATATGTAAATAACACAAATGTAAATAGCACAATTTGTAATAATAGTTTAAGGAGGTTAATAATACTTGGCCTAAATGTATGTAATCTTGCGACCAAACTCAAAAATGGAGTCCTTGAGCAATATGTAAATCAGTATGATGTGCTGTGTTTCAGCGAAACACACCTAGATTCTGTAGATGAAAGCATTTTGAAGATAAATGGTTTCACCCCCTTTTATCACAGCAGAAAATCTTTCAAAAAGAAATCAGGCGGAATTGCCACTTTTGTAAAAGAAAACATTGCTGACCACACTTCACCGGTAAACATAAGAAAGTCCCCATGTGTACAATGGACTAAACTTGAAAAAGAAATACTAGGTTACAGTTGTATAATTGGTGCTATATATATCCCCCCAAGAGGCACAGCATATCACACTGGTGAAGAATATGACACAATACTGGAAGACATTGTTTTACTAAACTCAGAATATGATTGTGACATTTGTTTGATTGGTGATACAAATGCAAGAACAGGCGTATCAAAAGACTTTATTGAACTTGATGAGATAACCTCTAATACGGCAGGTCTCGACGACAATAGAAAAAATATCTTTATTGACAACGACTTACTATCAGAACAAGGTATCAATCCAATACGTAATCATTTTGACAAGAAAGTAGATAAAGATGGTAGAGCGTTATTAGAGTTATGTCAAAGCACAGGTATGCTAATTGTTAATGGCCGTCTTGGGGATGACGCTAATTCAGGTTCGCCCACATGCAAGGGAAAAAGCACAATAGACTATGCCATGGCTGATGTCAGTCTTTTTAAGCATATAAATAACTTTTATGTTGATGATTTTGATAAATTTCTTTCTGACATACACAGTCCTATAATACTTGAACTAAACACACTCCCTAAAAAAACTGCCCCTGAAACATGTGAAAACATATCAGCCGATCACCCCGGGGCGGCCACGAACAGCTACACCTAGGTTCAGACACAATCCAGAAAAATTGCTGGGATGATGCCAAACGGACCTCTTTCTAAGAGTCATTTGATACTGAAAATATTCTTCATTTAGGTAATATTATAGACAACATGGATAGTGAAACTATTAGAAGAGAAGATATAGACTCCATAACTAACTCCTTAGGAAAAGTTTATAAAGAATCGGGCAAAGAAGCTGGTGTCATAAAATTTCTTAATTGTAACCCTAAAAATATAAAGTTCAAGGGTCTGAAAAGAAAACAACCCAAAAAACCATGGTTTGATAAAGAATGTGAAGAAAAAAGATCAGAATTTTTTAATGCCAAAAATAAAACACAAAAATCACAGACACCCGAAAGTAAGAAGTTATACAAGGAAAAAAGTAAGGAATATAAACAAACTATGAACCAAGCATATAAAAAGTTTCATAAAGAATTGCACCAAAAACTAAGAAATCTAAAAAGTAGCAAACCGAAAGATTATTGGGAAATCATAAACAAATCCACTAGTCATAAAGAAAAATTAGGAAACATCGCTTTAGAAACCTTTATGGAACACTTCAAGAAGCTAAACCAAACTGAAGAAGAAATTGATAAGGAGACACATCAACCAGAAATTAGTACCAATGACCCAGTTTTTAATTCACATTTTGAAGAATCAGAAGTAGAAAAACAGTCAAAAAAACTTAAAAACAGCAAAGCATGTGGAATTGACAAAATCATAAATGAATTCATAAAATACAGCCCCTTCGAAATGATCCGACTCTTAACTAAATATTTTAATCTTATATTAGATTCAGGCATCATCCCATCAGACTGGTGTCTGGGCACTATTGTACCAATTTTTAAGAAAAAAAGGCAGTATAAATGAAGCCGACAACTATAGGGGTATCACCCTACTCAGTTGTATTGGAAAATTGTTCACAATGTTAATTAATGAACGCCTAACTAATTATCTAGAAAATAACATCCTGAATGAAGCACAAGCAGGCTTCAGAGAGGGATACTCAACCCTCGATCATATTTTCTCCCTGCATTGCCTCATTGATATACTAGTTTCAAAAAAGAAGAGACTTTACTGTGCTTTCGTAGACTACAAAAAGGCTTTCGACTCAGTAGACAGAACCTCACTGTGGACAAAATTGCTTAATTTAGGAATTAAAGGGAAAATCTTTACAGTTGTCAAAAACATTTATGACAATGCCAAATCTTGTGTAAAAATCGATAATCAACTGTCATCATATTTCAACTGCAACATTGGAGTAAGGCAGGGTGAGAATTTATCTCCGCTATTATTCTCTATTTTTCTTAATGACTTGGAGGATCATATTAAATCCTCTAGTACTGGTATAAAAATTGGTTCAGTCGAGAACACCTCACTTTTCATTAATTTATTTGTACTTTTATATCCAGACGACACTATTCTTGTCAGTGAATCCCCAGAAGACCTACAGAAAGCACTCAATTCATTACATGAATACTGCTCTAAGTGGAAACTCACTGTAAATGCAAGTAAAACTAAAATTGTTGTGTTCTCACGAGGCAAAGTAACAAAATTACCCACATGGAAGCTAGGACAAGAAACATTAGAAGTACAAGATGACTACACATATTTAGGAACGGTCTTTAATTTTAATGGAAATTACAGGAAAGCAAAAGAGAAGCAAATAACACAAGCCAAAAAAGCACTACACACTTTTAGCTAAATCGAGAAAACTAAATCTACGTTTAGATATTCAATGCCACCTTTTTGATACATGTATTTGTTTGTTTGTTTGGGGTTTTACATCACTTTCAACATTATTTCAGTCATTTCGTGATGAGACCTACTTGTGACAGATATAGTGCTGCCTCACTGAATTGTCATGTCGCAGGTCCTTGACATGACAACCCACCCGGTCACAGATTTACAAGGTCAACGGGTTAACCCTTTGGCACGGACCTCAGCTCATGTGTGAAATTGTATCTTGATTTCAAACTCGGCATGGCCGAGGATTGAACCCACAACCTTTGGATCACCACAGAGGAACTGTTGCTAATAACCTGGCGCCCTAACCAACTGCGCCACGGCCCGTGGCCTTTTGATACATGTATCATGCCCATATTACTCTATGGTTCAGAAATCTGGGGTTTCACTGACATAACCCGCATAGAGTGTGTGCAGACCTTCTTCTGTAAGTTTTTACTAAGACTGTATTGTATTAGGAGAATTGGGTAGATATAAAATAGATCTCTATATAAAACAGAGAATGTTAAATTTCTGGACAAGACTTGTTACTGGTAAAAGTACTAAAATTGCATATATCATATATCATATTATTAAAAAAGAAAATGACGATGGTTCCTACAAATCCAAATGGCTCAATTACATCAAAGATACTCTAGACCAAATTGGATGTGGAAATATCTGGCTCCAAGCAAATAATATTGACGTAACTAAATTCAAACACGCAATTCACCTTAGACTAACAGACATACACTTACAAAACTGGTTTCAAGACATAAATGATTCCAGCCATTGCATAAACTATAAAATCTTTAAAACCAACCACACACTAGAGAAATATTTGACCATTACAGAACCACATCTTGCCATATCACTATGTAAATTTACATGCGGTAACCACCGACTGCCCACAATAGATGGCAGATACAAAGGAATCGAACGACACAATAGAAAATGTAACTTATGTAAAAGTGGGGATATTGGAGATGAATACCACTATATCATGATATGTGACAAGTTCAAAAATGAAAGAAAAGCTTATATTGATAAGACATTAACAGAAAGACCCAACACAAACAATTTCAGAAAACTTTTTGGCACAACTGATACTCAGACCCTAGAAAATATAGCCAAATTCTCGAAACTGATCATGAAACATTTTTCTTCTGAACACAAAAAATCCAACGAGAAAAAACTAAAAAAATCCAACAACAAAAAACCCAAAACGAAACAAAGACAGAAAGATGTAAAACAGAAAAAGACCAAACAAAATACATAGTGGTGCTCGCCTCCAACCGTTATTTACCAAAGTGCTGAATGAGGAAGTATCTTTCACCATTATTTACATTCTTGTGCAACCCATCATAGACTATGGAGCAGCTATATGGGGTCACAAAAGTTTTTCATGTATACAGGCTGTCCAGAACAGAGCCCTAAGATACCACCTAGGACTTGGGAAGTATGCCCCAGTTGCTGCTATGCAGGGAGATATGGGTTGGCCTGTGAGTGAACAGAGGCAATGGATCTGTGTTATAAGACAGTGGTGCCGATTAAGTTGTATGGACATACACCGTGTAAATAGTAATTTAAAAGTTTTTCATTGGACATATAAACAAGCAGTACTATGTAAGAAGAAAAACTCTATTTTTCACATAAAGCAGTTTTATGAGAGAATTGACATGACCCACATTGGAGATATTATGAATAATCCAGTTATGTTTAATAATGTGAAAAGAGATGTTATTCGTGCCCTGGAATGTTTCTATGAAAATGTGTGGTTGGAGAAAGTAAATAGAGAGAGCGCCACAAGAGGACAAGGGAAAAACAAACCGAGAACATACAGGACCTTTAAAAGTGAATTTAAATGTGAACCATATGTATCAGAAATATTATCAAAAAAGAACAGACAAGCTTTGGCTAAATTCCGGTCAGGCACAGCCCCTATAAGAATCGAAACAGGGAGATACATTGGGGAGCAGGAGCCTGATCGACTTTGTGTGTTTTATGATTTAAATGATATAGAAAGTGAAGAGCATGCCTTAATAAGATGTACCTTATATAATGATATTAGAGATGAACTTTATGATGCCATAACAACCAGAGATGAATTTGACCTGTTAAATGACTCTGAGAAACTTGCTTTTATTTTTAGTAATAAGGATACTGTAAATATTACCGCCAAAACTTGCCGTAAGATATTGGACCGTCGCTCACAAACTTTATATTTGCATATGTAATTATTCTAAGACTGTGAAACCACTTTTATTGAAATCATAATAAGAACAAGTAATGGATTTAAGAATTATAAACATTTTTAAAGCTAGTCATATTGATATATTTTAAAAGTATTATCTATTTATACAGTGTCTCGTAACTCTTTTCAGAGAGGCATTTTTAATAAATTGATATTTTATGTGAAGGATTATGTAAAAAAATGGTGACACTATAATAAAAAAAAAGTTTTAAGTTTTTAAGTTTTACCATGGTAAATATCGAAAGGTCACTCCAACTTAATTTTATTTGAGAAAACTGTTTTATATATGAGATAACTAACTAATCGTAGAAGTAAGGGTGATACATTTCTCCCACTTTTTATTATATATGTAGGCCTATATTTATATGTATAGGTCACTACTACAATCACCATATGAAGTAATTCCCATCACTAACAGAAACTATTGCTGGACAAAGTTTATAACTAAAATGTGCATAAATAGAAACTTTCTACATAAATAGGAACATTTTGTAAAAAATGTAAGGTGGAGCCACTGTAACTATAAAGGCCACCCACATCCTTACTTTTTCTCCCATACCTCATTGGTGGTTTTCATAGTCACCAATAGAGGTCTCTCTGAGAAATAAAATTTAATTGAATTGAAGTGAAACTCGGGGAAACACCCGAGTCGCAATTTCCGAAGATGCCCAAATGAGCTTGTAGACGTCAATCGCTTCGATATTCTTGCTGATCCGGAAACACCCAAGCACAATCGATCCACTCTGCTATATAACATAAATAGTGGGGGCGCCATGAACAATACAGTCATCACAATGCAAACCTAAACCAGATCCTAATTGGATCATGTAATGTCCAAAGTATCTCTAGCAAGGTTTAAAATGTGAAAGACCGCTTATTTGAGCATATCCTGGATGCTCTATTCATGACTGAAACATGGTTGCACGAAACCTGTGATGAGAGGGTCATTAATGAACTTGAGGAGGGTTCCCTCAAATTTCACTCATTCCCTCGGATTGGATGCTCAGGGGGTGGCCTTGGTCTGCTACACCGTGTTGAACCGCCCTTTGAAACCAACAGGTTGAACCCACCCACTGTATTGACAATGGAACTCCTTGAGGCTTACCTGCTAATCAAGGGTAAACAGTTCACCTTTGTCACCATCTACAGACCTGAACCTCTGACAGGGATAGGGACACCTATTCTGAGTTCAATGATGAGTTCACTCAATTAGTGGCACACTATGTCACTTGGTCAATAAGCCCACCATCCCATCTACTTTTGACATGAACCAATGGGTACATGAACCAACACATAAGTTAGGGAACACCCTTGATCTATATCAAGTATATATCTAATCATAAAATGATTAAACTTTACTTGGGCATCATGCCCCCTAAAATCCATAAACAATCAATCAGGTACAGGAACTTCAAAGGTTTGGATCTTAAATACCCCAGGAATGGATATTAAGTCCCTAACCAACAAAAACTCAGCATGGGAACACCTTTCCCTACTGGACATGGTAAATTATTATGACAAGGAGCTCACATCACTTATGGATAAGCATGCTCCTTACAAACATGCCAAGGTTACCCAACGCAAGCTGGAAAGTCTCTCATGAGGAGACTTGAGAGAAAAATGAACAAAACAGGATTTCACATTGATAAAGAATTATATAACATTCAGAGAAATAAATATAATTCCATGCTGAAGTCAATACATTCTTTCTTGAAAAAATAGAGAGAATTCGCCCGGACATAGATAATGCGCCCCCTTGCACAAATCCATCACCAGGTAACACTACGGACAATAGGAATGCACCTGGTCCATCACGACTTGAGAGGTTCCTCCCCCTAACCTTAAATGATGTGAGTAAACTTGCAGAGAGGTCAGCGAAAAAGTCATGTGAACTTGACCCTATCCCGACCTGGCTTCTACTTGACCTCCAGGATGACCTCCTACCGATAATCACTGCCATCATTAATAAATCACTGATGGATTCAGCAGTATCTGAAAACATGAAAATTGCCATCATCATGCCATTGCTGAAGAAACTGGGTTTGGAACTGGTTGGGAAGAACTACAGACCTGTTTCCAACCTGACATACATTTCTAAACTAACAGAGAGGGCGGTAGCAGACCAACTGATCTCTCATCTAGTATGGAATGGCCTTACTGACAAGTTTCAATCAGTCTACAAGGAATATCACAGCGCAGGGACTGCCTTACTTAAGGTGCAAAATGATATCCTGTGTGATCTTGATAACAAGAAGTCAGTAATCCTACTGTTACTTGACCTCTCTGCACCTTTGACACCATTGACCACCAGATCCTATTTGATAGGCTGGAGGCGAGACGCAATGTTAAGGGTCAAGCCCTCTCTTGGATACAGTCACATCTCTGTAACAGGAAACTGTGTGAAGGTGGGGACTCACAGGTCCTCTCTCAAGCCCATAAAATATGGGGTCCCTCAAGGTTCAGTCCTAGACCCCATGCTATTCACCATATACATGTCACCCCTGGCTGATATACTTGCCAAATATGGTCTCAGCTATCATATTTATGCGGATGATACTCAGATCTACATCCCTATGAGCCACACTTCCATCCATCAGGTTGACATCAACAGACACAAACTAGAAGAATGTGTCTGTGAGGTCAGGGATTTCCTTATATCTAACAAGATGAAAATAAATGATGGAAAGACTGAAATGCTGATATGTACTGACAAGCACAATACTGTCACCAACAGCAGTGTCCCTGATACTATCAGAGTAGGGGACTCGGATATTACCCCCAGTGAGTCAGTAGTCAACCTTGGCATCACCTTTGACTAAAAAGGACATGAAGGCACATATCAGGAAGATGTACAGGAAGGGCTATTACAACATCAGGAACCTTGCGGCTATCAGACAATGTCTAGACGAGAAGACGGCTATAACATTAACCCATTCTTTTGTTACATCCACTCTACATTATTGCATGTCTTCCTAGATCTAAACTACAATTGCAGCCCGTGTCGTAGGAAAGATCAGGAAATTTGATCACACATCAGGAAAACTAAGGGAACTACACTGGCTGCCTGTTCACGCAAGGATTGATTTCAAAATCCTTCTCATGACTTGGAAGGTCCTGAATGGTAAGGCGCCGCCTTACTTGCGTGATCTACTCCTAGTGAAACAGGGTGAAAGATGCTTTAGATCCAATGACGGAACTCACTAGTTCCCACGTTAGACACGTCTAAAGACAGTAGGTGACAGAGCCTTTTCATCTGTCAGCCCCAGACTATAGAACTCTCTCCCTAGTGATATTAGGACTAGCACCTCAGTCACCTCCTTTAAGAGCAGACTGAAAACTCATCTCTTCAGGAAAGACGTCCTGAACACAACGCTATGAACAGACTTGTCTGGTATCAGTGCTAAATAAATTTTATTATTATTATTGAGAAATCCTAGAGACAATAAATAAGAGTAAATGTTATGATATTTATCTGATGAATTCAAGTTGGAATAACTGTTGAAGGTTCTATAATGTGCTAAAATGTACTATGATGTGCTAAAACATATTTATACTGGTGTACATCTCACTTGTAATTTGCTAATATATTTTACTAGGTTGTGTGCTAATTTCCTTGTAGAATGTTGATGTTGATAATATCTTGTGCTAATAGGAATGATGACTGTTGAATATTTTACTTAATATGTGTATGTGTTATGAAAAAATTAATAAAGTTACCTAAACTTAACTTGGTGTTCTGTTACATTTGCTTGAGTAATGTTTCCTTTGATTTTAAAATTATCCTCCCCCCCCCAAAAAAAAAAACCAAACTTATGTGTGGATATATAGAGAAGGGTTTTTTCATTTTCATTCCATTTTTTCCTTTTCTACAAATTTCCAATACGAAAATTGTTGGGATTTATTCACTGTAGAATAATACTTAATCATCCAACATATACAAGTTCTTAATCATCCAACATATTCAGGGATACAAACCTTTCAACAAGAGTGTCAATATAAAAAGCATTTGTCTGATTAATAGTTTACTTTAACTTATTTCCACTAAACTGGCATAATCATTTACCAAATATTTCTTCTTGTTTTGATGATATTATCATGCTTTAAGTGCAATATATAGTCTAGCTAGAATAAGATAAACCCTCCACAAATGATTCATGCAACCACATTTGAGGATAGGTAGGGAGATATATATTTCTTCCATGTTCGTTCATCGATTTTTCCTATTTCTTCCACATCTTCAATGTTTCTTCTGGAAGAAAGCATTTTCTTCCATATTTCTTCCACTGTCAGGAAAGAAATAGTTTTCTTCCGGAAGAAAACAAACCCTGAATATCCTATATTGATAGATAGCAGGTGTTTCAAATGGCAGGAAGAATGTGTTGATGGGAGTCTTTACACCATTTTTCCTGATGTAAATGATCTTATAATCAACAACATAACAACATCCTGGTCTGCCAATTCCTGTACCATTTCCTCATCAGAGATGTCAGTAAGGTCTAAACATCCTTTCTTCATGTGTAAAGATCTATGAGCTGTTCACTGGTTCGTTAGCCAAAACTTAACATTTTACTAAATTGTGTGATTGACTTTTCCTGTTGACCTCAATCAACAGTCTGTCGTCACCCATCTTTTTTATATTTTTTGGCTTGCCAGCCATGCTTTGAATGAATGATTGAATGAATGGTTGCTTAAAGGCACATCAACCGCTAAGGTCGTTTAGTGCCTAAAAATGATAAAAACTAAAGTTTTGACAAGATAATGTGAAACAATATAATATGTAAGCAATCCTTATATCACAGAATTTTACCAAATCATTTTTCAAGATATAAATTATGTATATAATAAATCTGTAAAATTATTAAGAAGACTTCAAATACCATTTGATGTGCTGTGGTACTTGACCTAATTAAACAAGAGCTCCACCCTTAAAATTGGTTATAAAGTCCTATTTGGTTTAAAAACCATACAATCACAGAAGCATCTACTGTATCAAATGTGTGTAAATCTTACACATTAAAATACAGTCCTAATAATATAAAAATTGATGCACTCAATTAAAAAATGTTTAACATCCACACTTTAAATCCCCTAAGCAATTGCAAAATGGGGCATTTTGCCAAGGGCCTTGGATCTTCCAGATACCAACACCCTTGATTAACCTGATTACGCAGGAATCTTCTATCAACTACCTTTCATATATAGTCAAATGAATTTGGATATACATTTTGTAGAATCTAATTTTCTATTTCATGAACCTAAAGGTAATCTAATATGTATTTAGGATGAACAAAATATTGGAATATATAAAAGGAGAATTACCACAAGCCTTTGGTGGCATGTTTGTAAATAAACATGGAAAACAAAACATGGAGAAACGTCATAATTATGAAAATAATGAGTGTTTTGTTTGTGGAATATTTCAAGTGTCATGAAAGTATCCAACATTTCATATTAAAGATTAGATCATCATGTATCAGTATCATCACGCATCGATATCAGAGTTCTGACTGGTTTTGAAGAATGTCGTCTGCTGGGCAATGTGAGAGGAGAATCATAAAAGCTGAGGCATCTTAAGACCTCCATTCAAAAACAAATTGACAGGTAAGTTTGGTGATAATTGGACTACACCACAACCCAAGGCAAGATGATCTGACAGGCATATATATCCAATTATGTAATGATGCTGGCTCTGGTGAATTCATTGTAAATATAATGGTTATCTGTTCAAGGGAGGAGACTTAAAAAACAGATAAGGTTAAAAATGTGTTAGTGGTACTGACTCGAGTAGAGTTTAGGGGTTTTCATTTGATGGATGGTAATATAACAAGGAGAGAATGGAGCAAGGGAAATGGTCATTATCCAACAACTAAAATCCTCTGGTCAGAGAAAGATCAGGAGATTGAGGACATATTAAATACACACTCACTGTGAAACTAAAAGGACTCCACCAAACAGATACCACCATATGACAGTACAATAACAAAGTCAGCAACAGTAAAAACAAAATGAATGAACTATCACTACATTAGTGCCTTATCTAGAATGTATATTCTCTAATTTAGAGCTTCATAAAGTGGTAAAGTGACATTTTTCAAAAGTCCTTGGTTGTCACAGGGAACCCAGGGTACCCATTTCAACACATTGCCCAAAACCACTTCAAAACTGATTTATCTATTTCTGTATAGAGTATGTTTGGTTCCAATTATTATTTTCCTGGGACCATCAATTGATACATTTTTGGCATAAAAGGCTGTTACAATTTATTCACATATTTGTTTTATTCACTCTCTTGTAACAATCACATCACTCCAAATGCATAACAAATTATAAAAATCACAATGATTCGGGACAGATCATTAACATTTTTACCAAGCTTTAAACATCTTCAAACTGAACACTCATCAATATGTCTAAAGTAAAAATTCACTCTTCAAAATCTTTATCATAAAAAAGTTCCACAAAAGAATCACTTTTTAAATACACAAAATCTTAAGCAATTGTGATTAATTTTCTTTATATAAAAGATTTGAAGAAATCTGAGCCTCAAAGATTGGATTCAACTCCTGACAACATTATGGTACATCTTACCTAAGAACAGCGAAGAAATCCAAAATCAGCAGAGCTCAAAACAGAATTAGTAAAGGAATTAAATTCATACATACCTATCTCAACCTGTTGAATGGAATCACTACACCTGTGTTTTGTCTTTTGTAAATATTTATTTTCTGATGAGCATCAGTGGTTCAGTAATATTGTTTCACTCACAGGGACACCAGGGTACCCATTTCGGCCCAATAAAAATAAACATTTCCAAATTGATTTACCTAATTCTGTCGGAAGCAAGCTTGCTTCATTCAATAATTTCCCAGCTGTTGTTTCCAGAGATTAACAATATTTTCTCCAATCGTAGAAAGGCTGATACAATCATTTCATATATTTTTATTTACACTCATAAAAAACAATCATAACATTCCAAAATCATTGGAAATTTTCAAAATCACAAAGGCGGGGGTCACAAATCCTAATTCAAAATCTAGCCAAGCTATAAATTGTTCAAAACTCAATATCCACCTATACTAAAGATTCACTCTTCACATTTATAAAACAGTTTCACAAATGAACCACATTTTTAAAACTACTTTAAAGTTAAAGAAATTATGAAAAGGCAATCAATATTGTACGCATAGTGATTTTAGTGCAAACTATTTGCAAAAATTCACCTAACTTTTTCTTTAAGTCAGGTATGCATTTCCTTCAGAAATTAAAAGGAAATTTATTCTGTGTTTACTAAACTGTGGGAAACTGAAAACATTTTAAAGTAATATTTGTGAATCATTCCATATGCATTTTGTACGCTTCTCTTACATTTGGCACTAACTCCTTTACGAATTTCACATTTACAATATAAGCCAATTGATATCATTCAATTGTACACGCATGTCATTTTAAGACTTTATATTGCAAAATAGGTATAGTAAACCATTCCAAAGGCACTTGTGATAAACCATGCTGAGCATATCCACCAACACAAGAAATTAAATACACCTTTGAATAAAACAGGTGAGAAAACTTGTCTGAGGTTGGCAAGGGCGAGTGAGAACTGAGCTGCAGGTCCTGATATGCCAGACCCGTATTGCGAGAATGAAGCAGTCTGTTTGGCTGTGATGTTGCGCAGTGGGGATATATTGATTCCCAATGACTGGCAGAGTGGGAAGTCGCTCATGGTTTTGAGCATGCAGGCACAGTAGAGGAGTAATATGATGGGGGTGATGTATTGCAGCGTGACCACACACAGGTAGTAGAACACCCTCACCACCAGCTTCTTAACCTGTATGGACTCGATCCGGCCAGCCTCCTTCCTCATCTCCTCCACTCTCACCACAGCCAGGTTGAGATGAGCCTGCAAGTGAGGCCAGATCAAACACAACCTGAACAGGCAGAAAACGAAAATCAGGAGGATTCTTCCAGCCTCAAATGTTTCTTCGCTGATTTTTAATTTGTGTCCGTGATAATCAGATGACACAACCAGATCTCGGACTATGGGCTTGACAAAGCTGAGGGAGATGAGAAGAGGCATGATGATATTCAGGTGAAGCAGCATCTGCAAAAAAGGCCGCTCACTTGCATAGGTTAGTGCGTCCGAGTACATCTTAGCGAGACGGAGACCTGGGAAAGTGAGGAAGGTACCGAGCAAACATGAGAAAATTGCTAAAGAAATCCTAAATGTTAACAGTGAGGCTGGCCCTGCGGAATATATTCCTTGCTCAGATAGGAAGTTCTGGGCACTCTCTGAGAAATTGGCATAACCAGGTTTAAGTCCAAATTCCAATGTTTGTTCATCAACGATGAGAATGGCCATAGCAAGTACCAAGAAGAAGAATCCAAACACGATACAGAGAATACGTTCTCCACCCTCCTCGGTTTTGAAATACATAGCTGTCAGAGAAAGCATTACTTTGAGGGCAAAGCAGATTTCCAGAGTGCACCACATCATGCTCAGGTTTAACTCATCAGGCTGCAGCAACACATAATAAATCTCTGTTAAAAAGTATATAAGTATTCCATACAAGGCAAAGTCTACAAGCCACTGATACTCTGTGTAATATTCCACCGGTAACAGATCCATTCCTTTAATGGGGGCACTCTCCAGCTGCAGGTTTATGTTCTTTGGCACAGTGAAAGGCTCGTCCTTGGATTTTTTAAAGTCTCTCTTTGCTCCTCTGACATTCTTTCCACCCGGAGCTGGCACACCTCCTAGACTGCGCAGTTCCTCATCCGAGGGATGCAGGTACCGCACCAGGCTACATGTGAGGAGCCACCGAGCAAAGGAATACTTAGGTGAGATCTTACCGAGGATACTCGCAGTAATCATGGTGATTACGAGCTGCACACTGAGCACCGCCATACTGATTGTTTGGTGGGCCTGATCAACTCTCAGAAGAATGGAGCTCTGCTTATTGGTGCCTTAAACTTCCTTTAATCTGAAAAAATACAGTAAAAGGGGAGTTAGAACAAATACCAATGACATTTATGCTGATCTTTGTTTTTTTGCAATGTTTATGAATATTGTCTGGAAATGCCTGCTAATTGTTTTATAATGGGTCACATATGGGTCACAGTATGGTGCCCAGTAGCACACCCCAGACTTAATTGGTTAATTACCCTTTAGGCATGTGGTCAAGTGGGGAACTACAGGGCTCAACACTAATGATAAAAGATTGTCATTTTCAATACTTAACATGCTTAGTTGTTTTGTGTCTGGACTGACATATTCATTTTTATTAGTTCATCTAAAATATATTGAATAATACTATACTTTGCAATTATTCTTTCCATCAAACTATTCTTCAAGTGCAGCAAGATGTGGTCATTTAATTACTAAACATCAATTGTGAATCTGAAAAACAGTCAATTTTGAACCCTGTTCTTGGCATGTCTGCCAGTCACATATTAGTGGCCCAGAGGCAATGCTTCTGCCCCCGGGGCGGCAGTAAGGGATAATACGGTTTCTGCAGTGGATGTCAAGAATGGGGCCATCAGTGTCACCAAAAAAATGTATTTCTGTGTGCCACAAGATTGTTAAAAATTGTAAATTTCCAGAACTAAATGGTTTTAACCGTGGTGACAATCTCATGACCTCTTGAATGAAAATTCATATTTGCTCAAAAGTTTACGCATTTCAACTGAGTAACTGAAAGGTTGAATAGTTTCACACTGGCAACTGTTTTACTGTGTTTTTTTCCCCAATTGAAAAGTACACACCAGAACTGTACAACTTTACTGGGACCAGAACTGTACAACTCCACTTTATTGAATCACTGGTCAGAGAGATTGGCTTTGATTGGATTTTAGAGAGTTTTTTGTGCACTTCCGATTTTAGTTGTGCAGTTCCAGTGTGTTGTTTTCAATGGGGCAGTGTGGAGACCCGCAATTGACCTATGGTCGAAATGGATCCTGTGCAAAAATGCCAGCAACCAAAAAGAATGAGTACATCAAACTAGCAAGTGCAAACTGCTCTGACATCTGTAAATTACACTGACAGTTACAGGTAATGGGAAATTCAAGACAAAGCCTAAGGCCCCTGAGTAAGGGTGTTTTACTTGATTTTTGTTTTGTTTTAACTTCTCCCTTTCACTTTGTGCCAATTGTGGTGCTGATATGGTCCTACAGGGGTAGCAAGATTTGACCCAGAGTGGCCATATTTTATTTAAAATAAATTTGTAGATGAAACACTCTAACTTAAGCTTGGTTCAGGGGGTAACAAGTGAAGTCGGCCCCTAAGTGAAGTCGGCCCCCGAGAGAAGTCGGCCCCTAGGAGAAGTCGGCCCCCAGATTTATGTGGCTAGATTATCAAGTTACCGGAAGGAATTAACGGCTACCGAGGGTCCCTAGGGTTAGTTAATGGGGCCCCCATAGGGTTTTAGGATTATTGGATTTTTGGCCTAAAAAAGAGGGATTATTGGATTTTTGGGGTGAAATATCTGGGATTTTTGGATTTTGAGGAAAGTGTTTAGGATTAATGGATTTTTAATAAGATAATTGGATTTTAGGATTTTTCAGTAATAAAGGATTATTAATTCAAACAATTAATGATTTAGATATGAGTTTCATGATATTTGTGATAAATATTTGTGTGACACTCTATGGTCCCCACCATCAGAAATAACTGGCTGGTCCCTTTGTATTTGTCAGATCTGAGACATTCAGAGGTCTCACACCAGGTGGTGCTGCATGTGCCACTTAGACAATAGACTAGGAAAGCTTTAGGGTGGTTGCAGAGTCTCCATGTGTTTTGTGATGAAAGTGAGGAAATTTTAACTTTTGGATTGCTTCTTGTCACTAAATGTGAGCAAAATGGCAGCTTTAGACACTGACACACCAAATACAAAGAATGCAGAGGGGCCAGAGGGTGATGGAGCCCTCACAAGGGAGAAGTGTCTATGTCAAAAAAGGTTCTGTTGTAGTTATTAACACAATCAAACATGTGCATATATGTAAACTGAGGCAAGATATGCTTGAGAAGGGAAAATGTAAAGGGGAAATCTACTTGCAGAGCCCACTTGAGCCCACAGAGTTCTCAAATCAAAAACAATGTGTCATAGATAGAGAAAATGTCATCACTGTTTTAGATGATACTAACTATGAATATGTTCCAAAGGATGATATAATTGTTCTGAATGAGGAGGTTTTGATCAATCTTTTGGACCTGATAAAGGATCAGGGTGATACGGAGACACCCAATGAGCAGCAAGATTTAATTAGTGAGGAATTATCTCAGTTGTCATTTACTAGTGACACAAGGGCCACTAGGCCTAAAAGAGTTTCAAAAAAAAGGAAAGACACAGATTACTTTTTTTACTAATTTTGAATATGTTCAAAAGGATTGGGTGTCTCCGTATCACTATAACAGTGAGATTACTGTTAATTTCAAACTCTGTGGGCTCAAGTGGACTCTGCAAGTACATTTTGTAATGTGGCATGACCTGTGTGAAACACTAAATATCATGTTATATCATGCATGTTATGTAATTCATTGCCAAATAAATTTGTACTAAATGTAAACATATTTTAGGATTTTTTGTTTTATACTTTTGGATTTTTAGATTTGAGGGGGAAAATATTTAAGGATTTTTGGCTACAAAAGATAAGGATTTTTGGATTTTTAGGTAAAAAAAGGGGGATTATTGGGTTTTTCATACCCCCCCTATGGGGGCCCCGTTAATGCCCTTAGGGTCAAATAGCCTTCTCGAAGGAGATTTCATGAGTTTTGAGCCGTTGCAGAGTGACCGGGGCCGGTTTCTCTTGGGGGCCGAGTTCACCTACCCACGGCGGGGCCGACTTTACTTGGGGGCCGACTTCACTAGTATTCGTTCAGGGTGTGTGACTGCCCGTGTGACTCTGTGAGTGAACAGTCACTGGCAAACACTTGAAACAGTGAGATGCAAGCGGCACAAGTTTTAAAGGGTTCATCTTTTCAAGAAATTCCATTAAAACATAAATTTTCCATTTTCTAAATCATCGCAAACGAGTGGTAGTATTCTTAACTTTTATATGGAGGAATGCAACAGATGCTGAAGTCAGTACTTACACTTCTAGAAGGAATTTAGTTCAAAGGAATCACGAAGCCCGGTCACACCATGGGCGCAGCCATATTTGTTCTGAGATGGCGATGACACGCTCTGTTGCAGTTGCAACCCTACAACAAACAAGCAAAGCCATGATACGGCTTTAGAGCATGCAAAATTCGGCTATTTTCGGTTCACTTCGGAAACGGAAATCGCCTGCGCGCTTGCGCCAAATGGTTGCTAAAGTTTTGGCTTCGCCAACCCAGTGATTGAGCTGTCAAAATTTTATTTCATTCGTTCAAAAAGAAACATGTGAATAACCAATACACGATGCAGACAGCTAAATGACAGTCGTGAGTTACTGTGTGTCAAACCTAAGAAAGGATCCAGGTAAGAAAAGAAGCACAGGAAAATGTTCAGTTACAGTCGAAGTTAAATTCAAGCACCTGTCAGAATTTCAGTTTGGCAAGTTCTGATCTGAATGTGAGCCCAGGCATTTAGGTCGTGGTAAATCTGAAAACATGTTACAAACATAAGGATTTCTCCAAGTGTACTGTTGTATTCGTCTCATTGGTTGCTTTAAATATAATTTTATTGTGACAAACTACAGATTTTAATGTTGACAGCTACATTATCAAATTGAAATAAAAGTAAAATTTCACAATATTTGGCAATCACATTTACATTTATTGTAAAAATTCAAGTTAAATCTGAATGTACAGTACTACACTACAGAGACCATAGGCACTCTCTTTTAGCTTTATTGATAATAATATTGGCAGTGACCTCAGCATGCTTCGACGGAACAGCAAGCTTCACATATTTCTGTCTGCAATGTATCATAAATCATGGAGTCCATTTCCGAGACTCAATTTTGCACTAGAGTCTGTTAATTTTGCATATTTAACCGTTTATTTTACTGCAGTCCCATTTAACATGAGAGTTGATAATATCTGCTCTATAATGGAGTATAGCAACGATGTAAAAACAAGAAGCAATACATCATTTTACAAAGCAATGATTGTATGCTTCCAAATACAAATTATTTGAGACCCATTCAAATAATTTGAACATTGACTTTTTCTGATCTCCTTTTAAATCAACAAGAAAAAGTGGTGCTCCATGCGCAACTCGAATGGGGAAAAAGTAAACAAAACAAAGTAATAAATAACATTTAAATAAACAAAAACTGGTGCTCCACATGTAACATGGATGGGAAAAAAATAACAAACAAAACAAAAATTACAATAAACAAAACAAAAATTACAACAAACAAAACAAAAATTACAACAACCAAAACAAAAAATTAAATAAACAACAAAATACATTTAAACACAAACAATCATTGCAAACTAATGGGGTAGTTCGAAATTATTTTTATTCATCTTTTAAAAACATTAAATTTGGTATATGAACAATTTTTTTAGCACAACTGGTGGCAAAGATGTGCATTTTCAGGCCCGACTACGTAAGTTGCTCTATTATCGCTCAGGCGCTATCACAAGTCATCGATCAGACTTTTCATTCCATATCTGTTCTAATTGTCCGATTTACACCAAATTTGAATCAAACACTCTTTGAAAATTCCTTGTTCTTGCGATTGGGAAGCGTTTCCAAGCAATTTAAAGAGATAATTTTATGCAACGATGGACAAAGAAGATGACATCGTTTTGAACGTTCTGCTTTGTTTACATTATGCACTTCTTTTGTGTTTTACTTCTTTTACATATGTATTCATACGCCAGGACGCATGCGCGAATTGGAATCTATCGCATGCAAACGATGAACACTCCACAGTGGCGTCAGTTGCTTCAACAATAATAACCACAGAAAAAAACGAATTACAACCCACAGGATATGACTACGCATTTCCCACAATCGTACCGAGCACAGAATAACACAGATAGTTCCTGTCGGCAATCATTGTCAAAAAAGGAACAATCCGTGTTACAAAAATTATAGAGACAACACTAACACAAAATTCAACAAGCAAAACAAAATTCAACAAGTAAAACGATAAAAGAATAAACAAAACAAAAATAACATAAACAACACAAAATTAAAACAGTCATTGCAAACAAATGTATTAGGTGAAATTGTCTTTGTTCTTCTCTTGAAAACTTTAATTTTTCCATTTGACTAAATTTTTTAGCATAAATTGATACAGGATTGTATTCATGTAGTCACAAGTATGTAACTTCCTTTGATATCACTAAGGCCCAAATGCAAATTATCACTCAGAACTTTGTTTTAAATAGGTTTTAATTGTCTGCTTTACACCAAATTAGAACTATACCATCTGAAATTACCTGGGGGACCATAAAAAAATATCTTCACCAGACAAAGATGTATGGAAAGAAGAGCCCAGTAGCAAATTTTTTAGTTATCAAAGATATAAATCAGACTATAACTGACAGAGCAGTGTCAATCTAAATGTTTTTGGAACAAGCTGGAACTTAAGCCCTTTCACATCGGGACATAGGCATTATTGGGCCTCTGGATGCAATTTTAATAACAATTTATTTATACTATTAATACCAACTTTACTATGCAAAACATAATCAAGTGTTCTATTTGCAGCTATACAAGGCAATTTCTTAATTATCAGCCAATGTCATGATTTTTTAACTCCTTTGAACTTTATCTGTATAATGTCAAATCAGTGGTTGTGGCCTCACAAGGTAAACTCAGCAGAAAGATAGGGTAGAAATCTTGAAAAAAAAATACAATAATGATTTGGACTGACTTTTATGTTTCTTGGCCTTTAATTATTAAGACAGGGACATGATATTCATGCCAAGTGTCTTCCAAATGTTAATAATAAACATCTTTATTTTTCTTTCAGATTAAAATGGTGTCCGTACGAATTTGATAGTTTCATCTTTTTGAGAAAACACCAGATAATCCTTCCACCATGGATCCCACACCTCCAAGGAAACCAAAGGAACTTCCTTTTTATGAAACGCCTGAACATATCAAAACAAGTGCAAAAATTATAAGTGAAGCAAAAACCTCATTGGCACGTCCGCAGTTGCGTCCGATAAATACCAAGCGGCCGGTAACTCCACAGGATTCCCAGAGGAAGCTGTTTGGGGAGCAGTCCATCCGAGATCCAACAAACAGACCCCCAAGTGCCTTCAGGTAATTATTGTGATTAAATGACAGGTGAACTTTGTAAACTGTTGTTGGATACTCACATATTTAAATTGTATCTTATGAATCCACAGCACAGAATAAGGGAGCATGGCCAAGGCTGATGCACATTGGTTTTATATACATAAAGAGAAACACAGACAGTTTGTAATTGCTGCAAACATTGACTCACACAATTATTTTAGCATAAGTAAGTTAAATGCACTTCACTATAAGTTTTAATGTGAAGTTTTAGTCAAGCTTCATACTAAGATAAAGGTATGTTCATACTGCAACGGGAAGGTCTCAAAATGCATTTTATTTATTACTGCCCTGTTTTTGCAGCGCATATGGGTATTAAATCTATTGTTAAAGTGCCATCTATGATTATTAGTACCTGAAATATAACATTTTTATTGCTTTATTATTTGGTTTTGAAGAATCAAAGGTGTGTGACATTAAAATCTTGCAATTGAAATTAGTATTGCAGAACCATTTTTGCATTTTGTAGACAGAATCAAAAGGTGAATCCAATTTTTGTTTTGTTTTGGAATAACTGCTCCCAAGGTCAAGTCAATTTATTTTCCTTCAGTGCATTTTGTTGAGGCAGGATGCCAATTAATTTTGTCTATTAAACTCATAGATGTAGAACGTATAGATCATGGCTATTAAATTGAGTTCATGACATACATGCAACTGCAGTCTACATTTTTAGTAACAAATCTATATCACATTAACGGAGAAATATTCTGGACTTATTTTCATTTTATCTACATGCTTTTCTGGAATGAACACACAAATATAACTGTGATCAATGTATGGCTCTCATATGAGGTGGAGGTTAGTGCATCCATCCAGGTATTTTTATATCAGTTGCTCTGTACTCACAGAATAATAAAATTTACCAGATTTATCGCTCATAGAATATATATATATACCAAAAGAATAAAGAACTTCCATGTTTTATTTCCTGTGAAATATTTCAAATCAGAAGGAAAAGTAGCAGAAATATCTAAGATATATAGTGCAATGGAGTTAAAGATGTTAGATATTAACCAACTATTTTCTGAACAATACTTTATAATTCAATACAATGAGAATCACCATCATCATCATCATTATTATTAGAAAAACAAGAATGATATCAGTGTTAAAGATTCAAACAATTTAAATATTTTGGGGTAATAAGAATATTTATAAAAGCAGGATTAACTTTGTTGTAAAGTGGCTGTTTCAAAGAGGTCTTGAGAATGCTTTGCAATCCAGGGGTCAAACATATATTCAAGATCAGTGAAATTGGGACATGACTCATGCAACTGTAATCCTCTTTTACATATATATTTACTGGATTACAGTTATAAATACTCGTGCATTATTAAATGTTTTGACCATAGATGGCTGATTTCTTTCTTTGAAGAATACAATGCAGAAAATGGAAAAAATACAAATTACAACAAAACGCCCTCAGACATGAACATTGCAAACAAATTTTAATTCTTTTGATTATGGAACTATTATGAATATGGCAATTTCATGAGATTAAAGTGTCTTGAACATAGAATTCACCAATGTCTGTTTGTAAATCATACTATGATTATACTCACTTTGATAAGATTTGAGCAAAATATATTTTATATCATTCACAATGTTTGCCAAAAACTTTTTGGCAACCATTGTGTAAGGCATAAATACAAAAATTTGTCGGACATTTATAAAATTACTTTCATAAAATTTGTCAGACATCCTGGGTCCAAGACCAGGTGTCTACAGCAGACAAGAATGTAGGGGAATCAGGGGGCATGCCCTTGTTCAAGTTATCACCTTAATTATCAATGGCAACTGAGGGGCGGACCATTTCTCATTCGGTGGGGGGGGGGGAGGGGGAGGAAAGAACAAAAAATAGCGGTGAGACTACTTGATGGAGAAAAAAAATATAGAGAATTACAATCTGAGACTCGCACATCTTCAGAAAAAAATATTGTTCAAAGGGTCAAATTTTTGGGAGTTTCAACCTTGTAGAAGTCAATTTTAAAGGGGAAAAGGAAACTAAAAAAATATTTACATTACAATAGGTACAATCTACCCAAATAAGATTAGGCAGAGACATTTAAAACATCTAAAATATCTTAAATATCTATGGATTAGGGAGCTAGCTTTGAGGTATCAGCAACAAATACAATTTATAACATAACTTTTCGGGTGACATTCAATCTGAGAGCAATAATAAATGTTATTTTGCTGTTAGATACAATCTTTTGCAAACATCTTTTTATCTTTTGCATTAACAAGATGTTCTGCTTGATTACTTTACTTAACATTTATTATTAGACAAAACATAAGACTTTCATTGTCTGGACTTCTTAACTTAACTTGACAATGACATTTGCTTAATAACATATATTCAACAGTTATATTATTATTTTTTTGTGATTGAATGCAGGTTTTAAACAATTCATATGTCTGAAAAATGTTTAAATTGGGCAGATTTAAAGCCAAACATTTGGTTTGAAATCAATTCATGAACAATGATAACTATTTATTTATAATTTTAAGCTCCTGATGTCTGTGTGGTGTATAGGGCCTTAATATCAGACTCTGTCTGTTTGTGCATGGGTCCATGGGTCTGTCTGGCAACACAAATTTTGACATCTTGCTATCTTATCAGCGATCTAAGATACAGGCTTCACATTTTTTTACCACACATGCATCCCATGTATGCCTAAATAGGATGACCTCAGATATGACCTTGACTTGGTCAAAGGCTTTAAATTGTAACCAAAATCTTTTATTGTTACCAAATTTTTGACATTTTGCTATAACTTGCTATATTTTGACATTTTGCTATAACTTGCTATATTTTGACATTTTGCTGTAACTTCCTATATCTTAAAGGCACTGGCTAATGACCTACTGATAATTAAGATTTGTCTGCTGTACCAATCCTTGTCCACAACAAATGGGCATGCACTTTGTGTGGCTCTTATCATGCATATATCAGATCGTATACCCCAGTCACCTTTATTCCAATTTTGAGCATTTGTTCCAATTTCCCCAAAAGTGTTTACTTTGGTGATTGATTTTTTCTTACAAAATCGGTTGTCAACCTAGGGCACCTTCAGACTGCCTGATGTCTGGAAAAATTTGTGGTGTCCAGGCGATAGGTGGTCGGCGCTCAAGTGGCCCTGCAGTGCCCATATCTAATGTGTCCATACTCATGGCAAAGTTGGTAATCAGTAATGTTTTGGCCCATACTGCCTTCTCATGCTGAAGACTTTATGATATCTAAAAAAATCTATTCATTTTACTTTATCTTATCAGCTTAAATGATTAAAGGTTCAAAATATTTTCCGCACTTGCATGCTATGAATGTCTCCATTAGATCATAGGTGAAGGTCGGCAAGCAAATGCTGCAGTGAAGGTTGCCAAGCAACTGCTGCATAGTGGTGCTAACTTTCATAATCAGCAGCAGTTTATCATATAGAATCCTGGCTTCGCTATTTTTAACACTTGTGAAAAAGCAGGTCAGTAGCTTGGTCAGGCCACCACCACCAGCTGAGCATATGATGGAAATTTCTACAGTCCAAAAGTAGGTTAATAGGTCAGTTAAATAGGCTGCTGATCATTTGATGGAAATTTCCATTCTTCAAAAGTAGGTCAGTAGGTTGGTCAGCATCAGCTTGACAGCTTCATCTTCTACATTAGGAACAGCTGTATTTCTCATTATTTTGAAAAGCAACTGGCAGAAGCATCCAGGACCTGTTAGTTGCCTTGTTTCCATTGAATGGTCAGGACATTCTGAAAAATTACTATGATTTTGTTTGATGTATGTTGACCCCAGATTAGGTCCATAAGTCACTGATGTTATGATTTGAAAACAGGCACCATAAATGCAGGTATCCTCAGCCTTGAGAGACAGTGTGGTAAATGGTAAACTGCTCTTGAATTTTGGTAAGATCACCCTTAAACCCCTTTGAGACATTCATCACAAGCATCATACACATCAAGTTTTCTGATTCTCTGGCAAGACCTAGTACATCTAAGACCTAGTATTTAGCACAGATGCACATCCATACACATATATATGGAGGATATATCTGGCCTTAATGTTAGAAAAATATTTTCCATATTAGTTTTAAGTAAACTTATATCAGAGATATATAAATTTTAAATGGCCAGGCTCTTTTTCAGCCACAATACATTGGAGATACTTTATAATCAGTATATATAATGGCCTTAAGGAGTAAATGTACAACATCTTATTTATCAGACATTTTGACCTTTAACATTTCTCTACTTTAAACAGGAGGTACTTCATATTTGGTATATAGTTTCTTGAGGTTTTCATGGAATGAATTTTTACTGCAATAATTTTCACTTAATTTTGTAACATTAATGGTTGATAAGAGGGATAGATGCATATATCTTGCTGGTAAAAAATAACTCTTTTGTTCTTTACATAATCAAAATCCAATTTCAGAGTGGTAATTGGCCTTTAAAAGCAGCCAACTTTATGATTTCATTTTAAATCCCCAAAAGAAAGAAGCTTTATATAATTTATGAAAATGAAGTTCTCTAGCCAAAACTTTTTGGAAGTGATTTAGGCCAAATATTGTCAAATTTACAGCCCATTGAAAAGGATATTTTGCTATGATGCATTTTCCCAAAATTTGATACCTGATAAATACAGCTTCAGACTGAGATTTTTCATACTTCAAGCTTTCAAATGTTATTTTTACTTTTAAATATATTGTTTATCAGCAGAAATCTCACAAAAAATGCAATTATTGTTATGAGGTTTCACTGATAGCTTTAACAGTAACTGTTTACCTGAGTCACAGGCTGTGGCGCAGTTGGTTGGAGCGCCAGCTTATAAGCACCAGTTCCTCTGTGGTGATCCAAAGGTCGTGGGTTCGATCCCTGGCCGTGCCGAGTTTGAATTCATGATACACTTTCACATATGAGCTGAGGCTCATGCCAAAGGGTTAACCCATTGTCCTTGTAAATCTGTGACCGGGTGAGTTGTCATGTCAAAGACCTGCGACATGACAATTCAGTGAGGTTGCACTATATCTGGTACAAGTAGATCTTATCACGAAATGACTGAAATAATGTTGAAAGTGATGTAAAACCCCAAACAAACAAAAAAACTGTTTACCTCTTTAATTCACGATTATCAACTTAGCAATTTAGCCTAGCTTGCTCATGATATAAATCACCCAGCTTGGATCCACATGACTGAGCTTCTTGTCATAAATATTTGATATATTATTCAGCATTGTTTATAGATTTACAAACTTGTATTATATGTTTGATACAAAATGGTCAGATCTGACAGGGAAGAAAGGTCAGCCGCAATTGTTTGTCTTTCAAATAGCTCAACCTGTTGAATGTTAATCATTCATTCCGATCCTATAATCAGTTTAGAACATATTTTGGCAATACCTTTCTCCATTTCGTTACTTTTTCTGAATATAATATGTTGGGATTTTATCTGTTCCTAACATTGTTAATTGATGTTTACTCATTAACAAGGAAGTCTTTTTAAAAAAAAAGAATTTGTATTCAGTTTCCTTTTTGAAAATGATATTTATATTTTCTCATAATTTTGAAGTTGCAAATGTAGACAACACTACATTTGCAAAAAAAAAATTTCAATTCTATGTTTATTTCTGCAGTTGAGGTGTCCGCCAGTCTGGTCTGTGACACTGACAGCCAGTTCCGTGATCTGCAGGCCCCTCAGAAGAACATATTGCTCCAAAATTCTGTGTTATAATACCCACCACTAATTACAAATGAGCAGAATGTTGTGTCTCACCTGTCATCTTATAATTCCACTGTATTTCAAAATGTTAAATGTGTTTATTTGTTTTCACACACAAGAGAAAGTCCCAACCACTCTCTTAGCATTAACCTATATAAAAGTAAGTGATATCACTCTGGCTGCCTGTGGTGGAGGTCGAGACACCTGTGACCTTATTCCCACACCTTAACACTGGATCTGCACCCTGCAGTGTTGAAATTCAAAACTGCTATAAATTTGTCATGTGCACAATGTCACAAACCTGCTACCAGAGGCGGATCCAGGATTTTTTACCCCTAAAGTAAGGGGCTCCAGTCCCATAAAGTAAGGGGCTCCAGTCCCATAAAGTAAGGGGCTCCAGTTCCCAAAAGCCCCCTAGCCACAGACCCCCAGGGGGCTTCAGCCCCCAAGCCCCCTCTTGGATCTGCCACTATATGGGCTGGGTGACGTCAGATACTTACACATTGGCCCTTGTCGTCTCCGTTCGCTTAGTAACAGTCTGTTATATTCTGGACATCTTCAAATCAACCAGTAGGAGATACACCTCTATTTATAAGGTCAAGCAGGTTCATTACTTGACCATATTGTGCGATACATGAAATATGTATGGAAGTGGAACTGCACAGCTCAGCATGACCTTATTGGGTTATTATGGTTCAGGCATCTCTGTATAATATATGCTCCACTTCTCTGTATAATATATGTTCAGCTTCTCTGTATGATATATATTCAGCTTCTCTGTATAATATATATTCAGCTTCTCTGGATAATATATGTTCAGCTTCTCTGTATAATATATATTCAGCTTCTCTGGATAATCTATGTTCAGCTTCTCTGTAATATATGTTCAGCTTCTCTGTATAATATATGTTCAGCTTCTCTGTATAATATATGTTCAGCTTTTCTATAATGTATGTTCAGCTTCTCTGTATTATATATGTTCAGCTTTTCTATAATATATGTTCAGCTTCTCTATGATATATATTCAGCTTCTCTGTATAATATATGTTCAGCTTCACAGATATATTGGATTATGATTTCAGTTTGGGATCGCGGCACTTTGATAGTGAATCTCGGCCAGTGTCTGGTACGCGTCTGATTCCTCTGGACCATGTAAGTGAAGTCAGTCAATTTCTATCTCTTTTTTTTGGATATTACATTTTTTTCTTGACATTTTTTATGACATTTATGTAATTCTTTTCTTTTTTTTTTGGCAATATTTGATTTTAGTGCTTTTAATACACTTTTTGCACACTCTGAAAAGAATTTCTGTAATCCGCCAATATGACAGTATCCCTAGCAAGTATGAATACAACCACACTAGCATAGGCAACGTTAGAAGTTTGGTAACTAAGGTTGATTTAGCAGGTGGAATAGGGGGAAATGATGGTATCCTGGCATTGCCACCTGAGCCGCTTCCTTTGAGAATATAACCACCCATTGTGTGTCATATTGGTCCTCCTCTCACATCCAGATATCTATACCCAGTAGTCAGGTGGAGTGACCACACCTGTGATAGCCTCACTGATCAATGCGGAGAAATCAGATATTGGTTTAATATGCATGTGCTTATGGTAATCTGATATGGGAAGTCCTGTCCTCGGTTATATGGCATAAAGTACTGAAATGATTTGAAATGTTGCCAGTTGTCTGATTTTTATCAAACTCACTGCCAGTATGTAATGATATGGGCTCAGAATTTAGGGAATCAATAAGATATTTGTCGATTTAGATATATTTTCTGATCCAATTTTTTTTTAAACAATCATCAATAGTAAAATTGCCTTGAAATTCAAATCATTGTTTGAAAATTTAATTCATTTTTAATGACATCAAAACAACATTTGATTTTTCTTGATCACTTCTTGTAGGGCTAATATGCAAGTATCATTGTATTAATAAAACAATAAATGTATTTTCCTTTGACTGAGTGTGGGGCAGAATTAGTAAGATCTGTATGATTTACCTAAGATTAAGATATTGCTATCTTTATGTTTATGATCAGTAGGATTCAATGGTTATAACCTGTAATGATTCAATGGTTATAACCTGTAATGATTCAATGGTTATAACCTGTAATGATTCAATGGTTATAACCAGTAATAACCAAACATACAATTGTGTTTTCCTCCTTTGCCAGAAGCCCAAGACTGTCAGTGATGTAGACGGTGTGATTGCTCCCAAACCTCCTGCTGACCCTAACCGTCCATTGAGTGGTGTCAGACGGCCCAGCTCCCGCCAACGCATTCTTCAACATTCCAGCAGTGTCGACGCATCCGTCGAAGGCTCTGTGAAGTCAAGATCAGGATCCTTAGAAAACAGTGAGCACTTCAAGCTATCAAACATCAAGTAATATGATAAAAGCCACCACGTTATGAGTAAATTGTGTGTTAAAGTTTTTATGGTGTCAGTATGTATGGTATTGTCTGTTGTAGTATCAGCCACAGCAAGTCATGGACATCAGTCAAGTTCCGTGCCTACCACCCCCGAGTCCCAGCGCAGAGTGCACAGTGGCCCCAAGGAGAGAACCAGACATGCGGTGGATGACAAGGGAGAAGGGGACAATGCCGAGGGCTCCCAGAGTAGAAACAATAGGTAGGTCATCACCAAGAACATCACACACATGTGCCAGACACCAAGTCAGAAAACACAAAGATAGGAATAATGCATGTAACTGAACAAACAATATTGGTAAAACATAATTGGCAGATTAAAAAGATACAAGCTGAATATGAGCGATGATGAGCCAAAACAAGGAGGAAATGATGGTAAACAGGAAGGAAATGATGACAATCACAAGCAGAAATATAATAATTTGGCTTTTGATTGCAGTGGGAAGCGGCGTTCGCGTGAGCGTGACAATGAGCGAGCAGAGAGTGGTTATGCTAGCGATGTGAGGGAGAACAGTGCAAGTTCCCAACGAGGATCCAGTGCTGGGAAATCAGGTACAGCACTTGGAAATTATCTCAGACTATAAGTTTTAGACATATGATAATATAATTATAAAATTCAACTCACCAATAATATTAGGGACTTCAAGTTAATCGCACAACTCACCTGTATCAAAACCATCACCTCACCATACATTACTCTGGATTTGTCTATATTGACCTATATTTGACCTATATTTGACCTTTCTCCTTCATGCAATAACCTGGACCTTAAAAAGAAATTATTATCTGCATCCCATTTGACTAATTGATACTTCCAAACCATTTATATTGCTAACATGACAAAAAATTGTGTCTCTTCAGACTCAATCATTTATTAACCTTTGACCTTCATGTAGTGAATATTACCTTCTCCAATCAAGCTTTCAAAAGAAAACAGATGCTAATATATTCAATTGTCCTCGAGATTTTTAAAAGATGGAACCAAGAATGTAATTCTTTACTTTTAGGCAGTGCCGGGCGGCGGGAGGAGGAGACGGCCGAGGAATCCTTGTTCTATAATACCAGAGTGGCTCCTCTAGTGGAGGAAATGGCAACACACATCAAAGGTAAAGATTTCCTGCTAATATTCTACTAGGTTTTGTAACTGAATGGCAACACACATCAAAGGTAAAGAATTAAAGGTAAAGATTTCCTGCTAATATTCTACTAGGTTTGTAAATAAATGGCAACACACATCAAAGATAAAGATTTCCTGCTAATATTCTACTAAGGTTGTAACTAAATGGCAACACACATCAAAGGTAAAGATTTCCTGCTAATATTCTGCAAGGTATGTAACGAAATGGCAACACACATCAAAGGTAAAGATTTCCTGCTGATATTCTGCAAGGTATGTAACGAAATGGCAACACACATCAAAGGTAAAGATTTCCTGCTGATATACTACTAGGTATGTAACTAAATGGCAACACACATCAAAGGTAAAGATTTCCTGCTGATATTCTGCAAGGTATGTAAATAAATGGCAACACACATCAAAGGTAAAGATTTCCTGCTGATATTCTGCAAGGTATGTAAATAAATGGCAACACACATCAAAGGTAAAGATTTCCTGCTAATATTCTACTAGGTATGTAACTAAATGGCAACACACATCAAAGGTAAAGATTTCCTGCTGATATTCTACTAGGTATGTAACTAAATGGCAACACACATCAAAGGTAAAGATTTCCTGCTGATATATTACTAGGTATGTAACTAAATGGCAACACACATCAAAGGTAAAGATTTCCTGCTGATATACTACTAGGTATGTAACTAAATGGCAACACACATCAAAGGTAAAGATTTCCTGCTGATATTCTGCAAGGTATGTAAATAAATGGCAACACACATCAAAGGTAAAGATTTCCTGCTGATATTCTGCAAGGTATGTAAATAAATGGCAACACACATCAAAGGTAAAGATTTCCTGCTAATATTCTACTAGGTATGTAACTAAATGGCAACACACATCAAAGGTAAAGATTTCCTGCTGATATTCTACTAGGTATGTAACTAAATGGCAACACACATCAAAGGTAAAGATTTCCTGCTGATATATTACTAGGTATGTAACTAAATGGCAACACACATCAAAGGTAAACATTCCCTGCTAATATACTCCTAGGTATGTAACTAAATGGCAACACACATCAAAGGTAAAGATTTCCTGCTGATATATTACTAGGTATGTAACTAAATGGCAATACACATCAAAGGTAAACATTCCCTGCTAATATACTCCTAGGTATGTAACTAAATGGCAACACACATCAAAGGTAAAGATTTCCTGCTGATATATTACTAGGTATGTAACTAAATGGCAACACACATCAAAGGTAAAGATTTCCTGCTGATATTCTACTAGGTTTGTAACTGAATGGCAACACACATCAAAGGTAAACATTCCCTGCTAATATTCTACTAAGGTTGTACCTAAATGGCAACAAACATCAAAGGTAAAGATTTCCTGCTGATATTCTACTAGGTTTGTAACTGAATGGCAACACACATCAAAGGTAAACATTTCCTGCTAATATACTCCTAGGTATGTAACTAAATGGCAACACACATCAAAGGTAAAGATTTCCTGCTAATATTCTACTAAGGTTGTACCTAAATGGCAACAAACATCAAAGGTAAAGATTTCCTGCTGATATTCTACTAGGTTTGTAACTGAATGGCAACACACATCAAAGGTAAACATTTCCTGCTAATATACTCCTAGGTATGTAACTAAATGGCAACACACATCAAAGGTAAAGATTTCCTGCTGATATATTACTAGGTATGTAACTAAATGGCAACACACATCAAAGGTAAACATTCCCTGCTAATATACTCCTAGGTATGTAACTAAATGGCAACACACATCAAAGGTAAAGATTTCCTGCTGATATATTACTAGGTATGTAACTAAATGGCAACACACATCAAAGGTAAATATTCCCTGCTAATATACTATTAGGTAAGTAACTAAATGGCAACACACATCAAAGGTAAACATTCCCTGCTAATATTCTACTAAGGTTGTAACTGAATGGCAACACACATCAAAGGTAAACATTTCCTGCTAATATACTCCTAGGTTTGTAATTAATGGCAACACACATCAAAGGTAAACATTCCCTGCTAATATTCTACTAAGGTTGTACCTAAATGGCAACACACATCAAAGGTAAACATTCCCTGCTAATATTCTACTAAGGTTGTACCTAAATGGCAACACACATCAAAGGTAAAGATTTCCTGCTGATATACTCCTAAGGTTGTACCTAAATGGCAACACACATCAAAGGTAAAGATTTCCTGCTGATATATTACTAGGTATGTAACTAAATGGCAACACACATCAAAGGTAAATATTCCCTGCTAATATACTATTAGGTAAGTAACTAAATGGCAACACACATCAAAGGTAAACATTCCCTGCTAATATTCTACTAAGGTTGTACCTAAATGGCAACACACATCAAAGGTAAAGATTCCCTGCTGATATATTACTAGGTATGTAATTAAATGGCAACACACATCAAAGGTAAAGATTTCCTGCTAATATACTCCTAGGTATGTAATTAAATGGCAGCACACATCAAAGGTAAACATTTCCTGCTAATATTCAACTAGGTTTGTTAGTAAATGGCAACACACATCAAAGGTAAAGAATTAAAGGTAAAGATTTCCTGCTGATATTCTACTAGTTATGTAACTAAATGGCAACACACATCAAAGGTAAATATTTCCTGCTAATATTCTGCAAGGTTTGTAACTAAATGGCAACACACATCAAAGGTAAAGATTTCCTGCTGATATTCTATAGGGATGTAACTAAATGGCAACACACATCAAAGGTAAAGATTTCCTGCTAATATTCTACTAGGTTTGTAACTAAATTAGAGCTTGTCTTGTGTTTCTTTCCAATTAATTATGTATCATGTAATCTGTCTGTATTGAAATAAGACATTTGGTCATTTATCTGTAGTATTTTTATATATGTGGCCTTGCCACATTAAAGGGAGTGTGGTACCCGAGTATAATGCCACCATTCACTTATTATGGATTGGTTGTAATCATCTTTGAAATAAAGTAGCAAATGCCGTTTACCATTCAAACAAGTCCCACGGTGTAGTCAAGATATTATTTGGACAACTATAAACAGTAATTGTTTTACTAATGTGTCTGAAATAAATTATTGAATTGAATTAAATTGAACTAGTTCTATTGTAATTATAACTGAACAGAGGAATTCACATGTGGCAGATGAGTGTTTTATCAGAGGGTGCTAACATTATGGACATGCTCACATTTAGGTTCACCAATGAAATACACTTAATTCTGTGATAGAGAAAAATCAAGTATTTGTTAACAGGAGAATGTTGAGAAATGTGTTTGTACCATGGTGTAGGAAGACAGATTTAAGTATAGGTATCATATTGTATTTTTGCTAATGCTCTGGTTTCAAAAATTTCCCTGTAACTTTCTCTCACTCAAGGGTAAATAATGTCCAATTTGAAGCAATGTGAACTAAAACTAAAAGAGCAGTACAGATAGTGATATTGTGGTTTCAGACAAGGACCCAGACCGACTGATGGCTATCAGTGACCAGCTGTATCAGACTATGGAGGAAGGACAACTGCTCGGCAAAGCTTGCAAACGACGTGGGGGTATTCTCAAAACTGTTTTTAAACTTCTGGATCTGGACTCACCACATCTCCTGCTTAAACTGGCTCGCCTCATCCTTGCTGTGAGTTTGGGGTCTGATATTTGTGCAACTTGCATGGGATGCTCACGAATGTGGATGTTCTTATTGAGTTGTGTTGATATAGGAATAATACAAGGTACAAAAATTCTCGCTATCTGCTCTTCCAGATTTTTAGCTGGTCTGTGAAAAAATGACGAAATTGGTGCGAGAGAGCAGTGCATGACGGGAAAGATGTTGCGTTGTAAACTTCCGCCCGCCTTGCTTCAAGATGGGAGGGAAATTTCAGACTGACATTGTACATTGACACGCCAATGTCAGTGCTATTGCGTGTTTGTTGTGTAATCTTTATATAAGTATATTGCAATCTGCATAATTTATGTCAACATTACGGAGTCAAAACTGAGAAAACAAAGACGTAAAGATGAAAGGCAGAGGCGACAATGGCTGAACAGGCTGTCGCCACTGTTCCCGGATGTGCCGTGTGCAAAGATTTGGGTCAAATACGATCGCAGCGCTAAAATAATGCAGCGTATATGGGAAAGCAGATAGGGAGAATTCAACTTACAATAGTGCCTGAAGACCAGTGATAATTGAAGAAGTCTTGGGTGATAATTACAAGAATCTGCCAAGATTTCAAAATATAAGAAATGCTGTATTTACATTTCAAAAGAATTTGCAGAAAAATAATGATAACTTATATTTGGGCTGTGTCAGGGTCTTTGTGGGGATATTGCCTCTCAATGTATGAAATATTCTTGGTGTATATTTGATGAAGGAACTTTGCTGACCCTTGTCTCATGATTTCAGCTGCGGGTCAGTGGAAACAACCTGACAAATGTGTGTAAACTTGTGTTCAAAGTTAGTAGAGAAGAAAAACATGACTCGTACTTTGCTGAAGGAAATATTCTAGGTGAGTTATGTGAATAGAAGGAAAAATATTTAACTCCCGCAATCTAAACCAAAATCTCTAGACCTCCACTCCCGCTCACGTTGATTCCCTCACTCTCTCCTCCTTTGGCAGAGATAATTTTTAAATATTTAATATTTGCATTTAATAGAAGCCATAAAATTCTGTTTCTGATTTGTAAACAGTTCTGCTGTGTGGTTTTCAAAGGGGGAGACATTAATTTTAACCAGCAATCATTCTTTGGCCCTCACCTCCATGGCCACATCACCCATGTATCTTACAAATACAGAATATTATATTTGTCAAAGCATCTGAAATGATAGTTTTTGTATTGATATCTTGATAAAGAGAAGCTGTAAATATTGCCTGTATTATTTCAGAGTTGATCATTGAGACTATTCGCAGCACAGACCACATAGCTTCTGCCGAGGCCCTCGTATACTGTGTCGGAGCCCTCAAATTCCTCTCCGGGAACACCACACTTCTCAAAATTGTGGTGAAACGCAATGGCTTGGAATCACTTGCAAAACTTCTGGCTGCCATTAATAAAACTGTAAGTATATGTCACTTATGTTTTGATTTATGCATTTATAGGTTGCAAAGCATCACAATTAATGTTTGTTGTTCTTTTTAAAAGTCTAATCATTCTTAAAAACCAGAAAGAGCAAGATTTTTAGAAATTAACTCTGTTGTTGAGGGATTTCTTCTTTCCTTTTTATAATTAATATCAAGAATCACATATATCTACACCATGATGTGAAGTACAAAAGGTCGGAAAGTTCTTGCCAAAGGTCTTAACTGTACTTGATTGAACATGATTAGTTAATACTAGTTTTGATCCGAAAAAAAAAGAATACTTTCAAGATATGTCAAAGTTCTAGAATAAAAATGGTTTGTTATGGAGATTGTCTCTTTCATTTGAATTAGGATAATATCATTATTTTGTGCAGGATCTTTCTACAAATATGAAAATGGTTGACATATGATGACATTAATTTTTTTTTTTAAAGGAGTGCCTTGCTTCTGATTTCTTACCCATTTTAGATTAAAATCAGCTGGTCTAAAATTTCTTTCAGACTTTCTTGGCAAAAAATCATTGTCTCATTTATAATTCCACTCAATTTTGATATTTTAATCTCAATTCTCAATATATTTGTTCTCAGCAACAACAAAAATTCAAATATCCCCCAAACTTTTAAGATTTAGGTTGAGGCCATGCTCTCAGAAACAAGTCTATTATTTTGTTTGGTCTAAGTCAGTTAAGAAGTGTGATTTATAACTTGACAGAACATGGAGAGTGGCAAGGCTGGGGAGCAACTTGGACACATCCTGGTGCAGCTGACAGCCTGTCTCCGTAACCTGAGTGACATCGGCGTGCTGCGCGGGCAGTTCCTCTCCCTAGACATCATAGAGGAGCTGTGTCGCATCATGGACATCTACTCCACGGATGCCGACCTCATGCTCAACATCTCCAGAATATTCAGGTCAGTTTGCTGCTGCTGTGAGTTAATACATAAACAAAAGTTTTATGAATACATCTCTCTGATCTTCTTACCCCCTCCTCACATCAGAACCAGTTTAAGACGTTCTAGTGGGATGGTATCAGTCAATTATTGCATCTGACTTATCTTCTTACCCGCTCTGGCGACCTTGTGTTGCGTAAGCATATTTAAGCATTGTGAAACTCACATTTTCTCCGACTTTTGCATAATTTACACTTATTAAATGAAGGCAGACTACTGTTGAGACGTGGTACAATATTTCTATGTGTATTATAAGCCAAAGATATGAATTATATCACCATTGGGGGAGTTTGTATCTGGACAGTATGAGCGAACTTTATTTACTTTTCACGCTGATAAAGTTGATTATCTTGCCGTAAATCACCGTCCACAGGTTGCATTTGTGTATAAGAAGACCCCCCAAACATTAACTGAAGGCTTGGGTACGAAAATCGTGTCTTATATTCGAGTAAATACAGTACATCTGACTTATCTTCTTGCCCCTCCTCACATCAGAACCAATTTAAAGGTATTAAGCATCAATTCTACAATTTGGTGTATTCAAAGCTTGGCCACATATATGAACATCATCACAAATTGAAATTATGATAGATTAAAAAGATAAGTTGCTATAAGCCATAAAAGTTGCACTCCCAGGAAAGATCTGTCTCAGCCATAAGCTGCACGTGACGGATAAACACGGGTAGCGTGAACTTTGTTTGACCTCAATTGAGGCTCAAAGTGGGGTAGCACTGTTTGATGTCATTCTGGCGCTATATGATGATACTCCACATAAAAATGACGCCAAGAAAGTAGTGCACTTTCATCAGGGGCCTATATATTAGGGTCGTGTTCAAACAGATTTCACAGACACTTATGGCGATGCATCAATCAAAAAGTTTATAGACATGAAAGACAAATACATTTATCACCAATATGTGAATTTTAAACAGTTTTTTTTTCAAAATCGGTGCTTAATCCCATTAAGAGGTTCTAGTGGGATGGTAACAGTTGCTTATTACATTGATAAAGAAGGACATTGTTCATTTAAGCTGGGCTGCTCGCTCTCCTTGTCTCCACTCTGTATTTTAACTTTGAAACACTAGCCCTAAAATGTCCCCTAACATTCAGATACAACACATAAAATATACTTCTATGTTTTGTTTTCAGTAAGCTAACGATGCACGCTGACTGTTGTAACGTGGTAGCTAGTCAAACATCACACTTCAGATCATTTGTACATCTACTTAAGATATATCAACGAAGAGAGGTAAAGTAAAAAGAATTCATTCTTTTGCCTTCAATTTAACTTAAATGTGTTACAAAAAATACACACCATCCAATAAAACATTAAATGAGAAGAATGTTTTATTGAATGTTCTAAACAATTTAAGCCGTGAGCTTCAATGTAATGAAGCTTAGGGCTAAATTGTCACACCCTTCTTATTTTGAGAATTTTGAAACACAGAGATATTTTTTAAATCCTAAAAAGTTATTTATAATGTATATCTAGACATGGATTGTTATTATGTTCTATTTATTTCAGGATTTAATGGTAAGGATTAGCTTTATAGTGGGAAATCTTACAGCGAAAAGTGATTTATCTCGGACAAGACTCTTTCAACAGCCCAAGAGTTTAGATATTCTCCTGACAGTTTTCAAGTATTATCTAGAACAGGACCAAAAATCCACACCATCAGAGGGCAGCACAACAGACGAGAAATCACCAAGTAAAACAGAAGATGTCCTGATTAAGGTCATACGAGTGATAGCCAATCTATCCATAAATGAAGAAATTGGTGCCCAAATAGCAACGAATGAGACATGTGTCAAGCTTCTTTGTAATGTATTAGGTAAGTTAATCAGTTTTCCAAAATCTTTATCACATCTGGTGTGTACACAATTTATACAGGGGGTTGCTCATTGTTTACTGTACACAGATCCAGAAATTTGTCTGAATTGTCCTATACTTCATTGACTTTGAGCTGTGCTCACGTCACACTAGATACTCAGCCTGTTGAGCTCTGCCAGTTTAAACAGTTAGACTGTTGACTCCCAGTGCAATTTGACCTTGTACATATGAAGCTAGCACTTTAATCTTCAAAATATTGGTGCACTGACTTTTTTTATTTAGAGAAAGCCAGTGGTCATCTGATAAACTATAACATTTCTTGTTCTGAAGAAGCATTCATTATAATATTATATTGTAACGAGTTTTGGTAATTTTGAAATGAAAGATTGAAATGGTTCATGATAAGTTTATTTTTACATTGCAGAATCAAAAGATATAGACTCAAGTGAAGAGTTGGTGCTAAATACCATGGCAACTGTAAACAATCTTTCCTACTACAATGTGAAGAACAGCGCCATCCTCATAAAGGAGCTGCACCTGGCTAAATGTGAGCTCAGCTTCAGCAAAAATGATAATTTCTTTCATGTTTTTTTTTGGTGCCACTCTGTTAATTTTTAAAAAGAATTTGTGGCACTCTGTTAATCTCTTTCATTTTTTTTGGTGCCACTCTTTTAATTTCTTTCATGTTTTTTGTGCCACTCTGTTAATTTCTTTCATGTTTTTTTTTGTGCCACTCTGTTAATTTCTTTCATGTTTTTTGTGTCACTCTGTTAATTTCTTTCATGTTTTTTTGTGCCACTCTGTTGATTTCTTTCATGTTTTTTGTGCCACTCTGTTAATTTCTTTCATGTTTTTTTGTGCCACTCTGTTAATTTCTTTCATGTTTTTTGTGCCACTCTGTTAATTTCTTTCATGTTTTTTTGTGTCACTCTGTTAATTTCTTTCATGTTTTTTTTTGGTGCCACTCTGTTATTTTCTTTAATATTTTTTTGTGCCATTGTTAATATGTAAGCATGCTAAGAAGTAAGTCTTTTTATATGTAAATGAATATTTGAAATGCTACTTTGAAAAGTATAATTTATAGACTCATGATCATCAAATAGTGTATATTATTAATATATTGATCAAACAAATATATTATTAATATTGATTTATGGGTTAGAATGATTTTGTGTGTATGCTCCTCAGGTTTATTAAGATTCCTGAACATAGACAATATGGAAGGAATGTCAGAGGCCACCAGGGTGTACGGCAACCTCTCCAGAAACAAATCAGTCAGGGATTTCCTGGCAAAACATAAAGGTTTGTTTACCTCATCCAACATATACCTTGTTTGATAGATTGGCCCAATATATTTGATAACTGATAATTGAAATATACAAATAGAATAGCAAGAAAGACTTCTTTGAAAAAAAATAATGATATTGTACTGTTTTAAACTATTATTTGCACACATACAGTAGATTTTCCATTGAAAGTATCAAAATAATTTTTCACAATTTTTGTAATTCAAATTTGGCATCAAAATTAGATTGCCATGTGTACACTAACTGTTGATGTTTAAAGCATTCATGACTTTAGATTTTAGCAGCAAACTCATCCACTTTCAAATGACACAGAAATGTATGTAGGGGAAATATGATAATAACATTTGATCGCAAAGTTTGGGGTATAAACATTTATATTATACAAAGAAAAATTGCTTGAAAACCTTATTTCATGAATGCTTTAATGCATCCATAGTGCTAAAATTAGGACAGTCAGTAACGCATACAGTGCTGCTATGTATCTCGATCTCTGATAAATTCTAAAAGAGTGAGATGGCACAGAATAAAATAAAATCAGTGAAGGGGCCAACACTTCAGAGAAGGAGGAGTACATGTAGATATTTGTTGCTAGTTGATGAGATGATGGTGGCCTTGCTGGACTCGGGCAAGCGGGAAGTGGTGTTTGCAGCTTGCGGGGTCCTCATAAACCTGATGGCTGACGAGGACAAGAGACCCACACTCAGAACAAATGGCGGAATTAAAAGGTGAAGACACTTCCTGCTTTAAAAATGTTTCCTTTGTGATCACAACATTTTTATGTCTGGATAAGTTTTATTACTTTAAGGTATTGTTCAAATGATAACTCACATACATTGTAGTGCGAGTCTTTGGAGAGGCAATTTAAGCTAGCTGGTGTCTTCCTCAAAGCTTTCACTAACATTTAGGATTGGGCTCTTCATATTTGGTATAGACATTCAACATGTGCTCGAAAATTGGCAATCAACAATGTTATATGTAGGTTCCTCCCAAAAAATTTAACAAGCACTTTTGAGAGTGTAATTTAACATTGCATGAGCATCCCAGGTCGCTGGCTTGCTATATTTACTGTCTGAGATAATTACCATTCTTGTGATTAATGAGATCACGGAGGCTCGGAGTGGGTTTTTTCCAACCTTATCTTAAAATTAATCTAATGATGTCCATACGCAAATCAGGTTTTGAGACCAATCATGACAGTCGTCACAATGGTGTGAAACAATAGCAATCATTTCGACCAATCAGAGAGCAGCTAACAGATGATTGCAAGAAGTGTCTAAAGTAACAATGGTGGGAAGCGGTGATCACCACGTGTCCACAATTCAACATCGCACAGATGGCTTTCTCAGAATAAATAACTGAGAAAAAAATATTAATTGACAACAGGGTCATTTGGGGCAACTACGGATAGCCTAGTTTGTAACTAGTAATTACAAATACATGTTGTGTTTTTGTTTTCTTGTCTGTATTTACCGGAATGCTTGTATTATATTTCAGTTTGGTGGAGGTATTGCGAGACTTCAGCCGGAGTGACTGGCAGCTGGGCAGCATGGTGTGTATGATGCTGTGGAACTATAGCGGCAAGATCACCAGCGCTAACGCTTGCTTCGGGGAACTCGAAACCCAGCAACTTGCCGACCTCCTCCTAGAGTATCTTGGTAGGTCTATATATAACATAGCCAATAAAGGTCTCATGTTAAATTTGGTAAATCTCAATCTTAGTGCTATTAAGGCACAAAAAATGAAGTCCTAAAGATATACATTGTGCATTTTTGGGGTGATTATTATATATACTTTGTTGGATTACTTTCATCACCATTACACTGTATACAACTACCTTTTTACTTTGAACTATATATATATATATATATATATATATATATATATATATATATATATATATATATATATATATATATATATATATATATATATATATATATATATATATATATATATATATATATATATATATATATATATATATATATATATATATATATATATATATATATATATATATATATATATATATATATATATATATATATATATATATTTGTGGAATGAATAACTTGAAACTTGCTGAAAAAAATGTATACAAATCAAGAAAATATTTAAATAATCCAGATATTTTTTTATTTCAAGACGAGGAGACAGCCTTAGACGAGTCTCTGAATCCTGACTTTGATGAGCAGATGAGAGACTTTATCAGAGATGTTTGGGAGACTGAATTTTGTCCAGTTGCTACACAACTTCTCAACCGCATCGAGTCACACCAGTCTGAGTTTGAATCCCTGGATCATCCATCGTCATGATGACAGGTGTCACTGCTTCTCCATGATATTCACAACTGTGTTACCCAGTCTAAAAGTATCCCACAAATATATAGTATAAATATGATGAATATTTACTGATGCCATAACATTGTGGCTGCTTTGAAGAAACAAAATTCTCAGGTCACATTGACCACTCTATTGCAAGTAACTGGCATTGTCAAGGTTTTCTTAGCAGTGGCCCTGAATTTTGAAATCTCCTTCAAGCCAGCTTTCTGCCACAGATAGCCATTACTGAACCTTGGGGCCCACCTGTGTAAAATTGATTGATGACAAATCTTGGCAAGATATGATTAAAGCAATCATGTGTAGCAGAAAGTCCTTTCAATGATGTTGTAACATCCAGAAAAATTTAGATGAGATATATGAAGAAGATAAGTTATATAAACAAATCAGAATAATTGTACGGCTTCTTTACTGAAAATATTCCTGAAAATTGGCAAACTTCAGAAACTGGATTCAATTCATTGTCTTCCTATCATATGAACGATTTAATGAAACTTATTGAATGATGCATGGTAATTTTGTTACCCCAAAATGCTTGTCAATAGGGAAACATGGTGAAAACATAAGCATTAGAGCAAAGCTTTAACCCCTTGGCAAAAGACAATTACATTTTGAAAAAAGTTTGTGCTCTTTCATTCATTGAATCAATAACTTTCCAACTGAAAGTTACATTACAATTAATGTATGTGACTCTTCCAATGACATCGACCAATCAGAAGCAAGCATATATCTGAGGAAATGTGTGGAAGGCCTCCTGAGTTACATTTGTTCTGCAAATTTGTCAGAAAATTGACAGAATATTTATCGTCAGATCAGAGCAGTCGAAAAATCATTTCTAATTAAAATACCAGCAAGGGCTAGAAGATTTCTAGCCGCTTAATATCTGTACTTCTCGCTGTTGCCCACCATTGTTATTGTAGCTGATTAATAGAATTAAAAAAACACCAGTCAAGTGTTGTGCAAAGTTTGTTTTAAATTTTCAAGCAAGTGAAGAGAATACAAACCATAAGTGAATACAGATGAAAGTGCTCATTGGTAATGGCTGTCCCTGACCTATATTCCCATCAGCAGCGCCAGGCATATAAACCAACCAGAGAGTCAAGACCAAAAAGTATCATGAAAATCAGATTTCTTTTCATGATTTTAAGTTCAGGTGATTCAGAGAAGCAAAGCCACTGGTTTTTATGTGCACTTTCTTGCAGAAAAAAAAATAGAACTCAAAAACAAGTCAATTGTTGTCCATGCTTTGTGTCAAATCTTCAAGCAAATTACACAAATATTAATACAAGCAGGAGCACTGATTCTCATGAAAGTGATTTTCACTGCAGAATGTAATATGTAAATTTATAATTTGCACTTGCAAAGTACTATTAATTTTTTAGTGCTCAGGTTTTATGAGGTGGTTTCTTTCATTATTTACATTCCATAGTTGTAAAGAATGCTGTGGTATGTTTGATTCAATCACTCAATTATTACAATGAATTACACAAGTTACACAGTGATATGAGTGTATAGATCTTGTATCAGCAAATATTCGTGTATTTTTGGCTTTGGCCTGAAAAGCATTACTTGGTGCCTCTTTGTACATATCCTGTAGGTTCATCATAATTATAGGGGCATAAAAAAATATTGGGACCTTAATAAAAAAATAAAGAAGGAATGTTCAGTCATGGTGGGTTAAATTGGGTACAAGCATTCCATTAAATGATGGAGGCGAATTCTTAAACTGTTCCTTCATAATTCAATATTGCTCAAATCATATAGAGATGCAACCCAGACACTACATGTACAGTATAATGTGTCGTCAGTGCTTGTACTTAATAAACAGGGTTGTAGATCAGAAATATTTATTGTCAAATTGATTAAAATGTTCACGTGTTGCACAAATCTAGTTTTTCATATGTAAAATGTTTTGAGAATCTTTAATCAGACAACAAAGGAAGCCAACCAATAATTTACCACAGATTTATCAGGAACAATTCAAATCCTAGCTATTAAACTGTGTCATTTTAAATTTAAATGAAAATAAAATGCAAAAAAAATGGCAAATAATTGCTTGTCCAAAATGGACATGTTCCAATGAGGATGTGTTTATATATATATATCGTTTAATGGTGTGGTGTTACCTTAATCATTATGTTAGCAAACACAGTGGACACCAAGAGTGCACAGTACACATATTCTGTACACAGATTGCTGTAAGTTACAAAGTTACAGTATTATTCTAGTTTCACTTTTTGTGAAATGCTTCAGTTGTGATATTACTTACTGTTAGAGACAGCTAATAGTTGATTTTACACCAATTGTTGATGTAGATTATTATTGTTATCTGGATGTGTAAAAGTCATATTCTCCTTATTTAAAATTAATAAGAATTTTCAAGGGCTATTTCTCTGAAAAGTGGAGTTCAAGGGATTAACATATATTTAATAGAGAAGGGTTTATATAATAATGTAGAAATCTGGTTAACATTAAATCGTTGGAGAAACATACCAATGGGAGATTTGTAAAGAAAATTGAGCATTTTTCCCATGTTTCCAGTTTTTAAAGGAATAGCCCAAATATGTCGTAAGTGACAAGTGTATATTACTTGCAAATGAATCGGCAAATCAGATACCATGACAGAAAATAGTTTGTCAGATTATACTGTTAGTAGCAAAGCTGATGTTTTATAATCTTTATATCAAATGTTTATACAAAACAAAAATATGAATGTCAAATATTATAAGATTTGTCCACTGCATGCATGTCAAAAATCCTGGTGGCTTATCAGTATAACATTATAGCAAAATGGTTCTAGTTTTCGATACAAACCTTGTTACAATTTCTAGTCTAATCAGAGGAGATTTTGTATTTGTAATGATCTACAAATGATTCTGTGTAATATTTCTGTATTTAGTACATCTTTGTGGATGTTCTTTCAATTCACACTATAGTTAGGTCATTTTATCAAGAGTTTGAAGCTTGTGATAATTTTTTGCTTTAATAATTTGATCCTGTGATCATACTTGAAGACAATAGTGATAATATTTGATTCCTGCCATTTCTAATTTGTAAACCGTCCACCATTCCACTACTAGTATATATTTCCATTTGTTGAGATCCAGGTTCAAAATGAAAACAAAAATAAGTTTTCCTTTGTTTTGTACATAAACCTAGTTGGTTCAAAGCATAATTGTTCAGAATACAAATTAAGTGCAAAGTTAACAAAACCAGATCAAACTTCCATCCAATAATAATAATATATGCAGTGTAGTTCTATTTTTTTAGGATATTAGATGAAAGGATGTATTCTATTTGTATGAGGAATGACCAGTCCAATATTATTCCGTTATGGCTGAAAGTCACCTATTAGAACACCAAGACAATTCACATGAAATTTGTATTTATAGCTGTCTTCATATCATTTTACATGTCAATGGAGGCATAGAGTATATAGTATAGTGTGAATATAACCTGTATACTATATATTATATAGTGTATAGTATACAGTGTGAATATAACCTGTTGCAGCTGTCTCTTTTGACTGAAGCGTGTCAAGTTTGTGAAATAACCTTGCCATTAAAATTATTAAGTAAGCAAAGTTTCTTTGTAAAAACGGTCATTTGGGTTCCAACAGATAATGGTTTTATTGGTGAGGTAATACTTTTTTTTACCAATTAAAACGCATCCCGTCCAATAAGTAAAGGTTTAAAAATATAAAAAGGTATTTAGTTCTGCTTCAAATTATATATTAGAAATTGTATCACAAATATTTGAGGATTCGCACTTTGTACTGGCTTTTGATTCTATTAAGCATTGGTTGTGTAGAGCAGCTGCCTCCGGAAGTTCTGTAAAATTGTGTCACAGGCATTGTGCTATGTTAGGACAGGACGGATTTGTACTTCTGAAAAAAACCTCAAAAAACATTCCACTTGTCTCATCTATGGGACCAACTCACACTTGCCTGTACTTTATTGTCACGAAGGATTGTGCCCTTGAGCAGAAATGATTATGGGGAAAAGATAAAAGGTGAAATACTTTAAGTATAGATTATGGTTTTCAGTTCAAGTGTGATGGAATAAACTGTTTGAATAAAAAAGCTGATTAATTGGAGCCATTGTTCTTATTCTCCCATCTATTGCAATCCACATGCCACATGATATGCAGTGCTTGTGGATTGTTCTGTATATTTGTACATATTACAATCGAAGAATTGATGGGAGAAAGCTTCCATTAGTTTAAAAGTGGAGAGCATATGGTTGTACATTTTTTCGTTCCCAGGTTTGCAGCTATTGATACAATTTTTCTTTTTACTGGGATTCATCTGATCAAAGTACAGGATTTTATTTCTATTGTCGAATAACCATCTATTCTTTCTTGAAGAGTGATCACATGATATTGTACAAAGACCACAATAGTCCAACCCATGATATATTGGAGGTTTGGACTCTTTATAATAATATTTTACATGAAATAATTGGAAGTGGTACTCTGCAAAATATGAGAAATTATATAAGGGAATAAAGAATAGATTGTGTAATTATGTTTGATACTCTCAAATTGAGTTTTGCCAAAAATTTTCAAAAGCAAAATTTAACACAGAACACACAACTCATATTTTCAGATCATGAATGTATCAAAATTTTGCATTTTGTTCACTTATAAATACTTGTATTGTGGATAAATCTGAGATGATGAGATATAAAAGTTGAAAGTTGAAGATCAGTTTTCTCCATGTGGCTTAAATACAAACCCTTTATATCCTGATCTTAATAAACTGTATTAAATACAAAAATCTAGTGTTTTGATTAGCTTTATTATCTAAAATATTTGTAATAAATATTCAAACAACATTTTTCATAGTATACATCTACATCTACAATTTCTCACATAAGAGCTATTTTACATTGTTCATTCTTTATCACATCCGCAGCAAGTTTAGTTATAAATATGAACAAGTCTTTCCTGATTTCCTTTATTTCTGCAAGACGCCGTAGCTTTGTATCTCTCCAGCTCCAATCTATTACAATATAGTGAAGTTCATCTAGTTTAAGTGCACCTGAAATGAAAAATTTTCATTAGCAATAAAAAGGAAGCTGACAATTTTGCATTCAATTTTATTTATGATCTGTACAATTTCTTGATATTCAAACTCCAGGTAGAAGTTAGTATCTGCTGTGCTTAATCTGAACTTACCACTTTCAATTAGTGCTGATATTCTGTTTGGAGTGCCGATTCCCATATGAATAGCTTGCTTCTTTAAAAACTTCTCCTGTTCCCCAAGCTACAAGAACAATATTTACTGCTTTGTGATATTGGGCAAGTTATTCAATGTTATTTTGATTTTAAAATAAGTAAAGTATATTTCCAAACCCACACCACATTTGGCAAAACTTAAGAATGCACTTAAAGAGGACACTTACTTTCATATGCTTTGCAAACAACTTCGCACATTTACAGGATTCTCCTTTAAATTCTTTTATACTCCTGGAATAAAGTTTTATTTTTGATGAATTTCTCTTAACTTCTGCACATCAAGAGGTTATTGAATAAATATTTTATTATTAATACACATGCAAGGAAGTGTTTCTGTTATGAAAAAATACTACATTTGAAATAACAATAAAATTATGAAGACCATTCTTTGTGCTTCTCACCTGTTGAGTTCTGTAGCCCTGATTGCAGCAGATGATAAAATGAGCATTATGGGGGAGCCCATCTTTGTACTGTCAGATTTTTTAACAAGTTTCTTCCACTTTGGAGCCACTTCACGCAAGAAGCTGTTGGGTGTGTGAGTCATATCATTGCAAACCCCAATATTCTTCTCTGTAAATACCACAAAAGTAAACAAAATTAATGATTTTATTACTTAATTTCTACATCTACATCTTACACATACACATGTATGCTTCAAATTTGTTTATAAACATAATAAATATTATTATTATTATGTACTGCACAAATATGTAGCTGCCCCAAATGACCCTGTTGTCAATTAACATTTTTTTCTCAGTTATTTATTCTGAGAAAGCCATCTGTGCAATGTTGAGATGTAGACACGTGGTGATCACCGCTTCCTGCCATTACTATGGACACTTCTTGTACCATCTGTTAGCTCTCTGATTGGTCGAAATGATTGCTTTTATTTCCCACCATTGTCTCAACTGCCGTGATTGGTCCCAAAACCGGATGTGCATACGGACAGCATAGGATTATTATTAAAATATATATCTATATATATGTATATATATTCTAACATTTTGCAATTGGTGGTTCTACAAAGATATCTAATATTTTTAAATATGGTTCTACGATGATATCTAATATAAAAGAAATGTGAGAACTACCTGAGATTTGAATTTCATCCCATTCCACTGCAGACAGTTTTCCTTCATAATTCTTATGTAATGCATTATTGAAATCTTCATATGTCAGTGGCTTTATCCCTCTCTTTGCTATATCCTCAGCTTTGCTTCTCTACAATATAAAAGAATTTGATTTGTAACTTTCTTTGTAAGTACAATTTTTCTTGACTCATGAAAGCAACAAAACATTCCAGAATATTTGTTATAAAGGTATGGTTATCATAACCATTACTTGTACATTTATGACTCTTTCAAGGAATGTGCTTTTGTTTTTTTTAAGGTTGTATAAATAGCATAATTCCAGTTTTTGTAACATGGATGTAGATACCATAGCCATCTCTTGTGCTTCATTCTATGGATTATTATTCAGCTTTTTCTGTTGTCAAAATGGTTTGAATAACTGCCAGTCACTTCGAATTTGGTGTAAATCAGACAATTAGAACAGAAATAACACAACAATTTCCATGGCCACAGAATAAAGGGGCATGGAACATGACAACCTACATTCGGCCAATGAAAAGCAGCAAACAGCTTTTGTCAGTACTTGACATAGTGGCGTCATTGATGTTTGCAAACCTGTGAACTCCACTTCTGAAGCGAACATAGAGAATTGACTGAGACCCAAAGCCATCTGCAAAATAGACCTGAAATCCACTGTTTCTAGAAACACAACGCACTGCCCATCATATTGAAGTTTCCCTACTAAATGAACTTGACCTCCAGCGACTAACTGTTGTTCTTACTTACTGTCTCATCATCTTTCTCAGTCATAATATAATTCATAAATACAGAAACAGGTGCTATCTGTAGCGTCTTTTCCACACTTTTTTATCCGACATTACACCTGACAACATGAAATGACATTCAGAAGAGTCCCAAGTGATGACGTCATGGAAACACAGAGGGAGAAACATAATATGACGTCAGAAGCACCACAACATTGTGGAGCTTCCAGGCTGTTGCTGTCACTCCCGTGAATAAACTGACCCACTTTCACCTCTTTGCGCAAACTCATAAACAATGGCGAAATGATGCTGAGATCAAGAAAAAACAAAGAATTTTTTTCTTACAAGCCTTGTGTTTGTTGTTGAGGAGAGAAATGCATGGCTTGTTGAAAACCTTTTGCCGGAATACGAGTTCTACAAGTGTCGTGATTTAAATATGATGGGCAGTGCATGGTATTTCTGGAAACAGTGGATTTCAAGTCTATTCTGACGATGACTATGGGTATAGGCTTCAGTCACTGTCTATACTTAATCGGCGGTAACTGGTCTGGCTCAAGTATAATGATGTCAATATTTTACTAATTTTTAGTCATTAATGGCATTTACCCTCTTTTTCTTTTTCTTCTCTGGTTCACATTTTTTATCCTCTACTCCTGTGGGGTCTTCTTCATTTTCGGCCACCACCTCATCAATTTTCCTCTTCTTTCCTTTATCTTTTATTTCTGGGGATGAATCTCCATCTGAATTCTCAGCTTCTTCACTGACACTTGTTTTGTCGTCTGCAAAATTGACCAAATCAACTGTGACAATAGCATAAAAACTCTCATTATCGCTCACACTGCACTTGCCCCCTAAATGTCTATCTTAAGTGGTCTTTAAACAATATTGCTTCTTCAATAAATTAATAATTTAAATATAATCTATATTTTCTCACCTTCTGGTAATGGTTCATTGTCATTTAACCACCATTCCTCATCTAAATCGTCTCCCATTTTCACGTGCGTTTTTTGGTCGGGAATCTTTAAAAACAATTCTCCATTTTGCACTAAAGTTAAGTATTTTCAAGCAGTGTTTTGATTTTACCTTGAAATAGTTTTACAAAATTCTACATAGTAAAAATTTGTAATTTTCATAATTTGTTTAATGGAGATTGATGACACCTCATTATATCATTTATCGAGTTAGAGTAATTCATTAAATTACTAGCTCTGTATGAGCGATAAATAAAGATGTTGATGATTTGTGGAATTTGTCAAATTTGACTTGTTTACCTATAATTTTGATTTACTCCCGCACATCACTATGGAAAATAAACCAATAGTTACATGTAAGTATCAGGTATAACCGCAAACTTATGCAATGTTTTATGTATTGGAGATTTTAAGTGTTCTCTGTTAAACTTAAAGGTTTGTGTATGTGACACCCACCCACCAGGGCTTTACTCCGTGGAGCTGGATTCACTTGCTGTAGCTGATGTGGTCATCCAGGGCTAACCAGGGCTACCACCCATGTACCACTGGCACTATCCCTGGATGACCACATCAGCTGCAGCAGTATCACTGGCACCAGCCTGACCAGGTCCAGAGTCTGAGTAGTGAAGTAGTTGACACTGCAGGCCTCAACATTACTCATTAGATATATTTCACCAATTAGTCTGTGATTTCACACGTCAGTGAAATCTGGGCACCTGGATACATCTTTTCCATTTGACCAGTGGTCAAGCGCTTTAATCTGTCCCCTATTCATAGTACCCCACTCTGGGCCACAGAGAATGGGGATGACACCCGATTGGAGATAACTTTGTGTCCAAGCTTGGTTGTCGCTTGGGATTACCCCTCCCAAGCTCTGACTGAGATAACTTTATGGGGTGCAGCAAAACATATATATTCCCCATGATGATATTTCACACTAAGCACTGTATTTTAATCAGGAGGTAGAGCTAATGCTCATCAATTCCACACATTGGATCTGCGTTAATCATTATATTATCCAACAAACATTTGATACACTGTATGTTACAGTGGGGTATAGCCATCAATAACATTTGACTTAATCTTATAAAACTATATAATCATATGTTATATTCTTACAAGATTGACAATTCAGGGTCATATCTGCTCACAAGCTCAGTCTTTATGCACATCTCTCCTCTGCTTTTAATAAGGCCCTATCCCGATGAATAGATAAGGAAGTAAAATAAAAGTTATCAATAATATAATTTGGGCAAGAACTGACTGAGCATCACCAATTTTTATGTTTTGGATAAATTTGGTACTTATGCCTATGCACAAAAAAATTGTGACATACTTGAGGTCAGTGGGTGCAATTTTTATATCAATTTGTACTATTCATGTCAACTTACTCAAGCCAAATATTGTGTATTCTATGGGCTATATGGGCACTTTTTCTAATAATCAGACAAGGTTTGAATTTGCAAATCCTTTGAGCATTAGCCCTACACTGTGTTCAAATATTAGGGTCAAAACTATGCTTTTAATTTGTTCAGGGCAAGTGAAAATTTACTTGCTCATTGGGCAAGTGAGTGATAAATGTTAATGCCAAGGCCTGGTTGATAAAAAGTAGAAAATGATGGGAAAAGCATTGAAAGAGTTTATGAATTCAATTTTCTTGGCCAAACTGTTGATGGAAATCTCTATTCGAAAATTAACAAATAAAAAATTGCAAACAAAATATCCAAAAATGTTGGTATTTTAGAGAGACTCAAACACATTTTACAATGAAATATTAAAAAGATTACACACAACTCTTAAATACTTTCACATTTTTTTTTTGTAACACGGATGGTTCCTTTTTTGACAAGCATTGCCGACAGGCAATGCTTGTCAAAAAAAGGAACTATCTGTGTTATTCTGTGATCGGTACGATCATGGGAAATGCGTATTCATTTCCTGTGGTTTGTGATTCGGTTTTTTCTGTGGTCATTATTGTTAAAGCAACTGACGCCACTGTGGAGTGTTCGCCGTGTGCATGCGATAGATTCGACTGGTGCCACCCTCATTTCTTGACACTCGGTTGGGGGCCAGTCTAGTATTCGGCGTATGAATACAAATAAAACATTGACGATGATTACACTGACGTCATGTCAATGGTTGGCACGTGCACGAGGCGATTACGTAACGAAAATATGTATCTGTGCATTTATACCTCAGTGATGCGCGTATTTATGCGATTTCGAATGAATACGCGCATGTCAATTATTTGTAAAGTATTGATTAGCCATCTTTAGACTGGTTCCCCATCGAGTGTCAAGAACATCTTGTATATACACAGATGGCGGCAACCAGTCTATGGCTGTACGCGCCATTTTCGGGTCACGTGACGGGGTCAAATGAGGTGCGCTTTGTTTACAAATGTTTGTAACGATAAATATCTTGTTTCAGTTATCATTTTTTCGCTCGCGTTTGTTTTGCCTTTAGGGCTAGATGTTTGAGGTTTCAAGGTGATTAAGCCGTAAGTCAATGGAGCCTACCCCGATTATCGGTCCATGGCGGCCATGTTTAGGCTGATTAATTCTGATTACACCGTCAGATGTCGCTTTTGTTTGAGAAGTGATTTGTGAGTGCGTAGTAGAGTAAGAAGATTGGGATTTTGCAAACTTACGCGAGCTTGATTTTTTAAAATCAACACTTGTTAAAAATACACAAGTTGTCTGAGGTATAAAAACAAAACATACACTCGTCGGTCAGCTGTGTGAGCGGATTCAGTTCGTTGGTGATGGCGGACGGATACCCTTCGCCTTCGGCTCGGGGTATCCGTCCGCAATCACCAACTCACTGAATCCGCTCACCCAGCTCCCCCGACTCGGTATGTTTTGTTATAGTGCATTGATGCATGTGCCGTGTGCTGGAAGCTAATGCGGTACCCTATGAAGTTTACCTGCTCGGCAAAGCCAATAGGCATCCCGCCGAAATGACAACATCGTCATCGCCCATCGCTGCACAAAATTATCCCTTCAATTTGCTTGCAAATGCTTCCCAATCGCTAGAACAAGGAATTATCAGTAAGTTAAGTTCAAATTTGGTGTAAATCGGACAATTAGAACAGAAATAACATGCAAAAGTCTGATCGATGATTTGCGGTTAGCGCCTGAGCGATAATATAGCAACTTACGCAATCAAACCTGAAAAGGCACATCTTTGCATACAGTAGTGCTAAAAAAATCGTTCATATACCAAATTAAATGTTTTCAAAAGAAAAATAAAGATAATTTCAACTGCCCCATCAGTTTGCAATAATTATTTCATTTTGTGTTTTTTTTTTGTTTATTTTAATTTTTGTTTTGTTTGTTGTAATTTTTGTTTCGTTTATTTTAATTTTTGTTCTGTTTGTTGTGAATTTTGGTTTGTTATATTTTTTTTCCCATCCGTGTTACATGTGGATCACCACTTTTTCTTGTTTAATTTTGGCATGTGGTTTTGAATGCAATCAAATAAAAAAGCTAATGAAAAAAGGCTGTAAGAATTATTAGTCAGGGTAAATATAAACACCCACTCTGAGCCCATTCTCATGTGCATATGAATAAAATCAAAGAAATTCTTTTTCTCCAGGACATGAAATATTATTATAGCCATAAACATGAAAATTTGCTTCATCATTTTCAAAATATTTTTTATATAAAAGGGAGACGTCCACAAGAGGACACAATCATTTTTTGTTTATGCAACCATCTCCCAAATATAACCCTGGATAGAGTAGAGTATATGAGCTCCCAGCAGGTAAAATTTATCATGGAATTCTTTAATCATGGTTTGAAATATTTTAAAGGTGCATTTTTATTTGTTGATTCATTCATTCGCGATATCTGTTTCTGTAGGTCATGGGGACCAAAACCTGTTTTCCTCCTTACACCAGACAGTGGTACAGGGCTTACCAAAGGAACCAGTGGAGTGGAGAAGGTAAGAAATAAAAGAATTACTTGATTTTAATAAGATAAAATCATAACTAAAAGTGAATAATTCAAACAAAATACAACTAGATTATTTGAACATAAATGGAGTGAAGGCTTGATAATTTGAGAGAAAAAGATTGCCATGACAGTAATTTGAGGATGTTTCAGGTCCTATGGCAGACCCCCTCGTACCATCCATGTGGAGGCCAACTTTGTTCCATTCAATCCAGACATTTTACCTGGAGAGGATGACTGGACTCTTCTTGGCAGACCCTTCTTCCACACCTACTGGACCGATTGTGTAACTTGCTATTCGTATCACATTTAATTGTGGATAAATTGACCAATTTCAATAAAAAAAATTAAAATAATTTATTATTCAGAATTCCTGTTTATCATCATATGCAAACCAGATATATTCACTTTTAAAAAGCTAAATTTGTACCGAAAGTAGTGGATTTTATACATAAGTACATCCAGCATTATGTCAGATGGTTGTATCTTAAATGTTTGTTAAAAAAGGAAATTGCTTTTATAAACTCATCAATTGAATCAGAATGTTATTCAACCATATATTTCTGGTGTTAATGTCGCTTCTTATTGCATTTCTTATTTATTTCAGGATATGGACACCTACAAGTCAATGGTAAAGGATGATATAGCGGAATGGGTCAGTGCCCTGAAGAGTAAAAACATCTTTGACTGGCTGATCATTGTGGTAGTCAATGATGAGAACAAAGTCAAGTCCAAACTTTTGAGAAAATCTGTCATTGACAGTGTGAAAAGTGATTTTTGTGGGAAACAAACAGAAAGGTGTGTTTCAATTTAACAGTTTATTATAATGAAATACAGAAAGGGAACTTTTCAGAAATGATTAAATGTTGATGTGATTGGATATGTTTTCATTCAGTATGTATTAATGAGTGAACTATTGGATTTCAGGTATATAGTACTGTCAGAACCATTCCGTCACGACAGCAAGGCGTCAGAGTCCTGGCATGGCTTGCTGATGAGGATGCGGCAACTTCTGCTTCAGTCCTTCAACAAGAATCTGGGCAAATTTGAGGAGAATATGAGAGGCCAGAGAGAAAGGAGGGTGGAAAAAGGATGGAGCTTCAACCAGTACTTCCTTCTTCAGGTAATAACACGTATTACATTACTTTAAAGAGCTGTTCCCTTAGAAAAAGGAGTTAAAGGAGAGAATGTTTAAAAAGAGGACACTTAAAAGCTCACCTGCAGCTGCAAGATTAAACAATATTTAGCTAGATCCAAAAAACTTTGTGGTAGAGTAACACTAAAGTTAAACTTATTCAGGACAATGTTATGCTTGTAGGCAAGGCAAAGTACAAGACAATGGATTTTTAAATTTGTTGAGATTTATAAAAATGTTAATTTATCTTTTTGGTCCTTTTACAAAACTAATTACAACAAAAAATCCTTTCAGGAGGAGCTGGGATTCATGTTTGAGATGCTAAGTCTGTTTGAGGATGCTTTGGTGCAGTATGATGAGTTAGATGCACTTTTTACACAGTTCGTGCTCAACCATGCTGCCGGAGGTAAGTGCACATCAGATGTTATTAAAATCAGCCTATACTATGACACCATTTTAAGTTTGTTTTTTTTGGTGGAAAAGGAAGAATGTCACAAACATAAAGCATTTAAAAACTATTATTTCTGACTTTTACATGTTTGTGTGTCAGTCATATGTGCCACAACAAATGATTTTTTACCCTCAGCCCCTGATGTAATCAGGCTGAGGGTATTGCAGTACTCCTGGCGTGGGTATGTATGTATGTCTGTATGTATGTCTGTAGCGAACATCCTTGTCATCGCGATAACTCAAGAACAAATGATGGCAGCTTCATGAAACTTTAAACACATATGCATCTGGTGAAAACCTCGGACGAGTTCGATGGACGGCGACCTTGACCTATTTTTCAAGGTCACAGGGACAATTATGTGAAATCCCAAGAATCACAATAACTCAAGAACGAATGATGGCAGCTTTATAAGATTTGACACGCATAAGCATCTGGTGAAGACCTCAAAATTGTTTCTATGAAACATGACCTTCACCTACTTTTCAAGGTCACAGGGACAATTATGTGAAATCATCTTGTCATCGCGATAACTCGAGAACAAATGATGGCAGCTTCGTGAAACTTGACACATATAAGCATCTGGTGAAAACCTCGGACGAGTTCGATGGACGGTGACCTTGACCTATTTTTCAAGGTCACAGGGACAATTATGTGAAATCCCAAGAATCGCATAACTCAAGAACAAATGATGGCAGCTTTATGAGATTTGACACCCATAAGCATCTGGTGAAGACCTCAGAATTGTTTCTATAAAACATAACCTTCACCTACTTTTCAAGGTCACATGGACAATTATGTGAAATCATCCTTGTCATCGCGATAATACGAGAACAAATGATGGTAGCTTCATGAAACTTGACACACAAAAGCATCTGGTGAAAACCTCGGATGAGTTTGATGGGCGGCGACCTTGACCTATTTTTCAAGGTCACAGACAATTTTGTGAAATCCCAAGAATCGCAATAACTCAAGAACGAATGATGGCAGCTTTATGAGATTTGACACACACAAGCATCTGGTGAAGACCTCAGACTTCTCTTGATGGAACATGACCTTCACCTACTTTTCAAGGTCACAGGGACAATTATGTGAAATCATCCTTGTCATCGTGATAACTCAAGAACAAATGATGGCAGCTTCATGAAACTTTACACGCATAAGCATCTGTTGAAAACCTCGGACTAATTCGGTGGACGGCGACCTTGACCTTTTTTCAAGGTCACGGGGACAATTATGTGAAATCCTAAGAATCGCAATAACTCAAGAACGAATGATGGCAGCTTTATGAGATTTGACACACGCAAGCATCTGGTGACGACCTCAGACTTCTGATGATGGAACATGACCTTCACCTACTTTTCAAGGTCACAGGGACAATTATATGAAATCATCCTTGTCATCGTAATAACTCAAGAACAAATGATGGCAGCTTCATGAAACTTTACACGCATAAGCATCTGTTGAAAACCTCGGACTAATTCGGTGGACGGCGACCTTGACGTATTTTTCAAGGTCACAGGGACAATTATGTGAAATCCCAAGAATCGAAATAACTCAAGAACGAATGATGGCAGCTTTATGAGATTTGACACACACGAGCATCTGGTGAAGACCTCAGACTTCTCATGATGGAACATGACCTTCACCTACTTTTCAAGGTCACAGGGACAATTATGTGAAATCATCCTTGTCATTGCGATAACTCGAGAACAAATGATGGCAGCTTCATGAAACTTGACACACATAAGCATCTGATGAAAACCTCAGACATTTTTGTATGGAACATGACCTTCACCTACTTTTCAAGGTCACAGGTACAATTATGTGAAATCCCTATCATTGCTATAACTCGAGAACAAATGATGGCAGCTTTATGAGACTTGACACACATAAGCATCTGGTGAAGACTTCAGACTTCTCTTGATGGAACATGACCTTTACCTAATTTTCAAGGTCACAGGGACAATCATGTCAAATCCACGTCATTGCAATAACTTAAGAACAAATAATGGCAGCTTCATGAAAATTGACACACATAAGCATCTGGGAAGACTTCAGATGAGTTTGATGGACGGTGACCTTAACCTGCTTTTCAAGGTCACCGGCCCATTTCAATAATTCTAGAGTAAATGATGACAGTTTCATGATACTTGACACACCTAAGCTATCAAAGGAAGTAGATTTTATGGGTTTTTTACCCCTGCATCAATTTGCCTTGGTGCAGTGACGTTTTGTTCACAAATATTGTGTGGAGCGAATGTTGTGCAATGAGTTACCAGGGCTGAGGGTTGATGCATCTCTGATGCCTATGTTTAAAAATGAGACCTTTTTTTTCTTTTTAAATCAGTTTCCTGAAATAAAAAAACATATTTTGGCCTTACAGATAGTGCTGATTGGCTGACAAATTTCTCGAAAAATCCCTGCATGACGTGGGATGGCCTTTGTCTGTCTCAACCCATCAACTTAGACAAGAGACATCTCATAAAACATGACAATGCCTCGCTGCTAGACTTCCGCAACTATCTGTTTGCACGTCAGTGTACTCTGCTATTCCTTATGTACCGACCGTGGGAAGTCGCCCAGAGGTCCATACCATTTATGCACAACTGTATACAAGAACTCAGCCTTATGGAGGTAAGTTACAGCTTGATATCCCCCTGCACTCGCTCCATAGCAAAGGCGGACAACAAGAGGAATATTGGAAAATGTTCTGACTGTCAATCCTGATGTTCATCACAAATTATTGTAAAGATGAGATTTCAAATAAGAAATTCACATGCAGCTATTCTGGTGAATATCATAACTCATCAACAATTATTCTTATCTAAAAAAAAATAGCTTGGAAATATCAGATTTAATTCTGGGTCAAATCTAAATATTTGAGTGTCCTCAAGATAGTAAGCATTAATCGTATACTTTTATTTGTAAAAGCATATGGACATATGAAAATCATGATGTATCAAAATTTTAAAAAGAGTAAAATCAGTTGTAAGCAGACAAAGCAAATCTGGAGGTCTGTGTCAGCTGCACATAATGGATAAGGCAGGGAGCATAAACCCTTTTTGATGAGGCTCAAAATACCAGTAGTTTACCACTGAAATGATGCCAGGCAAGGAGAGTGCTTTGAAAAGGGTTGATTCATTAAGGTCTTGTTCCAATAGGTTTCACAAATACTTAATGTGATGTATCAATGAAAAATGTATAGAAATTATATTATTCACCCATTTATGATTTACAGCATTTTTTAAAACCAGTGCATTTTTTTAACTATTGAAAAAAACAAGGAGGGATCTAGGCTTAAAGGTCAATGCAAGAATCATGTTAAGGTGTTCAAGATTGATTTTTATTCATCACATTGTTTGGCCTGCAGATGGAGCTACCACCAGGGGGCATTGCCTGCTGGGTATTCCTGACATGCCTGGAGATCCTCAACACGTGTGAGAAGTTCACTGAGACAGGACAGATGGAAACATATACGTTACATACAGCTAATCTATGGGACTATGCCAGGAGGAAGGTAGGCTTTCACAGTACCACGAACAAGAATAGACCAGTCAAATTATGTATTTTCATTTTGCAATACTTGTCTTTACAAATAGTCATATGATGATTTTAAAATATTCAACTCATTAAATATAAGATGTTTCTTGCATATAGTAAAATTAATTCTGTTACCTTTTTAATTGAGTCTTGAAGGTACAGAATGTGCATTTATAAATGATGTGTCACAATTTTAATTAAAAACATATATGACAGCCTTTTGGTTAGCTCTATTGGCACTCAAGATGTATAATTTCAGTGACCTTGTCCTTTTAGGAATACAAATAAAAGATGAAAATCTTTAATTGTTAAACGTTTTATAAAGACATGTACTAGAATGATAAGGTTTTTCTTCCTCTTATGTTTGGAATTATTTTAAAACATATCCTGAATTGTCCATGCAACTCTTTCAGATGGATCAAGTAACTTTCAATCTTTCCTCTCTTTATCTTTGTTTATTGGTATAACATATTGGCGGTACTGTGTTGTCAGTTAGGTGAGGTAGCAGAATGCTGTGGGCTGACGCCAGGAGTGGAGATGACGTCGCAGCACATCCATAACATGGCTCAGTTGTCCATGGGGGCTGCCTCAGCACCTCAGCAACAGCAGGATGTAGGCAAGTTACCATGGCAATGACAGCCCCATGGCAATGACAGCCCCATGGCAATGACAGCCCCATGGCAACCAGATTGAGAGATTTTACTAACCAGGGGTTGATCAGTCCTTTCATTGTCATGAACCATAGTTTGCTTTGCAGAAATATTTACAGGCTGCACTGTAGACATCAAAAAAAATGAATGATATTTTTTTCCAGGAACCCTTCATTGCCTAATTCCAGAATGATTTTTGTAGTTTTCTCCTTGTGACCCTAAAAATATGATTTCTAGGTTATAGAAGCTTAAATTTAACCTTTACTGGTTTTGGCTACTGTTTTGAAAATGATTATTCTTTTTACTTCTTATTTCTTTCGAGAATCATTTCCTTTTTGGTAACCTACTAACCTGGTATTGGAGGCAGGGTATGAATGTCTGAATGTGAATTCCCATGGTGTGGTTGCCCTTACGTCTCTTCCAGTATGTATTACATATCTGTGCCCATTGAATTGGAGATCCAGATATAATAGTGGCATTGCTGTCAAATGCAGTCAATTCTTCCAGAATGGAAATAATCATGTCAGAATTTTTGAGTGGTGTGACGTTTTGGAAATGTTCCCTTTGTTAACATTTCCTGTATCCCTCTTCTGTTAAGCCTTTCTGGTATACACCTCTCCCCTGTCTCCTCTTTCCTTCAGTCATCATTTCCTGTCCTATGCCTCCCTTTGATTGCCTATCTCCTTTCTTCCTTTCCCTCTATTCCTCTTCTGTCATGCCTCCATGGAACATATATCCTATCCTTCTCTTTACCCAAAGTTTTACTGCCTTTGTGAACAGTGTTCCACTTTGTCATACCCCTGCCCATTGATATCTCCTATTTGTTCTATACCTTTCTGTCTGCTCCACTCTCTGTACCCCACCCTACTTTGTCTGACTGCTACCACCCTTCCGCCTATGTTCCCACCAGGGGGCAACACTGAGTGGTGAAATATTGTATGTTTGTAGATGCAAGGCGTGGGTGAGTTGTGTGGTCTCATGCCCGACTCGCACACTTCCTCTGAGCAACTTAACCTGGTGGTGGACCTGATAGCTGGCATGAGCAGCCCCAAGGAAGGCAAGCCTTAGTCTCTAAGACAAGCTCATTATGCGTGCATGCTAGCAACTCAAACATATGTGGGGCACTAATCTCTCACCTGTCCCTAAGCTTTGTTGTTTTTTTTGTCCAGCCCTGATTTGTGCCTTGTCCCGTATCTGTGAACCATGTCTGTGACAAAACGCTAATCTGAGACAATCTTTGTTGTGGTAAACAACTTTTAAATCAAACCTGTGCACATGGTGAGTGAATATCTTTCATATCAGGTTGTGAAAAGCATGATAAGATATTACAAACAAATGTTCTCATTTATCAAGGAAATATTGATTGGGGCTTGAGAAGAGATACCCACTGACTTATATTATCTATATAATATCTAATACGTCCTTTAATTGAGAATTATGGAAAAATTATCTTATATTCCTATATTTGAGGTAACAATATCCACTGGATGACCTGGACATAGAATAATGATGAGACGCAGATAAAGGACAGGTCACAGATTAGTGCCCTACTAATATATACAATACAAAAACCCTTATTATTAACATAATATTTAGTGTCTGTTTGGCATCCATTATTGGGTTAGAATGATTGATCCTCACATGTAGATTGGGAAATGTCAGTAATGAATATTGGAATCCCACTAACTTTTGCAGAACCTAATATATACTAACTTTTAATTGTTCCTGAAATATCTCTTGTCTGATAAATTCAGTTTTATTTTAAGTGTCGGCTTAAGAAATTATATTTAATTGGTGTTATTTGTGATCTGTTTATCTAAAAAGAATATTTGTACAAAAGGTGCAGAATTTGATATTTGAACCTTCTTAACTTCTTTCTTTATCTTAACAGGAGAATCAGAACCACTGGGCAAACTACGGGAAGCATTATCCTCAAAAGAATCATTCCGAAAACATTACATGGCAAGTATCATTGAAATGGAGGGCCTTATAAAGATTTTGTAAAAGAGTTTGATTTCTATCATAGTTTCCAGGAAGAATTTTTTTCAGAAGACATAAAACATAAGTTACATGATTATTTAATCCTCAGATAAAATTGTTGATATGTATGAAAGAAATTGCATCATCATTAAAACAAATAATTATTGTTCATATTTAATAGGAACTGTCAGAGTTATCCATGGGCACATTCAAGCACATTGGTCGGATCAGATCAGCTCGTATGATTGGACGAGACCTGGCCATGTTTTACATGTCAGTGTAACTATATTGCCTCAGTCATTATGACGTTTTAATTGGATGAAATAATGTATAAAGCAGCTTAAAGAGTAATCCTCAAAACAACCATTTTTGGCAAGAGTACATCAATTAGCTATATACATATTACTGAAAAAATCTGATATTACTGAAAAAATCTGATATTAATGAAAAAATCTGATATATTACTGAAGAAGCCTGATATATTACTAAAAATCTTGGTGAGATGTAAAATGTTGAAACCCTTTGAATTGTGGTATATTATTAATATGTATGTTTACAGGAAGCTTGGTGAACCACAGCATGCGGAGGGATTCCTAGCTGATCTGCTCAAGACCTACCAGCAGGAGGGCTGGGACCTTCTCACAGACAATACCTACCTAGACATGGCTCGCTGTCAGAAAATGCTCAATAATAACAACAAGTATCCTTGCTTTTGGTCATTGGAGTCTTCAGCCATCATCACATTAACCATAACAAAGCTACCGTATTATCCCTAATAGACGCCCTCTACCTAATTACTGCCCCCCGCTCCTGCAAACCAGGCCTTGGTGGCTGGGGTAGTGGAGCTGCAGACTTAAAACCCACAGGGGTTTGCTATCTCAGTAATTAATATGTAAACAGTACTCACAGCTTCACTTGCAATACTCATGCAAACATATCAAAGAAAACACACACCCCTTGTACTGTTTTCCACAAACACCTGTTTAATATTTCTCAATTTCAAGTGATGTGACATCGCAATTAACTCCCCATGTTGCATCAAGATCTGACACCTGAATGCTGAGTGAGGGTCACAGTATGGTGCCCAGTAGCACACCCCAGACTTCATTGGTTAATTACACTACAGGCATGTGGTCAAGTGGGGGAACTACAGGGCTCAGAGGCCTGGATGTTGAGGTAAACAGCAGCAATAGGCCGGTTTTTAATCTCGCATAACATCTCTTCACACTCATTTATCATCAATCATATCATTAAACCATCATAGATCATCCTCATTCCACCTTACATTACATCTGGCACACGGTAAAGTGCTAAAACAACAAATAAGCGCTGAGGATCCTGCGTGTCTGCTGTATCCAAGCAATCCAAGATGGCTGATCATAAACAAACATGTAGCAAGGGGAGAAGATCAGCTGATAACAGCCACACACAGACGGTTGGAGAAAATGATGTTGATACTGCCACAAGCAGTATCAAGGGAAATTCAACACCTGCAGCCCCTCTTACAGCAGATACCTTCATGCAGCTTATTAGGAGCCCGGACTACACAGCAACCATCAGGGAAATCTGTACCCCCATGATATCCACTGTCAAAGGAGAGGTAAAATGTCTACCTTCGTAGGCCAGTTCAATGAACTACAGGCAGCTAAAAACTCAGTGATCAAACTGACTAAAAGGACAGAAGTTTTAGAAGAGACCGTCAATAGCAGTGAGAGGAAGGCCAGACTGAACAGATTGAGGGTGACAGGCCTTACTGATACCACAGCAGCAGATTGTAAATCCCAGTTTATTGGGCTGGCACAGAAACTGGGCATCATACTGTCAACTGATGATTTTGAAGCACAAATATCATCACCTTCTACTGAAGTAAGAAAAGCTAGCAGAGAGATATACATCAAACCGACATTGTCATTTCACAATGCCTGGACACGCCGTAAGATCTATATAAGCAGAGCCAAGATTGGAGCAGGAGTCTTCATATCAGAAGACCTTACAAAAGAGGAGAGCAGTCTGTTCTATCAGTGTAGACAGGCCAGAAAGGGCCAGAAAATAAAATCAACTTGGACCTTCAACCATCAGGTGTTTATATTGACACATGAAGATCAAAAGGTTGAGATACGTACCATCAACCAACTACCCACTGAGCCGCAGCCACTTGCCAACAGTACTATGATGTCGGCAGAAGCAGGATCCCACTCATTCCTTGGCTTTACTCAAACTGATGTCCAAGAGGCAAGAGACAAGGCAGCAAGATTGGAACGAGAACTCAATAAAGTTAAAGCAGCAATGGCATCCATACAAGCAGCAGAGAATGGAGAAGATGAATCTGAAGCCTAAATATACCAAATCAACCAATCATTTTTTATTATACAACTCCCCTCTATCATCATATTATTGTTATTACATATCTTTTATCATCATTACATCTTAGGAACTTGCCTCTATCATCACCATTGTTAATCTACCAATATGTATCTGTTATATACTAATTTTGCAACATAACATAAGAATGTATTTGTAAAGGGTTGCCAGCTGAGTTGGCAACTTTCTGATTCATGTTTTATGGATTAGATAAATAAATTATCATCATCATCATTATCAACACTGATGATAAAAGATTATCATTTTCAATACTTAACATTCTTAGTTGTTTTGTGTCTGGACTGACATATTCATTTTTATTAGTTCATCTAAAATATATTGAATAATACTGTACTGTACAAGTATTCTTACCATCAAACTTTTCTTCAAGTGCAAAAATATGTGGCCATTTACTAAACATCTATTGTGAATCTGAAAAACAGTCAATTTTAAACCCTGGTCTTGGCATGTCTGCCAGTCACATATTAGTGGCCCAGAGGCAATGCTTCCGCTCCTGGGGCGGCAATTAGGGATAATATGGTATTTCTGAAGTAGGAAAGTGGTAATTTCAAGTGGTGTAATTGAAAGAAAATAATCACATAAGATAGTTAACATGAAGTACAATGTCCCCACATAGCGATTTGAAAAGTAGGTTGACCTTTTCCTTTGACACGCAGGTTGACTTTTTACTTTGATACTCAAGTTGACCTTTTCCTTTGATACTCAAGTTGACCTTTTCCTAGGATTCTCAAGTTGACCTTTTCCTAGGATACTCAAGTTGACCTTTTCCTAGGATACTCAAGTTGACCTTTTTCTGTAGTATACAGGTTCACCTTTTCCTGTGGTTATTATTTTTCAGTCATATGAAAGAGATTGAAATGTCAATTGAAATGTCACATATTTCAGGTACACATGAGCATAATACAGTGTCTGTTCTACAATTGAAAAGCCATATTCATCCTAAACAAAGCAGTTGTTTGTCATATTACAAACATTTATAAGAGAATAATATAATGTTGCTTGTCATTTTGGGGGTAAAATACTTTATGGTATCACCTAGTTTATATTGATTAAATTGTGTAATCCCTTAACATAAATACAGATATGCGCGGTCATGTCTGCACATTGCAGCCAGCAGCGTACTTGACATGGAAACGAGGAAACACTACCACAGTGAGATGCTGGTCATTGCACAAAATCCAGCTGGTAAGAGTGTGTATACATAAGTGAATGTTATGAAATAATTAGGCTATAAATGCTACAAATTATTCAAAGAGATTTTAAATTTAAAATTGTTTTCTATTTCAGAGGTCCCAATATTTGTGAGGGCAGGTCCAATAATAAAAGTTCCATCAATAGAAGAAGGGAGTAAACCATTTATAGTAAACACGGAAAGTTATATACAGATGACAGTGGTCAATAACCTACCGGAATCTGTGCACATAGACTGCATATCTCTATCACTTACCCGCCAAATCTCTGAACCAGCCAGCCCCTCTGATGAAGATCCAGCAAAGTTTAAGTCACGCCTCAGACATGACAGTACGTCAAGTGCAACCAGTGGGAACGGAGTGGATGTGGAGGGAGCGATTCTCTGTAACCCCAGCACAGTGCCTGCCATGCTGGATATTCAGCCTCATTTTGAAGTCAATAGGGATAAGTCGATCTCCTCCACAGGCATGATCTGTAAGACTGTGCTGAGGCGCATTGATAGTTCTGGGCCTAGCTTTAATAAAGAGAGGGATATCAAAAAGGAGGACTCCAAGTTAAATGCTGTGGCAGAAAACATATTGCTGCAGCCTGGAGAAACTTCTGTGGTACTCAAAACTACAGTGAGAAGAAGCATTTCTTATTTTCATTTTTTTTTATGAGTGGTGTGCCTTTTAAAAAATGTGACCAGAGTATTGTCTTTGTTTCTTTGTAATTCATTCAATGAATTATCAGATTTAAATATGCACCAACTTACAATCTTAGAATATGTGCTTAAATGTATATGTTGTATTTTGTTCAGTTGAGTGAGGTGGGAACATTCAAAGCCTGTCAGGTGTGTATGAAGATGGGCAGTGTCGAGTTCCTCAGATCTGTCCACACTCGAGGCCTGGCTTACCAAGTCATCTCTATGGAGCCTAGTCTACATGTCACATCTTCACAAGGTACCAAATTAATTGCACTATCCGTAACGGTCATATTCCACATATAAACATACTCATAACTTTCTTTCAAATACACTTTTCTAAGATCTGCAAAATGACCAAAATATACTTTGTCGCTATTATTAAAATTCCACACCTGTGAATGATGCTGGTGGTTTATTTGATATACGACTTGTGTATTTATTTGATGACTTTGTACTTGGTCTTTATAGAGCCCCTGGTGGCAGGAGTACCACAGAAGGTGACTCTGCATCTCAGTCCAGGTACCAAGCTATTTCCTGAAGGCTGCAAGTTAAGGTTGATCTCATCCGAGGGGCTCCAGGTGGGAGCAGAGGGTCTTGGACAGGATAATACAATTACACTTCCCAAAGTGGAACCTCAAGGACATCTTGATATTGATATATCACTGTTTGCTGAACTCACTGCTTTGTGTGAAGACAAGGTAGAAAAAGAGGTGTGTTGAACTTGTTGATTAAGGTATCCCCTTGCCTTGTTGCAATCACTTCAGTCATTTCATGTCCAAAGGTGTGCTATTTTAAGATGATTTGTTGCATTTAATTTAGCTATAGGGACACACTTACACCTAGGTTTTATCAGTAATAATCTGTCAATGGCAGTTTGATTTGAATAAATGACGAACAATTATCATGGCTCAGAATACTCAAGAAAATATGCATTAAATGCATCGCAGTATCTTTTTATTTATTTATTTATTCCAATATTGATGTGGGTATGCTCTCAGTTTTGTTAACTTCTCATTTTGATTACAGTTGGAGGTGAAGTGTGATTGGCTGCCAGAATCCCACAAGGAGGCACTGAAGTTCACTCACCCGCTGAAAATAACACATCGACTTCATACAGCCAATAGAAGGTGGCTGAACTTATAATTAATTATATTGTATTTCTTTCTTAAATAAAAATAAACCATGCCATAATTTCGCAAATTAGAAATAGGAATATTCCCCAAAAAATAATTTTGATATTAGTAATACGTATTTGTATTTCTTCATTAGTAACAATGCTTTGTTTTCTTGGACGAGAAATTTCCCAAAAAGGCCATTCTTCATGACATTGAGATTGGATGTTTGATGTTTCAGGAAGTATATCCAGGTGATGGTAGAGAGTGGTACCAAGGAGCCGCTGTATCTGAGTGAGCAAGCTTTATCTGCAGACAACCCGGACGTGGAACTCCTCTCACTCATCAAACCTGCATCCTACCTTGTAAGAGCTCAACCCGGGTGATTCTAAATTAAAAACAGTTCAGTTCCGACAGATTGAAATTTGATGGATTGTGAGAAATTAAAGCCTGCTTAAAAATGACATAAAATGTGTGCTCTTTAGAACACATGACCTTTGTTGTTTCGAATTGTTGTTTGGAACCTATAAATCTATGATGTCAAACTCTCCTTGGTATGATACAAAGGTCACACAGAGGATATATATACCTTTACTTTTGATTCAAAGAGAATGAGAAATATGCTTATTAGATAGGTTTGAAAATAATTTGACTGTTTATTTCTTTCAGTTGAGTAGTCATGACCAGAGTGTGACCTATATGTGGCAGTTGAAGGTCAACATTGACAGTGATCCACCGCTTTCTTGCACATTTTCTACTATGTATCACCTGACCTCAGACAGCCAGTCACCACCCCGCAAATGTCAATGTTGCTTCACCATACAAAATTATAAGGTCAATATCTTGAAATATCCAATAAGAGCTGATTTCTTTTCCTGCATTTATAAACAAATACATTAATATATCTATTGCTTTGATCTTAGACCCTCTACACAGTGAAGTCAGAAATGGCTGCAACCAACAAAGAGGAAAAGTGTCAAGCAGGATGTCCATGTAAACTAAAGGTCAAGGTCACCAGACTGGAAGAAAGACCAGACGATAAACGGTCTCTGATGTACCAGGTAGTTGCCGACGCCACCTACTGGGCATTATGTGGCCGAACTACAGGTCAGCAGAATCCATCCAAATATTTTATGCACATTTAAAAAAAACATATTTTGCATTTTTGTTGGAATATAATTTTTTAAACTTCCACAAATTAATATCTTTAAACCACCCCTGGATATTTAATATAACTAAAGCAAAATTATATGACCATTGAAAACGGTTGAAAATTTAAAAAAAACTTTTATGTCTTAGGTGTATTCAAGTTGACATCTGATGAGTTTGAAACAATTTTGGACCTAGTGCCACTGACTGGAGGGTTTCTTCCTCTTCCTGTTGTAAAACTCCACATGTACGATAAGGGACCTAATGGAGTACCAGGTGGGTAGTAGAAAACTAGCGCTTCTCAAGTTTGCACATTCTGGCAAATTCCAAATTGTGTGTGGTATGTGTCCAGTTCAATTTCCTAATTGTCAGTCAATGTTATGAATGCAAAAATCCTCAGTGTTAGCCCTGTATCAAAGTTTTTAAAAAATGGAAAATCTCAACCTGTTTTTTTCTTTTTTTAAGTGTGAAACGTGTTATATCCCCCTACACAACCCAGAAACTGTTCCCAAAATTTAAAAATGTTCACATGCATATGCCACATAGTCCTTCCTCACTCATTTGTTTGAGGTAAACGCTGACACGCAAGACAATTCTAAATTTAATGAGGAATTTCATGGGTTAAGTTTCTGCTTGAGCTTAGATTTTTATGCAAGGTCAAATAATAATTATTACGAAACATATTCTAACTCTGGCATGTAAAGTTTTAATGAATAAAATGAGTGTGGTAAAATACCATGTTTTCTTGGAGTTTACAACATCAAATTACCATTCTAGTTTCATAATACATGCACGATGCTTTGCTTTCTGCTGCTCTGCACACTATACATATTGAACAATGCCATGAATGTTGGCAGGTTTTGCAGGTCCAGATGACACCCCAGAAGAGGGCAGCACTGCAGATGTAGTCAGCTTCAGTCCAGGGCAGGTGTACAACAGCAGTGCAGCAGGACAGGTACACATCCTCCCAGCCACCAACACCAGCCACATAGATGTGTGTTAATAGTGTATGAAGCATTAATTGGGCACTCTGCCTCCATGCTTCCCTAAATGCCCCACTAGGGGACCTGGGATCAGTGACGGTTATCAGTGTCAAAGCGCAGACACGAGAAGAGATTTTATGAGTCTGGAACTACCGTAGTCAGAGCGGCAACAAGGTGGAGTGGTATTGATGCTAAAAGATTGATAATCTATTATTTCCACTATTTGAGGTACGCAATGTGATATAAATTGAACAATATTACAAATGATTTTTGCTGTCTAAGAAAATTTTCAGGAGTCATTATAGCCTCAAGGTGAATTAAATATATCGTGAACTGTTTCATTCTTCTGCATCGTAAATAATCTCATCTAAAAATTGTTTTAGAAAAGTAATTTAGAACAGATACTGCTTGGAGGAAATATGAACTACTTTTATCACATTAAAAAAAAACGTTTAACCATGTGTAAATATGCAACATAAAATTATATATATTTTGCATGTATATCTGAGGTGCTGTAACATTTCCAGTTTAATTTTGTATGCGCACAAGGAAAATTGTATTCATTAAACCAACATATATATATACCTGTGATACATTTAAGTTTTTGTACTGCAAAAGGTAAGTCTGATTTCAAGATGATTTATCATTGACAAATTGGAAAAGATGTTCAAAGGAACAATTCTAACAAAAATGTATTTCTGAAGATTAAATATATCGATGATCGATATCTTTTAATTAAATGCACAATGATGAGTTTTGTTCATTTGGTTGCTATAAACGTGTTTATAAAGTATATATATATATACAATGATGTAATGTTTGGCATTAATAAATAAAGTGCAATATGTTATGTTTAAGGATAATAATTGAGTATGTCTTTTGTTGCAATTTGATAACATAGAACCTGAACAAAGTTTTGTATAATTAAATTTTAATATGTACAAGTGAACACAATTTTATGTACAATTATTCAGTTATCATCAGTATTTTGCTACAAAACCATTTATTCTAAAAATATAAATAAGTGACATCATTTTGACTTTGGTTTAAGTCTCCTGAAGGAATAAATTTGGAATTTCACTTCCAAATGTAACATCAGTCCATTCTATTTGTATCATAATTTTCAACAATTGTAGCACCTGCTGGTTTAAATATTTTTGATTTAAGGAAACGTTTCTGGATTCTGTTTATTTCCTCCACAATAATCCTCTTATCTGTAATGGAGTTGGATGCTTCCCAGAACTGCAAATAAAATGCATGAGATCTTCAACATTACATCAGCATTAAACAGAATTTGAGAGTTTGATAATTCAGGCTTTCTTATGATACTTGTGTCAAAAAAAAGGCAGGAAAATAAATATATTTTCTCATTGCTGCCCTCCCTAATTCATTTGATCACAAAACAAAATTAAATGTGTCTATACAAGAAATCAAATTTCCTTCAAAGCAATATGCAAACAAAATTATGGATAAATCTACCGTATTTACTCGTATATAAGATGGCTTGTGTATAAGACGACCCCCCCCAAAATTGAGGTTATTTTGCTTGAAAAGACCAATTTCCGAATATCAGACAAGTCGTTTTTTTCTCGAGACATCGGCACTGCTACCATTAAAGTTTGGCGGCCATTTTAAAAGTGAAACATAAATATGCTTACGCAACAAGATCTTAATGGTTTTATACAAAAGTGTTTACAGTAAAACGTAAATATGATGTTCGTATTTTCGAAATAAAAGAATATCGGACATAGCAGATCGATTTTAATTGCGTTTTTAATGATAAATAAAGGTATTTACCCAATATTATCACATTTTACGCTTTGCAGGCCAAGAACAACAAAACCATCCATCCATTTAACATGCATTACGCAATACGAGGTCGCGGGAGTGACGGGGACAAGCTTTTATTTTTGGCGCGAAAACGATCGGAGCCTTATTATCTCACATTGAAATATTAATATATTGCACAATGATGGATGCCTGGCTTCTCCTCGTGTTGCGCATGTCACGGACATCGTATCTACGTTTTACTTTTACATCGTATTTACCTGCGAAGCGTAATATGTGATAATATTGGGTAAATACCTTTATTTATCATTTAAAATGCAATTAAAATCGATCTGCTACGGATATGAAAGTTTGTAATGAAAATGCTTTGTTTTGACTCTAAGGTCATGGACGTCACGTATATCGTATTTACGTTTTAGAAATGCTTTCACACTCGGATCGATTTTAATTGCGTTTTAAATGATAAATAATAAAAACGCTTTGTTTTGACGCTAAGATCAAGGATGTGGAGAAATTTTCGACCTGAGAAGCATAATTATGATAATATTGGGTAAATACCTTTATTTATCATTTAAAACGCAATTAAAATCGATCCGCTACATCCAATGTCTGTTATTTCGAGGACGTCACATACATTGTATTACTTCGTGGAGAAATTCTCGACCTGCGAAGCGAATTTTGTGAATACCTTTATTTATCATTTAAAACGCAATTAAAATTGATCCGCGTGTGAAAGCATTTCTGTCAAAAAGGGAGGACATGACTCAAAGCAGTGGAAACAAGGACAAAATGCAAAACTGTGAACGCTGATAACTGGAATCAGTGAAAACAAAGTCAACACAAAGCGTTTCGAAATAATAGACATCGGACGTAGTGGATCGATTTTAATTGCATTTTAAATAATAAATAAAGGTATTTACCCAACCAATATTATCACAAATTACGCTTTGCGGGTCGAGAACAGAACAATATATAATTATTTCAATACGAGTTAACGATCGTTTCCGTGCCAAAAACAAGAGCCTCCCCCCGTCACTTCTGGGTTTCAAAATGGCGATCTCGTGTTACGTAAGCATATTATTCTTGTCGTAAATCACCATCCACAGGTTGCCCTCGTGTATAAGATGGCCCCCAAACATTAACTAAGGATTTGGGTATGAAAATCTCGGCTAATATGAGTAAGTACGGTATATTCTTAATAGGTCAACATCAAAGAGAGGTTGGCTAAAGAGACCTGGGTATGGATAATAAGAGAGTTTATCAAATAAGTTGGGGAAATATATTACCTTTTCTCATCTGGGAGCTGATCTATTTGTAAATAGTCCATTATTAATTTTACAAGTGCTGCCAACTGGTGGTCTTCAGCATATTCATGCCACTGTGTGATTAAAAAGTTGCGAAGTGATTCTGGTAACCGAGAGAGAAGACGTTGAAATGAATCGCAGCTTCGATTCTGCTCGATGATATTAAGAAGCCAATGAGAAAAAGCTGCCCACTGTGGTGGATGCTGAAATGAATTTTAAAAGCAATTTATTAGTGAACAGATATCTTGAAATATTCTTATCAAAACTTTTTAATGTTATGTGCCGTTCAGAGTTAATAATCTACAATTTTCTTAGATTAACCAAAATATATATCATATGGTTCCATACCATCTTACCATAATTTTGCTGAGATAGTCATTTTCTCCAGCATTGCCCCAGAACATATTAATAGAGATACAGACAGTTAGGGAGGTCACCTGATGCCACCAGAAGGCAGGGATATACAACCTGCAACCAAATATCAACATATATCCACGATAACACTAGTCAATAGTGGTGATGTTAATCTGTTGTTATATTCTGCCGCATTATTTCATTCAAAATCCAGTCCCTATACCCAATGCCAGTTGCCAAAGCTAATTGAAAAGAAATTCTCAAAAGGAATTGTACAATCCAATGAAACCAATCAAAATGGTTACCAGCATTTATTCTATTGCCTGATATGTCACATTATTTATTTATATCTAATAATAGTAATCAGATGTATATAACTTGTGGGAAGGAAAACAAAGTTTAATTTTATGAAAACTTACATTTCCCCGGGCTGAAGCAAAGTATAATAGCATTTTGTGCCTTTAAAATTGGGATGTAGGTCAAGGTCAGGATCATCACAATTGACCTGTGATTGAATAGTTCTGCCCTTTGACCCCAGGTCATTTGGGTACATAGATCGGACATCACATCCAAATAGTCGAATTTGTTTTTGTCCTTCTAACATCACCAACATACCATCATCCGGATCAAAGTGACAGTACTCTGTAACATTGAAAAATTATATTTCATTTTCATCTACACCCTTAATTAATATATATATTTTTTTTCATTTTTTTAAAAAAGAAATTATATTAGCTTTTTTTTTTCATGAGTATCATTTTACATTACTGGTTAATAAATTACATTGTTTCAAATTCTATGATTGTTATCTGGACAAAATGCACACATTTGATTTATTTTTCTGAGATAAAGATAGCAATGTATATCAAAGATATCTATCATTCACTTGACAAGCGATTGTTTCTGGCTTTACCATAGTGGCCTTGTCTTGCAATCCATAAGAAAGGTCCAGAGTGCATCTTCCCTATATAGTCTGGTATTCTTACATCATCCTGAGAGAAATAGCATTGATCTCATGAAAACAATAGTTGCAATATTTTTATCATTTATTTCAGTTTATCAATTGTATAATTTTATGATATACTGCTACTGATTAATTCTGATATTGAAGAGACATCAACCTATTTGAGAAGTTTGTATTTTTCTATTTTGTGTAATATTATTGAATGCATTTTTCTGATATTTTTACCTGTATTTGAGGAAATGCTTTCTTGATGTTTTGCACAGCCATATATGAGTTTTTTGATCGTTTATTCCCTCTAATCAGATCATCTACATAGTCATTGAAAGTTGTTTGTCTGATGTTGTACTTCTTGCCATTCTGAAATATAAAAAAACAAAGAATATACAGTTTATATATTTATATGCTCCATTTCAACTTCTGCAAGGATATCAAAACAATTTTGCTGTTGAAAACAATACTTACCCTGTAGTCATCACAGTTTGTATTGGATCTCACATTTATCACATTCGTGCCCACATGTTTACATAAATATTCTAAAGTCCATTTCCTTGAGGGCCAATCTTCAGTGCCTTTCTCAATAACAACTGGTAATCCTGAAAAGAAAAAAAATCTTGTTACATTCTTTACGAATATAAAGCTGAAACAAAATCTGATTTTGATTATTGAGTGGAACATGTGAGTAAACAATGTTATAAAAACTAGTTTCCAGCTGTTTTGTTACAATGTATTGAGTAATGTTGTGTGCCTGTCATTAAAATAAATTGTTCTAAATGGACACAATAAACCTAAAATAAAGGAAGAATCAAACCAAAAAGTTGAGCCTGTTTAATTGTGAATAATAATGAAACAGTTCTAATGTGACTAAAGGAAGACATCCCCTAGGATAAGTTGCCCTTGGTAAGTGAAGCGTAGTTGGCTCAAAGGAACAGCTCAAAATTTACAAAACCTCCATTGTGAAGGCTATTTAGCAATCTAAATCAGGTCACTAAGTTCTCTTGGGAACTGAGTTCAATTCTTACCATGCTACAGTGACAGGCAAGTGTACAGAATCTACTGTGAGAGTCAAACATCAAGCAAATCATTACTGCACAAAATGAAATAAGGATGAATGCTGGCTTTCACATCTCATCTTGTATTCATATTGCCTTTCAACAATTTCAAAGTGGAAATTAGTTTCACCGCTTAAGTGATTTTGTCACTGTCAGCATCCATTGGTAGTTGTTACATGGCCAAATGTCAGTGTGATTCATAATAAAACTTGGACAAACTGCAGGTTGGCTAAATGCAGATCTTGTGAAACTTGTGTGTATGAAAGAGGAAAATGTTCTGATTTTGACGCCGGTCATTGTAATTAATCCCATAGGCCACCTGCCAATCTCTCCGACCAATGATTAAATTTGAGAGCTGTACAGTTCCAGTGTGTACTTTTCAATGGGGGAAAAATCACACTGTCCACCAGAGGCACACGCAATTTTCACCATGTCGCCCTCTGGTGGAGTTTGGGGAAAAAATAACATGGAGATCGGCAATCGGCCTTCGAAGCCTCTATTTTTGTCCTTTTGATACATTCGGGTCAAATGGAGCTCTATCACTACAAGTCACTAATAACACTAACAGCCGCTAACACTATCAGTAGCACTCTACCAATCATCCCATCACTGGCATCAGCTGATCATGTTGATCCTCAGGGGTGGATGGCAAAGGCAAAGTGACTTGTCACTGTGACTGTCAGTGTCAGACTCAAGAGTCAGGGACAGTGTCATGACTACTTCTTGTGCAAACATTCTTGTTAGCTTTTCATACAATCGAGTTCTAGAGTAATTTTGCAACTTTTTCACCTTTTCTCAGAAACTCTTCAACAAATAAATCGGAAGAAATATTGTCTACGCGAGGAATTTCCACATTTTCACAACAGGCCACCGCCATGTTCACAATAACTGATGACGTCACCAAATTGATATCAGAAAGAATATGCCATGAAATCTTACCTTAAATGGTTTTATCAAGATTAAATTCAATGCAAATATCAAAATATAAATTATCTTGATAATGCTATTTGAAACATGATATAACATTCCTGTTGAGAACATTCTGTAAAACATTTCATGGGGGCCAACATAGCTATGTGTGTACACATATTTTGTTGACGATTTTCACAAGCGGCACATTTCGTTGAAACGAAAACAGGCATGGCGGACGAAGAACACGACCAAGACGCGTGAGTTTTGTGGATTTAGTGGTAAATTAAATAAAACGTAAACTAAAAAAATGGGTAAGAATGATAGAGAACATCTAGTCTCAAACCAGAGATCATTTGGACCGTTATTTTTGGGGAAACTGGGTTGAGTGTGACGTTTGTTTACGCAGTTAGATACAGACTAGGGGCCCCCATAGGGTTTTAGGATTATTGGATTTTTGGCCTAAAAAAGAGGGATTATTGGATTTTTGGGGTGAAATATCTGGGATTTTTGGATTTTGAGGAAAGTGTTTAGGATGTTATTAATTCATTGCCAAATAAATTTGTACTAAATGTAAACATATTTTAGGATTTTATGTTTTATACTTTTGGATTTTTAGATTTGAGGGGAAAAATATTTAAGGATTTTTGGCTACAAAAGATAAGGATTTTTGGATTTTTAGGTAAAAAAAGGGGGATTATTGGGTTTTTCATACCCCCCCTATGGGGGCCCCAGACTATTACAGTGCTGTACCAAGGCAAAGGGTTAGCTAAAGCATAGAGAAAGTATAAGAATTTTCTCTATGGCTAAAGTGACTGCATGACATCTACATGTATCTATATGTTTACTCGGCAGAACCAATTGGCATGACTGAGAGGTCGTGATAATATTGGTTCAAAAGGCACTGTCTATGTATGTCCGGGAAAACTTGCCTGAGCCATAGAGTAATCTATATTGTGGACAGTTCACAGACGCTTCAGCATTCAATCCAAATAAATCTCTTCATTTATTCCTGTATTCTTTGTCAATATCTTGCATCTCAAAGGAGATTTCATGAGTTGCCATTTTGAGCTGGTTCAGAGTGACTGGAGCCGGCTTCTCTCGGGGGCCAAGTTCACCTACCCACGACAGGGCTGACTTCACTAGTATTCTAAATCCACAGTTTCCAGAATCATGATACATTGCCCATCATATTTAGCCCCTAACAGACGGGCGTCAACATCAACATTGGCAAAGGACAGGAAGGACATTCAAGTCCAGATTTTTCGGGCTTTATGATGTCATTTTGCAACATTCACATGGGCAGCAACTTGTTTTGTACAATGTAATCATGATAATTGACTGTTACCTTCCCTTATGAACCTTTTTTATGCTGTGAAGGTCCATACAGGGACTGGAATAACATTCAGAATTGTAGCATTTTTCCACACTTCTCAATCCTAAATTTCCCCAAGTTATTTTTTGAAGTCCCACCCACTGACTATCTATAGATGTCAGTTTTGCATGTTTCTTGGTCAAAGGAACATTAAGGGTCACCTGCTGTGAGAGTAGGCCAGTGCCTATTATTCTCAGCAAAGGTTTGGCAATGCTGTCTCACCATTTGTCTATGACATTGAAGACACACTTTGTGTGGCTTTTATCAATGCTTATCTGTCATATATGAATATTAAAGGTATTAAGCATCAATTTTACAATTTGGTGTATTGAAAGCTTAGCCATATATGAACATCATGACAGATTGAAATTATAAAAGAGTAATAAGATATATATTGCTATGAAACATAGCAGTTCTACTCCCAGTAGAGGTCTGTCTGAGCCATACGCTGCACGTGGCGGGTAAACACGGGTAGCATGAACTTTGTTTGACCTCAAATGAGGCTCAAAGTAGGGTAGCTCTGTTTGACGTCATTCTGGTACTATTCAAAGGACAATACATTTCATGACGTCATAAGCATATTGCCATACTCTTATGATGTCCTTTTACCTTTCAGTGCCTCTATGATGACACACCACATAAAAGTGACGCCAAGAAAGTAGTGTGCTTTCATCAGGGGCCTATATAGTAGGGTCTTGTTCAAGTTTATAGACATGAAAGACAAATACATTTATCACCAATAGGTGAATTTTTAACTTTTTTTTTTTTTTTCAAAATCGGTGCTTAATCCCTTTAATAATGAGCTCAAATTGCTTGGAAATAATTGCTCACTATGGCAGCCCCCTTTCTTGAGAGAGGGGGCTGTAACTTAGTCATTCATGATAAAGACGTCATACTGATTGGATCATGAAATTTTCATTGAGCATATTGAATAGCCATGGTTATAAATTTGATCAATTTAATATGTAGATATACTTGTCCAGGGAAAAAAATGGTTAGTCCTGCCATTCACCAAAGTTTAGATAGGCTAGTGCGTTAAGGGTTAAGTTTCCCAACTAAGAGTACTCAATCTCCAGCGATCAACTGTTGCAATTATAACTTGCGTCACTGTCTTTTCCCTTCATGATGTCTCTAAATACAGGCCTGCGTGTTATCTATGATGTTTTTTTCTTCAGTTTTTTTACCCCATATAAATTAGCATTTAGAAGAGTCCAAGTGATGATGTCATGGAAACACAAAGGGAGAAAAAAGAAACCTCTCTCTCTGTCCTTTGTCTGTGTTTGTTACCTCTTTTTCTCAATTTTCCTCTGTGCATTTGTCCCCTGCAAGTAATATAATTTTGATCTTTGTCCATGGTTACATAACCTTATGTAACATCAGGGGGCATCTTTTAGCTTGCTGTCAACTGTAGGGCAGTCATATCCCTTTCACTTAAACAGCTTTTCACTTGCTTCTCTATTGTTGCTATCGACCTAAATTTGACCTATTAGGCCACTGGCATGGGATGGGACAGGGGTCTTGATATTTAACAGGGTCTAAGAATTAGATCAGAAAGCAGCATGTAAGTGCACTTAACAGCCTGCAGCACAGAGGAAAGACCTACGTCACTATCAATCAGTGCAATGAATTTAGTATTAAGGAGCCTGACTTTAGCCATGTGTACTGTTATTGTTGACACCAGATTATTACAGTCCCAATTGTGACATTCATCATAAGGTATCTAGTTAATTCTTTGTAATCAAGAGGCCAGAAATAGAAGGCATATCCTTTTATTTCATTTTGTCAAAATGATAACGTTTTGATAATATTATGCCTAATATTAAGCCCACTTTATTTGTACTTTTTAGGTTTGACGATGACGATCTCGACGAAATTGCAGACGATGAACCTCTTGATGAAGTTGAAAATGCAGAGGTGCGTTTGGAATATCAGAGTCTTAGATCATTTTAAAATGTAGTAATTACCTTGTATGTATATATATATTCCATTAACATTTGTCACAAGGTAACTCGTTATAAGGTGGACAAGGACATATAATTGAAATGAAAGCAGTAGTCAACCAAATCTTACTTCCTTTGTCAAAAATTGTAAATGAAAGATTACAAAGTTGATTTCTCAGCAGATACTTTTGATTTTATAGGAGGACAGAGGAAACATGGAGGTCCTGCCAGCATCAGAGACTGTACCTGGCAAAGTAGACCCAGACAAACGCAATACAACACCATATCTCACCAAATATGAACGGGCAAGGGTGCTTGGCACCAGGGCACTCCAAATTGCGTAAGTGAATATATTGCTAACAGGCTAAGCTGTAAATTGTTGACTAAAATGTATTACGCAGCAATCCTGTAACTTGGTCTATTGAAAGGAGGGGCTTTTAAGTGGGGTCTTTTTCAGATTACTAAATTAAATACCCTAATTGAATTTTATCAATTAAAAAATGTGATATAACATGAAAGAAACATACAGTAATCATCCATCTATGATTATTATATATTTGTTATTGTAGCATGTGTGCACCAGTGATGGTAGAATTGGAAGGAGAAACCGACCCCCTGGCCATCGCCAGCAAGGAACTCAAGTAAGCCAATATTGCAACTGGTTATAAAATTATCTTTCCTTTTTTGACAATTCAGTCCTATTGCTTAATCTATTTAGAACATTAAAATCTTAGTTTGATGATCTTTTCTAGGAAAGACTGCAAATCTTTTATGGACATTTATATGCTCCTTATTGGGTTGTCAAATTGTAAGAGTTGTGTTATAACCATCATAATTTCTGAAGATGTTATTACCCAGCTCTGCAAGATCTGGACATCCTCCATGCTTGCCATAAACCCTGCATACATTATTTATGTATTATTTGTTTTGTGCAGAGCAAGGAAAATCCCGATAATCATCAGACGATACCTTCCAGATGGAAGTTATGAAGACTGGGGCATAGATGAGCTCATTATCACAGACTGACACCTGGTGGCCATCTCAGCATCATCCATAGATTGTGTTCCGTCATCAATATTTATCAAATCATCAATATCTATCATCAATCACCAATGGTTATCAACATCTCATGCCATTGAACATTTTGACATTTGCAATTCTCTATCATTGTTGTATATCAGTAGATCATGTACTTCGAAATAAAATAATTTTTTTATACAAGATATGCTTATGTTATAATTTTTGTCACTGTCATGATTGACATTTAAAAAAAATAGCATTCATGACAAGATGTAAGAATTGGTTGCCTGATATAAATTACCCTCTTTTTCAACATAATAACATTCTCAAATGATCAGTCCTACCAAGGTTTGTGTGAAAACCTACATGTTGAGCATTTAGTAATCAATCAGTCAATTGTCAGCGAGTGTGCTATGGCTTTTCCCTTGATTTTGGCATTAATGCCTGGTCATAAATGTATGCTTTCTGCTGATTATAAATTTGGAATCTCAGATGATGAGAAATATTAAACATATTTATATAGTTTGTGAAAGGCAAGGGGCCAAGGGTGTTTTGTGTTTGTTAAAATTTAGTTTTGACAAATTTCCTGAGATGATTTCATGTTGGCCACACAGGATTTCCTTTTAAAGCTTGGAAGAGTTTTCAGATGGGCACCCTTTGTTCTCTTATTGTTCTGTTCCTTCCAAAGAACAGATCAATTTAAACAAAAAAATGAATTGGTTACCCCAGAGGAGCAAAGTTGACGCCCATTATTACACCAATTTTCCTATGAAATAGGTTTTTTCGAGTGACTATAAGGGAGGTAGTTTATATAGAGAATGAACTGAGAGGGCAGATCTATGTGTAAATATCCCTTGACCTACTTGACCCTTGACCCCAAGGCAAAAATCACAACCCTTTAAAATAAATAGGGTCTTTACACCAGTCTTTTATGCTCTGGCCTTGCCAAAGGGCATACCGTATTATCCCCAATAGCCACCCCCTACCTTATTACCACCCACGCTAATCCCTCCAGTCTGAAGCCTGACCAGACTTGGTGGCTGGGGTTGTGGAGCTGCAGACTTACAATCCCACAGGGGTTGGCTATCTCAGTAATTAATATGTAAACAATACTCACAACTTCACTTGCAATAACCATGCAAACATATCAATGAAAATACTCACCCCTTGTAATGTTTGCCAGAAACACCTGTTTAATATTTCTCAATTTCACATGTTACACTGTAAACAACTCTACATGTTTGCATCAATGTGTAAGATCTGACACCTGAATGCTGAGTGAGTGTCACATGTGGGTCACAGTATGGTGCCCAGCAGTACACTCCAGCCTCTTGTAACTTAATTGGTTAAGTGGTCACTTAACAGCTTAGTTCTTTTTTTGTCTGGAATGACATATTATTTTTTATCAGTGCATCTAAAATATATTGAATAATTCTGTGCTGTACAATTATTCTTACTATCAAACTATTGTTAAAATGCAACAAGATTTGACCAAATATTTACTAAACATCTTTTTTGAAACTGAAAAACAGTCAATTTTGAACCCTGATCTTGGCATGTCAGCCAATCACATATTAGTGGCCCCCTCAAGAGTCAATGTTCCTGCCCCTGGGGCGGCAATTAGGGATAACCGGTATGTACCGGTACAAGGGCTAGTGGGAAATGTTTCCATCTGTATTTTCTGGAAGTCTGATGAAGGCTTATTATGTTACTTGCATAGAAATGACTTGCATAGAAACACAAAAAGCCAATTATATGAATTTTTTGCAGGGAAGGTGAAGATTCCAGGAGACTTGCAATATCCTGCCATGTGCACATGCCGTGAGAGGCTGAAAGCTAATGCGGTTCTCTATACTTTGGCCAGGGCATAAAGAATCGTTTCTGAAGATTATCATAATTTTACTTGCTGCAATTACCTTGACCCTGAAGAATTTGTCCAGGGTATTTCTCATTAACTTAAAATTGTATGGACTTCTATTTCCCAGACATAGTATTTGTAATCATCATGGGGAAGAAAAGTTCACAAAATTTATTTTTTCTATGTGTAAAGGTTTATTTACAACAATTTATTACAAGATATTTATTCTAAACAAACATTTCTGCCCATAATCACATTAATGAACTGACTTGCATACTCAAATACATGGAACATAGCTGCTGCTTTGAAAAAATGGGTATTATTTCCAAAATATCTGATCAAATACCATCGATTAAATATTTGAAAAAATGTGTATTACTAACATGAAAGCATAAACCACATAAATAATTAAGTTTATCTATTGTTTAAAAAATTGAACTCTTTGTTTAAACCCCGAACTTAATTTTTCATTTCAATATAAACTTTAAGTGGCAAAAAATTGCAACAAAGCATAATATTCTCCCTCTTTGATCATTATTTGACATTTGTAGCATAGTTTGAGTCACCAATTAATATATTGCATAATGTTCTGCACCTGTCACTGAGATATTTTAATTTTAATATTGATACCACTACCACATCAAAGTGGCAAACAAATTAAACTGAACGTCTAGAAATTTTAATTTAAAAATCTTACCTTTACATCAATGTCAAATCATCTTCAAAGGTTTAAAATATTCATTTATGTCTGCTCTGATAACATGTCAGTGATAACAAAAAGCTTGAACAAGCCATAATGTTGACTTAAAATCAACTATGAGATAATGGACATGATTATTTATTTAATACATTCACACACATTATGTTTATATGTACTACACTATTGTAAATTTGTACAGAATATCACAGTCCATGAGCAGTGTTAAGAATGTCCTTGAAGTGATGAGACTTCTATTTTACTGATCCGGAGGTGAGTGAGCATGGCTTTATTTACTGAAATACAACAGGAAAAAAGCTTAGAAATTAAATTATGGACAACATATCTACCGTAAATGACCGTACATAAGACAAGGTTTTCGTACCCAAACCCTTAGTTAATGTTTAGGGGGCCGTCTTATACACGAGGGCAACCTGTGGACAGTGATTTTCGGCTAGGTATTTACCCAATATTATCACATATCGGTCGAAAATTTCTCCACGTCCTTGACCTGAGCGTCAAAACAAAGCGTTTTCATTACGGGTTTTCATACATAAATAATGAATATCGGACGTAGTGGATCCATTTTAATTGCGTTTTAAATGATAAATAAAGGTATTTACCCAATATTATCACCATTGATGTCTTCCTATTCAGCGGGGTGAAAATTAGAAAAAAATCACTGATGGCAATTATCAGCGTTCACAGCATTTTGTTTCCACTGCTTTGAGTCATGTCTTCCCTTTTTGACAGAAATGCCTTCATACGCGGATCGAATTTAATTGCGCTTTAAATGATAAATATTAACATATTAATATATATTAATATTTCAATTTTAATAGCCATAGAAGTAAAACGCAAATATGATGTCCGTGACCTTAACGTAAAATGTGCAACACGAGGAGAAGCCAGGGATCCATCATTGCGCAATATATTAATATTTCAATGCGGTTTGATACTCTCCAATTGTTTTCGTGCTAAAAATAAGAGCTTGTCCCCATCACTCCCGCTTTTTGAAATGACGACCTTGTATTGCGTAATGCATATTAAATGAATGGATGGTTTTGTTCTGTTCTCAGCCTGCAGAGCGTAAATGTGATAATATGGGGTAAATACCTTTATATATCATTTAAAACACAATTAAAATCGATCCGCTTTGTCCGATGTTTGTTATTTCGAGGACGTCACATATATCGTATTACATTTTACTTTGTGGAGAAATTCTCGACCGGCGAAGCATAACTTGTGATAATATAACATTTATTTATCATTTAAAACGCAATTAAAATCAATCTGCTACGTCCGATGTCTATTATTTCGAAACACTTTGTTTTGACTTTGTTTTCTCTGATTCCAATTATCAGCGTTCACAGTTTTGCATTTCATCATTGTTTGTTAATTGCGTTTTAAATGATAAATAATGAAAATGCTTTGTTTTGTTTTATTTATCATTTAAAACGCAATTAAAATCAATCTGCTACGTCCGATATCCGTTATTTCGAAAATATGAACATCATAAATACTCGGGTATAAGACCATTAAGATCTTGTTGCGTAAGCATATCTACGTTTCACTGTTAAAATGCCCGCCAAACTTGAATGGTAGCGTTGTCGATGTCTCGAGAAAAAAACGGCTCGTCCTATATTCAGAAATTATTTTTTTCAAGCAAAATATCCTCAATTTTGGGGGCTCATCTTATACATGAGTCGTCTTATATACGAGTAAATACGGTATATTCATATCTTATTGATATGAAAAAAATTAAATAATATATTTTATGTGCACTTGAAAAAAAACAAAGGCAATATTTGTAACTTTTCATATCAAAACAAAGTGTAAAGAACTTTAAAACAAATTAAACCTGTACTTACAATAAAATTTTCGATAGTTTTGTCTCCTTTTGTACCAGAATGATATTTGTGGATGGCCTAATGTCTTTTCAATAACCATTGCTTCTACGTTCACAAGGTTTGCACTGGAATATCAAGAGAATCATGCAATATATTACACAGAAAACATTTATCTATTTGTAGAAATGTAATCATCATATAAAATCTTGTTACTCACTTAAGAATTGGTCTCCCAATTAGTGTAAAATCTTGCGCACCAACTAACATAACCTGAAACAGAATGATAAATATCATTTACACTTGCTCAACATGAATCATTAGTATGCGACCATTAACTTAAAAACTGGGAGAGTTGAGTAAATACTAAGTAACAGGAATATAAACAGGATAAAATGAGATGGTCGTGATACACTTCCGTAACTCTTCTCACAATTATTTTTTTTTAATTATTATCTATTCTGACGATTTAAAAAAATATATTTCATAAAGTACAAATGCTTGGCATGGTCATGATTAACTGGAAAGCCTTGACATGTTCATCCAGATTAGAAAGGAATGTACATATTGACAAGAAAACAGTCCAAATTGGTTAAAAAAAAGACAGGCTTGGCTACAATTATAATACATAACCATATATAAATAATTTGAGGAATTTAGAATTGGGAAGTGTCCAAAAATAGTACAATTTTGTATGCTATTCCAGTCCCTGTAATGGATCTTAACAGCACCAAAAGTTCATTAGGGATGTCAAGGATTCACTATGAAATGTACATAATAAAAAGTTAGTCGAGAAAGCTTTGATAATGTTCACCAATTTCATTTTACTGTATTAAACGGACAATTTAATAATGATAACCTTGTTTATCCTGATTGTTTCCCCTACATCGGCCTCTGTATGTTTTTGTAACACTATGATATCATCTGTTGTCACTTTTCTCTGCTTGCCATCAATGTGCACCACAGCAAATAGACGGCCAGGATTATTGCATGTAAGCTGATCATTCACCTTTTCTACTATTTCTGTAAATACAAACAATATTTGAATGTAAGTCATTTATCTATTCAGTAATCACCTAGGAGGTCATCATTTGCTCATTAATAAAATGTATATTTTTGAGAAGAAAATGTTCACATAGAAATCTCTTCCCAATTATTTAGTAAATTAAGTAATGAAATAATTCATACCTGTAGATGTATGATCCTCCTCATCCTCGGCATATTGCACGGCTGGAGATGTGCTGAATTTGTTGACAAATGAACTGTAACAAACAAGACACATCTCATGCATTTTTCGTGTTGTTCTGTTTCAACTAAGACAATTTTTTCCAGATTAAAAAAAAAATGAAATTCTATTGACATTGTACTACTGAACACAATCACTGTAGCATACAATTGAAGTGAAGAATCCTGCCTCAGAATTCACAGAATTGAGACAAATATTATACTAACTTTTTATTCTGCAGATGATAAAAGTTCTAAATGGTGTTGGTCAATTCTTGCCTAAATTCTATTTTCAGAGTGACTGATATAAACATGTTTTTAGAGGTTAAGGAGTATACCTTTGTTGTCCTGTTGAAAAGGTACTGCTGAGCCTGCATAGATGAGCTGCTAGGCATCGTGAGTGGCTCCCAACTAAAAGCACAAAAATAGAAATGCCATAAGTCTAGAGATATGGTATTAAGAAACTCCACCAAAATGAATCAAGATTTAATAGATTTGTAATGCAACACGATTTCCAACAATAAATTTGGGAAACCTGCTTTTTCACACCGCAGAGCAAATTTAAACAGCATAGGCCACCCCCGCCAATCTCTACAACCAATGATAGAGGAGTTGTACAGTTCTGGTTCCAGTAAAGTTGTACAGTTTCGGTGTGTACTTTTCAATGCAGAAAAAAAAACATGGAGATCGGCCTATTGCAATTGTATTTTAAAGGGATTAAGCACCGATTTTGAAAAAAAAAACGTTTAAAATTCACATATTGGAAATAAGACCCTAATCTATTGCCCCTTTTTGAAAGCACACTTCTTTCTTGGCATCATTTTTATGTGGAGTGTGACCATAGAGGCACTGAAAGGTAAAATGACGTCATAAGTGTATGGCAATATGCTTATGACGTCATCAAAGTTATTGTCCTTTGAATAGTGCAAGAATGATGTCAAACAGTGCTACCCTACTTTGAGCCTCAATTGAGGTCAAACAAAGTTCACGCTACCCGTGTTTACCCGTCACGTGCAGCTTCTGGCTCAGACAGACCTCAGCTGCAACTCTTGTACCTTATAGCAACTTATATTATTACTCTATTATAATTTTAATTTGTCATGATGTTCATATGGGGCTTCACCAAATTGTAGAATTGATGCTTAATACCTTTAAAAACCTACTCCCAGATTCAATCATCAGTAGAGACTGTAGAGTAACTTCATTTGTTTACAGTGATGAAAGTCAGCATTCAGGAAAAAACCTGAAACCCTTAAAAATCAACCTGAAGATACCCCTAACCCCAAATGACATTTTTGGATGATTCAGACTGAGTTCAGACCATTTTGAATTTCACATTTGAAGTAAAAAAAAACCTGAATTCAGGTTATTTCCCGAAGACTTTCATCACTGTGTTTATTTTTGTTAAAAAGGAATGTGACACAAATTTTCAGTTATCAGAGTCACAACCTCTGACAAATGTTCAATACAAAATATACCCATACCTTGATTATATAACCATGTACAGTGACCGGCAGCCAAATCCGGACACTTTTATATTTTTCACCTATGATATTCACAAGATCTATTAAAACTGAGAACAAACTTCTCACACCACAAGTAGATCATTTGCTTTGGGTGTCCATAAAGCGAAATTGAAACATATCCACTATTAACAGCTTTATCGTGAAATTGGCATGCGTCACACATCCAGCAAACCTGCCGTTTGTTTTATATTGAGTTTTATATTGAGTCAGACGATGATGGTTGGTCACGTGATCACTCATGACGTAATTTCAGTGACAACTTCACTTGTGCTGTGAAAACAAATAAACAGTTTTAAAGTTTTGAAAGGCAGTGGGAATACAAGATAATGTGAGACAGAACATTCAACTCAATCTCAATTAGTATAGCAGAGTTTTACCCGATATTTGACTGAGTCAAAAAGTTTCAACTGCCGGTTTCGGACAATTGCCGGTCACTGTATTGCATTTTGGGGGTGAAAACTTTCACAGAACACTGGTCAGGCACAAGAACAGCTCTCAGATCAAAACAGAAACCAGATTTTTATGAATACTGATGACTTGCGGTCAATTCTGTGCGCGCCTTTATTACTTAGAAGCAGGGACTGATATGACAGAGAATTCCTACTGTGGCGGGTATGACAGGTCTGACACTAGTCATTGACACTGACAAGGTGAGGAAAGTGCACGTGAACTGTGTTTTGAACATTTATTTGACGATTTTGATTCTAGCACTGGCGTTAAAAACATTTATATACTCATAGATAACAAAAAGACATATAGTGCGTTCAATTTACTCTTCAAAACTTACCTAATTTATTTACAACTGAGTTATTTAGCGTTAAAGCGAGTGACCTGCCGACGAATTTTCGTCCAATGGAGGCGGCCATGATGATTATTGTTGAAAAATAATTTCATACTATATGCATACGAAACAGTATACTTGACTTCTTCGCTCAAAAATCATGATAAAGTTGCCTATCTTAGGATTTTTCATCCTATTTCTATTGTAATATATCTGTTAATTTGTATATATACTAGACACTGAATAATATCCTTTTTTTATCAGTTATAAAATTCCTGTGGTCGTTCCCTTTCCTTCTTAAGTCAGTTTGTGCTTTATCATCGGTATCCATTCATACAGACCACGCTCTGATAAACAGCAGATAAGGTTGATGAGAGAAGCAGACGTGTATTATGATATTACCAACCAACTAATAAACCTGTATGTATCTCAACTGTAGCCGTAAGTTATCCACGTTCTATTTAACATTAGCGAGTCCTGGGAATTGAGCCTTTTGGGTTTGAGTTTTGCACATGAGGCCATGAATGCTGGATGTCACTGAATCAGACTCTGACAAGAAGAGACACATGTCATTCATTCATTCATTCCAGTCACACTGATCAGGTCCGGAATGTCTGCATCGTCTGACATCGTCTGACATAGAGATGGAATTTACACAAGACTGTTTTTTTCCGTTTCAAGGACCCTGAGACCCTGGGAGTCATTGATGTTGATCATCGACATGAGTACCACCTGTGTATCATATGCACCTTGGCTTGGTGCACACCCATCTTCATATACGATCCCATAACTCTTATTTTACATAACCAAATTAAGCTATCAATCGTTCAGAAACATTCTCATACAGCTGATGACAACAGAGCTGCCGATTATAGCAGGGTTGCGTGTGAGTTTATCAATTGTTTGGTAATGTTTATCAAACCATTTGATGTTGTTAGCAGAGTTATGCATCTGACAACAATCTGATTTTGGAAAGTACAGATGCACTTACAAGGCTCTGAAAATGGAACTGCAGAGCCCTGTCTTCTGCAGCTTTGTTGGTGGTCAGCTGTAGCCGACTGAAAATTACTATTTAACTAACCATCATAGACTTTTCAAAATTTTATAACAATGAATCTAATTGACACTTATGATGATGTTGTCACGTCTCAATCAATCAAAAGTGTGCATACATGTATCTGAGGGGGAAAATGTTAGGTACATTGAATGTGAAAATGATAGAACTTCAAGATATGGTCTTTCATCATAATGATTATACAATCCAATTTTTTGACTGATTAATTTGTAGATAAAAGACCAGATTTGGTTTATATCACATGTGCGCCACATTAAGTATATACACTAATGTTGCTCTTTGTCCAGATAATAACTGATCAAGTCAAATATATTTACCATTAGTAAAGTGCCAGCAGATTCTAGAATCAGGGCTGAAAATATCAACTTTTGAGGTTTTAAAAAAGCATACACCTTAAAAGTAGGTAATAGAGTTTTATCATGTAGCAATGATACCAGGCTATATCAGTATGGTGTGAGTAGATCTCACCTGGGTCAGAGTTGGATCAGCCCTGGATACAAAAACAGCTGCTACTATGACAGGATGTCTCGCCCTATTTTCGTTGCCAATTTTCAAATTATATACGAACAGTTGCATATACAATGTAAGGCAATGTCCCATATTTTTAAGGTATTATTATAAAGTATTCCATTTAGTACAAATATACATCTCTTTGGCACTCATAGAATTAAATACTCAAAATATGCAGCCAAGTTACTGAGGATTCTGCATAAATCAGAATAGAAAAAAGCTTGCACTTCTGCTTGTAAGTGATTCATTTACCTTACTGTACTTTGATTTGGGAGTGGTGATCTAATAAAAAATGAGTAATTTATGTCATGCAAATACCATGCATAGCTGACTTGTAAATGCTATTTCCACCAATGAAAGCAAGTCCCTTAATTTGTACTTCTGCGATACAACAAACCATTTGTTAAATATTTTATTGACACAACAGTCAGATTAAAATGTACATGACATTGGTCATTGATTGTTGCACTTTTTGATGCAGTATTATAGGTTTAGGGTAGAGACAGGAGTATGAGTAAGCGGTGAATGTTATATTGATAAATATGAAAACTTGACTTCACCTGTGGTAAAAAAGTCCCTAATATTATGTTTTGCCTGAAATTTTGCTTTGCCTTGAATGATATTTTCTTAATCTTGCAATGGAAATTTGTGTTGATGGAGGAAATTGCCATTGAATTGAAACTCATTAACACATTCAAATCTGAAATATTTGCACAGGTTAATATGTGACTATGAATCCATAGAAGTATTCATTTTGCATGAAATGTATATTGGAAAATACAAATCCCCAAGCATGGGTCATAGTTCGAAGTCACAAAGGATCGTCTCTGTTCAGCTACTCACTAGTTTAGTACCAATAGTAGCTACATGTCAAAAATAGGGGTCTGTGGTTAAATATTAATATTCAATATATTTTTATCAAATTTGATGACAAATTCAGCAGAGATCTCCTGGTTGCAAATTTGTCATCCTTAGCCATAAGACAATCCTTGGTATTTCACAATCATACACATCGCTACCATTAACAGCATCATTGAATGCCCTTCCCTTGATTGCCTCCCATTTCGTGCTTTACACTGATATTAGCTGTATGAAGCTGCGATATTTGATGGCTGTGCAGCAAGTGTGGGCATGATTAGATTTTATCATTACATAAATTTCATGAGGAATGCACTTATGCACAGACTGTGACATTTTAGGTTTAATTTATTTTTTTTTCATTTTATGAATTGACAGTCTTATAATTGATATGTGCTAATCAACACAAGCATTGTGATATAACAAATATTCTGTTCCTTTTAGAAGAGAAAATATTTTTAAAAGGTTGGAAATTGAAGAATAATGTTAAATTTTGTATGAAAATTTGAAAAGTAAATCATTCAGTGAAACATTATACCGGTATGTCCATATTAAAATGTACTCATAATTTGGAAAAGAGTTATTTAAAAAGTTATTTAAGTTAATAAAATTTATTTGAAGCAGATTTTTAAATGCCTGTTAGACCTTGTTGCACTCGCAGATATCAAATGTGGAATTCTGAAAATATAGAGATATAACTGGGCCAATTGTGGTGTCAGGTTGACTCCAGGGTACCAGACAGGCATGGTGACTGGCTACGCTATATTAGCATTTGTATAGGAGAACGCATGACATGCTGCAACTTTTGGTGTGAAAACTTTCCATTGGGCTTCATTTGGACTGAAAGCAATACCAGGAATTGCTCTCAAATTGTGAATCCTTGAACTCCTCATACCATTATTTATTAGTTAGCTCTCCTAATTTATGAGTACACTATTTTCATGTGTGCCAAATCTCATATTGTTCTAAACTTTTATTCAAAACATGACGTTTGGATAATACAAATGAAATTGGCTTGAATATTGACTTCACATGTTTTTGCTATTGGTGCCAGGGCCACAAAAAAAAATTAAATTGAAAATAATTATCCTGTGAGAATACTTAATAAGTTGGAGAAGGCAATTTCTGCTTGCTCATATGGAAACCTTGCCACGCACCTTGAACTCAGGTATCTCAGTGAGAAGCACGTCCCTGAGGTCGCCCATGTGATGCTCATGTCTAAGTAAACACATTGAGATTTATCAGCTTGGTTGCATAACAGATCATTAATTACATTTCCATACACATAACAGCTGTAAAGCACTTGCACACTGCCTGTTGATTCATTGGACTGTTTGTTTTATAATTATAGGTTGTATTGTGTGACCCCAGGTGGGCCCCTCCATCGTGCCAAAGCCCCCAGTGGGCCTCTGTCTGCTGACGTTTGATTGGAGGCTGAGGTACAATCCCCTATCAGCTTGGCCCCATTGCCACTGGGCACATTGATGGTAACAGAGGGCCAGTATTCCCCCATCTTGAGGTGCGTACCTTGGACAGCCAGCCAGAGACAAGGCCCAATAGCCAGTGTCAGCAATCAGAGATTTGCCACAGCTTCCATCAGTTCTTAAACAGGAGGCCACGCGGGAGAAAGCGTTATATGCCCAGTCACACTCAGGATATTAACATCACACCACCCGTGGTACACTTCACGCTAGTGTAACTAAAGTGCCCGTTGGATATACAGTGCAAAGTCAATGGATCAGAAGTTCTCGTGAGTAACAATTGTTTGTATTCTTTTATTATGTCATTGGAGTGCAAAGGTCAAAAATTGTGTCAACTGTCAAGCGTCAGCTGTGTGGTCCCATGTGGTCGCATACATTGTCACCATTTTTTTTGTACTGTAAATGTATTTATATATAAATATCATGATTCTATGACATTACGGGTTACCAATCTTGTCTATATGCCATGTTATCTATCACTGTGTGTGATATCATTCTATTAGGAAAAACAGATTATATGGTGATTTGTGAAAACAATGTATGAAGACCATATCTTTCTATTTATATCTAATTGCTCATTCTTGTATATATATATATATATTGTTTTATATTTGATAAATCATGGAGAAAATAAATTTGTTCTCATTAAACAAATGAATGTATAATGAAACAAAATTCCTGAGGCACTTTAATGATTTGTAGAAATTTATCTTGACTGTTACCATCAAGAACCTTTTTTGTATGGAGGGAGCTCGAAACTCAGTCAAAATTTACCTAAAAAGTAATAAAAAGTTCAGTTAGAAAAGAAATAAGAATGGTAAATAAGGGAGACCACAGTAATGGTCAAATAAACTACATATTCACCTGTGTATTAAGTCTTAGCAGGATTTAAAGTGAATGGAATATTGACAAAAGTGCTATTGGAAGAAAGTGCAATCTAGGAGGGTATTCTAATTATAGCATGCTGCAACATTTCACTTTTGAAGTTATTGTTTGTTCAGTGGGGAGGATAGTGGTTTTAACGGTAAAGCAATCTGATTATTTGGTTACTTGGTTTCCTCATAGTGTAATACAAAATAAAGAAAATGTTAGAATGATGAGTTAGAAAGACAGGAATAGTTTGCTCAAATTTAAATGATCTCAAAAGAAAAGAAGCTAATGGTTCAATCATTTTACCTGCCATATGCAATGACCTGATATTTTTAATGCAGCAAGTTTTTTATTGATATAATTGAAACCTATTCACTAGTCACTAATATTATTGCAGATATGGCAATTTGTTGCAAGTGTATATGGGGCAATAGACTGATTGCCGATCTCATGGTTTTTTTTCCATTAAAAAGTACATACTGGAACTATATACAACTTTACCACGGGGAGAACTGTATTACAAACTCCTCTGATAAATAATAATTGGGAGAAGGTCAGTGTAAAATGTATCACTGATTATGATCCTCATTATGATCAATAGCATTGTTAGTGGCATATTGATTGAAATCAAATTGTTATTGATCGAGTGATAAGCCAAGATAACACACTAGGACATGTACAAGTTTAAATGATGTAGTGTGAGCATATACAGCTGTTTTTTACCCTCAGCCCCTGATGTAATCAGGCTGAGGGTATTGCAGTACTCCTGGCGTGGGTATGTATGTATGTATGTATGTCTGTATGTATGTCTGTAGCGAACATCCTTGTCATCGCGATAACTCGAGAACAAATGATGGCAGCTTCATGAAACTTGACACACATAAGCATCTGGTGAAAACCTCGGACGAGTTCGATGGACAGCGACCTTGACCTATTTTTCAAGGTCACAGGGACAATTATGTGAAATCCCAAGAATCACAATAACTCAAGGACAAATGATGGCAGCTTTATGAGATTTGACACACATAAGCATCTGGTGAAGACCTCAGAATTTTTTTTATGAAACATGACCTTCACCTACTTTTCAAGGTCACAGGGACAATTATGTGAAATTATCCTTGTCAGCGCGATAACTCGAGAACAAATGATGGCAGCTTTATGAAACTTGACAGACATAAGCATCTGGTGAAAACCTCGAATGAGTTTGATGGACGGCGACCTTGACCTATTTTTCAAGGTCACAGGGACAATTATGTGAAATCCCAAGAATCACAATAACTCAAGGACAATTGATGGCAGCTTTATGAGATTTGACACACATAAGCATCTGGTGAAGACCTCAGAATTTTTTTATGGAACATGACCTTCACCTACTTTTCAAGGTCACAGGGACAATTATGTGAAATCATGCTTGTCATCGCGATAACTCGAGAACAAATGATGGCAGCTTCATGAAACTTGACAAACATAAGCATCTGGTGAAAACCTTGGAGGATTTAGATGGACGGCGACCTTGACCTATTTTTCAATGTCACAGGGACAATTATGTGAAATCATCCTTGTCATCGCAATAACTCAAGAACAAATGATGGCAGCTTTATGAGACTTGACACACATAAGCATCTGGTGAAGACCTCCGACTTCCTTTGATGGAACATGACCTTCACCTACTTTTCAAGGTCACAGGGACAATTATGTAAAATCATCCTTGTCATTGTGATAACTCAATAACAAATGATGGTAGCTTCATGAAACTTACCACACATGAGCATCTGGTGAAAACCTCGGACGAGTTTGATGGACGGCGACCTTGACCTATTTTTCAAGGTCACAGTGACAATTATGTGAAATCCCAAGAATCACAATAACACAAGAACGAATGATGGCAGCTTTATGAGATTTGACACACATAAGCATCTGGTGAAAACCTCAGAATTTTTATGAAACATGACCTTCACCTACTTTTCAAGGTCACAGATCATCCTTGTCAAGATCATCCTTGTCATCGCAGTAACTCAAGAACAAATGATGGCAGCTTTATGAGACTTAACAGACATAAGCATCTGGTGAAGATCTCAGACTTCCTTTGACCGAACATGACCTTCACCTACTTTTCGAGGTCACAGGGACAATTGTACCATGAAATCCCCATCATTGCGATAACTCGAGAACAAATGATGGCAGCTTTATGAGATTTGACACAAATTAGCATCTAGTAAAGACCCCAAAAGAGTTTGATGAATGGTGACCTTCACCTACTTTTCAAGGTCACAGGGACAATTATGTCAAATCCACGACATTGCAATAACTCAAGAACAAATAATGGCAGCTTCATGAGAATTGACACACATAAGCATCTGGTGAAGACCCCAGATGAGTTTGATGGACGGTGACCTTAACCTGCTTTTCAAGATCACCGGCCCATCATCTCAATAATTCTAGAGTAAATGATGACAGTTTCATGATACTTGACACACCTAAGCTATCAAAGGAAGTAGATTTTATGTGTTTTTATTACCCCTGCATCAATTTGCCTTGGTGCAGTGACGTTTTGTGTGGAGCGAATGTTGTGCAATGAGTTACCAGGGCTGAGGGTTGATGCATCTCTGATGCCTATGTTTGTAGTGCCATTTGATCTGTCAATATGCAGAGATCAAATGGCACTACATATAACAGCTGTGTATGGCCCACTCCAACATGTAAAATGCAAACCTATCTGGTCCCATTTCTGCCTGACCTTTTCCTATGGTCAGTTTTTGAGCTTAGGGCAATTTATATTGAGTAAGATCAGTCATATGACAAGAAGACATTTTTACCAATACTTGAAAATTCATGATCAGCTTCTAGACAGTTGGGCCAGCATCAGGGGAAGGTGATGATGATGTAGGTTTGTGGGGTTCACAGGATGAGTGTCTGTGTCCCATGAGAACCATGGTCACCATTTGACAGCCTTCTAGAGCCTCTGAGGGGAAGGTCAACTAGCCCAATAGTGTTTCTACCAGTCCGGGACTACGGGCTCAAATCCCAAACTGCACAAATGTATGACCCAATTAAGGTCAATATGTGACTATTCAGCTTTTGCATGGCTTTTTTTCTTTAGTCAGGCATACCTAATAGGTGACAATACAATCACACATCAGTCTAACATCACCATATTTGGTCAGAATAACGCACCTATAACTAGGTTTCAGTCCAATAACAGGTATAAGCAGGTGCTGATTCCAGCAGCCTGTATATTGATGAAGCATGCCATCACCAAATCAAAATATCAGCATATACATGCAGACAAATATAATTTAGTCTAAATTTAGAATATATAGATCTATATTTTAGGTACATTTTTATATCTTGTGTAGATTTATATTTTGAGTACATTTATATTTTTATTTATACATAAATAGTGATCAATGTACATTGAAAATTTCAGACCTGCAGATACTGCCCTTTGAGAATTGTAAATATTGATTAACATGAAGGGGATCAGGCTTGGTTCTGGATTGTTTGCTGTTGCCTTACTACAAAGATGTTAAGCTTCACCATTTCATTCATAATTAACCCCACTTGTGCTCAACAACAAGTGTGCTCAACAACAAGATTCACAGCTTTGCTTTGCTGCTTAATGTGGCGACTAAAAATTTTAATCACCAATATTAATTTCATTTTATTACATTCATGCATGTCTCCATGTATGTTCATGCATTCATAATTATAGGGATTAAGCACATATTGCAAAAAAACGTTTAAAATTCAGATATTGGTGATAATGTAGTTGTCTATCACATCTATTAACTTTTTGATTGATGCATCCCCATTAGTGTCTGTGAAATTTATTTGAACACAACCCTATTCAGGCCTTGACATAAAGAGAAACATGTTGGTTGCCCGGTTGGGCCACCAGAGCATGAGAAGTGGTGGCCCGAAGTTTTTAAGGATAATAGGATGTGTGATACAATAAAGAGCATTGTACATAAGGCTGTATCGTGTCTGAGTGGGGGATACTTGTCCCAATCAAATGTCTATTGATTGTGATATCTATCAAGGATTACAATAATAAAATCAAGATAGTTTGGGCCACTAAAGTACCAAAAATATGGTTACCCAACTGGGCCAAGTTACAACAGAGCATTCACTGGCCCGAAGTTGCCCCGAACATAGGATCTGGTGGCCCCGGGCCACCGTGCCAGTGCGCATGTCAAGCCCTGCCTATTGCATGGCCTACTTTTGAAAGCACACTTCTTTCTTGGCGTCATTTGTATGTGGAGTGTTATCATAGAGGCACTGAGAGGTAAAATGACGTCACGCCATGAAAGGTATTGTCCTTTGAATCGTGCCAGAATAGTGTCAAACAGTGCTACCCTACTTTGAGCCTCATTTGAGGTAAAAAAAAGTTCATGCTGCCTGTGTTTACCCATCACGTGCAGCGTATGGCTCAGACAGACCTCTGCTGGGAATGCAACTTCTCTGTCTCATAGCAACTTATCTTTTTTTACCCTCAGCCCCTGATGTAATCAGGCTGAGGGTATTGCAGTACTCCTGGCGTGGGTATGTATGTATGTATGTATGTCTGTATGTATGTATGTATGTATGTATGTATGTATGTCTGTAGCGAACATTCTTGTCATCGCGATAACTCAAGAACAAATGATGGCAGCTTCATGAAACTTGACACACATATGCATCTGGTAAAAACCTCGGACGAGTTCGATGGACGGCGACCTTGACCTATTTTTCAAGGTCACAGGAACAATTATGTGAAATCCCAAGAATCACAATAACTCAAGAACGAATAATGGTAGCTTTATGAGATTTGACACACATAAGTATCTGGTGAAGACCTCAGAATTTTTTTCTATGAAACATGACCTTCACCTACTTTTCAAGGTCACAGGGACAATTATGTGAAATCATCTTGTCATCGCGATAACTCGAGAACAAATGATGGCAGCTTCATGAAACTTGACACACATATGCATCTGGTATAAACCTCGGACGAGTTCGATGGACGGCGACCTTGACCTATTTTTCAAGGTCACAGGGCCAATTATGTGAAATCCCAAGAATCACAATAACTCAAGAACGAATAATGGTAGCTTTATTAGATTTGACACACATAAGTATCTGGTGAAGACCTCAGAATTTTTTCTATGAAACATGACCTTCACCTACTTTTCAAGGTCACAGGGACAATTATGTGAAATCATCTTGTCATCGCGATAACTCGAGAACAAATGATGGCAGCTTCATGAAACTTGACACACAAAAGCATCTGGTGAAAACCTCGAATGAGTTCGATGGATGGCGACCTTGACCTATTTTTCAAGGTCACGGACAATTATGTGAAATCCCAAGAATCGCAATAACTCAAGAACGAACGATGGCAGCTTTATGAGATTTGACACACACAAGCATCTGGTGAAGACCTCAGAATTTTTTCTTTGAAACATGACCTTTACCTACTTTTCAAGGTCACAGGGATAATTATGTGAAATCATCTTGTCATCGCGATAACTCGAGAACAAATGATGGCAGCTTCATGAAACTTGACACAAAAGCATCTGGTGAAAACCTCGAATGAGTTCGATGGATGGCGACCTTGACCTATTTTTCAAGGTCACGGACAATTATGTGAAATCCCAAGAATCGCAATAACTCAAGAACGAACGATGGCAGCTTTATGAGATTTGACACACACAAGCATCTGGTGAAGACCTCAGAATTTTTTCTTTGAAACATGACCTTTACCTACTTTTCAAGGTCACAGGGATAATTATGTGAAATCATCCTTGTCATCGTGATAACTCAAGAACAAATGATGGCAGCTTCATGAAACTTTACACGCATAAGCATCTGGTGAAAACCTCGGACAAGTTCGGTGGACGGCAACCTTGACCTATTTTTCAAGGTCACAGGAACAATTATGTGAAATCCCAAGAATCGCAATAACTCAAGAACGAATGATGGCAGCTTTATGAGATTTGACACACACAAGCATCTGGTGAAGACCTCAGACTTCTCTTGATGGAACATGACCTTCACCTGATTTCAAGGTCACAGGGATAATTATGTGAAATCATCCTTGTCATCGTGATAACTCAAGAACAAATGATGGCAGCTTCATGAAACTTTACACGCATAAGCATCTGGTGAAAACCTCAGACTAGTTCGGTGGATGGCGACCTTGACCTATTTTTCAAGGTCACAGGGACAATTATGTGAAATCCCAAGAATCGCAATAACTCAAGAACGAATGATGGCAGCTTTATGAGATTTGACACACACAAGCATCTGGTGAAGACCTCAGACTTCTCTTGATGGAACATGACCTTCACCTGATTTCAAGGTCACAGGGACAATTATGTGAAATCATCCTTGTCATCGTGATAACTTAGGAACAAATGATGGCAGCTTCATGAAAATTGACACACATAAGAATCTGGGAAGACTCCAGATGAGTTTGATGGACGGTGACCTTAACCTGCTTTTCAAGGTCACAGGCCCATATCAATAATTCTAGAGTAAATGATGACAGTTTCATGATACTTGACACACCTAAGCTATCAAAGGAAGTAGATTTTATGGGTTTTTTACCCCTGCATCAATTTGCCTTGGTGCAGTGACGTTTTGTTCACAAATATTGTGTGGAGTGAATGTTGTGCAATGAGTTACCAGGGCTGAGGGTTGATGCATCTCTGATGCCTATGTTTTTATGTATAAATTCAATATATCATATTGGTTATATGTGGGTACGCTTTCAATACACCAAATTATAGGATTTAAAGAAATATTTTATATAATCTATACCTTTAACCCCACTACCATTTCCACATTAGGATTCCTCACAAGATATTAAGCACAAGATATTAAGCACACATAAAATATACCAAGGCTACCGTTTTCAATAATATATGCACAGAGTGGATGAACATTTTTATTTATGCATACGATCATTGTTCGTTATCTTTTATGATTATTTATCAGTTTCTGGTGCATAAAAGCTAAGCACTCCCCACTAATGTGAAATTATATTTTGAAAAAGAATTCAAAATATATTTTCAGTAAATATTTCAAACAACTTTAGGGACATAATTCAAAGCATATACTTGTCTAAAGTACAAATTGAATACATTAGTTGATTAAGAATCTCTGCTTTGTCAGTTGTCACGGAATCATTGACTGTCAGTCTAATGGGAATCACTGCTCCCTTGTCATGGGATCATTGACTGTCTAATGGGAATCACTGCTCTCTTGTCATGGGATCATTGACTGTCTAATGGGAATCACTACTCACTAACCATGGGCTATCATTGACTGTCTAATGGGAATCACTGCTCCCTTGTCATGGGATCATTGACTGTCTAATGGGAATCACTGCTCTCTTGTCATGGGATCATTGACTGTCTAATGGGAATCACTGCTCTCTTGTCATGGGATCATTGACTGTCTAATGGGAATCACTGCTCTCTTGTCATGGGATCATTGACTGTCTAATGGGAATCACTACTCACTAACCATGGGCTATCATTGACTGTCAAATGGGAATCACTGCTCTCTTGTCATGGGATCATTGACTGTCTAATGGGAATCACTGCTCACTTGTTATGGGATCATTGACTAAGGGAATCACTGCTCACTTACCATGGAATCATTGACTGTCTAATGGGAATCATTGCTCATTTACCATGGGCTATCATTGACTGTCTAATGGGAATCACTGCTCACTTACCATGGGCTATCATTGACTGTCTAATGGGAATCACTGCTCTCTTGTCATGGGATCATTGACTGTCTAATGGGAATCACTGCTCTCTTGTCATGGGATCATTAACTATCTAATGGGAATCACTGCTCACCTACCATGGAATCATATACTGTCAAATGGGAATCACTGCTCTCTTGTCATGGGATCATTGACTGTCTAATGGGAATCACTGCTCACTTGTTATGGGATCATTGACTAATGGGAATCACTGCTCACTTGTCATGGGATCATTGACTGTCTAATGGGAATCACTGCTCTCTTGTCATGGGATCATTGACTATCTAATGGGAACCACTGCTCACCTACCATGGAATCATATACTGTCAAATGGGAATCACTGCTCTCTTGTCATGGGATCAATGACTGTCTAATGGGAATCACTGCTCACTTGTTATGGGATCATTGACTAAGGGAATCACTGCTCACTTACCATGGAATCATTGACTGTCTAATGGGAATCACTGCTCACTTACCATGGGCTATCATTGACTGTCTAATGGGAATCACTGCTCACTTACCATAGGATCATTGACTGTCTAATGGGATGCACTGCTCACGTACCATGAGATTATTGACTGCACTTTCAACTCAAAGTCATGATTTTGTTTTTCCCAGAGCAATGGCAGGATCCTGTAAAGCAATTAAAGAAAAGAAATCTGACCAGGCAAAATACTGGTAGCCTGGCATTTATGTTCTCATTTTTCCATGGAGCGAAGAGAATGTTTATGTTCTGCAGGAACGCCACAAGAGATCAAGCCTGTTTTTGCTGCATGAAGGGATCCCAGTGGAAATATGGAGTTGATGAAATTGATGAAATTTGCGTATGATTTGGCAGAGAAGCAGGTGAGGCAGGCTGCCGCAGGTGCTCTCCCAAGCCAGTACTCTATATAGCCAGGGCAGAGGACATATATGCTGTGTTAATCAATACCCATATCTGCACCTCCCCTGGCCAACACATTATATCCTGATTTGCTCTTAGTTCAATTATATTGAGAGCCCAGGGAAATAAATTCTAATTTGAGGCATAGAGGAAACTGGTTTCAAATCAACATCTATTTTTATCCCTTTTACTTTATACATTTACAATAACAAATAATCATTGTGGCAAATCCAGTATATCAAATTTATAAGAATGAGTTTGAAGGAAAAAATTGTAATGCAATGCCTTCCATTTTTGCTTTATTTCACCAAACCATCATGGGCAATGACATGGCAATGCAGTTACTGGGTTCCGACCATCCATGATAATATGATAGTCTCCGACAATGACGACAGAGGTCCTGAGTTTCCCGGGACACCTGACATTGCTGGCCTTGGGAATATCTCTATTGTCATGGCCGGGCCCGGGTGAATCTTCAGTGTCATGTCTCTGTCTCCTTCCATTACCTGGCTGTCTTCATGATATACAGTTCTCCACATCCCTTGCGCTCACTTGTGATGCTACTCGAGGCTAACTTGATGACGCATGTAGGCTCTTGTTTGGAGCAGTGATGCTGGGCTGAGACTGCTGACGACTGCCTATGCCATACACCAAACCTCTTTTACAGTGCACACCACTTAACAGAGATCTATTTTGGGTTTATATTGATAATTCTTTGTGTGAAAAAAGTGCAGTTGTGCTCAACAGCAAGATTCACAGTCTGGCTTTGCTGGTTAATGTGGTGACTAAAGATTTTAATCACCAATATTAATTTCATTTTATTACATTATTTTACTGTTCATGCATGTCTCCATCTAATAAATCAGTTTAAACTACCGGTATGACCAATTTTCCATATGGAAGCGTTATTTGGTTACCCTAGGGCAACTAATGAAGAACTAACAAGGTTTGACAGAAGTGTAAAAAATGTGAATCCTGCTAATGTTCCACCGGTACCTGTATGGCCTAAATACCTACTGATGTAAATGGTAGAAATATTGCTGAAAATAACCAATGTGATGATTTTGAACTTGTGCCAGCCATGCAGGCTAACACAGTGTTCGATTTCAAAAAAGTTTTTAAAATGGAAGAAACCTTTTCAAAGCTGAGAGAGTTTAAAGCTATAATCATAATGCTAGGTGCTCACAATATTTTTAACAATAGGGATATTGATGACATCAGTGAATGTATTATTGCGATTGTGGAAACTCTGAAACATTTTACTCGTGCAAAACTCATTCTTTGCACACCTCCTCCATTCACCTCTTGCTTTGGATCGCAGGTTGTTCTAGCCAATAAACTTTCTGGAAATAAATTTGAAGACATTACATTTTGGAATACCAAAGACATTTTTTCAGCAATATATTAGGAGTAAATTCATGGCAAATGAAACGCATGAGCTAAGCATTGAAGGCACAAAAATCTTTTTTAGAAAGTCATCAAAAACAAAACAGTTGATTTGTCTATAAATCTAACTCAACATCTACCTGTGATCAGTGCGAAATCACACCTGCAGTCCAGAGCAAATCAGTACCAGTTGTCTAAACCCCAAGAGGGATCCCAGGCCTCTATCCCTGGGTGCCCACCAGACCAAGTGACATTAAAACTGTATTATGTCTGAATTTCGAAAAAAATGGGGAATGCAGATTTGGGGAAAGTTGTAAATTCGTAAATTCTAAGAAACGAAAAATGTTAAAATGATGGTGTCTGGGGAACATGGGTGCTAGTGTAAAGAATATAAACAGTGTTTATGCTTATTCACAAGATAAGTCGAGAAATGCTAGCTGATGTCATTGGTCAGTATGGCTTGAAACATCATGTATATGCAGATGATACTCAGCTATATATCAGTCTTAATCTGAAATCTGAAGAAGAAATGAATAAATCTAAAAAGGAAATAGAAGAATGCATCAGTAAAATAACGGATTTCTTACTCGATAATAAAATGAAGATCAATGACGGTAAAACTGAAATGCTTATCTGTGGAAAAAAATCTAATTTAAAAAATAAAAATATTCCAGAAAAAATCACGGTGGGATCTTCTGAGATTCCTGGATCTAACCAAGTAAAGGATCTAGGGGTGATTCTAGGCCAAGAACTGTCAATGAAGCAACAAATCAAGAAAATCTGTAAGAATGGATATTTTCATATAAAGAACCCATCGCACATCAGAGGCTGTTTGGATGAGAAAATGGCAAATACACTGGCACATGCCTTTATAACTTCTACTTTGGACTATGGTAATTCGCTACTGGCTGGAATGACTAAGTGTGAACTGGCAAAACTGCAGAATGCAGCTGCCAGAGTAGTGGGGGAAATTAAAGAAAAGGGATCATATTACTCAAAAACTGATGGATCTGCACTGGCCTGTGGAAGCTAGAATAAATTTCAAGGTGGTGCTATTAACATGGAAGATACAGAATGGCTTTGCCCCTAAATATTTATATGAGTTATTAACGCCAAAAAATGGGGAAAGGGATCTAAGGTCTAATGAGAAAAATGAATACATAATTCCCAAGACTAATTCTAAATCATATGGGGACCGGTCTTTTGCTGTATATGCGCCCAAGAACTGGAATGCCCTGCCCCTAAAAGTAACAGTTAAAAGCTCATTTATTCAGAAAACATTACATAATAAAGCCCCATGAGCAGACCCGGTCTGAAATAGCATAACATAATGAATGATCTACATGTCATCTTTGCAAACTCAACTGAAATATCATTATATATTCCACAATCACCTATCAACAAAAAACGAAGTGCCAGACATGAAAGCGTACAGCAGGGGTTCAAATGTAATCTCAAGGTACACATGGGAGATAGGCACACAGGTCTGTATAGGGGGAGCTCATCTCACACAGGTATAAATCAGTAGACAATACCCCTCATATCAGCGTCAGAAAACATTACAAAAGTGGACAAAATTGTCGAAAAAAATGCACTAAAATAATGTAATATAATAGTTTGTTATGCTTGAGGGGAAACATTGCTTTCCATAAATAGCTTTAATAGAGGTATAGTGTACAATATGTCAGTGGTGAGAAAGCATTCAATTTTCATCCAGTGCAATCTAGATAGCATCTGCAATCAGTTAACAGATGGTTACTTGCAGGTTAAGTGACCCTGGTGAACAAATATAAACAGTAAGGATTGATCTTGGGTATTGTGTTATTGACCAGATAATGAAGGATAAGCCATGCGATTAACTGATCAGTAGATTACTGCTGATATCAATATCAGAGGTACAAAACAAATTGATAACATATACTTCATTTCAATACAATCAATGTTTTTATTATTATTATTATTTTTTGGTTATTTTTTATTTTCTTCAGGCCTTATTAGGAAAAAACGTAATTTTAAAAGGCTTTGTCAATATTTAATCACACACTGAACATGGCTTTGTTCATACTGTATTTAGCGAATGAAAGACTGCTCTTGTCTTCTATTAAATTACAAATTCATTTGTGTGATTGGTAGTAATGGTGAACGCAGAAAATGTCCCGTCATTTTGTCAATTAACAAATGCTTTCTATGTAATGATATTGATGTGTGGTGTGGGGAAGTAGACATGGTTGGCATTGGTGAAGCAGCAGCTTTATGTACACATTAAACTTATAACATTGATTGTATTCCCAGACACGTCACTCACCTCTTTAGCCATTAAGTATATCCCATAATGAAGATTTAATTAAATATTATTTTGTTTTAAATATTGTGTTTTGTTAAACAGAAATGTGTAGATGATTTTCATTTATGTTGCAGGTTGGTACCCCGTGTTATTAACGGGAGCATCGCAGGAATTATCGGGGTGACATGTGTATTTCCCATTGATTTAGTCAAAACCCGCTTACAGAATCAACAAATTGGTCCAAATGGAGAACGCATGTACAGAAGCATGTAAGTATTGGAGAATTTCAATTTTTTTATGACAAAAAACTATTAGATTTTTAAAAAATGGCACAGCATAGTCCTTTATAGATAAAGATGATAATGAAGATGATAATTGCTGTCTTTTGAAAGATCTTACAATTTGCCACAGGCCACCGTTGTGTTATCCCCTCGACTCTCTCCTTTAGTTAAAAATAATATTCCAAATGTACCTCATATTTGATGTTAAAAGATGTGAATTAATGTTTCTTTCAGGTTTGACTGTGCTGTCAAGACATTCAGGAATGAAGGCTTCTTTGGCATGTATAGAGGTATGTTGTTTTTATGGGTCCAATTTTAGTGATCTTCATTTAAGTTATGCTTTTATTATAAATAAATATTTGTGTTTGTGATCACTTTTGCCTTTTAACTTATTATACATGCATACCTTTGTAAGAAACATAAAAAGCTTTTTTTTTTTAATGGTGTTATTGTGAGAAAAACAAATTGCATTATTTTAAGAATTATTTTTCAGGCCATGATCTGATTAACAGCTTAATAATATTGCAAATACAAATTGTTGATTTCTTTTCAAATAAATGTTGATGAGTGTTAGGGGTCAGTATCGTGATGACCTCTTATTGTTTGGATTGTGGTTAAGATTTGCCATCTTGCAGTGTCACATGATGTCAAGGTCAAGGAGGCCCCCTACAGGTGGCACCATTCAAACCCTAGCTGCCCAGCAACAGTGACACCTAGTGTATCTTATGTAATTCAGTTTTCTACCCTGTCACCATTACCTATTATGGCCTGTTTGCACTTGTCAAAGTCAACTCAACTCATCAACTGGGGCTTTGGGCATGCTTAAAGTGCAACTTATACAATTGCTTTACAAAAATTCTAACCTTAGGTTTGAATTTGAAAAATAAAACAAAACAAAACAGTTGTTACTAATATAATTAATATCCATGAAGTAGTGAAGAGAGTTTAGCAAGATATATGCGGTTACAGATGCAAAAATATATATTCTTGTGAAAACAAGATAAATAATTAAATTTATATTTAATTATTAAGAATACCAGTGTGAACCATAAAAAGTAATAGAATGTATACATTCACTGCAGTCCAGTTATGATGTGTTAGGGCTGCCAAACTTGCGCCTATTAATAGATCTCCTGTGTGGTTTAAATACCCTCATTTTGAAACTCTTAACCTTTTGTTGTTACCCTCAAAGTTCCCATCCCACTTATGTACCAGTATATTTAAAGATGCCACTCTAAAGGTCTACTTCAAACATTTACCCAGATTCTTCTACCAAACTATTGTCTTTTTTTTCGGCAGAAATTGAGCCATAATGATATTAGAAGGAAAAATATATTCAAATAAATGTTAACAATTTTTGGTATTTTTGTGATATTTTTGGTCCATTCTTTTATGACATTAAAATATTCCTTCTGGCCTAGAATAAATATAGAACTTCACATTTACTTTGCTATGGCTGTCTATTTTAATATGAGTCATCATTTATGCTTATTGATAGTTCTGATAAGTGCTTGTCTATTTATATACATAGATTAAAAAGTACTTTGATTCTTCTAACACAGAGATATACAGATATTTCTATAACAAATAAATCTGCCACTTTCATCCAGAAACAGATTCTTGCAGACTGTTTGAATGAATATGTACCTTGAAAGTGGAGTAGAATTTCTAATATCTGTCACCTTGGAGATTATTGTCAAGCCTGTATTATATGCAGTGCTGCCACCTGGGAGTTAATTGTAAGAAAAATATTTGAGTCTCTTCAAAGAATACAAACAAGGTTTTTTAGTCCCCTTTTTAAAGAAGTGTTTTCATTTGTTTTTTTTTATCAGAATTTTTTTTTAATTGAATGCTTTGTATTGCATGAAACATTTAGACAGTTAGCTGTTAAGAATGCTTTTATTTTTTTATTGCTTGAACAGCGTGTGACACAATGAAGATTACACAAGCCATTTAATCTACACCTGCCTGAAAAAAATGCATTTGAGTCGTTTTTTTTTTTTTTCAATTTTCACTGGTACCCAGCAGATAAGTATTAGAGCGAAAGCATTATATGACTTTTACGTGGTAGGGAACCCGGGGGTCTTGAACATTGAGCATCTCAGTTCCTAATGGACATCAATGCTTGCTGTGATCATATCCTTGTGATCAGAGGAATGTTCACACAACATCAATGAAGGTCAAAGGAAAACCTGTTTTAATCGAATGTGAGAGTTGAAGTGAGATAAGAATGATTATATTGACAGAAAGTTATTTCTTTGGTATTTCTTGCAAATGATTATCAATATTTCCGTTGGCGATCTTGACTGAGTTTCTAGCCCTCCTCCTCATGTCCTGTATGGACCAGCCCCGCATAAAAAAGTTCATAAGGGATGGTAACAGTCAATTGGCGATCTGGAAAGTGTCACACATTGTTGAATATGCCAGTAATCTACTTTGTATTGAGCCAAGTTTAATAAACCAAATAATCTAAAGTGGCAAACTAGATATCAACTTTTTGTGCTTGAATATTTTTGTTGCTTTAGACGGGGTTCCCACAAGGTTAAGATATTCTTGCAAAATTGGACGCATTCATTTTAGAGTCGTGTCAAATTTGGCCAATTGGAAAATACAAATTCAAACTATTTACAAAGACTGTCAATATCTGCTGACAGGTTTCAAAAGTATTCATTGAATATTTCCATTAAACAATTTTTTTGTTATCGTTTACTGATTGCGGGAACCCCTAGTTTTGATAGATTGTATATTAGGGTGTTCCAAAATATCACTTTTTCGTCATAGAGCTAAGCACATTTGGATTCTCATTCCTATTGACAATAAAATAAAGTTCTGAAAATTACAACTCTCTACATAGATGGCTTCCTTCTTGGAATTGGCCCTGAAAAATGGCTCAAAATACCAAAAAACACCAATTTTCGCCGTTTTTGGCATATATTTGAGTCAACCTCTTGAATTTTATTTACATGATAAGACTTTGGAAACTGGACCAGAATATCAATATTATGTGCAGCATCAGTCTTAAGGTACCATTTGTCATATTCAAATATACGAAAAAGTACGTTAATAGTCATAATCAGTATATAATCAGTTCTAGGTGCTACATGACTAAGATACAATCATAACATCTGTATTGAAATTTGATTCAAATTTGAACACTCTGAACAACCTCTACGAAACTACAAAAAGTCATCCATATTATCTATTTGCTGTTTTATTAAGTTGTGGATATCTAGGAGCTGGCAGTGGTGATTTACAATGAATAATACGCGATCCCATCTGTCTGCATTCTTCGCATAGTTCACATACTCAGTATACTATGTCTTTAATAGACCTTTCTGCACAGTCATTTACCACTTCTAGTCCATCCTAGAAGTAGTTGTTCTTTCATCTCTGGTGCTGCAGCTGGTAGCATGGTTTGCAAGACGTACTTCCCATAGAGAAAGAAGCAAAACTTAGCTATTTTTGCAACCTGATGTAGTTCTCTTGGGGAGAGAACACCAGGAGGGAGCTGATGGCTTGTCATAAAGATCTTCATAATGTAACTGGCCTTAGCCATGAACCTGGCATGGCTCACAGCACCAGGTCTTTGCATCTGCCAGGCATGGTCTTGAATAGCACCATTCACATCACGTCTACGTACCTGCAAAGTTAACATTGTGCAAACCACAACCATCTTAAGTGAACTAAATTTATGGCATTACATTATTCTATATTGGTACAGCTAAAGCCAATTAATAAGAAATGTGCATGCAGCTTACTATAAAGTAGAGCAGCCTTCACCATGCATAAGATCAATCCCAGATTATTAATTATATTTAGTGAGATAAGAATGAACATATAAATGCTACAAAAAGACTATACTAACTGTGCCACGGAAAAAGACTATGAGGAGCTCGTTCATCTCTTGGTAGTCCTCTCTAATCCAGTCTTGTGACACATTAAGGTCCTCTGCATACTGGCAGACAACAGTGGTTTGGTGGGTGAACCAGGTTATCCAGCCCCATCATACTGGTCAGCTTCTTCACCATTCCAAACTTCAAGGTCTCTGAGATCCAGTCTGTCAGAATAGTTCTTGAATCTTGTGAAAAGTGAAACCTGTCCACCTGGAGCTATTGAAATGTCTGACAGCATCATCAGCCCATCCCATGTGTAATTATTCAACCACATGATGGCGACATGCAAACCACAAGAGTGCTCTTTCCAGTTCAGTCTGTAGGAGTGTTGCTGCCCCATTCAGGTAGCCTGTATTTGATGATGTAGTGTCAAATGACATACCAACAAGCTTTGTTTTGCTTTCCCCAGTGAGATCATAAATGTCTAAGAACTGTATCATTGCATCTTTCATGGCTACCCCAGTACCATTGGGAAGAACTGGAGCCCCAATAAATTGAGGTCTTCCAGACATGACAGTGTGTAGAAGCTGTGGTAGACGCTCTTCAATTGTTCCATCAAGAAGCTTCACCTTCTTTCCATCCCAGTGAATAATAATATATAACACATAAATAAATACTAATTTGACAAATGGTACCTAAAGACTAATGCTGCACATAATATTGATATTCTGGTCCAGTTTCCAAAGTCTTATCGTGTAAATAAATTTCAAGAGGTTGACTCAAAAATATGACAAAAAAGGCGAAAATTGGTGATTTTCGGTATTTTGAGCCATTTTTCAGGGTCAATTCCAAGAAGGAAGCCATCTATGTATAGAGTTGTAATTTTCAGAACTTTATTTTATTGTCAATAGGAATGGGAATCCGAATGTGCTTAGCTCTATGACGAAAAAGTGATATTTTGGAACACCCTATTGTATATACCAGTGAACAAAAGAAGTGCTGTAAATATGCAAATACAAAACTAACCACTGCGCTTTATTTTGCAACATTGTGATTTAAGATAAACTTCAAAATAAAGGCATACACAACATAAGCATTTCTGCAGAAGTAACAAACCCAGTTTATTTCCTGGTTCCATATATATATATCTAACAGCTTAAAGATACAACAGCTCCCATTGCATGTAAACATGGTGGATGTGTTTAGATAAAGTGGAGGGAATGTGTATATTGTAGGGTCTGGCGTCAACCTACTTCTGATCACACCTGAGAAGGCAATCAAGCTGGTTGGAAACGACTTCTTCAGACATCATCTCAAAAGCAAAAAGTGAGTGATGTACTCTACTAAACTGTCAAGTTGCTTTTGCTCTGCATTTTTTAATGTTTGAACTATGTTTAAATAACATTAAATTTTTAATGGAAACTAAAAAAATGTTGGTCATGAAACGTTTAATAATTCATTCCAAAATTGATTATGTTTGTTAATTTCACATAACATTGATCTAATTTCATGATGATTAAATTGTTTTATTTAAAAAGTTATCAGGAAATTGATTTTTTAAAATTAACTTGATCTCTTTTATCATGTCTGAATAATTTAGAGATAAAGTTAAAGTATAGAATATGAGATGAAAAGGAAACAAAAACTGGCATTTTAATGGAAATTCACCATTTTTGTGTTTTTAGTGGATCACTCAGTTTTTCAAAGGAAATGTTGGCTGGAGCTGGAGCGGGGATGTGCCAGATTGTGGTCACCACTCCCATGGAACTACTCAAAATACAGCTCCAAGATGCAGGAAGAACATGTGAGTCAGAGATTAAACCTCCGCCACAATACACTCCAAATTAGGGCAGGAAATCTAATCTGTTAAATTTTAACCATTTATAATGGTTAAATTAGCAATTTTTTCTGCACTGACCTTGACAATATAGACATATATGCCATTGCAAAGGATTACGAGTGTCAAGGTTGTGTGAATAATTTGTCAATGATCAAGGAATGGTTGTACTAAAAATGCTTTGTTGAAGTAGCTTCTAGTAGCTTTTATATTTTGTGCAATCCTCATGATTTCAGCGGGTAAAGCTAAGCCTCCAGGGGCCCAGGTGGGGAATCGGCCACAAACACGAGCCTATGCTACAGGATCCACACAGGCAGCTGCCGCTCCCGTCGCGCGCCTCTCAGCTACAAAGATAGCTCTCCAGTTGCTGAGGGAAAAAGGGCTGTTTGGGCTGTACAAAGGGATGGGTGCCACATTTCTCAGAGATGTCACCTTCTCAGCCATATACTTCCCATTGTTTGCAAACCTTAATAAACTGGTAAGTAAAGTTACGGTAATAGCTGTTTTTATATTAAAGTGAAGCATTAAAACATTAGATCTTGAGATCATACTTTTCAAGTATACATCTATGTGAAAGAGAGGAACCAAGAAACTTGAGGTACAATCAGATTTGGAAAACAGCATCCAATTTAACATGATTATAATATACTAGACCATCCAAAGCTGCCCCAAATGACCCTGTTGCCAAAACATTTTTTTCATCAGATGTTTAATTATTTGTCTCCACTGTCAATTCCGAGAAAGCCATTTATGCGATGTTGAAATCATTGTTAATTTGGACACTTCTTGAAAGCTGCTCTCTGATTGGTCAAAATAATTGCCATTGTCTTTCACTATTGTCTTAACTGTCATGATTGGTCCATACACGGGGTGTCCTTGCGGCACTGACAGTACTATTATGAAGATATTGGTTTGTTACAAGTAGTGAGAGTTTCTCTCTATTCTGGCAGGGTCCACGAAGGGAAGGAAGTGATCAGGCCAAGTTCTACGTGTCCTTCATCGCAGGCTGCATTGCAGGCAGTGTGGCTTCCGTATCTGTCAACCCATTCGATGGTATGTACCCGAGAGTCCTAATTGCCTTATATCACAGAAGACTCTGAAAAGCCCTAGCTATTGAAGCAGATATCTAACCAGATTGTATCATTTTTGTGTGAAAATAATAAGATTTTAATGAAAATTATGAAAACAAACTTGTGTCTGATAGACATATGTTTCCATTTATACAGATTTATACATATAAATAATACACATTTCAGAAACAAACAAAAAATTGTATTCATTTTATATCACATGCCAATGTATTGTTATCAACTTCTGTTTGCAGTTGTGAAAACCAGACTACAGACGTTAAAGAAAGCACAGGGAGAAGCCAACTACACCGGCATAATGGATGCATTCGCGTAAGTTCACACCATCACACCACTTCTGACTCTATATATTCATTTTCTTCTGTCAAATCATTAAATTTCATTATTTTTTTTTACAATGTGTTTGATGTTATCTGGCTCAGTTTAAAGCAACACGTCTGAGATAGATGATGGTAAGGCAAGAACAAGTGAGTGTAGGGTTCAGGGAGACAGATCTCTCAAGTTGGTTCTAGTGGAAGGATCTCAAGGACGAATGAGATCCTTCCACCAGAACCAACAAGAGAACACTGAGCACTGCATTCACATGTTCTTGCCTTGTTATTTCATACTTATAGACTGCAGATAGATGGGGTTTGCAATCAACTTTATATTCAAAGCAAAGCAGTGAAAACATGGTGAAGTACAAATATATAATTGCATATTCTAAATCTTTTTTCAGGAAAACTGCCAGGAATGAGGGTTTCTTTGCCTTCTTCAAGGGTGGTGCCTGCCGGATGATGGTGATTGCTCCCTTGTTTGGCATAGCACAGACAGTGTACTACATTGGAATTGCCGAATTCTTGCTGGGAGTGCCCCGACCATAAACGTTGTCAAGCCCTATACAGTCCTTTCTACTTCGATGTGTAGGCAGCTAGATGGCTTAGAGCATTAGGATACCGAGGACAAAGTATACGACAAGAACCAGAATAGGGGAACATTACCTTGTTATATTATACAGGCGTTATGTAATGTTAGTCCATGACCTTGTCATGACCTTACTATCATAATGATAAACATTGTCACAACAATGGTGTGAATGACCACATGTATTTGATTAAAACATGCACATTTCTCACCATAAAAGATATGGAATGATCAGCTTTCAGTGAAATCGGGACCAGGGTTAGGTTAAGATCTGTCTTTATTTGTTAATTTGTTATTTATTTAATATGCAGTGTTAGGATAATGTGTTTTTGTAATGATGAGAGCATGGACAGCTAAATTAAGATCTACAAATCATATGCACAAATAAAAAAAAGCATAAACTAAGAGCCAAAGACTGCACCTTGTTATATTTACACTGATGTTATTGTGGTTGTTTCCTAAATAACCTATTCCAGTTTTGTGTTAGTTCAGTTAACTGACCAAGAAAGATGTAAGATTTGTGAGATTAAAATGCCAAAAGGAAAGGGAGGTGAATTTTGAAATATATCATGTGCCAAGAAGGTGAAGGGGTGGGAGTATAAATTAAGTTTGTGGTCATCTGATTATCAAACTGGCAATTTTATTGAAATATTCTTTCATAAACTTTGCAAAACCATAAAAGAATTTCAGTTGTGAAATGCAGGTAAATTACAAATGTGAAATATCAAATAAAAAAATATTGTGAAAATCATTAATATTGTCATTGGCATACAACTTTAAAACAGTATGATGTTTTATTGGATGTCAAGCGTTGATAGTATATTTAACAATAAATAATGTGTGAAGGTAATATGCATGTAATGAGGTAAAATTGTTAATAGGAGTTTGAAAAGATATCAAGTGTTCACAGGTTATGATTACTTATGTGTTCTAAGTTTGTGAAAGAAAGCAAACAAATAAATGTCGACATAGCCTTCATATAAAGCTCAGAGTTGATGGCAGTAAATTGTTACCAGTGAATTCTATTGGCAAGAATTTTTTTTTTTTTTTTTTTTTTTTTTTTTTTTTTGAATTCAGTGAATTGGCAAGGTTTGTGGATTCCTGAAAACTCATTGATGAGTGGGTGTACTTGTGATAAATGAAGATGCATATTCATGAAAATACACTCAAAATAAATCCTGATAGATGACTTAAAAAATGCCAAATATATTTGTAATGTTCTTTACAATAGAGGGCGACACTGCTGTCAACTCTGAAGCTTAAGATGTATATATTTTTTTTTTTATTATCTGTGATGATTGAAACATAAATTCAAGAACTCATTTTGGAAAAGTGTATTAAGGATGTCAAAAGGCATTACTATGACACTTTTGTTTAATTTAATGTTTCAGGACCATTATTTTTTCATCATTGATATTTGCATTGCAGATATATGTCGTTTCAAAGCAGCTGTGAAACATCTTTTGTTAGAATAGATTATACATGCTAACAAATTCAATCCATATTATTCAAAGATACACCAGTATTGAGTCGTGATTTTTTATTATGAATGTAGTATTAATTTTCATTTGTTGAAAAATATCTACAAGGAATAATGACTTAAATATGTAAACAATATATAATGGTTGTAGCATATTTATTTTCCATAAGTTGTGAGGTAGTCAAACATTCATGAAGGTTTCTAATATATTACCATATTCAGCAAAATTGCTGCACTTCTATCATAAAAGATGACTTTATTGTCAATTATCAGCATGTTCCGTTTATTATCAATTACCGTATCTTTTGCTATTTTCAGTAACAGAAATGACTGTTTTTCTTGTATTAGAGGACAGTCAGGGAAGACACTAAATATGATCAGATTTGATTATGTAATACATTATATAGAATATTATGCATAATGCACAATAATACTAGCTGCTGGAAATGAAAATGTTTGTCTGCAAAGAGAACAAATCCCAAATTTAAACTTTTCTTGAATGAAAACCATAAAGCCAAAATTGGTAATGTTAAGTGGAAATTCATACATTTAATGTGGACTGGGTATGTAAACTAAGGTTAAATCACACTTTCTATTAAGTGCAAAGAGTTAACGATATATTATTATATATTTCATTAGTCAATAACAAATGCAGGGATATTTGTATTACAATATTATTTGAAAAGAAAAATAATTTGTCATAACTCGTGAATGCAGAATTAAAAATGGGTTGAATATGGTACATATAAGTTAAATCATCTCTTAATTTTCTGGTCAATGCTGTCAATATAGTGAATTTGATGGCATGATAATTATTCATCATAATTGATATACCGGTGTATTGTTTTTTTACATGTTTTATTACCATATTTGGTAAATATTGATTATTATGAATTTTTTGTGGAATATAGGTTTACACAGTGATGAATGATAAGATATCATATCCATGACAGTATTTAGAGGAATCCATCCTAACTTAGGAAGCAGTTTTTCCTTGTAGAGCACAGTCAAAAGAAACATTAGTGTGACATGTACACACTCCAAAATTTGCATAAGTGAAGTCAGTATATGAATATTTTATTCAACTAGGCTATAGGATGCTTTAGGAATATTCATTAGATGATGTATTCTGTTCACAAACTTTAAATTCCATTCCTTGGAGTTGTAATATTGCATTGTATTTGAAGCTTTATCTGGAATACCGACACTCATGGCTTGTGTGATCTAGATCATTATTCTGTCTATATCTGTTATACTTCATTCGCAATCCAAATTTGGTAGGTGTAGCTCTGATTTGTCACATAAAAATATATTATCAAATTAAGAATCCCCAACACCAATAAATAGTTCATAGCAGATCATTACCGCACTTAGGAGGAGTCAATCAAATTGCAATATGTACATGTACATACTCGTTTAGTTTTTTGCAGTACCAGTATTTGTAAAATATCTGTGTAAATAATGAGTTAGGATCAGGCTAATAATGAAATGTTAACAAAAACAAGTTCCACTTTGACATTCACACTGATTAGACTATTTAAGCAAAAATTTAGAAATGGATTAATATTAGGAAATGGAGCATAACAAATGAAGTCAAATTCATATCTTCTCATGACATGTTTTCTCATGACATTAGATATTTAAAAAAAAATCTGATATAAGGTAGAATTAATGTGCTTATTGTTATAGACACTAAAAAATAATATGGACTTGAATGATCAAAGATAATTTGTCAAGAACTCTGTGAACAGTCAAGGTAAATGTTATCAGCATTTTGTCTGAATCAACATTAAAACTCATAAGAAATGTTATGGACATGTCTTTGTGCAATTTTGGCTAAAATGACTCCGAGAAAGATTTATGTTAAACGTGAAATAGCTCCTGGAACATTTGAAGGTTTATAAATTTGGTTTGGAATTTCATTGAAATGTTAATTATGTAATCATCATTTATTTGCCAAAAATGTGAGAAAAATTGTTTTGAAAATTTATGTTTAATTTTTTTTTTTATCTAATCTAATTTATATGGAAGTAAACTAAGATGGCACAGTAATGGTCATTGCTGATACTGCATGACTCGTGCAGACAAGTGTATAATGCTTTCTTATTGAGTCATGCATAATCTATTCTGGTCACCCAAGAACACTTCCATGTATTTATATATAGTATATATTGATGGCTGGCAAAATCCATATTTGCACAGTAATGGTGTCTATGAGAACTTAAATCCAGTGTATATTAATGCCAAAACCCAATTGCACCAAAGGCACTTTTGCTGTTCGAAATATTTTTACAAGGCTTATTAATGTCAAAACTTTGTTAGTATTCTGAGATTGAATGCATGACGATGAAGATGTGACAAACTGCCAATTCATAGACCTGAGTTGTATTGAGGAATTTCTCTTCTTTTGAAGGACCATATGTAAATGTTAAGTTAACATAATGTCTCATATCACTCATGGTTGTTGTGTGTCAAGTATTTACTGAAATACAGATTTAAGTTGCTGAAAAGAAAATGTGGACTTTGTCAGCCCATCAAAATGATAATGCATGATTGTTAGTAAAGGTCAAGTAACATATGGATGTAAAAGAATGTTATCATGGAGGATTAAATAAAAGATGTCTATTTTAATTTCTTTATTATTAGTTGGTCTGTTCAACACTGAATCCTAGTTATTTAGTTTAGTTTTATCAATTTCAAAACCTTTTGAAAAGATAAATCTCGTATTGATAATAATACTATGAGTGCCATGCCGCACGCATTCCATGTTCACTGACAAATCATGGCAGCTAAGACAATGACAATTAATTCGACCGATTAGAGAGCAGCAAAACCTTTTTTTTTCTTTTTTTCTTTTTTTTTTGACCAACCTGAATTATTTATTGCCTTATTTTGAGAAAGCAAGATAATGTCCTAGTTGCATAAAAGCAGGGTCATTGGGGGTGGGGTGTGTCTTTGGCTTCTGGTTGCTGGTTACATAGGCTTATTAATTAATCTGGCTTTAGCCATGTATACTATTATTATAGTGCCAATTGTGACATTAATTCATCACAAGGTATCTCATTTTCTCTGAAACTGATGGTTGGAGTTCTTAGCTTTTAGAAGGTGAGATGTATTTTCAGAGACCAATTCTATCTATTTTCCATTTGGGTTGGGATTTCTTTATGACATGAAAAATATAATCCAGTCAGGATCAAGATAACAAATTTAATAAATAACATGCACTTGATTGATGGAAATTATCATTTGCTCGAGTTTGCTCATGGAAAAAAATAAATGATCAATTATGAAGCAGCATGCAGGCATTTCCAGAAAATGTATACAAACATTAAAAAAGACTCCAAAGAGCAGCTCATTGGCCATTGGCTCATGTTTTCAAGAATATACCGTAGTTTACATATAGTGCCCTCTGGTGGACATTTTGGTTCCAATTATGCTCCTTACAACAATAACAATTCACTTATTTCTCCTGGTTTTATCAGAAAGTAAGATTTGATAATGTGGATTGTTACATCTAATTATGAAATAAAATTGGTTCTTTTTATTTCACAATTACAAAATTATTTTGCTACATATCCAACAACCCGGAAGTCAATGTTGGAAGGGGCCTGCCACATCGCCAAAGGCCTCGCACCACTATTACAATGTCCCATTGAAACCCATAGTAAATGCCTCACCTTCAAAAATTCATAAAAAATATTCGTATCGACCTAGGGTATTTTGAAAAATACTTATCAGATGGCAAAAATATTCATCTTTCTGAAAGCAGAGTATGAAGTGAGGTTGACCATTGAATTTTTTTGCTAGGATCTGTTAAAGCGCCACCTACCTTGAAAACAAAGAACACAACATGGAAATATAGGAATGAGCCCCTGACAGCAAAGATCAATACATAGTCCCTTCAATTATTCTCATTATTTTTCTAATAACTTCGACAAAACAAGCCATCATTGTACTATTAAATAGCACTTTTCATTTTATGTCTAATGTGATCTGCATCTCGTTATTATCATGTATAATAAGGGGGAGTAGGAAATTATCAAGCACTACTTTCGTATGCCCTGGTCCCACATATCAAATAGTAGACTCAGGTCAAACAGACAGACCGGGCAGAAGAAAGGAATATTTACGAAGAGGTGGAGGACTAAAACGTTTATTTCACAGGTATGTGGTCATCTAAAGTTTAATATATCAATGCTTAGCTTGAAGAAAAACTAATTACTGAAATTTGATAATACAGAATGCTTGAAGATTGTAAATAGCTGTGCAAAAGTACCTTTGTTTTGGATGATGTGTCACTGTTGTTCAGTCTTGTGACTTGTTTCCCAGCTGAACTTCACTGGCTTTGTTTTGACGTTCAAAATACTTGTAGTATAGGCAATGAAGATATAGATTAACCTAACTGTATTAGCAACAACTGTAAGAATATTCATCTGGTTTTCCAGTGTGGCGGGATGCCAATTGGTTTTGCCAAGTAAACTTGTAGATGTAGATGTCAGAATTGTCGACAACTGTCAGAAGGTCTACTTTGTAGTTTTTCAAACTGTTAGAATTGAACTCTTTCTGAGTCTTTAATTTACACATGAGGGACCAGTTTTCCGTCGCTACCAATAACTGCCGATTACAGCAGCTGAACTGGAGAGGACCCTTGTAGCCGCTGGAAGTCACGGTCTATCTACTTCATCGACGGTAACTGGTCCAGCACAAATAGCTACAAATACAAATACAAAATACAAATACAAAATTTTATTTCAAGTCATTTTGGTCAACAATAAAACATTAGCTCAAAGCTATTGAATGACTAAGAATAATGTACAATATTTACATCGTATGGTGATTAAAAATAGAATTTAAAATCACAATCATGTGATAGCCTCAAATGCAGCAAGGGCAATAGTTACTGTTGCCCTATCTCCAGTCGGAGCAACCACATGGTCCATCCCATTCCTTGAGTCTCTCCTTGAACTGATGGAATGAAATTGCATTTTTAATTGACATAGGCATACAGTTCCATAGTTTGGACCCGAGGAACACAAAAGACTTTTTGCCATATCTCACAGTCCTAAACTTTTTTAAGACCAGTCTGTTCTCATCTCTGAGCTCATATGGCACATTATGTTTGGTGAGTAAGCTACATAGATAATCAGGAGACATATCATTTAAACATTTAAAAACTTCTACAGCCATGGATCTGATGAGATGTACAGATATAGAGGGCTGATTGCTTCTCTCCAGCAGCTCCTCATAGGTGGAGACGAAGTCATTAAAAACAAAACGTAATGCCTTCAATTGTACGGACTCCATTTTCTTAATATTGGCCTGTCCACACAGCATCCAAATAACTGGACAGTAGTTAAAATTACTGGTTATAAACGCTCTATACATGGCTAGCTTAACCTCCAGTGTAAGGATCTTACTGAGTCTCATGAGAGCACCAGTCTGCTGTCCTGCCTTTTGACACATTGCAGCAATCTGTCTGTTGAATGTTAGTCCTGAATCTATATATATGCCTAATAGTTTTACTTCATCCTGGCATTCAATGATGGTGTCTTTCACAGTGAATGAGATTGGTCTGTCTGGTTTTGTGCCGAAAGCTATGCCTTGATATTTTCCTGTATTTGCCTTCATGCCATTATCTGTGAACCAATCTGTCACATTGTTTGCATCACATTCCAGTGAGGCTTTTAATTCTTCTGGTGTCTCCTGTGCATCACCGAGTGTGTTGTCATCAGCAAAGTTATAATCCTCACACAATTCTAGTACTGTAAACATATCGTTCATAAAAATGTTGAAAAGCGCCGGGCCCAATATGGAGCCCTGCGGGACACCTTTGTCAGCTGTTTCCATTCACTTTTGGCACATCCAATTTTTGTCCTTTGCTGTCTATTGGTAAGGTAGCTATGCATCAGTGACAAAGTGTTGTCATCACAACCATAAGCATCTAACTTGGCTAATAAAAGGCCATGAGGGATCACATCAAAAGCCTAACTCAGGTCCATGAGTATTGCGCCTACATATTTACCCTCATCTAGGGCTTTCCTCCAGTCTTCCAAGGCCTTCAATAGTATGGACTGAGTATTGTACCTTTTCCTGTATGCAGATATACGAACATCTAGTATATCCCTGAAATATATTCCAATTTGGTTGTCAATTACTTGTTCCATTATTTTGGACACACATGGTAATATGCTCAATGGGCGATATTTTGATTTATCCAATTTATCCTCTTTTTTAGACACAGGTGATAGTTCAGCACACTTGAGGTCTGATGGAAAATGACATGACGTAATAGTGTGGTTTACTGCTGATGTGAGGAGTGGAGCAATGGCTGTTCCTGCTATCTTTAGCAATTTGGGTGGGAATTGGTCAAAACCTGTGGCTTTCCTTGGATTTATATGTGAGATAAATTTTTCCATTTCACTGATAGTAATGGGTTGTAGACTAAAAGTTCTTCCATCATGATTGTTTCTGATGTTGCATACTGAGGAATGATTATCATATCTTTCTAATATCTCCGGGATGTCCATGCCAGCAGTATTCTCATCTATTCCTATGCCTTCAACTGAAGTGATGAAAAATTCATTGAAAATTTCACACACACTTTGTGGTTCTGTTATAATTTTGTCACCTTCTCTTAGCATAATTTCATTGTGTTCCTCTACTTTGGAGCTCATAAAAGGCTTAACTGTTTGCCAGAAAGTTCTACTTTGTGGTCCTTCCTCACATCTATCCTTCAGATTCTTTATTAATGATGTGCGACTTAAGCTCACAGACAGGTTTCTTTTAATCCTAAAGTCTTCCCAGTTTCTGTTATTGTTTTTGTTCCTCCAATATTTATTTTGTGCCATCTGCTTTCTATATATAGTCTTCTGATATTTTGGTTGGCACAGCGATCAGATTGTGCCAGTCACTGAGGCCACAGTTGTAGTTAACTATGGCTCCAAAACGTTTAGGTTTCGAGACTACACACAGGTCTACCATACTGGGTGGATCTCCTTTGAAACATGTGGGTCCCTTGATGATGTTTTTCAGATCATGAATATCCAGGAAATCACATACAACTCTGGACTTGAGATCCCCTTTCTTCGGATCCATATTAAAATCTCCAATCACAATTATCATGTCTGTTTCAGTCTGTACTTTATCTATTATTCTATTCATGCTATTTGTGAACACTTCTAATGAGGCATTAGGTTTCCTGTATATGGACACAATAATCCACTTTTCCTTCCTGATATGTATTTCCATGCATAAACTCTGTACTCCATCATTCATCTCCTCTATCTCTTCTCTGCGTCTATGGGGTATGTCACATCTTATCCAGGTAAGTACTCCTCCACTAGTTGAAGTATCATCCTGTCTATATATTGAGTAGCCATTTGGTTTAAAAACTGCATAAAAGCTGGCATCAAGTTTGCTCTCACAAATCGTAAAAACATCCAAAAGCTGACCAATTTTCCGTCACTGCTAATTATAGACTACTCCCGTATTCATCTTCAAAATAGACTTGAAATCTACTGTTTCTATACCCATATTCATCGTCAAAATATACTTGAAATCTACTGTGCACAGAAATACCATGCTCTGCACATCCAATTTAACTCACAACTCCGGCAACAGGTCTTAAAGGAACCATGTACCCATTAACCCAAGTGATGACATCATGGCTATAGAAAGGGAGATACGTCATGTGACGTCAGAAAGACTACAGTTTTGTTGAGTTTCAAATTGTTGCAGAAGGTCTAGTTTTTCAAACTGTTAGAATTGAACTCTTTCTGAGTCTTTACTTTACACTTGAGGGACCAGTTTCCGTCGCTACCAATTACCCAAGTGATGACATCATGGCTATAAAAAGGGAGATACGTCATGTGACGTCAGAAGGACTACAGTTTCATAGAGTTTCAAATTGTTGCAGTCACTCCTAGGATCAGACTGACCCACTTTTCACCTCATTGCGGCATGCCTAAAGGGTTGTCCTTGTAAGTGTGTGCATGGGTGGGTTGTCATGTCAATTAAGTTACAAGAGGCTGGGGTGTGCTACTAAGCACCATACTGTAACCCACCTGTGTGACCCTCACTCAGCATTCAGGTGTCAGATCTTACACATTGATGCAACATGAGGAGTTAATTACAGTGTAACATCACATGAAATTAAGAAATATTAAACAGGTATTTCTGGCAAACATTACAAGGGGTAAACATGTGTTTTCTTTGATATGTTTGCATGAGTATTTTAAGTGAAGCTGGGAGTACTGTTTACATATTAATTACTGAGAGAGGTTAGTACAGTACCGGTTCCAAGCATCGGTCCATGTAGAAAGAAACGGGACGGTTCCAAAACGTTAGAAACCAGCGGGTTCCCGGGACTCGTCAGTACCGGGGCCCATCCCTAGCCACGACCAGCACCTTTTGAATCTATTCTGATTTTATTATATATTACAATTACATAATAGTCATTATTTTGTTCAGATCCATGATGGCAAACTATCCAAAGCGGAATGGTGAGCAGGATGGCTTTGCTCAGCTTGACCTGAGTGGTAAGCTCATCATTAAGGTACAGCTCGGAGATGACATCCGCCGCATCCCCATCCACAACGAGGACATCACGTATGACGAGCTTGTCCTCATGATGCAGAGAGTCTTCAGGGGCCAACTGGACAGCAATGATGAAGTCACTCTCAAATACAAGGATGAAGGTAAATGCAAATATTAACTTGTATTATCTCATATCTTAATGGTGTCTCTAATATATGATAATTATTAGAATATAGTTTGTCAAATATATTTTACATATACAAACTAATTGATTAAATGTTAATTCGGTAACATAGGTTTGAAAGTAATGTCAATGATAACACACATTCCATCTTGCTTTTAAACATTTCCAAACACTTGCACACAAGCGAAGTATTATTGCTAGATTCCCTGACCTCTACTTGATAAAAATATCAACCCTCATACTTTTACTTAAGATTATTGTATAATTTCACATAAATCCATATTTATATCCATATTGTGTTGTTTGTTCATCATATTCTAATGTAATCTTAAGGCAAGAACATGTGAGTGCAGTGTTCAGGCTGGCAGATCTCTCAAGTTGGTTCTGGTGGAAGGATCTCAAGAGTCCGAAGGACGAGTGAGATCCTTCCACCAGAACCAACGAGAGAGATCTGCCAGCCTGAACACTGCACGAACCTATGTTCTTGACTTTATCTCATACTTAACTCCTACAGATAGGTATGAGATAAAGGTTTTGGTTTGATGTCCAATCTATTTAAAGCAAAACAGAGAGGAAAATATTGCAGCATGTGTGGACCTATGTTGTGTGTGTCAAACAACATAAACAATGCCACGCCCCCTTTTTAATGACGTCACACTCAATGACGTCATTACAACATATAATTTATTATGTTATGACGCCATTGTGAAGTGGGCATTGTGCCACTCTATATTGTGAGATCCTTCCACCAGAACCAATGTGAGAGATCTGTCAGCCTGAACAATGCACAAACCTATGTTCTTGACTTTATCTCATACTTACCTCCTGCAGATAGGTATGAGATAAAGTTTTGGTTTGATGTCCAATCTATTTAAAGCAAAACTGTGTGGAAAATATTGCAGCATGTGTGGACCTATGTTGTGTGTGTCAAACAACATAAACAATGCCACGCCCCCTTTTTAATGACGTCACACTCAATGACGTCATTGCAACATATTTTACTATGTAATGACGTCATTGAGAGGTGGGCATTGAGATTCTTCCACCAAAACCAATTTGAGAGAAATCTGCCAGCCTGAACACTGCACTCACATGTTCCTTTCTTAAGATCTATACTTTTTACAATGTTAACACTGGTCTGGTATATAAACCATTTGCGGTAGATAAATATGAGATAAAGTCAAGAGCATGGATTCATGCAGTGTTCAGTCTGACAGATCTCTTTTGTTGATTCTGGTGGAAGGATCTCACTCATCATTTGGACCAAGGATGATTTTCAAAAGTAGTTCGGCACATGGGTGATCTGCGAAAGTAGTTCGGCAGAGGGGTGATCTGCGAAAGTAGTTCGGCAGAGGGGTGATCTGCAAAAGAATATCTCATAGGTGCAGAACACCCTCTTGAAGCACCAAGTATGAGATAATATACTCAGATTGAATGATGATCAAGTGGAGGAAATGCCAAATAACTGCAAAGTTTATTTTTTTCAGATGATGACTTGATAACTATATTTGACAGTTCAGATTTATCATTTGCCATTCAGTGCAGTAGGATTTTAAGATTAACTTTATTTGGTAAGTGAAATTTTGGTAAATGTGTTATTTGCAAGGTTTTATCTTACAACTCCTTGATTTTTGTAATAAATGTCTACACCTTGTAATACCTCCCAAAAAGGGAAAATTCTGAACCTTTTTGTCACAGATTTTAAAATTTGGTTCACTTCAAACCAGGATAAATTTTCTGAAATCTATGTCTCCATCCACTTATGTTTCCTTAGTCTTATTTGAATAAAAAGACTAATTTTGTGAGGTATTATTTGAATCCCTTATTGAAATGTCATTAATATAATAAACACTGTCAAGTGTAAATTGAATGCATATTGTTTATATTGCTTTTTCTCCTTGTGTTTCAGTAAATGGTCAACCTAGACCCATAGAATCAGATCAGGTGAAACATATTAGAACAGAGTTACAATTGATTCGTGACAAAGTTAACTACCTTCTCGACAAATTAGAACCATCATTACCTACTGCACCAGCTGTGACAATGGCAGCCCAAGGTAAGACATTCAGGAAGCTCCATCAAAAAACTTCTTGTATTTAAGCTGAGGGATTGATGGCTGGACACTCATCCCATAATGATGCACATGTGATAATACAAGACTTAATAACTGAATGCTGTAGATTATCTGTTATCTGTGTATCTCCTCCTGAAGGAAGGACTACTATACCCAAAGCCATCGGCAAAATAGACTTGAAATCCACTGTTTTCATAAATACCATGACTGCCTATCGGATTGAAGTCCCAACTCCAATAGAACTCGCGTTCCGGCAACAGGTTTTAAAGGAACCATGATTCCATTAATTCAACATTGGATTTTAGGCTTGTTAGAAAATTTCTTTGTCTTTTCTTGATCTCAACATCGTTTCGCCATTGTTTGCGAGTTTGCACAATCAGGTGAAAGTGGGTCAGTCTAATTTTAGGAGTGACAGCAACGATCAGAAGCTCCACAACGCAGTGGTGATTCTGACGTCATATGAAGTTTCTCCCTTGGTGTTTCCATGACGTCATCACTTGGACTCTTCTAAATGCCATTTCACGTTGTCAAGTTTGATATTGGGTAAAAAACTGTAGAAAAAACACTACAGAATTCACACGGATTTGTATTTTTAAACATTATGACTGAGAAAGATAGTGGCATGGGTCAGAACGGCAACAGTCAAACAGTCAATTTTGCTGATGGCTTTGGGTATAGATTTATTCTTTTCATTTTCCTGTTCATGAATAAAAACACTTGTAATTGGACTTTTTTGTGCAAAGTTCATGTTTGCCTGGTAACTTTTAAAAGAATTGAGCCAAGCGTCATTGAACTGAATATAACAAATCCAGTTCACCAGTACTAACACCAGTACTATTTTTTTATGAACGTGTAGCCGAGTTAATTAATTTCGACAATTTATTGCATCTTTGGTGAAGGTTTTTGGTTTGAATATGTGATGAGTTGTTTGATTAAATAGCTCACATAACAGTCTCAATATTTTATTCAGATTATTTTTAATGTTGCGTTAAAGATAAATCCTATTTTTCTGTGTTTTTATTTGATCAGTAGTACCTGGTGAAGCAAATAAAGTTTCTTCCTCAGCTCCACAAGTGGCGCCAGCCAAGCCACCCACAAACGTGGCGGGGAGCAAGGAGTTTGACCCACTCTCCACACAGAAGTCAACAGAAGACGTCACACAAAATAAAGTGATGTCTTCCTTCGGGATACCAGCATCAGAAGGTATGTTATTGAAAAATATTATAAATTTCTCTTCTATGTCAAGTGTTATTAATAATAGTGATAAAATTATTAACTTCCAACCATAAATTTTCTCACTTTACACTTGTTACTTTTTCTATTTATATTGAAAACACAGAAGCTGTAAAATTACTGCTGGCATCATCTTTATATTGGATTAGATTTTAGATTAACATTGAAAGATAAGAATTGCTAAAAAATAATTATAGAAAATTGCACCAATATTTCAGTTAGGATCTTTATGGAATTGTACCATATAATACAAGTAAAAGTTATGGTATTACACAAGAGAACCTTTTCAAAGAAATTTGTTTAAATTATTAGAATGATTCAAGATCAGTTGAAAATTGTGGAATAAACTGAGATTTCATATATATTGAAGAACAAAAGAAAATGGGATAGTGTTGTGTTAGATGTTTGGACAGATATACAGTCATTTGTTGTATATTATATTTTATCAGCTAGTACGAATGCAACCACCGCACCACGACCTGGGACCCCAGACAGTGTGTCGAGTATAGGCTCTTCTGCCAGTAATCAAGTTCGTCAACACCAGGGGGCTCCACCCCAGTCTGGTGCTTATGCACCAACTCCATATAACCAACAGTATCAACAGCAACAACAGCAGCAACAACCACAACAACAACAGGCACAGGGTTTGTGTAGTTTTTTTTTGTTTTTTGTTTTTTTTTGAGATACTTAAAAGATGTATTGAGTGGAATGAGATGTGTGTACATTGTTGTGATGGTTTCCAGCAGGATATGGGCAGCCTCAGCCGGCAGCAGTCCAGCCCCAGGCGTACCCTCAGCCACAGGCAGGCCAACAGCCCCCCTACACCCAGCCTCAAGCTCAACAACAGCCATACCCACATCCTGGACAACAGGGGGCACCACCATATGGCTACAACCAGCCTGGACAACAGGGGGCAGCACAGCAGCCTCATCAACAACAACAACAACAACAACAGTATCCAGCTCCAAATGCTCCCAATGCCCCAACATCGCAATACCAGCAGCCAGGATATGGGGCGCCACAACAAGCACAGGTGGGACACCCCCCTATCCATGCGACCCTGCCCTACTAACACTGACCTCCCTCATCTGTAGGTAATCTGCCATCATCTATGTCAGCTTGTGTTGGGTGTGGCTTATGGTGTTGTAGTCCCAATTACCTGTGTCCACTTTACAGCATGAGTTGAAGTTATGAATATTTTGTTGTTTTTAATTTATAAAATGACACCAGTCTCATCACCAATCATCAAGGTAGTTTGGCTTACCGGTACTAAACACTTGCTATTTGCCATAATGTCACTCGCACACATTTTGCGCACACATCATTTTAGAAAACATTGTTTTAAATATTAAGTGTACTGCTATGCCTCAAGCATGCAACTCATCAGGTGCACGATTCTATCATTGAACAAAGTGAAGTAAAATGTCATTCTATGAAAGCATTAATGAAATTTTAGTCAGAGATCATCAAAAACTTAAGTTCTTTGGTTTAGTTTTAAGTTTTGGCATAAATATCCAAACTGTGGTTTTATATCATACTTATATAGTATGCTATTTTTGTGCATTGATGTGAAATGTGTTTAACATATTGACACAGTGAGCAATATCAAAACTATTTCTGTTTACATGTCTTTGAAGATTCTTTTTCACCCAACTCAATATAAAAGTATTGCAATGTGGTTTTGTGCAGTGAATATGCTTGTGTGAAAGTGAAACTGATATGGCCTTTGTTGCTGCAAAGGTTTAAAGGTATTAAGCATCAATTCTACAATTTGGTGTATTGAAAGCTTAGCCACATATGAACGTCATGACCAATTGAAATTGTAATAGAGTAATAAGATAAGTTGCTGTAAGACATAAAAGTTGCACTCCCAGCAGAGGTCTGTCTGAGCCAAAAGCTGCGTGTGACGGGTAATAAATTGAGGCTCAATGTAGGGTAGCACTGTTTGACATAATTCTAGCACTATTCAGAGGTCAATACATTTCATGACTTCATAAGTATGTTGCAATACTTTTATGATGTCATTTTACCTTTCAGTGTCTCAATGATCACACTCCACATAAAAGTGATGCCAAGAAAGAAGTGTGCTTTCATAAGTAGGCTACAAAATAGGCTCCTGTTCAAATAGATTTTACAGATAATGATGGGGATGCATTTTTCAAAAAGTTTATAGACATGAATGACAAATACATGTATCACCAATATGTGAATTTTAAACATTTTGTTGTTGTTGCAAAATTGGTGCTTAATCCCCTTAAAAACCAATTTCACTACCAATGTAACATCAGGGTCAGGGCATATAAAGCAATGATTAGTATAACTCTTAAGCCATTGGCCAATGTGTCAGTATCAGGACAATTTTGAGGGTTTAAAAATAATAGAGTATTGAATGGTTAATGATATGAAGAGGCCTCAGATATGATTGCAAATTGAACTAGAGATGAGCCTGATAATTTACATAATGTATGTAGAGAATGATTAAATAAGCCCAAGATTACTAAAACCTAAATGGATTGACTTGAACAAATGCTTAATGTATTTCAGGGGCAACAGTATAACCAACAGGGGGCGCAACAGCAGCAGTATCCCACAGGTTATGCTGGTACACCACCACCAACAGCCGCTGGACAATCCCCTGGCAACCCTTACTCCCGAGGACCCTCATATGGACAGTACCCCCGCCCTCAGGGTCAGTACCCTCAACAACCCACCTTTCAACAGTAGCCAGTGAGAACACCAAAATGCCTCCAAAATAATATGGCAAATTTGTAATTAAAGAATGTAAAGTTGTAAGCAAATTCTGAAGTGCAACCTTGAAGTATGCTAATAGACTTGTGTGGTTAAACATGAGGAATAATACTGAAGTATAATAAGAGACAATTGCTGTGCTCAAGAGATCCAACAAACTAGTCTCTATAAAATTGAACTTATTGACATCATTGTGGCATTTTGCCATTGTTCATGTAAAGTTTCTTAATGCCACATAAAACTTATTCTTTCATAAATGTACAAGTGCAATTTGTCATTAAAGAGTTAAGAGAACAAAAATAGTTTACCAGAAATTTATATTCTCTTGAAAATCAGTATTTTATATAAGAAAATCACAAATAGCGATCCATGTCAGTCTATTTGTAAAATGTCACAAAGTAGACCCCGAAAGGAGACCATATGAAAGCCAATAAAGTGATGAGCAACATAGCTTGATTACCAGTTATCTCTGTAACATACTATAAATATTATAAAATATGCATTTTGAAAATTTTACAAGCTATGATATTTTAAAAAGTGCTCGTTTTTAAGGTTGGCACAAATATTACTAGTTTCCAAGCAAATAATATCTCAGATGTAAGCTGTCGACAACCAGAAACAAGAAAAAATTTTCCATGTTCTAACTTTTTTGGCTTCTTGGTCTCTTATATTCTGTGGCTACATATATATATATATATATATATATATTTAGCAAAAGTAGATAAGTTATGTAAATTATGTAAATCTATTTGAAAACAAAGCATAACTTTTCATGTTGCTCTGAAAAATTTTGAGAACTGTGTCAGACAGTAAGCAGGAAAAGATTGCTGGACACAGACACTATATTCTTAGAATATATTATGACCTAGAAAAGTTTAGTGTTTATAAAATTGAACATTACAAGACTCGTTTATGTAGAATTGACATCATTGAGTATGACTGAGTCGTGGGGTTCTTTGAAGAAAGGCTTTAATCAACTAACATATCTTATTACCTTTAACATTATAACTATAAAAAATAAAATGGGGTTAACAATTCTGAAATATTACATTTGTATATTACTTTAAGATTATTAAAGCAAAATTGATGTCTTGAATGAAATTATGGCAATATATACAATATAATTTGAATATTTGGTATGCTTGGTTGGGGTTTCAAGGAATCCACATGGGTGAGTGTTCACAATGTGTACATATATAAAGTTCCTGCGTAGTACTACATGTTTGTAACTTAGGATAACTGTAATTTATTAATAACAGAAGCACTTGTAATCCTCCTTTTTCTGAAGTTAACACAACACACATTTCACCTGAAATAATATTCTTTATTCGTTTATGCAGAAAAGATCATCATACTACATATAGTTCCTGGTGCTTTTATAAAAGCTTTTGCTTCTTTGTTTTAGAAATGCAAGGGGACATTTGATGTTTAACTGTATGTGTAATAAATAATTGTGTGACAATGAATGCAGATAAAAGTGCCACGTCTTTATGACTGACTCTAATTCCAAGGTTCACAGCTGTGATCTTTTTTTTGTCATTAATACCTGATCTAAGAAAGCTATAATAATTGGAAGGAACATAGAATTAGATGTAAAATATTGAGTTTCTAATTGAGTTTTTTAACAGATTTTTATCTGAAGAGATATTGTGCTTAAAATATAACTGAAGCAAATTAAAGGAAAATAGAAATAATTTCAATTTGCTGCTTTTGTTTCTCCTGTCTATCTAAAGTTAAGTTACTTATGGGGATCATGAATCAAGAAGCTTAAAAATCAGACATCCAACTATTCACTATCCCATAAATGTTCATAGGGTAAAGGCCTGACAAGGTATTAATCCTGGGTCTATCATATTTTTTTGGTAAATTTAATAAATCACTAGGCACCATGACTGCAGAATATTAGAAAACCTCTCTGTGATAGATACGACACAATCTCTCCCCCTTGTATACATTTTCTACACTAACTTTGTATGTCTGAAGCACAAATGTAAAGCAGTCATAACAAGGCTAATACAATCGTCTCTTGTTCAAATGTTATGGATATTGTTACCCCCATAAGTGGTTAGAATATACATCATTTTCTAGTTATCATAAAGAAATTATGTAAAAACAAAATGATTTCACTGATTCCTTAATTTGTACATTGAAGTATATTTTTTTAAATTTAAATTTGCCCAAATCAGCAAAAATCGCATGCAAGATATTTGTAATTCTCACTGCTCGAGTTTCAATATTTGTGATCCACCAGGTGTCTCTTGTGTCATGTACAATGCATGCTCCAGTCAGCACTCGCTGGTAAGCCCAGTATCCCAGCAGCCTTGATTGGTGCCTTGGAACACTGTCATAGGCCCCCTGCCAATCTCTCCGACCATTAAATATAGTGGAGTTGTACAGATCTGGTTCCGGTAAAGTTGTACATTTCCGGTGTGTACTTTTCAATGGGGGAAAAAAACAACATGGAGATCGGCAATCGGCCTATGACAGCCAATGAGAGGACTACCATTGTTTCCTGTGAAGGGAATACATTGATATTTTGGCAACAAATGCCTGAACAGAAAAATCATATTTTAACACACCAGGTGGCAGCATGGCTTACTTGTGCAGTGAGAATTGTTTTAATAAATTAGCTTCTGTTAAAAGGAGGAAGGACATCAAGCTTTGTAGGACTGTAACTAAATGAAGTTTTAAAGGCGTCATTTTATGTGCAAATACTTTTTTCACACTGATAATATATTTAGGTCCCTGCTTTAAACAGCTTATTTTACAGGGGTCTAAAACTGTTGATATTTAATTGAGGTACTGGAAGGTAGCGCAATTCGTCACATATTAATAATAGCTTTAAAATATTTTTTAAAAGCATTGTTTTTGAATTTATAAATCACAAGGAACCCATGCTGGAAGAAAACCCCAAAATAGATTTGATAAAGAGCATCAAGAAGATAAACATTTCCACTGAAAAACAATTGCACTGATTTCATAGAATGTTGTATTATTCTTCTGTATAATGGAAAAAAATGTAAAAATAAAAAGAAACACTTCAAATTGAATGTTGATAAATATTTTATTTGTTAATACATTTGGAAATCTTCATTTCATTTCACACAATTCATAAATCCCTTCAAAGATAAGATAAAGTTTTATTTTGAATCAATCATTTACATAAAAACACTAGCTAAAAGCTAATTATTGATTATTGATATAACAAATAGTATTTACAAACAAAAAATGAGATATATACAATGAATGGATAAGCACGATATTACAATATGAATTGACATAGGTTACAGCTGCTACTTGGGCCATCCCAGGTAGACAGCAGTTCTTTAAAATCCTTTAATTTTGTACAGTTTTTGTATTCATTAGGAAGCATATTCCATAAATGTGCACCATAATATGAGAATGTACTTCTCCCATAAGTCATTTTCTTAAAGGGTTTCATTTCTAATTTGTGGTCATCTCTGAAATCGTATTTTGATTCTACAGGTTTAAACAAACATTTCATGAAAGATGGATTCAGATCATTAAGTGTCTTAAAAACTTCAGTTATCATAACTTTCAACCTTCTTAAGTGCAACGTTTCGTAACCTGATCTTTCTAACAATAAATTATAATCACTATTTTTATCATCATATAAAAATCTTAAAGCACGCTCCTGGATTTTTTCCATTCTGCGCATTTGAACAGAACCACAAAAATGCCATGCAACTGGACAATAATTAAAAGTTGACAAGATAAAAGTATTATAAATAATCTTTCTGTCATCACCATTAAATATTTTCTTGAATCTGTACAATACATTAAGCTGTCTTGCAGCCCTAACACACATCTTTGATACTTGTTTATCAAACTTCAATTTGTCATCTATTGTGATTCCCAGTAAATCCACAGAAGATTTAATATCAATGGTGTCATTACCAATGGATATATGAGTAGGTAATTGTGTGGTACAATATGGACTTTTAAGAAGCATTGCCTGGAACTTAGTGGGATTCACTTCCATAAAATTGTCATTGAACCACTTTATGGCATTTTCTGCATCAAGCTGTAGGGCAGATATGACAAGTTCAATGGTTTTCTTAAAAACATCAAGTGTGTTGTCATCTGCATAGTTACTTAAATCACATTTTTCAATAAACATAAAAAGATCATTTATAAATATGTTAAAAAGTAGAGGTCCAAGACAAGAACCTTGAGGAATTCCCTTTTTTAGGGGCTCCCAACATCAAATATGGCCCAACTGTAGAGGTGTTAAACATTATTTTTGACCAGTCAGGTGTTAAATATTATTTTTGACCGAAGACCAGCTTCCAAATGGTTATAAGAACTGCTAATCGGTGACAGAAGCTACGATTGTTCGCATTTTAACATCGTAAAATTCCAGAAATAGAATATGTTTGATATTTGATGTTATTTTACATTGCAACACTCACACCATTCATTTGAAAGTGACAAGTAATCCATGCACAATAAGAAGAGATGCTGAAAATTGTATATTTGAAGATAGTTCAACCACTAAAAATTAGTGTGCAGGGCCAAGAACATTTTGTGGACAAAGGAGTCGAACTTGTGGATTTTTAAAGAACTTCCATAATTCAAAATTTGAAAACTAACAAAATCAAAACATATTAAGTTTCTAGTCTGAAAATATATTTCCTACAGTTCACAGATTCGTTTACACTTTGTAAATCTTCTGTGGTTTAATTATGGTGGTCTGTGGAATATTTCACTTCGGCAGGGCTAGGTTCCTGAGTTTCTCATAAACTCTATATGTTTGATTCTGCTGTATTCCTGCCTCCTGCAGATCTCTTATGCTTTGTTTTATATCCTGAAACAATCCATAAAGTTGCATATCACTAAACAGGTGAAGACACAATTAGCGCTCCGAAATATAACCCCAAAAATGAATTATAAAATCTAGTAGTTTTCATAGAAATATAAACGTTTGTAAAATTATATTCCTGAGATACATATAGATGTTCATGGCACAATCATTGTTTAACACTCAGTCTGGTAAATTAGAGATTACCTGTACATTGTGTGCTACTTTCCTCAGGTCTCTGCTGCTAATGGTGTGGTGGCAATCATGACCAGCGACCACATCCTGAATACAACATACAACCAAACTCATATTAACTCACACAGCTTTATATAGGACCACTCTGTTAATGTGCCAGCCAATTATGATATGCTATCATCATTGAGTCAAACAATCTTTTTCTTCAATGTTTTGATGATTTTGCTTATATATTCCGCTAAACCGCTATATTAGAAAAGATATAATAAAACCAATGTTTCAATATTCCTCTAAAACCCCTATATTAAGAAAATATAATTAAAACGAATGATTTGACTGTATTGGAAGTCTAATCCAGGATTTGTGACATTTTCTCCTAAAGAAACAATTGCCGGGTGACATTGTGCTACAGTATTGTCACAATCATAAGGGACGATACATCAATATTTTAACTTTCTGGCTTGTGAGGATCCAATGTTAGATCCCAGGTGGGGATGAAGCTCTGGGGAGGTCCCACTGATGTGAGGTGGGTGTTAGATCCCAGGTGGGGATGGAGCTCTGGGGAGGTCCCACTGATGTGAGGTGAGTGTTGGATCCCAGGTGGGGATGGAGCTGTGGTGAGGTCCCACTGATGTGAGGTGGGTGTTAGATCCCAGGTGGGGATGGAGCTGTGGGGAGGTCCCACTGATGTGAGGTGGGTGTTAGATCCCAGGTGGGAATGGAGCTCTGGGGAGGTCCCACTGGTGTGAGGTGGGTGTTAGATCCCAGGTGGGAGCTGTGGGGAGGTCCCACTGATGTGAGGTGGGTGTTAGATCCCAGGTGGGAGCTGTGGGGAGGTCCCACTGATGTGAGGTGAGTGTTAGATCCCAGGTGGGGATGGGGCTCTGGGGAGGTCCCACTGATGTGAGGTGAGTGTTAGATCCCAGGTGGGGATGGGGCTCTGGGGAGGTCCCACTGATGTGAGGTGAGTGTTAGATCCCAGGTGGGGATGGGGCTCTGGGGAGGTCCCACTGATGTGAGATGGGTGTTAGATCCCAGGTGGGGATGGGGCTCTGGGGAGGTCCCACTGATGTGAGGTGAGTGTTAGATCCCAGGTGGGGATGGGGCTCTGGGGAGGTCCCACTGATGTGAGGTGAGTGTTAGATCCCAGGTGGGGATGGGGCTCTGGGGAGGTCCCACTGATGTGAGGTGAGTGTTAGATCCCAGGTGGGGATGGGGCTCTGGGGAGGTCCCACTGATGTGAGATGGGTGTTAGATCCCAGGTGGGGATGGGGCTCTGGGGAGGTCCCACTGATGTGAGGTGAGTGTTAGATCCCAGGTGGGGATGGGGCTCTGGGGAGGTCCCACTGATGTGAGATGGGTGTTAGATCCCAGGTGGGGATGGGGCTCTGGGGAGGTCCCACTGATGTGAGGTGAGTGTTAGATCCCAGGTGGGGATGGAGCTGTGGTGAGGTCCCATTGATGTGAGGTGAGTGTTAGATCCCAGGTGGGGATGGGGCTCTGGGGAGGTCCCACTGATATGAGGTGGGTGTTAGATCCCAGGTGGGGATGGGGCTCTGGGGAGGTCCCACTGATGTGAGGTGAGTGTTAGATCCCAGGTGGGGATGGGGCTCTGGGGAGGTCCCACTGATGTGAGGTGAGTGTTAGATCCCAGGTGGGGATGGGGCTCTGGGGAGGTCCCACTGATGTGAGGTGGGTGTTAGATCCCAGGTGGGGATGGAGCTGTGGGGAGGTCCCACTGATGTGAGGTGAGTGTCAGGTCCCAGGTGGGGATGGGGCTCTGGGGAGGTCCCACTGATGTGAGATGGGTGTTAGATCCCAGGTGGGGATGGGGCTCTGGGGAGGTCCCACTGATGTGAGGTGAGTGTTAGATCCCAGGTGGGGATGGAGCTGTGGTGAGGTCCCATTGATGTGAGGTGAGTGTTAGATCCCAGGTGGGGATGGGGCTCTGGGGAGGTCCCACTGATATGAGGTGGGTGTTAGATCCCAGGTGGGGATGGGGCTCTGGGGAGGTCCCACTGATGTGAGGTGAGTGTTAGATCCCAGGTGGGGATGGGGCTCTGGGGAGGTCCCACTGATGTGAGGTGAGTGTTAGATCCCAGGTGGGGATGGGGCTCTGGGGAGGTCCCACCGATGTGAAGTGAGTGTTAGATCCCAGTTGGGGATGGGGCTCTGGGGAGGTTCCACTGATGTGAGGTGGGTGTTAGATCCCAGGTGGGGATGGAGCTCTGGGGAGGTCCCACTGATGTGAGGTGGGTGTTAGATCCCAGGTGGGGATGGAGATGTGGGGAGGTCCCACTGATGTGAGGTGAGCGTTAGATCCCAGGTGGGGATGGGGCTCTGGGGAGGTCCCACTGATGTGAAGTGAGTGTTAGATCCCAGTTGGGGATGGGGCTCTGGGGAGGTTCCACTGATGTGAGGTGGGTGTTAGATCCCAGGTGGGGATGGAGCTCTGGGGAGGTCCCACTGATGTGAGGTGGGGATGGAGCTGTGGGGAGGTCCCACTGATGTGAGGTGGGTGTTAGATCCCAGGTGGGGATGGAGCTGTGGGGAGGTCCCACTGATGTGAGGTGGGTGTTAGATCCCAGGTGGGGATGGGGCTCTGGGGGAGGTCCCACTGATGTGAGGTGAGTGTTAGATCCCAGGTTGGGATGGGGCTCTGGGGGAGGTCCCACTGATGTGAGGTGGGTGTTAGATCCCAGGTGGGGATGGAGCTGTGGGGAGGTCCGACTGATGTGAGGTGAGCGTTAGATCCCAGGTGGGGATGGGGCTGTGGGGAGGTCCCACTGATGTGAGGTGGGTGTTAGATCCCAGGTGGGGATGGAGCTCTGGGGAGGTCCCAATGATGTGAGGTGAGTGTTAGATCCCAGGTGGGGATGGGGCTCTGGGGAGGTCCCACTGATGTGAGGTGAGTGTTAGATCCCAGGTGGGGATGGAGCTCTGGGGAGGTCCCACTGATGTGAGGTGAGCGTTAGATCCCAGGTGGGGATGGGGCTCTGGGGAGGTCCCACTGATGTGAGGTGAGTGTTAGATCCCAGGTGGGGATGGGGCTGTGGGGAGGTCCCACTGATGTGAGGTGGGTGTTAGATCCTAGGTGGGGATGGGGCTCTGGGGAGGTCCCACTGATGTGAGGTGAGTGTTAGATCCTAGGTGGGGATGGGGCTCTGGGGAGGTCCCACTGATGTGAGGTGGGTTTTAGATCCTAGGTGGGGATGGAGCTCTGGGGAGGTCCCACTGATGTGAGGTGAGCGTTAGATCCCAGGTGGGGATGGAGCTCTGGGGAGGTCCCACTGATGTGAGATGGGTTTTAGATCCTAGGTGGGGATGGAGCTCTGGGGAGGTCCCACTGATGTGAGGTGAGTGTTAAAGGGGGAGTTCCTAATAATTGGGTTGTACCCCAAACCATGTGTTTTTTTGTCATAAAATCATTCATTTGGTTGCCAGTAGTCATCTCACAAATTTCAAGTGTATCTTGTAAACGTTGTGATGATCAAATTTCACTTCAAAGTTTGGATCATGACATATCTCCGAAGTCAGTCCGGAATTTTATTACCCCCTGTCACGTGGGGTGGTGACGTAGAGAGTGTAACATTTTGGGAAAACCCCTAGCCCAGCATCATGGAGTCGGAGGGAGATTTTACAGATAGTGATTGTTCAACAAGTGTTTCTGACATAGTAGAGGTCCAAAGTTTATGTGGATCATCTGAGGATGAAAGAAGTGGGTCTGAGCCACCTTCAGGTAGCTTTATTGAGCAGGGTAAAGTTCAGGGATGGCAATTTGACCCCCCACAACAAACAAGACTCGTAGCCTGCAAACTGTGATTGAGAAGAGTCTGACAGTGGGGATGATCTTCAACAAATCAAAATAGTATATGTTATGATAGCAGTTATGACACAACATACCACACTGTGCCAATTAACAATTATGAAAACAAAACACGAACCATGGCCATGCGATTTAACTTATCTTATTTTTCAGTCATTTGTATGGACCACAAAGTATATACTCAAAGTTTAAAATCTTGAAAAGACTTGCATATCACAAACATGTTCATATAAAATAATTATTGTTAAAAGAGGTTTTAAAATTAAGGACCATTTTCTTTAAATTTGACAATATTTTGGTAAATGTTTTCCTGGGGACAACACATTGAATCACTGAGGTATCTACATTCACCTCTCATTTCAGCACCCTGACCTAGTATGCTAGTGTTTCTGACACTCATCGGCCACTTGATCATGGTATCAGTAGTGGAGACTTGTCTAGAACTTCTTTCCTCTGTTTTGTGGATTGTGAAATGACCTCTGTTCAGCTAATCTAATCATCACTAGGTTTGTGATGTGGTCTAATAAGAATTACAGTTCATTTTAGCCTAGGGAACCTCTGGTAGTCATTGTTTCAGGCCCAACTGTTACCATATCCTGACTCAAGAACAAAATGTTCTCTTCATAGATAACCCTGGTTGTGTTTGAAACCTGCGTATTTTGTGTATTTCAAACTTTTGTTGCCACAATATTTGGGGAATTGAAAACATTGATCCCTTGTCAATTACTTTTGTCGCAAATATTTATAACACACAATTCCCCTGACAATGAGAGCAGCTTATTTTGAGTACATGTTGAGGGGCCAGCTTCACCCACCATAGTGAGACCCAGTTTCCCGGGATAAGGAGTTACACCCGTGACGTATAATCTCCGAAGTTTTATTACCCTCCCGAACCCGACCTTTCTTTCCAGGACAGCCTGCTGCCACAACAAAGATCCACTTTGTAAATAAACAGTTGGCCAGATTAATGTAGGATGTGTGTGATATGATATCTTATTACCATATATTTCATTACATGTTTAAAAAAAATAAGGTTAGATTATTAGGAACTCCCCCTTTAAGATCCCAGGTGGGGATTGAGCTGTGGGGAGGTCCCACTGATGTGAGGTGGGTGTTAGATCCTAGGTGGGGATGGGGCTCTGGGGAGGTCCCACTGATGTGAGGTGGGTGCCTCTGTGTGGATATGAGGTCTCATATGAACTCCCCACAGGCTTCCTGGAATGTTTCCTGAGGTCTGTCCTAAATGACAGCCATAGAAAGGTGCTGTCAGTCCAGATGATGAAATACACCTCACCTTACAAATGTGTGATCAATAAGCTAATATCTTAAATACCGACTGGAAAGCTCAGATGAGAAAACTTTGGAAAAATTGTACAAAACTAAAATGCCCTAACAATAAGTCACTTTTATTATGATGGTGTCATGGTATCTGGTGAAAGTACATTTTTTTCTTACCTCAATCCTCCTGGCGATGGCACTTCTAAGTAGATTAAGCATAGATATGGTTGGTGCTTGTATCATGACTGTGAGAAGTGTTTCTCCTGCTGTACTGGATGACCTCTGCACACTCAGTGCCACCTGGTGTCCACATGGAGACCTGGCTTTGACCTGTGGCTTCTCAATGTCTACGAAGAACTCATTCCCATTCAGCAAATACTGCAGTACTCTTATCTCTTCAATTTTATCTGTAAAAATTATTTGAAATACATATTGGAAACATCATAAATTATTTGAATGCAAATATTTAGTATGGACAATTATGACCAAGAAGAAATGTTTCTTTAATCTTAATGAAGAATGACATCCAAGTGTTTACATTGGTATGATTTGTCTGAAGAAGTTTATGGTACCTTTGTTACTTTTAAGGATGGGTTTGATACAGTTTGGTCTCAGCTGAAGACTACATGAGTAGTGGCCGGCAGCTGATACTTCGCTTTCATCACAACTTTGAGATTTATTCTCTGAGAGGCTAATTTTGTATACGGGTCTTTGACTTGCGAGTGCCAATAACTGTTTCTCTACCGAAACTTTCTGGGACACTATTCTTGTGTGTAAGGGTGCCAGCATGTGCAGGATATCTATTACCAAGCCTGGAAGTGGGATGGGCAGGGTGGTAGAACTATCATCATCACTAATCCCTTCTGGCACATGAAACGAAAGTATTGGTACAACTGTCAGTGGCAAATGACCCAGTGCTGCGTCAGATAATTCTATGCAAATTTCCTCATACGCATCCTTTTCTATCTTTGTGATGGAGACCATTTGCATGGTGTGCCAAGGTTTGGTGCTCATTTTGTTGTCTCTTGTGCCCTCATTCCTTGATGATACTGTTACAATAAATCTCCACATGGAATTAAGCGTAACAATGCTGTGATTTGTCATCCTTGCAGAAAGAGAGTATTCTAATTTTGAGCCCAGATTACGGGTGATTACTCTGAATGCTGTGGATATCACTTCTTCCTCTTTAGTCAGTGCTGCCCTCTGGTTGCTGTTATAAAGCCGTGCTATTGGACGGGAGGATATCAGACATCCAGCTAATGCCACCTGCTCCAGGACAATTCTCTGATCTAAAATACATATGGTCAAATCGTATTTGTCAGCAGTGTATAGTAAATCCTACAATTTGTGAAGTAAAACTTCACAAAGAAAGAGACTGATCTTGAGAAGAAACAGATAAAATATACCTTTGAATGTCTTTTGTCATTTTTTGACAAGACAATCTACCGGTAGATGATTTAAATATCACAGAGTTGTAAACATATTTTAAGTTCTTTTCTTGCCAAATTATTTTTTTTCAAATAAACCACTTTTTACTTCTTGGTGTGTAATACCTGAAACTTTCCTCTGTTTCTGCATCAGTTGATCTGAGACTTTCCCGATGCTGGTCAACAAGTCCTTCATTTTCTTACTGCCTGATTCAGAGGTTAGCGTTGTCTTGGCTGACTGGTCAACATACCCGGACAGATCCTGCTGCAAGTGTAGAACCTGACCTCCAAGCGTGACAACCAAAAGTTCCACACCCTGGGTGCTGGCCAATCCTATCAATCACCAGCAATTAGTATTTATAATTACTACTATGTTTGCGACCAGTAAATTTATTTGTAAATTACCATGAATTTTTCAGCTTCACTTAAGCCAATTTCAAGATTTTTTTTATCGAAATTGGTACTTAATTTTTAAATATTTTCTTTAGTACATAAGTTAAATAAAGATATTTACCCAGTTGTGTGTAAAAGGGCTGTATTATTCTGATTCCTGTCACATCAATAGTGACAGTTGACTGTTGCATCTCTGTTGGAGTTTTAATCTTTGTCAAGTCTGTTGCAAACAAGCCTGACTGGGTAGAATAAACCAAATATTGACCATATACTGCTGAGGTTAAAACTCCACTGCTAATGTTGATCTCTTGAAACTCAACACCATCTGATTCAGAATATGTGGCAATTAAAACCCTTCCACCACTTCCAACAAATACAAGATTATTACTGATATCATGAGACTCTTGAAGTTCCATAGTTTCCTCTGATATTCTAACTCCATGCACTGCAACCAACTCTTGCCTCAAATCACATATCAACTGGCCATCAGGATTGGTCGAACCACAAACAGATTTCAATGGATAGGCATAAATATATCCTGTTGGAAATCCCATTAAAACTATAGGAGAGTCTAATAGGTTGTTTTCAACATTAAACAATGCATTGTAAAGTTTTTTCTGGAGATAACAACATTTATTTCTCCAAATCTCTTCTTCTTCATCCTCAGAAAAGACAGTGAACATAAAAGGTTCATCTGTTCTCAATTTGAAAGGTTTGCAATGGTTTGAGAAAATTGTCAAAGGTTCAATGGGACACTTGTCAAGGTCATATTTCATAATTTCTAACTGAGATTTCTTATACACATTTATGTGTTGACTATTTGAATTCTGAACAAGCACAACCACAAAATCCTTTGCTGTAAGCACACTCCTAGCTCCACTCAGTTGCAGCTTGATATCAGATTGTTTTGCATATTGCACAAAACATGGCAGTTTGTCAATATTCACTTCAGCATTGCTGCTTGGGACCTCACCCAGAAGATCGTGGAAAATGCTGTCAGCACCATCAACCTCAGCCTCTTTGTCTGTCCCACATCTCGACAACAAGCTGAAAATCATAAGTCTATCATTATATGTATCAAACATATGAAATGCACTGTAAGGGTATTGTTGGACACTAGTGGAAGCAAACAATTTTCCTAAAGATTTAAGATTCTGCAGATTTAATCTGGTCCAATGGCATGAATCTATGGTGACTTCCTAATTTCATTACAAATCCGAAAATCAAACAGAAAGCACAAAGCAGAAATTAGTATCCTATAGCAGATTTGACATGTATAGTACATCTCCAATATTGCTTGTATGTCAATGGTTATAAAACCTCTTGAAACTGGCTTTTACTCCTCTTCTTTGGTTGATTTTGCACTGAATGAGAGCTTACCTTTGCTGGAGAGGGAGGCTGTTGACATAAAGCTGTCCTGTATCTGTCAGGACCCACACTGAGATGTTCTCATTGGCATTCCTGCTCTCAGACACACTGCATGATATCACTCTCTCTGGGTATCTTATTACCACCTGCAAGGAAATCAGACATTAATAAGACTTGTCACTACTTTATCTTATAAAGCGATGCGTGTATGTAAAATTCTTACAAGAATCACCTCTTTGCGCATACGATCATAGCCTTTGTGCACTGACCTCTCTTCTATGCCGAAATATGAAAATTAATACATCGATCATCTGACTTACATATTTGAAGAGAAGAGCTCAATAACTCAATTTTGAGTTGTCAAGGATGTAAAAATCAGCCAAGAACTGACAGAGCAGTGCCCATTTTTCTCTGTTTTTGTAACAAACTGCTTCTTCCGCATGTGCATATTATCACATTGGCGAGGTCACTCGGTGCAATTTCCATAACAATTGATTTATACATGTAATTTTTTCTGTGACAAAAATATAATGTTCCATTTGTTGTGTGTTTACAAGACAATTTCATACTTATAAGCCAATCCTATGATTGCGAGAATACTATGGTCATTAGCTCTACTACTCAATGACATCTCCATACCACCCCTCTCATTAATTCACGTTAAATTTACGCAGTGACAATATGTCAACACAGCTTGGGTGAGATTTACACACGCTGGACCAGTTACCACTGATGAAGTAGACCGTGATGGACAGCGGCTACAAGGGTCCTCTCCAGCTTAGCTGCTGTAATCGGCAGTTATTAGTAGCGACGGAAAACTGGTCCCTCACGAGTAGGGTTTACATATTATTCCAGACGATGTTCGCCTTTGAAATCTTTTACAACTCGAGTGCCTACAATTTATTAGTGCATAATATAATATGTGCAACACTCAAATTCCTGCCACCAGTGTTTCTGGTGTTCATCAACTTCATGTGTTGCCTGTTGCAACGTGTTGGTGAGTGACAGTTAATAGTTACATGCAAATACTTGAGTACACGAGAAAGTCCCTCACCTTTATGGTTTTATCTATGACACAATGGCAGAATTGTCCATCACATATTATTCCAGTGTAATTGTTCAATCTCTCCACGTTATTTACATGAGCTGTCACTAGTTTATTTAGGCTATCTGTCCCAATCTTACAGATGAAATCACAAGAAACATTCACATTGCCCGCCATTTTTGTTAACCTCCTTGACAGATTCTGCCATTTTCTTCTGTCCTTTTCTAATCTTTACAATAATTTATTACTTTAATGTCACTTATTGGATTTAGGTTGATATATTTTGCTAGATTTTATTGAAACATTAAATTTGGGAAGGATTAAATATTTGTTGGGAGAGGCAATTATAATTTATCCCCAAATGACTTCATTGCAAAATATATCCAGATTTTGAGGAAGGCCATCCCTTTTTCACAATTTGCAAATAAAACATAAGCTTTAATACAGAAAAAAAATCAGGCCTTAATCCATCTTCATTTACCATTTCTACCATACACAATGTGCATGTGAGAAGAAATCCTTTGCCATTTTTTTATTATCACAGAAATTAGAAAAATAATTCTGAGCTTGATGGAAAATAGACAAAGAATTTGGCTTTGGCACTTGTATCAAATTTTTCATATCAAAATAATTTTTCACAATCAATTTATCAAAATTATATATGAATAACATGTATTCTCACATTTATAGATTTTTGCAATTAAAATTTGTCATGTGCCCACTGTATATATTAAATTATTGTATTAAAATGTAAAATAATATCACTGACAAGCAAAGGAGAATATTGATAAGGCACAGCCATGGTTTAAGTTTGGTAATGGTATATTTATTTTTGTCAACTTCGGGCATTCACATTGGTCAAAGTCACCAACTGGGAATAAAAGATCTTCAAATGACGCATCAAGGAATTATAGGTTTCAAGAACATAATTTGTTCTCAGGTTATCACATTAGCAGAGGGGTGGATTCCCAGATGGCAGACTTAAACAAAATGGGACTTAGCCTAAATATTATTACTCTCCTTTGCATCAGGCTCATTATATAACACCCTTTCCGATTATGCGATCAGATATGTTCAAATAGGCCCGTTCCATTAGCCCCACCCCGATTGTAACCAGCTACACGTGCACAATGACGTAATTCCAGTCTCAGAGTCTGATGGCACGCGCACGATACGATGACGCAACTCAATTCTATAGCTCAATAATATTCATGAGCGCCCAAATAGTACGACATTTGGTCGCGTCATCGCTAGGCCTATATTGAAGAGGCCTAGTAAAGCCTTCCAATGACTAAAAAAAAATACAGAACAATTTTTACCTTTATCCCAAAACTATTACCGAAACAACTGGAAATTTTTTTGGACTTTTGTCAAAATGCAAACAAAAATTTGAATAATTAATTTTTTCAGTGTTTTGTAATATTTGAAAACATGTAGATGAATGTTATAATATTGTTAATGATGTATGCGAAGAGTGCCAAGAAAAACAAGTAAAAATCTAAAAATTTGATGATCTTTTAATTTGGACAATTTGATCAGTACTGTGCATAAAACATTAGAAACAAAAAATAGAAGCTGAGATGGATATTTATTCACAAACAAAATACATTTTAGGTGTTTTGTGCAGAAAGTCTTTTTGGAATTTCCAAAAAGTTGATACCTTGAAGTGATAAACAAAATGATAGGTACATAAAGTATAAAATGTTACAAGTCTGTGTTCTGGCCTAACAAATGTCGCCTGGGCCTAACATATGTCGCCCCACAGACTGGTAATATAAAATATGCTTTACTTTTTTCCAATACAATATTAAATATATCTCAAATTTTAGAATTTACATGATTCTCAAAGGGTCTATAATAAACAGTACATGTTTCTACTAAAAAAAGTAATTTACACCAAATTTACAAACATTTACAATTATTACACTTTTTATGCAGGATTTAATAATAAGAGTTACAATGCATGAAAATTCCTTTTCCCAAAGAATATTCTGGTGCTCACAGCAGTCATCAACACCAGCAAACAGTTTGGAGATTTCCTTAATCGACACTTTATCACAGAAACTCCCATATGCCGTACATTCCAAATTTGATCATATTTGTCAACTACAGGATTAATATTTAAAGATTTCTATATTTCGTTTAATAAGAAAATACTCTGCTCTACTGTATTAAAGTCATGAGTATGACTTTTGCAATTATCCCAAATAAAAATGTATGGCATCGATCAGCAGAGATATAGGATATCTCATGAAAAAAAAGTGAAGTAAATTGATCCAAAAGATAAATACAAAATGAAAATTATCACAGGCATTATAAATCCAGAAGGTAAATATTAAAGAAAATCTATTAAGTCTCACCAATACGTGTGTAGATCAGTTACATTGCAGGCCATTCACATTTATTTGGGACAATTTTACAACCTATGTACATACCAGCATTATAATTGACCATCTTAAACAAAATCAGCCTAGCAGTTTAAAGAGAAAGTGAAATCAAAATATGAGTTTGCAATATATTTTTCAAATGAACCCCCACTTTAGGTTATTAAATTCTTATTTAATCAACTTTAGTTATGAGTTTAATCTGATAAGACATTCTTGCGCCCTCATTTCTGAATAAGCTAGGTCTATATTTCTCAAACTTAAAAAGACTAAGCAAAAACCAATGGATTATCATGACTTACTTAAGATGCACACTGAGATAGTTGACATTACATATTAGTACTTAAACTGTTAAACATTCAACCATTACTACAAACAATTAGAACAAAATAATTACACACAGTACCAGATTTCAATACATCAGGTTTTAAACATACTTGAATTCAAGGTGAAATTCTACAATTCTTTTTCAAAGCTTCAATAAAATTCCAGAGAAAAAACACTATGACTGAAACTTATCTATGATTGGGCTTTTTTGTAACTTCTAGAAAACTTTTAGACTTTTAAAATAAGTTTTATCTTGTCTTTAAGCTGCAAAGCATTAATAGTATAATGGTATGTGATATCTTTAAACTTAACATCTATGAAAATACACAAGTTAGCCCTTTGAAATTGTCCAAATTAGTGCACAATATTATGACTGATACCTAACAATTTCACAATCTTACATAACATGAATCCTGGGCTACTTAAAGCATACCTTGCCAACACGACCAAAGTCAAGTTACCATGGTAACTAAGTGGGCTATAATCAGTACATTCCAAAGCATTCATATGAAAAAGAGATTTAAGTAAATGTGAAAAAGGCAGTTTAATTCAATTACTGGAAATCTGATTTACTTGGTTTTGTATAGCTAATTTGTTATCTGGATCTCAGCTTGAGTACTATACTTCTTACAAGAAAATTTAAGTATTGTTATATTCAATTGTCAGTACTTCAAACTATGTCAAGAAAGATTTGGGTCTTCCACTATTAATCTATTTCTAACTCTGGTCATCCCTTTGTACTTAGCTGACTGAAAACTCTATTGACTGTTTGATAAAGTCAAAATTTATACTGAAAAATTTGAGTGATGCATGTGCTTATTTTGCATTACCTTACAAACTAACAGGCACCCATAAATACAAATGTAACAAAGTTTTACTTTCCTGGAATATCAAATAAAGCAGTTCCTATTTCATGCAAAAGGTTTGTGCTTGCATCATCCAGTTACAATTAAACGTTTCCAGTACCTATCATATATCTATGCTGGTGGATTACCTTTTATCTTAGTTCAATAATGGACCGACAAATCACAAAGAAGTTTGCAAACTTTGAATAATGTGTGACCATTTCTTGGCACATTCAGCATGAAGCAATCCTGTGGGACGGTTATTTAAAAAACAACCCCTTAGTTGGTGTTTGTTCTTTTTGTGAAGTGCACTCAGTGCACGAGACTGTTCAGCTTAACCTACAGGCCAGCATTGTCAAGACTTGACGGCAGAGTCTCTGGTAGATAAGATGGTGGAGAGCTGGTCCTCTACTTTAACAAGTGTCTTCTTGTCAACAAGACGCTGTATGTGCTGCATAACCTGGTGGTGTGCTAAAGAGGGCGCCACCATCTGGTCACATGACATGCTCATCACAGCTTCACACACCCACTGCACAAACTGCAGCCTGAAGAAAGAATTTGTAAAAGATTATGACAATTCGTAATTAAATTATAACTGTATAATTATTACAATAATTCTTTTATGGATATAAATAATGGATTGAGCAATAATATAGGGAAATGTGCATTACAAAATATATTTTTTATCATCTTACCAAGCATTTTGATGTTCAATTTCCATATCAACTGGGGACACAGTGCTGTAGACTACTTCTCCTTGGTTAAGAAGAGCAAACACTACTGATGCTCCAAACTGAAATTCAAATTAACTTTTTAGATAAAGTCCACAAAATCTGCTCTACTATTTCTAACCCTCGCTAAAACTTAAAGGTAAAAGATCTGTAAGTCGTCTTAACTTCTAAAGGGTAAACAATTGAGCAAATTCACCTTGTTCTGTAGGACAATGACCAGATCTTTGGAAAGGTTGTTGTCTGAGGCTCCCCTGCGTAAAGCGTCTGAGAAGTGAACCAGCCTCTCCAGGCCAGACCGTCTTATGGCACCATTTAATGACTCCAGCAAGGCTTGACCCTCCTATAATATACACAAGGGCTCATTTACTGGCAATCATAAATACAAGTAAAACATCTATGCTACCGAATAGGAATGTTCAGAGGAACACTTGGACATTGTTTCTTTCATGCACAAACAACAAATCTTTTGTCAAATAAAACAGTAAGCTTATATTTGCATTACCTGTGGTTTCTTCATGAAGGCAGGCAAAACCTGTAGAATACCTGTTGTCAGCAGAGTAGACTCCATCTGCAAAGACAAAAAACATCAGATACATTGGCTAGATATTGGCAATGCTATCATGACCTAAATTATTGGAAAGGTACATTTATTGTTTTCCTCATTGATGCCAATTTTTCTTTATTTCCTGCTAATATACAAGTGTTGATATTTCAGGTAGAGCAGAACTTACATTCTCTAGGAGTGGCAGTGTTCTGGCAATGAGTTTAACTCCCTTTCTGACGGAAGCAATCCTCAGGAAGTGTTCGCTATTGTTGGAGTGACACTGTAGGCGGTCGTACAGCAATCTGATCTTATCCCTGCGCTCCTGGAATTTGAATGGTCTTTGATTTTCTGGGAGAGCTAAAGCCTTCTTCTCGACGTCATCTATGTCCAGCAATAGGTCATAAGACTGCAACAAATAGACAAATTATGTCATTTTTTTTGGACAAACAAGACACAAATAATTTTTTTAAAAACATATGTACTGACAATAAACCTTTGATCCACATTTCTTTTGCTCAAATCAAACTATTAGGTAGTTATTTGGTAAATATTCAGTTATTATATGTTTAGGACAGATGACTTATGAATGGGCTGATCTTTTTTAATCTTACCACAACTTTCACCAAATAATTTGATGATGCTATTTCTTTTTGGTCATAATAATAAAATTATCTTTTCATCTGTATGAGGACTTACAATTTCGAGATCAACAAGAAGTTGCTTAAATCTGCGGCTAGCTTTGGTTTTAGAATCTTCTCCTTCTTGTGCTTTGCTAACTCCAACATCAATAATCTGACGTGGATTATGAACACTTGATGCCGTCAGACGCCCCAGCGAACCCTCAAACTGAACTGTAATTAAAACAAAGTTTAAATTTAATAATCATTTAATAATTCAACGCCATCCATTGTTTTGGTGAAATCAGTGAGGGTGAAGAAATCACAAAATTTACTGGTACAAATTTATAGAGTTGGTGTAGAAAACAAAGATTGATGGACTGACATACAGATCTCTTGAATGTTCTGGTAAGCACTGTAAATAAGTTGTAAAATACACCACAGAGATCAAAGCACCCTGTACTTACTGGATTTATAGGATCTGTTCTCGGCCTGTACTTACTGGGTTTGTAGGATCTGTTCTCGACCTGTACTTACTTGGTTTATAGGATCTGTTCTCGACCTGTACATACTTGGTTTATAGGACCTGTTCTCGACCTGTACATACTTGGTTTATAGGATCTGTTCTCGACCTGTGCTTACTTGGTTTATAGGATCTGTTCTCGACCTGTGCTTACTTGGTTTATAGGATCTGTTCTCGGCCTGTGCTTACTTGGTTTATAGGATCTGTTCTCAACCTGTACATACTTGGTTTATAGGATCTGTTCTCGACCTGTACTTACTGGGTTTATAGGATCTGTTCTCGTCCTGTGCTTACTTGGTTTATAGGATCTGTTCTCGACCTGTGCTTACTTGGTTTATAGGATCTGTTCTCAACCTGTACATACTTGGTTTATAGGACCTGTTCTCGACCTGTACTTACTGGGTTTATAGGACCTGTTCTCGACCTGTACTTACTTGGTTTATAGGACCTGTTCTCGACCTGTACTTATTAGGTTTATAGGATCTATTCTCGACCTGTACTTACTTGGTTTATAGGACCTGTTCTCGACCTGTACTTACTTGGTTTATAGGATCTGTTCTCGACCTGTGCTTACTTGGTTTATAGGATCTGTTCTCAACCTGTACTTACTTGGTTTATAGGACCTGTTCTCGACCTGTACTTATTAGGTTTATAGGATCTGTCCTCGACCTGTACTTACTTGGTTTATAGGATCTGTTCTCGACCTGTACTTACTTGGTTTATAGGACCTGTTCTCGACCTGTACTTATTAGGTTTATAGGATCTGTCCTCGACCTGTACTTACTTGGTTTATAGGATCTGTTCTCGACCTGTACTTACTTGGTTTATAGGACCTGTTCTCGACCTGTACTTATTAGGTTTATAGGATCTATTCTCGACCTGTACTTACTTGGTTTATAGGACCTGTTCTCGACCTGTACTTACTTGGTTTATAGGATCTGTTCTCGACCTGTACTTACTTGGTTTATAGGATCTGTCCTCGACCTGTACATACTTGGTTTATAGGACCTGTTCTCGACCTGTACTTACTTGGTTTATAGGACCTGTTCTCGACCTGTACTTACTTGGTTTATAGGATCTGTTCTCGACCTGTACTTACTTGGTTTATAGGATCTGTCCTCGACCTGTACATACTTGGTTTATAGGACCTGTTCTCAACCTGTACATACTTGGTTTATAGGACCTGTTCTCGACCTGTACTTACTGGGTTTATAGGACCTGTTCTCGACCTGTACTTACTTGGTTTATAGGACCTGTTCTCGACCTGTACTTATTAGGTTTATAGGATCTATTCTCGACCTGTACTTATTAGGTCTATAGGATCTATTCTCGACCTGTACTTACTTGGTTTATAGGATCTGTTCTTGACCTGTACTTACTAGGTTTGTAGGATCTGTTCTCGACCTTGGCAAGCTGTGGCAGTAGAAGCTGCGGTTCTATATCAGCCTTCTTGTTTCTCTGTATTCCTTCCTGCTTCTTCTGTCTCTCAGCGGCCATCTTGCGCATCGTCAGTGTCTGCAAACAATGTTCAATCACCATGCTATATTCATCACTCAAACTCACAGAAGAAAGATTTTTATTCTGTATTAATTGAGCCCAATTTATTCCAGGCCTAATATTTCTTTTCTATCTTTATCTATGAGAGGCAAACAGAAATTTATTTGCATATCACTTATAATGAGCTTGTAGAGTGACATGTTAATAATATGCATCTTTAGATTACAAACCCCTAGAATTTCAACAACAAAAATTTCCCTGCACATGTACAATGAAAGAATGTCAAATAGGTTGGTCACAAGAAGCGGTTAGCACTCACTGTATAGTAGAAGTCGTCCAGATATGGGTTTTCAGTGTGTAGCTGCCACAGTTGTATCTTGATGATCCAATCCTTCTCTCTCTGAGTCATCAAATTGGCGAATGGGTCTCCTGACCTATCTTCTTCCTCTTCATATTCGTCATAACGATCGTCATGATACTGCCGGTTACCATAGTGACCACCACGGCCGCCACGTCCACCACGATGGTATCTCTGGTTTTGATCCTGCCATCGTTCTTGGTACCGATTTGGGTAGTGTCCCTGATTGTCGTGGTAGCGTGGTCCACGGTTGCGATCCTGGTCTTGGTAAGCGAGGTTGCCACGGTTATAGTGCCTCTCCTGGTGGAAGCGTTCCTGCTGGTCCTGATATCTCTGCTGGTGGTAGTGAGTTCCTTTATTGTTGCGGTTTTGACTGGAAATTTAAAAAAAAATAAAAAATAAAAAAATTCTTCAGTTTGCATCATTCACCTTCAAATACCTGACTAGAACAAAACTGAATCTACTTGGGTAGGTGTCAATATTTTCGTAAGAGCCCCACACTTAAAAATAAATCTAAGAAAATTTGGATATTTCATAAAAGTATTCAGTCTGTGTTAAGTGGGTGAGATGTGCAAAACTTACTTAAAGAGGCTCTGCCTAATCTGTGCTGGGTGCGGTGGATGTCCACGATAACCTCGCCCACCATGACCTGGGTCACTCATCCCACTGTGATATGGCATCCTGCAATTAAACCATTACACATTCTTAGCAATTTAAAAAACTCGGGAACTAAATGAGAACTCTCAAGGTAATCCTTAATAGTTGACAATTAACAGATTGTACAATTTGACAAATTGACAATTAACAGATTGTAAAATATATTGAGATTAAAAAGCCTTCATCTTGAGCATGGGAAATTATAAATTACTGAGAATTATAATTATTTTAGAATTTATTTTATCCACTTGATGTATTTACCTTTGTTGTACAGGAGTATTGGCCAGAAAAGGTGGCATTGGTTTGTTCTGATTGACAGCTGGGCCACGCCCACTGCCTGGGCTATTGGACAAGATGCTATTGGCTGCAATACACTGATATGTTAGACAATAGGCAAACAAAAACAAAAAACATTGACATCAAATGCTTTAAAACTTTCAAAACCTAGAATATGTTTTAACTTAATTTTGCTGGAACAAGTAAGAAATAACCACTAAATAAATTTGTCATAAAAAAATCACAGGTATAAATACACAATAATTCACATTCACAACAATTAAATCTAGTTAGTGCATCTACAAATCATCTATAGCTATCTATCAGTGCAGAGCAATACATTTAGAAAAAAAGCAAAAGAATTTGAAGCGTAGGGTAGGTGTCAATCCAAATGCTTAAACTCTTATACTCTTTCTGAATAAATCAATTAACCAAAATAACGCTTTCTGAAGTTGTATTTTGCAGAATTCCTTTTTTTTCTCAAATATTTCAAATGTGCTTGCCTGAGTGCATACCTACCCCTGAGGATTCTCTGGGCAATGGGAGACACGAGGTGACTTGGCAGGAAGCTGGAGGAGACACTCTGTAGGGCGGGGTGGTGGCGTGCGTCAGAGGCAGCAGTGCATGCTGGGGGAGTATGGGGGACCACTGGATAGTGAAAGCCTTGCCCTGGCACTGAGGCCGACATTGGAGTGGAAGGAGACATGGTGATTGGAGCCACCGAATAATGAAAACTGTGGCCTGGGATGGAAATGGAGTTGCTACTGACGGGGCTGGGTGGATGGAGGTATCCGTAATCCGGAGCAGGCACTGAGAAGGACCGCATAAAGGCAGGAGTGGCTCTACTGCCTTGCAGACGAGAGATGGTGTCTACGACTGGGCACGGAGAAGAACCACGGCGAGAATTCAGACTGTAGACGGGAGAAGGAGCCGAGACCATAGGTGGTGTAGGGGTACGGCGGAGGTGAGGGCTAGGGGCACATACAATGGGGGCAGTCAACCCTTGCTGCAGGGGTGTTACTGCTGGTGAGTTTATGGGTTGTTTTGTAACATTAAATATAGTGCCCCGAGGTAAGACTGGCACGGGACTCTTCAGGCTAGGGGCGGCCTGCGCATGGTGCTGCATGTGCATGTAGTTAGAAGGGGCGGGGCAGGAGATTGTACGACTGAACCCCACAGACTGAGAGGAAGAAAAGCTAGGGCTGTGGGCAACACTCTCGGTGGATTCCCGCACCAAGCGAGACATGAGAGCGGGCACACCTGAAAGCAACAACCACACAGCACACAGCATCAGTCACCTTCAGGCCACATCAGTCTCCTCTACACACCAGCATACAACATCCAGCTAATTCTCACTATCTGCTCTCTCATTACATCAGCTGGTTTATGCAAAACTAGTCTAACATGCGAAGAGATGAGCTCAGGTTGGTAAATGTGTTTAGATGTTCATTTTCTGCCCACCATTTCTCAAGCATGGAGAAGTTCAGATTTACATTATACATGAGAAAGACAATATCAGTGCAATTGGATTTGTGAAGCAATAATTTTTAAACAAAAATGTTATGTCGAAAAGCAGATACAACAAAGTCATAAACAGGTCACTGCAGCTGCAAAACATTGGGTCAAATATGATTGCAGCATCAACAGCCAGGCAGCAGATATGGGAGAGCAGATACCCAGAAGTGACAACCTTCAACATTGTATAACTTGATGCAAGATCTGATGAGACATGGTACTATGATGCACAAACCCAGGGAAACTCTGGACCTGTACAAAAGGTCATCACCTGCGCTGCCACTTGGTGTGCCTATCTATACACATGTGCAGAATTTCCCAACTGATACATGGCCTGAAGTTATTGATACTAGAACTACAAACTAAAATGCTCCATCTATAAGCATTACAAGGCATAATCATTACCAGGCCTTTCTGAATAAATGTTTATCTTCTTTTAAGAATAATTTTTTGAAAAATTTAGACAAAATTTTTTGTAATCATGTGCATTTTGAAATATGCTTTTAGCTTTTTCAAAAATCTTCTTTTAAATCTTCAAAAAGCCACTGGAACATTTTTATTTGAGTATAAAGTTAACACTATGGCTATTACACAAAGGTTATATTAGGGGGAAGACAAAAATCATTCACATGCTATCTATATAATTAAACTAAAGCAATAAAAAGAAAACTACAAATATACTCATAGCATAGCATTCTAATACAAAAATAAAAACCATTTTTACCACCCAAACAACACAAGCAAAGATCTATAAATTCTACATTTCATATTGCAAGCATCTTACCTTGTGAGGTGCTGTGGGGGTTTATATTTGATGGAGGGGAAGCTCTGTGAAGCACTCCAGGGGTACCAGGTGGGGGCACCCCTCGGGGAAACATGGTCTGATGGGGGCTACCCTGATGAGGAGGGGGCACCTACAATCACACCACAAACACCAATTCAATCTTAAGCTGATGTTAGGAAATATCACACATCTGTATGAATGTTAAATATATAGTTTTAAAACACATTGTTCTATATTTATTGCTGACACCTAGCAAAATATAGCTATGGGCAGCTTGAAAATCACCTGACAGTTTCAAAATCAGGGTACAAAACACAAGCCATAAGTTTCTGTTATCGCAAGGCTTCAATTTACTTTCATCGCATTGATTTTGAGGCAGTTATGTTGCCAATATGTGATTACTAACACTACAATACAAATTTATAAAAAAAATCATCCTGTTCTATAAAGATGAATTTTCACATTTTAAGATAATAAAACCCAGTGCAATGCAAGTCAAAGGGTAAGAATGAGATAATTACACTTATGATTTTTTAGAAAGATTTTAAATTTGATTGGCTGGGATACATATCATAAGAAATATGAAGCTCAGGACTACACCATCTGTTTTCATTACAAATTCCTATTCCTGCATTTCTAAGTAAGCTTAGCATACCTGTGGGACTTGCTGCATGTAGTGGCCCCTGGGTGGGGTACCTATGGGGAGTGGGAGGCCCTGTTGGGTTGGTGAGGGAGCTTTATGCTGGCGTGGCGGTATCGGTACACTCTCACCACGCATCTGCCGTTCCAGGTCCTCTGCTGAAATGACTCGAGGTGTGTGGTTACTGCCCCCTGGTGGTGGGTGCATCATTCTCTGCTCAAGATCACCTGCTGCGTGAGCGTTAGGGAGCTGTGATGCTAAAGACTGACCCGCAACAACAAGGGATGGGTCCTGTAACCAGAATACATATTCCATTATATTATATATAGTTTTTTTTTACCTTTTCATAATAATACAGATTTTTTCAAGACAAAGATGGAGATACTTACATGTTGAGAGGAGCTGCCCTTCGGTTGCTGGAGCATGTGCAGCAGGTTTTGGATACCACCATCTCCCTGACCCTGAGTTGGAGGTTTAGGGACCTCCATAGCGCCTGGTGCTTTCATGCCCTGAAAGTCAAACATTTTTTTGTCATTAGGCTCCAAGCTTTAATGAACTTGCAGGGTATTAAAATGCAGAGTATATCTTTAAAGCATGAATGCAATCAATGTTAATTTGGATAGAAATTTTGTTTCAGATTTCAACAGATCCTATTTTTCAATCTTTACAACCATCTTAGTTAAGATTTGTAAAAGTTGTAAACACCAAACTGATTAAAAGATTAAAGGTATGCTGCATGAGCTTCTCAGTGTTGATACCTGAGGAATATTGTGAGTGCCTTGTGCCATGTGATGCTGCATTACAGTGCCGGGCTGAGGTGGCCTTCCCATGAAGTGAGATCCGTCCCCCATGTGATGTACGTCCCCCTGCTGCATCATGGGTCTGCTCTGCACGTACACCGGTCCCTCCCCCTGTGGTGGGGTCTGCTTAGGCATGTAACTGTCTTGTGCTGGAGATCCCCAAATGTTTGTTCGCCCTGGTGATACCTGCATGGTTAACAAAATTCCTTAACATCAAAAATGTACATCTGATTATAGAATATTTGAATGAATAAATCTTAGGACATATTTTGGGTAAAAATCTTAATGACATGGAATACAAAGCTGTGGGGTTTTTCATAACTAAAAATGTTCTATATTGCAGTAATCAACCAAACTTAACTCTGATGTTTATATTTTCCATTTAGAGATAGAAATACTGAGCTCTAAACTCACGTCTTAAACTAGTTTGTTTCACTTAAAACAAAAATTGTGTGGCAACAAGTAAAACACTTAAAATTATTATCAGTAGAAACTTGTGACTTAAGCATAACATTAACTACTATTTTTTTAAATTAACAGTGACAATATGGGCATTATTAACTCATTAAAAATGACTAAAGTAAAGACCACAAAAAGACCTGCAATGGAAACAAAACAGGCTACAGGTACAAGTGAAAAAACTAGTGAGTTCTGCCATCTGGTGACACATCTCCCGTGTGATGCTTTATACCTGTGGTAAGTTATTATACATATGATCGCCTGAGAAATCCGGATGATGAAAATGCTGTGGAGGAGCAAGTGGTGCCATCTGGTGGTGGTTCATGACCACCACACGTTGGGGTATAGGTTTCCTTGGGGTGGAGGAGTTGAGTGTATCATGAATATTGGGCTGCCAAATGTTGTTCATTTCTGGAGAAACCTGGAAAATATTACAGCAAACACACCACTCTCAAACAACCATTCAAACTGGGTTACAGAATACAGATTTGTCAAATTTTCTTCTTTTCTTTCATTCAAAACTGATCAAATGATATTTTTTCACAAAAGTTTAACATTCTATCAAATGTTTTTTTTTATATATTTTTCATTTATCATATCCTCTTAATTCCACAGGATTTCTTTTTCATTTGACAGATCTTGGAGAGATAAGTAAGATTGATTAAGCCACACAGGGATATCTTACTCTAATATACTTCAGCCCAGCATTAGTTAAACAAGAATCAATACAGGTTAAGAATCAAGACATGTTAAATATTCAACTCTTCACTTTTCATGTCTTGCATCATCACTTTTACACATCAAGTATTTACACAGTTATAAAACATGCTGTTTGGGACAAGCTTGGAATGGCACCTTCAATCAATACCCCTATGTAAGAAATAACTGATAATCGTAACTCTTTATTTCTACACATTTCACACACTTCATCAGATCATGTCATCTAAAAATAAGATGCACATTAAGGATTCTTACTGGTATCTTAAAAAATACCTTCAAAAAAGTAGGCATCTAAAAAGAGTCATCACCAAAAACAATGTGACTTTTGTTTGAATAATTGATGCTTATTAAAAACGTTTCCATGGGCTTTGAGTTCCTGAGATGAACAATAGGAAATGTTAGAATGTGTGTGTATATTTAGGGCATGCAAATTGTGTGTCACAACAAATGTAACATTCGATTATAGGATCTAAGGCTAACAGCCATGATCTCTGAAGTCTGTACAAAATAATTTAAACTAATATGTTTATACTCTTTAAAGGAAAACACCACTCTCATAATATATTCAGCAGGTTCTTCCAAAATATAAATGAAAATTTTATCACTTTCCTTGTAAAATAATTTTTATTTCAATATTTTCCAAATATTAAATTAAACCATATCCTTTTTCTGCTTATATACTAATAATCTTGCATACTTTTGCCACAAATTTCTCCTATTGCAATTATCAGGGCAGGGACAATAATTTGTAAATCTTAAATAAAGATATCCTCTTCAAATATCTTTGAGGAAGTGACAAAACTTTTTTCTTGGACAATTTATATTGTGATGTAATTATAATAAACTTTTCACTGACAGATCCAGGATTTATATTTGAGATATCTATCAAACTTTAAGAATATTTTGAAATTTGAAAACTTTCCTAACGAAGGTGCAATACTGTTAAAGCTTAGACAGGTATAAGACATTTGGAGTGAGAAATACATGCACTACCCTGTGATAATCTTGGCGAGAAATAAAGTGAATCAAACAGCAAAGTGAATTTACTTTCTTTTCCTATTAATTTCTTTTTTCAATCTGTCCCTTTCATTTCAAAGATGATTTTGGTGTGTCATCTTTGCAAGTCTTAGATATGTTGTGTTATTAAAATATTAACATGATCAACTCATGCAAAGTGTTGTGACATTAGGGCAACAAACTTTGTGAGGGGTGTTCAAACAATCTTATCCATTCTATAACAATGTATTGTGTTTCAGATGTCAACACATTGAATGCAACTATACCGTTTGTGAGACTTTACGTACAGGGTCTTTGCTCTGAAAGCAGCAATAAGATCAAATGTAATTCAATCCATTGAGGAACAATGCCTTATAAAAAATAATGCATTCACACAATGAGTCTTCTTTGCATCTATTGACTTCTCTCTGAACACATAGATTAAACTGGATATTAAATATGGGACATAAAGACTACTCCTCTACAAATCAATTACTGATACCTATTCACATATTAAAGCTTGTGAAGGGAGTAAGAGCTGGAAGACACAGCAGTCTCAACATGATAAGTTTTCCAAAAGTAAACAGCTTTTCTTCATTTAATAATAAGATCTCCCCTTAAATTATAATCCATCATTTCATCCAGGCACAAATACTTAATCACAATATGGTACAAGACAAGACAAAACAAGACAAGACAAGACGAGGCAGATTAAACTCACTACGCAAGCAAAAAGTACAAATCAACACAACAGTAAACATTTGGTTTGTAAATATATTACTTTATGATATTCTGGAATCGAATTGTCAGGTAAAGATAGTGGTAAAAAAAGAATGGTTTTATCTCCTTATATCTCAATCTGCCATTATAAAGTTAATTGCAAGCTACACAAGATTGCATATTCTATCTCATGTTGGCGATTGCAAAGGTGGTATCAGACAAATGTCTGAGATGTCAATTTATATTTGTCTCCTATCGTTTGAAAAAACTTTCAATGTGATCTTTTTAATCCAGTGTATGGAATTGCTAAAGTTGTGTTGATTTTATTTTATATAATTCTTGATTATGGCTTAAGTAGGTAATATAACCTACTATAAATACTTCAATAGTTAGAATTTGGGAAACACAGTTGGAAAACTTTCATTGTGATTAAAAGAAGGAAAGACATCAAGAGTTTGGAGTGTTCTTTTACTCTCATGTACACAAGATTATCATTTACTCAAACAACATATTTTTCATTGTTTTAATATCCAACTTACCAGGTTTTCTGTATTGAGGAATCCAGGAGGGGAAGATGGTCCAAACAGTTCATCCAAATTCACATGACTCTTCTGTCAAATAATACATATATTCTCATTATGAAAATACACAACTATGTTAAATATTTTTAGTTCAAAGTTTGTCTTGTTAATGTAAACCACTAAAACGCATCATAATTTAAAATAAGCCAACCATTTAATGAATCCATGTCATTTGCATTAAAAAATACAACTATATAGATAAGTCTTTAGTTTAGCTTTAAAGCTACTTAGCGTTTTACTATTTTTTACTTCTGAGGGCAGGGCATTCCAAGTAGTGACAGGTGAGAAGTACATGTACATACCATGGGTATGGGTCTGTTCTTAGAGGCATTCATTATGGCGGGATCTTCAAGCTCATCCTCATCATCCACAACAAGTTGGCTCAGGCTATGCTCCAGATCCACCTGTAATTATTTCACAAAGTTATTTTCTATGAAAAAATAAGATTTGCTAGACAAATGCAAGTGCTTGCCATGATGTCAATAATAATGTTGTTATATATATACTAGCCTATTACTTGGGTTGATTGATTGATAGAGAGACTTACCTCTTGCATGTTATATTTGGGGTCAGGATGGAGGCTAGGCTCAAGCAGCATATCAGAGCCATGGTGGCCATTGGTGGATTCTGACCGACCATGGAATGACTCAAATTCACCAGCCAATTTCTCATGTTCCTCCTCCCAGTTACCCTCTGAAACGTTAAATCAAATGTTATCCAATAAATATATGTTAGTCTGAAGCCTTCCTTTTTCTCACTGAAATATAGAAATGAAAATTTGGATTTTCGAGTAATGTCAACGAAATTTAATATTTCTTATCTAACATCTACATACCATCAGCTCCTGCTCCAAATGTTTCATCATTCAACATATCAATCTCATCATCCTCCAACGCTTCCAGTAATTCAGTACCCATGTTTTTTCCATTCATTTTACCCACCCCAAGGGTCTGTAAGATAAAATAACAAGAACTCACGCAATTTGCCTTTCAATCAATCACTTGCAAATCTAATGTCAATCACGAGAAAACAAAATAAGTCAGAATATCTTTGATATTCAGCTTGACCTTAAAAATACAATAATCATTCAAAGTGAATGTCAATCCACGTTCAGTCTGAAAAAAAAAAGAGATCTTTGAGTAAGTTGTCAAATTTGATTAAAAAATATCAAATATTCAGCTCACAGCAAACCCCTACTTGCTATATACATGGCTTAAAAGCAGAGAAAATAAGCATGCCCTTTCCTTTCCCAGATCCCCTCCACCCACTCTCACATGAAACTTCATTTTGTTAAAGTTTTTGAGGTAAGCAATTTAATTGGAAAAAAATTAGAATGCCAACGTATGATCTAGTTAAAAACTGTGATAAAGACTTAATTTTGTTGTTGTATCATTGATATTTCCTTTTTGATATCTGCTGAGCAGTATCAATATAACAAAGGATGTCAATACATTTGAGTTGACAAGTCCTCTTATTTTTATGGTGTTATATCATCAGAATATCAAACTATTCCACCAATTATTTGATTGTGGAAGTTTTATGCAACGTCAATATGTTTCACAATTATCATGTCAAATATGATGTGAGAATCTGTACATGTGAAGAGTGTACATATATCCTGTACTTGGAGTGCCCCTTATCAATACAGCTTAGAGTTTCCTACTTGCACTGTTTCTTGGGTTTTTTGTAACATGGATGATTCCTTTCTTGATATGGAATACATCAAACAGAGACATGTCAATAACATGCTGTGTGAATCACCCATTGCCCTGGTGACCAGCATGTTCGAAAAGCAGCGGAGAATATTTAGGAGTGTAAGACCAGTTTTAGCCGATGAAATATACCATAAGGCCAGAGGCTAAAAAATTCCTTTGACTTCGCAACTTAGGTCAGCAGGGTAATAATAATACGGAGTCATATGCAATACTGTTCCCCCAACACCAGCAAATTAAATATATTATATTAAACTGATTTTTTTAACATTTCATATTCGTTCCAACAAAACTTATTTTTCGTTCTACATTTGAATTTGAATCCGCCTTAACAAAAAGGTCCCTCGCATGGGTTGGAACTTGCACATTTGAAGAAGGAGAGGTCCAACCAGATTTGAGGACACATGCAGTTCTGCAGGAGGTCCCTGTTTTGAACATCGTCTTTAAGTCAGTTAACGTACGGAACGTAGGTAAAATCATTTTGACTGAAAGACCATACTCCTTACTTATATTTTTAACCTTTAAACGTTTAACTTACGGGCATATCTGTGCCAAAACCAAAGAAATTATCTGCCATCGTCACGTCATTTTCGCTTCTTTCTCTGCTGGCGACACACAGACAGACTAACATACTCTTTAAACCAAGAAATAAGGTATAAATTGTTCTGACATTTATCATTATATTCAGACATATGAAATTAAAGTATTTTTACTGTGTATTTTAGTACTTTTATTGTCAGGAAAAGGGAATCGTATTAAATGCCATTAAATCATGATTAGAAAAATGCGCCAAAATTGTGGCTTCAGCGCGCACCTGTTCGAGGCTACTTCGCCATGATGGACGAAGGTGAACGGAAATTACCGAGAAGAAATTAGGCAAAATATGTTCACCCTAAAATCATGTATCTCTTCTTTAATATGACCCTTTAAAGTGCCGATATTATTCTATGGGCGATATCGTTTATATTCATACATAGCATGCACGAAATTGCATGAAAATGGAGACAAACGAACATGGAGAGGTTTCCGTGATGTCCGAGGTCGATATTTCCGAAGAGCTGCCGAATGGAGACGATTCGGCATTCTCGACCGAACAACAACACAGAGCACATGGTGTCCAAGGGGTTGTCAACACCGATGGTCACGCTGTTTCCATCACGCCTGTACAGGTATACACACAGAATCAAACTCATCTTAAGTATGTTTATGTAATAGGATAAAGACGTTTGATTCCACCATCTTGTTTCATTTTGAACTGGTTGTCAAACACAACATGTGGACTGAGGACAGTGAGGTTGTCTCTCACTCTCACTCAGTCTCACATATCAACCAGGTCAGAACCAACCTTCAAGTTCAAGTTCAACTGATGATCATTATCATTTTCACAATTAACTCAAATAAACCAACACATTCACAGATTCCAACCAATAACGTTCCCACACTTTGTGTCTTTGAATTCCATGATGAACAGGACAGGACAAGAATAACATGATTGACAAGAGGTGTTGCAAGTAACTTGTTCCCAACTGTTCCTATATTCATCAAAATAGACTTGAGAATCCACTGTTTCCAGAAACACCACACACTGCCCATCATGTCGAAGTTTCCCTACTGAATGAACTTGACCTCTGGCGATTCACTGTAGCATGCAGTCATCATCTTTCCCAGTCATAACATTTCTAAATATCGTTTCTAATATCACACCTGACCATTTAAAATGACATTTAGAAGAGTCCAAGTGATGACGTCATGGAAACACATAGAAAACATCGCATGACTTCACAACCACCACTGCATTGTGGAACTTCTGATCGTTGCTCTCACTCCTGTGAATAAACTAACCCACTTTCACTTTGTACCAACTCATTAACAATGGCGAAATGATGTTAAGATCAAGAAAAAACATAGAATTTTTTTCTTACAAGCCTAGCATTTGATGTTGAAAAGAGAAGTGCATGGCTCGTAGAAAATCTGTTGCCAGAGAACAAGTTCTACCCGAGTCGTAACTTAAATTGGATGGGCAGTGCATGGTATTTCTGAAAACTGGATTTCAAGTCTATTTTGACATTGAATATGGGAATAAAACCAAAAGGTTCCAATCCCCTACTTGTCACTAATGTGAGTACCGTACATACTCGTATATTAGCCGAGGTTTTTGTACCCAAACCCTTAGTCAATGTTTGGGGGGCCGTCTTATACACGAGGGCAACCACAAATTTGTCAAGAAGTTCTCCACATCCTTGACCTTAGCATCAAAACAAAGTGTTTTCATTGCAGACATTGAAACAAAGTGTTTTGATTACGAACTTTTGTATTTTCGAAATGACGAATACCTTTATTTATCATTTAAAACTCAATTAAAATCAGTCCGATATCCGTAATTTCGAAAATACGAACATCGTATTTACGTTTTATCGTAAATACTTGTGTATAAGACCATTAAGATCTTGTTGCGTAAGCATATTTACATTTCACTTTTAAAATGGCCACCAGACTTGAATGGTAGGAGTGCCGATGTCTCGAGAAAAAACGACTCTTCTCATATTCGGATTTTGGTCTTTTCAAGCAAAATAACCTCAATTTGGGGGGTCGTCTTAAACACAAGTCTTATATACGAGTAAATACAGTAATCAATTTCTGTACATAAAGTTGATCATGACTATCATCAGCTACATAGCGCCTCTTCAACTTTGCTGCTGTAATCTGAGCTTACGACAGAAAATTGGTTAAGCAGGACCAGAATTTTGTCACTACCAATTACTGCACAAGTAGTTCTTAGTACATTTGACGGTTTCTGTCTTTGTATTTTTGATTGACATGACTCGCATTAATATGCAACTCTACCTTTCTATGCAGTGTAACTTCCTGACAGCTGACAAAGATGGTAACCTACAATTGTAACCACTTAATTTATGTTGACTGGTTGTTTCCCTGTTCAACCCTTTCCTAGTCGACAGACTCCTTTTTGAATACCAGTGAAGTTGGTCCCAAAGTAAACTTGGCCTTGTTGTAGCTAGGTGAACTCAAAACTCACAGAATCACCTTCGACTCGGCTATTTTACCATTAAGGCTTTGACTGACCCTGTGTACCCTAGAATACTGCTAATATCATACCAGGGCAGTTGTCAGAGCTTCTATAAAGAGGGTTCAAGTTCCAGTGGCCAACTTTTCTCAATGGCTGACTTTGCTTGTTCCCTGCTGTTCTCGAAGTAGATTTCATGAGTTTTGAGCATTAAAAAACTGATGGGGGACTTTTCATTCAAAACATCATATCAGGTAGGCAATCAACAGTAGTAGTCAAACTGGGGGACAGTTCTTAGCCATGTTCATGTGTGAACACCAGCAATCAGATATATATGTACTCCTGTAAATACCAGATTTGTTTGTAAGCAAATTTGCCCAAATATCTAATATTCTCATGACCCTCTGACAGAGTGACAACTACATATTTAATTGTAGTATTTAATGCACATGTATGCCTTTACAAAATCTCAAGTCAGAAGACTATAGAATGTTTGGTAATTATTTCTTGCAGACCTCTGATGTAGTTACCATAGCTCCAAACCAGGCAGGGTTAACGCCAGAGCAAGTGTTTGTAGCCACATCACAAGGACTTCTCACCGCTGATCAGCTGCAAGAGGCAACTGTCAAAACTACCCATATTGTGATTCATGATCAGACTTTTGATGGATCAGGACTGAAAACACCAACCACACCTATACCACCTCCAACACCGGCCACGCCAAACAGTCGAGACAAAGGCTTGCGATACCAGTGGGACGATGGAATTCATCTCAGTGTTTTACCTATCAGATGCAAGAGCTCAAATGGGGAACTTTATAAAAACAAGTTTGGCTCAGGTGAGACTCGGTTGTTTATATATAAATATATTTGGTATTAATTAACAATTTGATTTTACCACTTTTTTTACTGAGCCATCAGGATCTTTTAGAATAACATGTATTTTGAGGCATTGTATATGTTACTGTGTGTCCCAATCTTAGCCCACTCAATTCATCAGTTTGTGTGCACATGGCAGTCTGAAGTAAAGGCAAAATATTAATTTTAAATTTAAGAATATTTTTGACTGCAAAGTATTATTTCTTTTTCAAAGAAGTCTTTCTTGGTACCTGAAGAATTGAAACCTTTAGTAATCAGGAATGATTTATCATCAATATTATTATTTTTACTATACAGAGATGAGATGTGGAATTTTAAATAAACAATATCTGAGTGATTTTAATATGATTTTTATATGGACACTGTCTTTTTCAGGTGGTCGTGGCAGGTGTATTAAAATGGTAGATAATTGGTACACACCAAGTGAATTTGAGGCTGTGTGTGGTCGTGCTAGCAGTAAGGATTGGAAACGAAGCATCCGTTATGGTGGCCGACCTATTCAGTGCCTTATAGAAGACGGGATACTTCAGCCCCACGCCACCTCGTGTACCTGTGCTGCCTGCTGTGATGACGAGTCCGTTGTAAGTAGGCCCTCTGTAAGTCCCACACACAGTTCATTACTATGCATGACCTATATCTCTAACCCAGTTTCTGTCACATGTCTCGAGAATTAACATATTAGTGACAACTCACTTGTTGAGAGGATGAGTCACTTTTCTGGCTTCACGGGCAATTCATTCACTTATCTTAAAGGAATCAATGTTATTTGAGATTTTATTATGAGATTATATAGAGTCGTCTGCAAAGAAATTGTCAGAATATACAAGAAATTGCAAATATGAAAGCAGAGCAATAGGATTTTAGAATAAGAAGGACTTCTTGTCAGGATCGATTGACAATTTTTATCAAGCCCCAAGCTTAACATCTTCAATGATTTCCATTTTCATCAAAATATGATTTAAAAAAAAACATATCCAAAAAAGGAAAATGATGATACTTTGAGTGTTAGCAATGTCTGTCTTTGTCACCTACATATGTCACCAAAGCTTTTTGAAATGTTCCTTAGATATACTAATCAATGAAAACATGTTAATTTATTCAAACATATTTATATATATTTGAGACTATATAATGTGAAAATAATCTTAACCCACATCTAATATGCCATGCATCTGGAAAAAAATAATTTAATTTTAAGTTTTATGGTTTCATGAGCCACAACGGCAATGACCGTAAGGCATTTGACATAATTGGTTTACTGCATTATCAGTTCCTAAAAAGTAGTGCGTGAATAATGATTAATAGTTTTTGATTAGACAAGAGTGCCTAACCTTGTTGTAGACTGGTCCAGTGAGATTGTTTGTGCCATATAAGAGAAGGAAGCGAGACAGCGCCAGCTCCTTACCAGTCAGCAAGAGGAGATCAACATCTGTATCCAGCTCCACCATGTCACACTCACCAACTAAAGACAGTCAGTGTCTCTGATTTTCATCCTTGTGACCATAAAATATAATTGCTTGATTAGTGGCTGAATATACCAAACATCAAACCGAGTTAGAGTATTGTAATTCTGTTTTGCAACAAAGGATAAAGGCGAATTAGTATTTACTAATTTTGTTTGACAAAACTTGTACATTTTTTAGCAACACGTTTTCTCACAGGAGATTAATAAAATAAAGATATTATCTGATAAATAAAAAGGGAATCCACTTATCCTTTTCTGAGAATAGTTTTGAAAATGTCAGATCTAATGCTATTTAATTTGATAGTGTAAATGATGATGATTTTAGACATACAGCAAGCAGTGACACTCGTTGGTCAGAGCCCTGGCAAAGACAGTGAGTATAATGGTAATGATTCTAACATAAGCAAACCAAAATATAGAAATACTCTTATATTTGAAGATTTAGTCACAATTAACAATTAACAATTTTTTTTATAACAGGACTTAATTGATTCTTGATACATTCAAATTATTTGGTTTTCATTCAGTATTAATTCATCATGGGAATCTCTTTGCTCTCAGTTGAAATCAATATGTATTATCTCTGGAAAGATGGGATAGTTAAGCTAGATACCCTGACAATTCCGAGATAACTTTTACATAAATAAAATTTATAAACCAATGATAACTTGTGTGAATGCTTGTTGTTGCAGCTGTGGTTGTTTCATTGGCACCCAATGGCAGCATGGGTCATCCTGTGAGAGTGGGACAGGGTGAGGCCGAAACCATTCACATCATCACAGCCGATGGCAGTGGTAATCTAGTCGCAGGTCAGTCGTCTGGCTCCACACCTCATCATATCAATAAACATGTACATAAATAAATAAACGAAATCTTGCACTTTTAATGACATGAAGTATTAAAACAAGATTAATTAGATTAACTATAAGACAAGATGATTTCCTCTGTTTTAGAACCAACAATGGTATTGCCTCTGCAGCAGCCACCCAAACAACCAGCGCCACCTACCCAGAATCTACAGAACCTCATCAACATGAATGATGTCAATGAGCAGAAAAATTGGTGGCAGCTTGAGGAGGTCAGTAAATAGGACATGACCATGTCTTCACCCGCAAAAAAAATTATAATTGGTCTAAAAGGCTAGATGCAATATGCAATCCATTTTTACATATTACTTATTTGCATCACTTGTTGATTTTATGTGGAGTTTTCACTTTTATTATTATGAGTTCTGTTTTTCAAGGCTAAATTTCATCAGAATTTTTAACCGTTAATTTTGGAACTTTCCAGTGTTAACGAGGATAAATAATAAACTGATTTATGGCAGAGGCGGGAGGATGATGGCCTCACATCAAGTGTTCCAGGAAGTTTTTACCTTTAGTTACATTTATGAAAATAATAAAAGCTAGGTCCTCAGGGTATTGAGACTTCAGATGGATATCCTGAATTGGGCTGTGCTTTGGTGACATGGGTGACCTTGACCTTACTTCAAGTTCATTGTGCAATATCACATCCTGGGCTGAATACACATATCTCTGATTCCTAGATTTTGTATTTGACCTTTTCAGATGGCCAACAACTTATTACAGCAGGTGAACCAGCTGAAGGCAATGATTGAGCATGCCAAGCAGCAGAGCATATCAAACCGCAACAACTTCCTGGAGCAGGTCAAGCTGCAGGTGGAGAAAGAGAAACAGGAGGTACACCAATATAGTCCTCAGTCTTGATCAGTTAGCCATCCCTAGGCCATCAGTCTGGAGGCTACAATAATACCCATTCATGAATTTGAAAAAAAAGATTTGTTTAAAGGGATAAGTGGGTGCGCTTGTGGGTTTCCATCTTGTTTTTTTAAGTGATTGGAGTTTTTCTGTGCACTTCTGATTTTTGTAGCACTTTTTCAGTATGTTTTAATAATGCAGTTAATTCCTCCATAATGAAAGTCTGTTATGAATAATAGAACAACATGCAATTGAATTGTTAAACAATCGCCCCAATTTGGTCAGTAATGTCACAACATGTACAAGCACTAGAGGGGTGGGACATCTTACGATTATGTTACGTCTGATTATCACTCAATTTGTTTTGTGCATTACAGGCAGTGAATGCAGTAAGAATAGAAGCTCAAATGAACCTGTCCCGTGCCATTATAGAGGAACGGGGGCAGAAAGACATAGCCGTCCAACAAGCTCTGGCTCAAGCCCGGGCTGAAATGCAGGAGAAAATAGACTCTGCTGTTACCGTGGTAACAGATGCTGATAAAGTAGCATATAATGTAACGTGGGCACAGCAGCCCACAGTTACACAAAATCACATAGAAGCAATAATGGACACTGTGGAAACCGAAGACGGTGACCAGGATAAGGAATAGTCACCAGAGGTCAGCACCGAGTGTTGACCAGGATAAGGAATAGTCACCAGAGGTCAGCACCGAGTGTTGAATTGACATTGAATCTTGGCAGGTTGATCTGTTCCTCAATATGTTAATTGAATTGATATTGCCATCTGAATTATTATTTGACTGTACATAATAATAAGGAATTTGTGAATATTATTAAAGAATTTATGAATAATGTGACATCATTTTAGATGTCTTTATGTCTTTTTTTCATACCTTGGTTCTTGTGAAGCATTTATGAAATTTGTCAATATGAATAGAATTTATAGATGCAATTTAAAATTACAAAGCTGTTGAGGTTGTTTATGGATCAACAGTGCAGCGAACCGACATGACTATATTTATTAACCCTCACAAAAGCTTTGAAAACAAATTAAATCAGTTCTTTTCCTGAACATAAAAAAATAACTATTCAGGTCCAGTAATACAATTCCCAAAGACTAAATTTAGATTTTCCAATTGAGGTCATATGTTGATATACAGTTTATTACAGTCAATAGAATGTACCTGGTTAGAATTCTTGACAAACTTTGCTGAAAAATAAATGTGCTTCTCTGCTATACCGTAAGTTATAAAAAGCCCACCACTTTTGGTAAATATATTCATATTTATATTCTTGATCTAAATCCACAATAGGCCTATGTGAGGTTTTAAGTAGAGTAATTTGGAGTCGGTCATAAGGTGACTGAATTCAATAAATATAATATTTTGTAATAATGTCACAAGTTGTGATAGCTAAAACCCCTTGGGTGAAAAATGTGTTGTTCAAATGTATAAAGCTTGCTCTAAACTTAATATATTGCTTAAGAAAATGTACCAGGTGAATAAAGATGTGCTTGCACCCACTGAAAATGTAATGGAACAACAAAATATATATTTTTATATTGACAAGATTGCCTTTGAAATTTGGCAAAACAAGAAAAGGGATAAGCTGAAAGTTAAAATTGTTGTATTTTAGATTATTATGCCTTTGTATATGTTGCAATCTTGGTGTTTATTGTATCATCCCTCTGCTTGCCTATCAGATTTCATTACTTTACTATTCAGCAAAGAAAACCTGTTTCATGATATTTAAGACACTAAAAGGTATTTCAGTGCTTGATTAAAAGTTAGTCTGCCAGTCTGTCCTTTGCACCTTGTATGTTTGGGAATATGGTTATAATTATCAGAGGATTATTTTGTAAATATGATGCTAAATGCCACGTGTGTCTCATTTGACCAAATGTGGTTGCACACCACATGAAGACTCATAAATACCAAGATAACATAGTCATGTGTATCACTTTTGGGCATTATTTTTATCAGATCTAAAACAAGCAAAAAACCAGTTACCCTCAGTGCTCCACTTTAAACTAGTCAATTTGTCTTTATTATTAATTTGAAATTGAATTACATGTATTGACACAATTTTTTTGTGTGGCAAGGAAGGTACTATAACATAGGTTTTAACCAATTATTTTCCTGAACCAAAGAAATTCTCAGATATTTCTTATATAAATGTAAATTAATGCAATGAACAATTGATATAAAACCTATTTATCTTCTTTACCATCAGAAAGAAAACTCAACTTTGAATTTATGTGAAAACACCCAAATGTTGACTTTAAGCATGATCAGTGATGAATGTAATTTGTAAATATCTCTTATTACATGACCCTTATTTTTGTACTTCAAAAAAGAAAATAAAGAGTTGTATTAGTTAATAAACAGTTTAGTTATTTTAATCTATTTTATTCAACCAAATGCATTTAACGTCACATACTACTGTCAGAAATTTTATGTCATTAAACAATGAAATGGAGCAAGAATTGTGAAGTTAACCTCATTTGCAGAGATCTTTGAGATCATTTTCAATAGCTCAAAATAGCACTGTATCATTGTTAGTCCAGTCTTGCCTATTCTCATAGCCTTGCAGAGTGTGAGGTACAGCCTTATTGGACTGGGGATGAACATGGAATAAAACTCATGGCAAACATTAAAAAAATATCAGGTTCAACCAATGATTCTCTATATTTTAAAATCAGTTTACATTTTGAAAACATTTTTTTTTTAAAGTTTGAAAATAGAAATCTGTATAATGACATGGATGGTATGGAAAGCATGTTGCACAATGTTTATGAAAACCAGCCTGTCCATAATATTGAATTTGCCCATATATCTTAATCTGAAATAAACTTGTACAGCAATTAAAACTAAAGACAGCAGTTTAGACAAAAAAAATTGTTTATTTGTCAAAATGACTCAAATCAAAGTATGATTTCATAATGACTATTCATTTGGCATAACTTAATTAGCACCACCAGTTTACAATTATTTCTCATTATTAGTTGTGTTTTCATCTAGTGACAGTACCCGTTGATATCAACACAAATTTGACTTCCAAGAATCCTTATATCCATTTATAGATCAAATTCTTATGACATTGTATTTAACTGAAGGGAAGGGTGAGAGTAAATCTTGACTAGTTGGTCCCAGGCGCAGTCTGCAATCTGCAATAGATAATGTATAATTAGACCATATTCTATTTTACATGAGGACTTATTTATCGGTTTGTTTCATGAACTCCTCAATAATTTCAACAAAACCTGATCAATGTTGCCAAGTTTCACTTATGCTCTAAATGAATTTATTAAAAACATTCATTATACAACATTGATAAAGTATTGCAGTGATGAAAGTCAGCATTCAGGAAAAAACCTGAAACCCTTAAAAATTAACCTGAAGATACCCCTACCCCCTTTCAGAAATGTCATTTTTGGATGTTTCAGACTGAATTCAGGTCATTTTGAATTTCACATTTGAAGAAAAAAACCTGAACTCAGGTTATTTCCTGAAGACTTTCATCACTGGTATTAGTTTAACCTTGTGATCTTGGTCCTTAATGTTTTGTATATTAATATCAAAAATTATTTGGTAATTAATTAAAATTCCAAGTTAACAGGTTCATATCATAATTGAATGAGTATCCCACTTTTCCTCCATTATTGATAACGCTCAGTAAGATTACATGCAGTTATTTACAGACAAAACAACTTTTCTTTTGGTTCCAGATATAAAGTTATTTTAAAATGTCTTTTTGACCTCGTCTTCATTGGTGATGACTTTGATTGGAAACTTTAAGAAAAAGACTTCTCAGTCATTTTCACGAATTTTTTTTAATCTCCAGTTTATATAATTAATATTTCTTTATTGTATTATATCGGTTATAATGAACTTAAATGAAGTTAAGCTTCCTTGAAGATAAAAAATGATGCCAGATTAATAAAAGTTAGAAAAAACTTTTTTTCTGGGGACCCCTTTAACATTTGTTTAAAAACAGAGTGATCTAGCCAAAATATCCTGAAGATTACACAGTTCAAATATTAAATATCCTTGTTCTCACCTGTCCTGGAATATGTAAATTGAAGTCAAGGCCACACACAAACTCTGAATGGTGTTCTATTGTATCTGTGGGACTAAGTTGAACTTTGTAATCCCATAGTCTAAAAATAATACAATGAAATGCAGCCAGGTTAATTGGTTTTGTCATCACACAATCACACACAAGATGTACATAAAGCATGCATGAATCCAAAGAACATGTTTTTCAGATGAATATTAAAAGCATATGGCTTAGACAGAACCCATCAATAATATAATTTCAAGAAAGAAAACACGACCACTAACCTGACAGTGAAATCATAAGAACATGAAGCTATCACAGAATTTTGGAATGGTGAAAACTGAAAAGACAATCACACAAATTATTTTTAAAACATAAGTCAATGACCTCGGGAATAGACTGGCCATTTTTTGTGGAAATTGCCTGAAAATGCCAGCAAATTGCTTCATAAATGATCATTTTAAGCATCTGTCTGGATTTGCAGGTTGGGACTGCCAATATTTAAAAAATAATGTACCTTATATAAAGACTGACCCCACATTCTCTCAATCATACTACATCTTACCAATGAATAATGAAGAAGTCTATTTAGTACTATTTGGTACTTTTATAGGAAAAGATGGTGAGACAGAATGACAGAAAATTTCCCCACTCACTGCTATGTTGACATAGTCAGCATAGCAAAAAATGCGCATGATTGAAAATTTCTTCATATCAGTAAAAAGAATTCTTTTTTCGTGTATTTTGTTAGGAATATGACATTGTTGTCAAATGTTAATGCTCACTTTAAGTCGTCTTATGGCATAATTATGCCCTTTCAACTCTGCCACACTCTGGCGTGGGTTGCGAAGATCCCAAACACGCAAACTACAGTCTACTGAACCAGTAACAAGTATGTTCTGAAAAAGATAAGATCAAGACAGTAAAACAATTGCATACTGCGAACTACTGTTTCTGTTACTCCAGCAAAATGTGTGAAACCTAGTGGTTCTACAATACCATAAGTTAAACTTTTCACACAAAATTTATCAAAAATATGTCACATAAAGCTCTTCAGCAATGTCTGTCGCATAAGGTTCTACAATAATATCTGTCACATAAGGTTCTACAGCAATATCTGTCGCACAGGGTTCTACATCAATATCTGTCACATAAGGTTCTACAGCAATATCTGTCACATAAGGTTCTACAGCATTATCTGTCACACAGGGTTCTACACCAATATCTGTCACACAATTCTAGCAATATCTGTCATACAGGGTTCTACAGCAATATCTCACACAAGTCTAAAGCAATATCACAGGGTTCTACAGCAATATCTGCCACACAGGGTTCTTCATCAATATCTGTCGCACAAGGCTCTACAGCAATATCTATCACACAGGGTTCTTCAGCAAAATCTGTCACACAAATCTATAGCAATATCTGTCACACAGGGTTCTACATCAATATCTGTCACACAAGGCTCTACAGCAATATCTGTCACAGCAATATCTGTCAAACTATGATAAAGTAAGGTGTCACACTAAATGCTACAATAATATGTGTCACACATGATTCTAATGTAACAGCAATATTTGTCATACTAGGTTCCACAAGATATGTACTGCACAAGTTTCTACAATCAATTTGTCACAATAAATTCTGTGCTGATTTGATTTGCACTACATTCCCTAGTATAAAGAGTCATCCTCAGTTCCACAATAATATAGTTCATACCTGATCATATTTACACCAGTCACAGGTAAGCACCTCTGCATTATGTGCAGGAATCACTACCTGTGCCATGAACGGCTTCCTTACATCCCATACACGTAATGTCTGGTCACCTGAAGTTAGAACAAAACATAAAGTGCCTGTTTAGAGCCATCTCCATTGATACAGCTTGATCTAAGAATAAGATCATGCACTATTCAACTGAAAATTTAAAGGAGAAAATGAATTTGCCATTGAAGAAACAAATGTCACAACATAATTCATTGTTTAATATTGATCACCACTTGTGGAATTGCAATTGAATATTTGACGAGACCTACCGGTATTAATTACAGGTACAGATCACACTTTTTCAGTGTTTGCTGAAGGGGACCCATAGTAGCCATGTGGTCTAGTTTTTAAAACTCACAAAAGTTGGACTCCTTTAAAAAGATGGGTCAATCCAGGACGATATTTACCTGAGGTAGTAGCAAAGCAACCGGCGACACTCGGTGACCAGATAGCACTGTAGACCACGTTCTCATGTCCTGTATATGTGGACAATGACTGACTTTGCACAATATCCCACTAAAAGAATCAAATAATCAGGTTTAAATAAAAGATTGCTACGAGATTTTGCCTGACATATGAAGAAAAAATAACAGCTCATAGTCTCATAAAATATTTACTATTTTAAAAAACAAGTATTTCAACTACAAATGTGTAAGATAATAAACAAATAATATTATTCCTATCTGTTCTTTTATAGTTTGTAATACACTTACAAGTTTAACTGTATGGTCCCAGGAGGCGCTGAGAACAAGCTGTGTGTCACGCGTCTGATTCCAGTCTACACCGTATACCTGACACAGCGGATAACACCATAATCAACAGCACAATATATAATTAAATATTAATGATTGCAATTTGCAAATTACATTCAGAGGACATATGGCTCTGATTGACTGCAGTGTTTACAACTGTCATAAAGAAAGAGTTATCAATTTATATATTCAATGAACTGAAATTGTTTTTATATGGCTAATTTGTGGAGGATACAAAAGGTCTATTCTAAAGATATGAATATTGCTAAACTATCTGAAGAAGAGTCATGTTGTTACTTTAATTTCTAATCTTGATAATAAATATAGCTTTTTTCTTGAAATTTTATTGTATATTGTTTTACTCTGATCTTTGACTCTGGTTTTCACCTGTTGGTTACATATTTTTTTTAAACCTCCAGATTTATTTATGGATGGCTATAACAACCATCGGATGATCGAGTATTGGTCTTCTGAATATTTGGGGCCAGGAAGAATTCTCTTCTTATTTGTGGTTGTGATGCAGGACCCCACCGATGCATAAACACTTCCTTCATATACATTTGGCATAGTAATATTCAGAATTTTTATTTCAAAATATATCCCTTTTAATGAGATAATATTTTCAGGCTGTTTGTAATTCTATGTGTCTGTTTGCAAGACACAAGATATGTAAAATCATTACAAACAGGAAAAACATTAGGAATTGATTTGTCACATGTCCAAAGACCATTTTATTCAATTTGGGGGAAGATTCTGAGAACATGGTCTGCCATGTGCCCTCAAATTGGCTTCAACATTTTTTTGGATTTGAATTTAAAAGAAAATTCCTGCTAGCTAGTTCAAATATTAATTTACATGAACACAAACAAAACATTCATTTTACTAAAACTTTAATAAAGGAAAGAAATAATTATGATTTACCTCTTTGGTGTGTTCTTTCAGAGACTTCACAGGGCCCTGAATAATAAAAATATACATGAAACAGATACACAATAAACAACTAAATATTTAAAATAAAATAAAATTACATTTATATATGTACAAAATATTCCATTAGGTAGGTGCATTTTGTTAAGCACTGATACATCACATTCTTTTCTTAATTTAAGGATATTTCAACTCTCACAGCTTGCAATCTACCAACTGTCTCTCGTTTCATGTACAATCTGTGCTGGGAAATACATGTAGACATAACAGTTGATATGGCGACAACCATTCTATATGCTGTGAATAGATTGAATTGGCCAATATTTTGGCAAGAAATGCACACACAGAAAAAAACAACTTATCGGTTTGGGAATCTTGAAGAGAATAGAAAAATTGTTATTGGTGTAATAAACTGATTGAAATTAAATTAAATGTTAATCCACATTTTTTACTACTTTGAGTCAAGCGTGCATGTCCACAAACTTACGTGTGGCAGCATGACCCACATGAGCAGTGAGAATTTGATTATACAATGTATTTCTACTTTTAAAGAGTCATTTAATTAATAATTACATTACCTAATTTTTATTCTTGTATGTATTTGTTGTGAATTTTAGTTTATCTATTTAAATTATTACTGGATATAGTATTAGCAAATGTTTGGCTGATTGTGACTACTTGCCTGTGTTTGTGCCACATCCCACACCTGGATGGCCCCATCTCCACTCCCAGTCACTGCAATGTGCTCATTGTTTTCTGCCCAAGCCACATCAAAGAGTGCATCATTCCAGTCAAAACTTTTCACAATGGATGGGCCATTTGGGGTCTGATCTATGACAAATAATGTACCACAGCCTGGAATAAAAAAGAAATTTTTTCGTCACAGTGCAATATGAAGATGTTGCTTGTGGGAGCCCCTCTGTTCCCAGCTTTACTAGGCCTGTTCTCTCTTCTCTCCAATACAGGCCTAGTGATAATACTACCAAATGTTGTACGATCTGGGCACTCATGAATATTAATATTTGAGTTATGTCATCGTATCGTGCACGTGCCATCAGACTCAGAGGCTGTAAGTAAGTCATTGCATTGTGCACATGCATCTGGTTACATTCAAGGGGCGGGGCCCAAAGCCATCGACAAAATAGACTTGAAATACCATGCACAGCCCACCCAATATAAGTCCCGACTCCAATAGAACTCTTGTTCCGGCAAAAGGTTTTAAAGGAACCATGTTTCCATTAATTCAGCATTGGATATTAGGCTTGTTAGAAAAAATTTCTTTGTCTTTTCTTGAGCTTAGCATCGTTTCGCCATTGTTTAAGAGTTTGCACAATCAGGTGAAAGTGGGTCAGTCTAATTATAGGAGTGACAGCAACGATCAGGAGCTCTGCAACGTAGTGGTGCTTCTGACGTCATATGAAATTTCTCCCTTGGTGTTTCCATGACGTCATCACTTGGACTCTTCTAAATGCCATATCACGTTGTCAAGTTTGATATCGGGTAAAAATCTGAGGAAAAGACGCTACAGATAACCCTCGGATTTGCATTTACAGATATTATGACTGGGAAAGACGATTAAATGGGTCATAACTGCAACAGTCAATTGCCGGAGGTCGAGTTTATTCACTGGGTAAACTTCAATATGATGGGCAGTGCGTGGTGTTTCTAGAAAAAGTGGATTTCAAGTCTATCTTACCAATGGCTTTGGGTATAAAAGTATTCGGTATTTGGAGTCTTGAAAAGTAATTTTGATATCTCAGTGTAAATGGTTGCTCTCTTATTGTCCCAGGTTGCTATGCTATTGTCAGTACTGATTCCCAATATTGCTATAGTCCCAACACCTGACAGTCACAAACAAAATCATCCTAAGTCTAATCACCTGCAATGCCAAAATGCTGAGATGTGGCCACTGCCAATCTGTGACCAAAGTAAGGTGAAAACTTGACAGAATAACCCTGCCTTGAAGGAGTTTTCACAGTCAAAGCCATTTGTTACTCCAATAATCACATGACTTTGCATTAAATGGTCACTGTATATTGCAAAAATGTGATGTTTGTCAACTTTGAAAGACAAAAACAACAAATTCACTTGAATATTTTGTTTGTTTGCTGTGAATCCATAAAATTCATTTATTATCGCCCGAATGGAATTTTCGGCATATGTCGTGAAATAAAAATAATTCAATCCAGTCATTTAATCGGCAATTTGGTAAGCTCGGAGAATTTGTTTAAACGGTATTAATTTGTTATGATAAGCGATTTGTATAATTCACATTCTTCACGCTGTCGTAATTGCCGGGAAATTTCTGTTGAGCATGCGCAGTAAAAGTCCGCCATTTTCAAGCTTAGGAAATTTGCAGTCGACACGAAGAGAAACGTAATGATTTTTTGTCAAAATGTATATCAGTTGCGGTTAACTGTTTCAAATAATGGATTACTTTTTACCTTCAGAAGTTGCCCGACTGGTTTTAGGTAAGTTTTTACCGATATCCATCTCCCGAAGACCATAAAATGATTTGTTTACAATCAGATTTACGAAAGCCACACAACCAACGTGAAACACAAAGTTAGATAATTTAAAACTTTTACTGCACACGCAGTCATTTTCTGTTCGATTTTCAATTTTGTTGTACATGTCCAATCTTTAAGGGACAGGTTATCGTTTCTGTATTATTTTGAACATGACCTTCATTGATTTCTCTGTCATTCCATCATTGTTTTGATTTTGAAAAAAGTCAAGTCAATGATTGTCATAACTTCACGTAAGTCACAAATGATAAATCAAATGATCATAAACTGATTAAGTTAATTTAACCAGATCTGGTCATCCCGTTCGCTCACACCAGTTGCTAAACACCTGTTGTTTGATACATTTTATGAAGTATAAAAGTGACATCTTGAGCAGACTTGAACTTTGAGAATGTGCAGGGAATTTCTAGGACTAAAATTTCAGATCATGAATATTGAAAACATGAAGGTTTATTTATCTATTTCCTATCTTATTGATTTAAAAAAAAAATTAAATGCTGAAATGTTTTCTTTAAAAATATGGTCAAGTAAATTTGGTATGCAGTTAAGGCCATCTAACTGTATGCTTGAAGTTGGTGAAGTCACAGACTTGGCACATTGTGACAATATAGAGTGATTTTGATAGACAATGCGAAATATGCTATTTAGTAACCAGTTTAAACTGGTTTTCAAGTCTATCAAGTCTTTCAAATATGATTCTCTTGCAAATTCTGTATTCGTGAGCTTGATTTGTTTGAAAATCACCACTTGATTAAAGTATACATGTTGGTTAAGATGGTGAGAGGAAAATTATGACAGATTGCCTTTGATGATTGGTTTTAAACATTTTGAAATTTAATGATACATAATTCTTTTAGAATTGCGTTTTAACCCTCTCAACTTACTCCTGAAAATAGCCTATCATCTCTTTCCACACAAGAAATGTGAACTTCAAGTCTACATATTACCTTCGTGTGGGTCAAACTGGTTTGAAGCAAAATAAAATTGACCATGTTAATGATTAAAAGACCAAAAAATCTTTTAAATCTTTTTGGGGAAATTTATTTTTACAAGCCTTGTCTGTCAAGCAGGTATCCTCACATTTCTTGATTATCCTTCAAGAGATACTTCAATAAATAGCATTTAAATTATGTGTAAACACTTTGAAATTCTAACAAAACTTACAAAGAACAAAAGAATAATTCATGAGCAATCTTGGAAAGGCAGTCACTGTGTTTATAAGTTATCATGGGGGATTTAACATGCATGCAACTCAGGCTGCAATGATATTAAAATTTAATAAAACATTTCATAACTTTGCCAATTAACATTGGTGCAATTGTGCTATTTTTTCACCAAAATATCACATTTTCCCTGATGCAGATAACCGTTACATGGCATTGAAGATGATAATATTGCTGTTTTAACTGCATTTCTAATTAGTTATGTCAATAGATTATTATCCCATGATGACATCATACTTTTTTTCACTGCCATGTACATTTCAGAAGGCCACATTTCACACAAAAAATAATGACTACCTAATGGAGCCACATTAATTAACATGTGTTTTATAATTCTCCTCCACACAACAAAAGTGTATCAGAGAAGTGAAAGTCCTCCTTGAAAATATTGGTTTTAAAGTGTTTTATATCTTATAGCCGATAACACATCTGGTTCACTGACCAGTCATGGCAGTCTAGACAATGGTGGGAGACTGGCAGTTATTTAAACAATGGCAAGAGGGGCACTGAATGTGTGTAGACCAACATTTCAGCATCACATGGATGGCTTTCTCAGAACAAATAATAGAGACATCGTATTTAAAAAAAACTGAGAAAAAAATGTACAAAATTCCAGGCAACATGGTCATTTGGGGCAGCTACGGATGGTCTAGTATTATGTGTGTGTCAAACACAATAAGTCTTTTCATGGAGAAATAGTCAGAGATAAATGAGCTACCTCTTTTAAGTGATTACTAAAAGCTAGGACGTAATCACTTATTTTTTTCCCTCCAAAAAGATGCAATTCTGCAGTCTGCTCAGACATTTACATTTCAAATCAGATAGTTTTCAGATTACCTTACTGTTAAAAATCCACATAAATGCTCTTTTTCTTCCTGGACGCCAACTTGTATCCCCAACATCCCACCCCACATCCCACCCCACATCCCACCCCACATCCCATAACTGAGACCATCTTGTAGCATGAATTTTGTTTGTTTAAACATTTTTTTTCTCTTCAAATTTCAGGGTACTTGAAAGAGGAAAAATGTATGCAGACTTACCAGTCATTTTTGGCCGAATGTTGCCATCTGTCAGAGTACACCTCCTTGCTACAGCGGGGACGGGAGTACTCGACATTGCTGTGGGGCAAAACTCTAATTCAAATACTGAACGAGTTTGCAGAAAGTAATGTCAGCAGTCAGCATGGTAAGTATATTGTTCAGTTGTTAACATCTGATTTGCTCAGCAGATTGTTTCCTGAAAATTCCTGCCAATTTTAAATCAGGGTAATTTTGGATAAATTTTTTAAAAGGCAGTTCTGAGACAGATATGTATTGCTTTCAATCTTAGACCATTTTGTGATTTTAAAGACTTTTATGCTAATTGTCTGTCATTGATTGAGGCATATTTAGCATTGTTTAGCATGTTCAACTCATTTATTTTCTGTCAATATAAAATACAGTTTTATAATAGAAAAACTGTAGACATTTGTGTTGATTGTACACATCATATTCCAAGATATCAGGAAGTTTAGAACTCACTTCAGAACATTAGAGTGAGATAATATGTTTTAATAATATGTACTTTTTGATTTTATATGATATATTGTGATCTCTAATAATTCAGGTTTTCCTGTGAACAATCATGAGCCACGTGTGGGAGGAGTTATACAGAGGAAAGTTGTGCCAAGAGTGGTTCAGCGTACCCCGGTGGGAATGGGGTTCACTGTCAATCAGCGCGCGAGGACTAAAGCTGCATGTTCCACTTTGCGGCGTGCACCATCAAGCATCAGTCCTAACGAACAGCCAGGTAGCTCTCAGCCAATGGTTAGCCTGCTCCCAGCAGTGATCAAAACGCCAGCTCGGCCACCATTGTCTGGCACCAGGCTTTCACAAGCAGTTCCTGTGGAACTCAGATCAAAGGATGATCAACCACAGACTGTAATAGATATACAGGTCAGTGGAACTACAGCACAAATCGTGGAGACAAAAACAGGAGCAGATTTAAGTTCACAAATGCTGACTGCTTCACAAATGCCAAATATTACGGAAAGTGATTCTTTGCCAAGTATGTCTGCAATAAAATCAAGACACTTATCAGGAAAGACTATAGATTCATCAACTTATTGTGTGGAGAGAATAACAAATCAATTATTAGGAAATTCTAAAGTTAGTAGTATTAGCCCATCCCCAGTGTCAGCCTCAGTATTAAACTCATCATCCTCTGTTAAAAGAGGCACTGATCAGGTGAAAAAAAGTGATAAAAAGAAAATAAATTCTACCTCAAAAAAATCCAAAGTAAAAAAATCTAAAAGAGATGAGGGACAACATTTGAGTGAATCAGATAATATACATATGGGTAAAGATAATGTGATTGCCAGCAATAAAGAATTGGATCATATAGATTTTCTTGGTGATGAATATTCCAATGCAGAAAGTGACTTGGAAATTAGCTCTTGTCGTACCATGAATCCGTCCATAACTGTGCTGAAGAACTCCGAGCCACAGAGTACAAGCACGCCAATTGTTGCCCAGAGACAAATTGCAGAGCAGATTTTCAGCCCACGGTCACTTTGTGGGTCAAGTCCCCGATTAAAGATTTGTGGAGTAGATTCTGATCATGAAGTGAGCATCAATTCTGTGCATGAGGTCGAGAGCCGTGGATGTGGTGCAGAGAAGGGGAACCCTTCCCGGACCAATCAGAGCGGGAGATCAGCCAGTAGCGACAAGTCAGGTATGTGACATCTGTGACCTCTGAGCACATCAGACCTCTGACATTATTTTTCAGGATAAGTGAGTCGAAAGATAAATTCTCAACAAGGGGGTTAACTTTGAATTTTCTTTTTTACAGATCTGGTATTAGAGTCATCCAGCTGTCAAAGCCCAACAAAAAATACTAGATCATCCTCAAGTTCAAAGTTACAGACTCCTGTCAAGCAGAAGAATCCATCATTAGTTCTACATACACCAGTGAAAGGGGGACAAAAGGCACCCCCAGACATAACACTTAATACTCCAGTGAAACAAAGCAGCGCTCCCGAGACTCCGGGGAAGAGGCCTGATTCTACACTTCACACGCCAGTCAAGCAGCCCGAGGCTCCCATGATGCAGCTGAGGACGCCCATCAAGTCTCTGCTCGATAATGATGCCAGGTTGCTTGCTGCCATCAAGTCACCCAGGAGAAAAGGGTCAGAATTTGAACATTTGTAGTCCTCACAAAAGATAAATATCTTGCCATATGAAGTGTAAAGTGTATTGTCAAATTGGCATTATTAGTTGAATTTGCAATGCCTACTTATTGATCAAAACCAAGATATTTATGTGAAGTTTATAATCTGCAAACCTGGTAAAAAAAATCTGTAAATTGCTTTCCTTTAGAGACATCATTTAAAAAAATTAAATCTCACACCAAAAGTTGTAACCCTACATATTCCTTACTGTTTAAAATGTCGTTTTGAGAAAATGCTTTTATTATATTTTGCAGGCCAGCTCCAAAGCGGCGTAGCTTTGGTGAGCCTCTTGTCGGGAGCAAGCCGATGATCCCTCCTCCTCCAGTTTTTGCATCCAAACCTGTGTCCTGCAGCGCTGACAATAGCAACAGTAGTGAGGCAATCACAGATGACTACAAGACAGTCCCAGTATGTATGCAGGTCATCATGTGCAGTTTAGGCGAAAACAAGATCTGTTTATATCATGTGTTCATAGTCTTTAGCTGAAACTGTATCCAGAGCTTAGTAAAAATCTAGCATCAATTACACAAATTCATTACATTGGATTAGGGCTGTAATTATAATATGAAATTCAAAATCTACTATTTGAATGCTCCAGAAAACATTTATTTTATTTTGGAGTTTAAAACTATTAAAAAAGATTTTCTGTATTTGATATACTCAATCGCACTAAAACAGTATTTGTTATCAAATTCAGATTTGAAAGCCAATTGTAAATTTCAGCTACTCCTGGAAGAGTTGATAAATAACTTCCAGTTGGCAGAGAGACTGGCAGAGAACATCAATCGAGTCAAGGAGACCAAACACAATATCTCAGGGGGAAGTAGTGGCAGGTGTCGCACGCTCTCCACGTCCTCCTCCATCTCTACAGCCTCGGCAGCCCTAGGATCAGCGGCAGGCCTTGCTACATTACTAGTGCCATCTGCTGGTGGAGCCTCACATTTAGATATCACAAAGAGTAAGCAATGAAATAACTTTTTTTTTAAATAAACAGAAAAAGAGATATTGTGACACAAATATTGGAGACTTAATAACAATTTGGTCACTTTTGTCATATTTGATGAAATTATTGACTAATATGTGTCTTCATTTAGTTTTACATTTGACCATTAATAGTTAGCTCTGTCCTATTGCCACCAGAGGCGGCATCAAATCAAGGAATTTCAAGAAATTATTTTCCTGTTAAAGGTATTAAGCATCAAGTGGTAAAAGTAAATATTAGACTCAGAAGTTTCACAGAGGCTCTTTGGGACCCCAGATGAGGCCCAAATTAGGTCAGCGATGTCTGATGTCATTCTGGCACCATTCAAAGGACAGTGCCTTTGATGATGTCATAAGCATATTGCCATTCTTGCTTGACATCGTCTCACCTTTCAGTGCTCTATGATGTCACTCCACCTAAAAAATGACACTGCTTTCAAAAGGGGGCTATAGATTAGGTTATTGTTAAAATAGGTTACACAGACACTGGAGTGCATCAGCCTAAACAGCTAATTTGACATGAAAGGCAAATATAATCATTTTATGATTTTTATTTTATACTTTTCAATGTCACTGCATAATTTCTTTAACTAATTTCTGTCCAACTCAGCACCTGTCAAACAATTTTGAAACTTCTAAAACAATTAAAACAGCTTTGACATGCAGTAAGAGGGCAGCTTTACTTGTAGGCACGATGAATGAAGCAATATATCATTTTCTACTGACTTTACCAGGCAACTTCAGAACAGTTAATAATATATAATAAATTTGTAAACAGGAATGGAAAAGTGAAAATGAAGCATATTTATCAATCTCTTGCAGGGAAAAGCCCAGACATCTTTATTCCAATTGAACATGTAAATAAATTACAAACACAAAAAGAGAAAGATAGATCAGAAAATCGAGAAACACAAGAAGAGCATGGAACAAATAAACACCAAACACGACAAGACAAAAACAATATCCAAGAGCACACAGAACACCACAAAGTAGAGAATCAAGGAGAAGAAGATCAAAATATAACACTGATAGAAGGGAAGGATGATAAGGAGGAGAGGGAAAAGCAACAGTCCAACACTAGTAAAGAAGGGGACGATTCATTCACAGAGCAGAACAGATCCACAACCCCTGCATTAGATTTAGACTCCATTCTTGGTTTGGGGGTAAGTTCATCTATTTCAATATATAATAAAGCAGTTTTACCAAATTATATCAGACACCAACTGTTTGTATGGAGAAATGGAATATTACATCAGTACATCAAATCCTACATTCATTTAAGATGAATTCTAGTGTACCATTGGTTATTCTTGCTTACTGAACTCCTGTACTGCAAAACTATGCTTATTTCCCCAAAACGCAATGCTCAGCATTTTACTTGTGTTTGATAATTTAACAGAAAAGATTAGACAAATTTTCTATGAAGAATTTATGTTTTGTTTTAATGGCAAATACACACAAAAATACACACCTACCTTGTGCATTGAAATAATGAAAAGCTATTTGATTATTGACCAGGAGGAATCGCAGATGCCGGAGAATGCCATCCAGGACATCATTGAGATGACGAGGAATGATCCCGACTTTGACAGTCTCTTCAACATGTTCCATACGGGTAAGAACAAACTTTGTATTCAGAATTTATCTTTTCTTTTAATTACGAATACACACAAAAATATGTTTCGATTCAGATCAGAGGTGTTAATTTGCAAAGTTTTAGTCTGAAATAATGCAGGCAGAAAAATATTAATATTTTTTAACAGGATGTTCCTGTTTATACACAGCAAAATGTGCTCCATGTGAAAGCCATGTGGAAACCATGTGGTTTTCACATGGTTTCAAACCATGTGCAACCTGGCAGAAAACGAGTCACATGGAAACCACATGGTTTCAAGCCATGTGGTTTCCATGTGGTTTCCATGTGTTTTTCATGTGGAAATGAGCCTCATGGAAACCACATGGAAATATGACACAAGGTTTTCTGGTGGTTATTGTGTGGTTTTCATATGGTTAAAATTTTGTGATATTTTCCAAATGTGATATTTTCCAAGGGCTAAATTTTTCCAAGGGCTACATTTCCCAAGGGCTAAAATTTTCCAAGGGCTAAGGTTTTTCAAGGGCTAAAATTTTCCAATCCTAAAAATTTCCAAGGCCTAAAAATTTCCAAGGGCAATAATTTTCCAAGGACTAAATTTTCCTAGGGCGATACTTTCCCAAGGGCGAAATTTTTCCAACAACTAAAATTTTCCAAGGGTGATATTTTTCAAGGGCTACAATTTCCCAAGGGTGGTTTTTCCCCAAGGATATTTTCAATAAGTTATAATTTTCCAAGGGTGGTAATTTTCCAAGGGCTAAATTTTTCCAAGGGTGATATTTTCCCAAGGGCTAAAATTTTCCAAGGGTGATATTTTCCAAGGGCTACAATTTCCCAAGGGTGGTTTTTTCTAAGGATATTTTCAAATAGTGATAATTTTCCAAGGGCTAAAATTTTCCAAGGGTCATATTTTCCTCGGGTGACAATTTCCCAAGGGCTAAAAATTTCCAACGGCTACAATTTTCCAACAGCTACAATTTTCCAACAGCTACAATTTTCCAATGGCTACAATTTTCCAACGGCTACAATTTCCCAGGGGTGGTTTTTTCCAAGGGTGGTTTTTTCCAAAGATATTTTCAAATAGTGATGAAATCCCAAGGGCTAAAATTTCCCAGGGGCTAAAATTTTCCAAGGGTGATAATTTTCCAAGGGTGATAAGGGCTAAAATTATTTTCTGAGTCCCAACCTCATGATATTCACACGAAAAGATTCCATATGGAAACCACATGGTATTAATTCACATGAAAACCACACTTTCCTCATGAAAATCACATGAAAACCACATGATTTCCACATGGTCTGGTTTTCACATGGAAACCACATGATTTACAAACCAAGTGAAAATCATGTGGCAAAACACATGGTTTCCACATGAAAATTTTCCATGTGGTTATCACCAGGTGAAGAAACACATGGTTTCCTGGTGAAAACCACATGGTTTACCATGTGAAAACAAGACCATGTGTTTTCCACATGGAGCACATTTTGCCATGTATAAGTTTGTAAAGTGCTGCCAATCAGTGAGATATGGCTCAATTGATGTCTGTCTTTCATGCTAAAGGTCTGGTATTCAACTCCCAGTTGGGACTAACACTTTTTTCATGCTGAAGAGGAAATCTTCACCTTCATTTGAGTGATATGCATGTCAGAACATATAGAATTGAATTGTATTTTGCAAATGCAGAAAATATAAAAAATAATGACTTTACACAGAAAACAAAGATATCTTCATATTGGGGTTTTATTTAAGCGATATGCACATTCGAACATGTAGAATTAAATTGTTTTTGCAAATGTAGAAAATATGAAAAATAATGATTTTATACAAACAAGTGCCTTCGGCTGGGAAGTGATGCTGTCCCTCACTGTTGTAGCTATCCCTCACCTGTGCAGCTGTCTCTCACTTGTGCAGCTAACTCTCACCTATGCAGCCATCCCTCACCTATACAGCTATCTCTCACATGTGCAGCTTTCTCTCACTTGTGCAACTACCACGTGTGCAGCTGTCATTCAGTTGTGCAGTTGTCTCTCACTGTTGTAACTATCTCTCCCCATGTGCAGCTATCTCTCCCCATGTGCAGCTATCTCTCCCCATGTGCAGCTATCTCTCAAACTGTGCAGCTATCTCTCAAACTGTGCAGCTATCTCTCTCCATGTGCAGCTATCTCTCACCATGTGCAGCTGTCTCTCCCCATGTGCAGCTATCTCTCACCATGTGCAGCTATCTCTCCCCATGTGCAGCTATCTCTCCACATGTGCAGCTATCTCTCACCATGTGCAGCTACCTCTCACCATGTGCAGCTATCTCTCACATAGCTGTCTCTCACTTGTGCAACTACCATGTGTGCAGCTGTCATTCATTGTGCAGTTGTCTCTCACTGTTGTAACTATCTCTCCTCATGTGCAGTTATCTCTCACCATGTGCAGCTATCTCTCACCATGTGCAGCTATCTCTCACCATGTGCAGCTATCTCTTATTTATACAGCTATCTCTTATTTATACAGCTATATCTTATCTATGCAGCTATCTCTTATTTATGCAGCTATCTCTTATTTATGCAGCTATCTCTTATTTATGCAGCTATCTCTTATTTATGTAGCTATCACTTATTTATGCAGCTATCTCTTATTTATGCAGTTATCTCTTATTTATGCAGCTATCTCTTGCTGTTGTAGCTGTCTATCACTTGCTATCTCTCAATTATGCAGCTATCTCTTATTCATGCAGCTATCTCTTATTTATACAACTATATCTTATTTATGCAGCTATCTCTTATTTATGCAGTTATCTCTTATTTATGCAGTTATCTCTTATTTATGCAGCTATCTCTTATTTATGCAGCTATCTCTTATTTGTGCAGCTATCTCTCGGTTATGCAGCTATCTCTCAGTTATGCAGCTATCTCTTATAAAAATATCTGCATTTCACCCATATAGACCCCTTTGTACAAAACCTTGCAGGGCCTCAATAAGTAGGTCAATAAATAGGTCAACCTTGCAGGGCCTCAATAAGTAGGTCAATAAATAGGTCAATTTACCGATAGTTGAAAACAAAGCTCTAATACAGAAATATAGGCAATTTGTGGGTAAAATGTCACATCTAACATGATTCTGACAAAAAATAAGTGATAATTGTGCCATTCATAATATGCTAAAAGAGCAACCCTTCACATAAACTTGCAAAACAAAAGTGAAGTGGGGATTAGTTTAGCGTCACTTCCACCAGAGGGCAGGCAACGTGGTGACGGAACTGCGAGATGACACGCTCTTATCAGTGGCGAATTTTATTGCAGCCCATACCTCACACAGCAACTTTTTTTTTTTTTTTCAAATCTCGTCACCCTTCCTCTCTGATCACGTTCATGCTTTTTTTATATATGTATGTAAAAACAAAAATGAAATCTTCATATTGTGGTTTTATTTGAGCAATATGCATGATAGAATATATAAAATTCATTTTTTTTTTTTTTCCACACATAGAAAATATTAAAACTATAAACATATTAAAACTATATACCAGATGAAATCTTGATATCAATGTTTTATTTGAATGATTTTTTGAGCCCAGACACATCTGCAAAGAAATTTTAACATGGAGGCTATAAAGCTGATGATTTCAAGATTTAATAATTTTGATAATCAATTTTAAACTTTGAATAAATTTGCCATGAGGTAAAAAGTGACAGAAACAAATTCTAGCCTCACTACTCAAGATGGGATGAAAGATGATTAATGAAAAATATATGATGATCGATATATTTCTTCCAGACAAAAATGCATTCATCGAGAAAGAATATGGTGTGGCACCACCATCTTCCACATCAGATACAAAACAGCAGACGAGCTTCGAAGGGACCATACAATCACTTCAGTCTGATGGTAAGTGTCTTCCATATTCATCACCATATAAGTATGCAAGATGTTGTATTTTCAGGTGACCATTTCTATTTATTTTTCATCAGTCTCAGAATATTTTTCCATCTTTTTATCACATAAAGGGATTAAGCACTGATTTCGAAAAAAAAAAAATTTAAAATTCACCTGTTCGTGATAAACGTATTTGTCTTTCATGTCTATAAACTTTTTGAAAAATGCATCCCCATCATTGTCTGTAAAACCTATTTGAACAAGACCCTAATATATAGGCCCCTAATAAAAGCACACTCCTTTCTTTGCGTAACATTTATGTGAAGTGTCATCATAGAAGCACTGAAAGGTAAAATTATGTCATAAGAGTATGGTAATATGCTTATGACGTCATGAAATGTATTGTCCTTTCAATAGCACCAAAATGACGTCAAACAGTGCTACCCCACTTTGAGCCTCAATTGAGGTCAAACAAAGTTCACGCTACCCATGTTTACCCGGGACGTGCAGCTTATGGCTGAGACAGATCTTTCCTGGAAGTGCAACTTTTATGGCTTACAGCAACTTATCTTTTTAATCTATCATAATTTCAATTCGTCATGATGTTCATATGTGGCCAAGCTTTCAACACAATAAATTGTACAATTGACATTTAATAAAATAAAATCTAAGAATTGTGAAGAAGGGTGCCATTTTGAATAACATGACAAATAGCAGTCAACGAGAATCAAAATAACAAATTCAATATGTAATTTGCATTTTGATGGGCTGAAGTTATCTGCTCAAATTTGCCCTAGGAAATGATTTGAATGAACATTTATTAAGCAATTTGCTGGATTTTCCAGAAAATGTTGACATACATTCCAAAAAAGCAATGATCAGCATAGCTCTGAGGCCATTAACCCATGTTTTCTCTATTTTAGTTCAATCAAGCATGAACAGGAGCAGTGCTGTCATTCAATCTACCAACCCACTAGGTGGCACCCCTATGCCAACTGTGATGGGTAAAGATACACAATTTGCCTTTCAAACATCAAATTCAGGCGTGTCTGTGTCTACCTCAGTGCTGGATACATTATCAGAAGCTGCCTCCTCCTTATCAAAAATGATGCAAGAGAGAACATCAAAAACAGATCAAACTGCAAAGCAAATAATATCTCCACCAATTGAGGAAGTGGTACAGCAAGCACCATTCATTTCTCCCTCACGAACTGTAGTAGCCAAAGTAAGAACGGAAAATTCCATGCCTGTGTTGCACATGACAGAGTCTATAGGTTCTCAGCATGCTCAAAAAGGGGCTGTCCAGACTATACAAATATTGCACCCCTCTGAAATAGGAAAAGATGGAAAGGAGATATCAGCATATGTAGAGACAGTGCAAGTTTTGAATGTTGCAAAATCTAGGTCCACTACCCCAGATGCAGTTTTTCACTCACAGACTACTTCGGAAGAAAAGAATGGTTGTCAAGCTAAAGATTCCAAGAGTGTGGACGCTAACAGTAGTAAGGATAAAAAGGATACATCCAAAAGTTATCCTGAATCATATACAGGAATGAGTGTCTTGGGTTTCAAACGGAGAAAACCAGAAATGTCAGAAAGTAAAAAACAGGCTAAAAGAAAAACTAAAAGTAGCACCAGTGGTGACAGTGGTTCAGAACGAGGTTCTGTAAATGGTGAAGTTCCTGCAGATAAAAAGAGGTCATTAGCACCGAGTAATTTAATGGTGAGTTTGCTGAATGCTGATGTGATAGACAATGTTAAGGCAAGCAAAAAAACTGCCATTAAACAATCTGAAAATGCAACAGTGACAAAACATTCAAACAAAGATGCCATTAGAATGAAACATCATGACAAAGATGAAAAAGTATCTTCACAAAAACAGTCTCAGGTCTCTCTGAGTCAGCACAAAGAAGAGCTGAATGGACCTGCTCATAATAAACATGAAATGGAAAGTGATACCACGAAAGTTAGTGATTTATATGAAAAAAATAAGAGTGGAGAGATTAATGTATTGAAAAACATAAACGATTCTGAAATCAATCAAAATTTTGATGCTGAATATGATTCTTGTGAGAGTGAAGTCATCTGTGATTTATCTGATAAAACTACTCTTGCTGCTGACCATTCATATGACACCAAACAAAATGTTAACGACACTTCTGGCAAAATAGAAGGCAAAGCTATGCCGCCACCCAATAGTGAATTAAGACGAAGTGCCAGACTGAAAAAGAATACTTCTGAAGACGCGGATGACCCATCTCCCAAGAAAACTGATTCTGAAATCACCACAAGCGTGGTTTCAAAAGAGAATCGGCTGAGTAAAAAGGCAGTTGAGGAGCATACGGCGCGGCTTGCAATGAGCAGACAAGATGTGACAGTGGCTCCTAGTTCGCTGGTCTCGTGTAGTGTGGCCAGCTCGGAGTATACGGTAGAGGATGATATGGTATCATTGGGAAGTTGTGATCGGTCATCTGTGGCAGACAGTGATGCTTCAGCGACTCGAGGACGCCCCAAGGGCACCAGGACAAAGAAATATCACAGAAAGGTCACATTCAAGAAAAGGGGAGAATATAAAGGTTAGATATATATTAATCTCGATTTAAATTTATTTGATTTCTGTTTATTACGCTAGAATGAGTGTAATCAATGCACAATCAAAAAATAAGAAATAATTTAAACAATCAAAATCTCATAAAATGTTTTTGATGAATTTTTTTTCGTGTACAAAATTTCTATAAAAAAATTGGTTTTTAGTCAAATGCATTCCAACAAATAGCCATTCTTTAGAATATATAGTGTTTTATGGCACCAGACAATTTTAAGGAAATCTTATTTGATAGTTGGAGTGAAACATCTCTTACTGGGACATAAATATGACCCATCAAAGTTGGGCATCACTTTCATCTGACTCTCCCATGAACAATATCTAGTCAACAAAAGTATATTGATCGGAGTACAACTTATTAGATAAATACAGTGTATTATCATATTTCTGTCAATTTGTTTTTGTATATTCAATGTTTACTGATATGATTGTGATTGTATGATTGTATAGGAGCCAGATTAAAACGTTCAGTTCAAGTTCCGGTAATATCCAAGGACGACCTTCCTGTTGGACGTGTCCTTATACCACGAGGTGACAAATTTTATTCATTTGCAGTTCTTCAATAGAAATATATCCTCACAAAATCTAATCACCCAATGTTTTTAGAATAAATAATATTTAGTATTTTCACTTTGTGACAAAAATGATGAAGTGTGGAAATATTACATTCTGCAATTTTTGAATGTCAGTCAAAAGTATTATGTCATGCTAAAAACCTTTTTGAAAGTGCATGGCTTGCCTTATAAGTTAATACAGCTAGCTTTAAGTTTATGAACCTTCCATTAATGTGTCCATATTTGTTCACTTTTATTTAAGTGAGAATGCTTCAAGATGTTGAAGATGTGTTTTATAGCTCTGTGTTCATAATTTCAGAGAGATCTACTAGCCATGACTCATCAGTTACATCATCAGACACTGCATCAGCAAAATCATCCCCTCCAAAGAATGAACCGAGACTGGCTACTTCACGGGAGCAACCCACTCCAGTCAGCCAGCATTTAAAACACGTAGCCTCAGCATTGCCACAGCAACTACCCATAATGACACATGTGGTAGCAATCCCAGCCAGTCAGAAAGCAAATTCTGGTCAGGTGACTACAGTAACCAATCAGCAAGCGAGTTCTGGTCAGGTAACTACAGTAGCCAATCAGCAAGTGAATTCTGGTCAGGTGACTACAGTAGCCAATCAGCAGGGTGCAACTGGTCAGACAACTTCCTCCGTCAGTAGCCAGGAAGTGGACCCAAGCCAGTTGGTTTCCAACCAGGTAGTCTCCTCAAGCCCTCAACAACTGACATCAAGTCAGGTGATATCATCTGTGGCCAATCAGCAACTGATCTCAAGTCAGGTGATCACATTATTAGCCAATCAGCAATTAACTCCGCAGATTATAAAAATAACCAATCAACAACAGCCAGTTTCTAGTCTTTCAAAATTAAAGGTTGACAGTCAGCAGTCAGAAAAAGCTGCCAATAAAAACGCCAACCTCTCTGCAGAAAAAACAAAAAAGGTTAAAACTTCAACTTCACCTTCACCTTCATCCACCAGTAAGACTAAATCAGGCAAAAGCAGGAAAAATGCCACTACCCGAAAAAGTAAAAAGAAGCAGCCAGCAAGAGAAGAAGATAAGTCACGGGTAGTAACTGAATCCTCAGAAGTCAGCCTGGAAACTACAGAATTAGGTGCCTCATCAGGCAGCAATGAAGGCATTGCAGCGAACCAATCAGGATCCTCCGATAAGGAGAACAAAGGGAATTCCATTGCTGAAAATGAGAGTGCAAACACTTCAGTTGCCAAGGAGAGGGCAGAAGGATGTGAAACAATAGACTGTATGGACCTTGCAGGTCTTTTAGCCAATCACTTCTCACAGCCCTCACCAGAAGATGCTGACAATAAACCACCAACCCCTGCGAAGAAAAGAAAGGCCAGGACAATAAAACCGAAAAGGAGGGACTCCAAAGAGAAAAGAGAGCTCCCAGGTAGAGCGAGGTCTAAGGAGAGAGGGAGATCCTCAGAGTTAAGAGTTGGGGGGCTCATGAACCTTGCTATAGCACCAAAGAGAAAGTCTGTCAATGTGGATGCAGCAGCAAACATAAATGAGTTTGTGAGCTGCTCCCAGGAAGGCCAGATTGAACTACCAGAGGGCACCACTCTAGTACAAGAACCGGACGGCATCAGATTAATACAAGTGATAACAGAGAAAGCCACAGATACAGAGGCACCAAAGGGAAGGAAGAAAGGGGGCCCAAAGAAAACTGGAATGAAAAACTTGACAGTCGTACCTAAAAAGAAAAGTGATAGGACAAAAAGTATGAAATTGTCAGGAGTTACAAAATCAAAATCAAATGTATTTGGCTCAGTGAAAGTAAAAAATACCTGCGCAGAATTGCTAAGGCGGAAAAAAGAGGTGGACATAGCTTCTAATTTAACTCCGGTAATTGTGGAGACTGCAGCAAGTCCATACAGGGATACTGAGAGTGGAAGCAGACATGTGAGGACCCTGGAGTTTGGGTCGCCCAGCAGCATGGCTTCTCCAGGTATGAGCAGTGTGGGGTCACCTGCTCTACACATCGTAGCCTCGCCTATGGTGAGCGATGCTCCCTCTCCTGCACCAGACATCAACAACATAGCATCCCCATGCATTAAAACAAGTTCACAAATAAACGATTATCTTCCAAGCACGCCCTCAGAGTATCACCTTCAGGTCAGTGATATGAGTGTGTTCCAGACTCCAGACACTGCTCAGGACAAGGACACTTTGATCTCGACAGATTCTATTGAATCTCTGAAAGGTCGCCACAAAGCTGTGATTGTGCAGCGGTCATCAAACGATGCTTCTGATAGGAATTTTGTGACTCAGACAGTAGAACCTAGTAGTAACATGTTGATGTCTTATAGTGCGCAAACATTAGGGAATGTGTGTGTTTATTCTGAGGATTCTATGGACAGTGTGATTTTCACTCAACCAAAGCCAAATGTGGTGAAAAAAGCCAGGACAAAAATTCCAAAACAACAAGCACAATCAAACTTTAAAAACAGTAAGCCAAAGACAAGTTTATTTGAAGCCACCAAGTCTTTGGCTGCTTCACAGAAAGCAAAGCGGTCGAGCCTAGAGACTGAGCATGAGGACACAGAGCTGGGGAGTCCTCGTACAGAGGCTGAGGTAGCACAGACACTCGTAGCAATGGCTAACACCCCAGTCAAGTACAGACCAGTAGCTTTGTGGTCCTCGCTGGATGATCTTTTACCAGCACATGCTACACTTGATGAGGCTAAGTTGTCTCTGACCTTCAATTCCTCTGTTACATCAGAAACTGTGTATGAATCACCCATTGATACTATGTGTCGGTCACCATCGATGGCGTCCTCTTCAAAGCCAAGCACATGTGAAGCTCCAGCCAATGCAGGTGGCTCCACCTATGAGTCTGACCAGACAAATGCAGACATTCAGCCTGTTCCTGTGACAGTTGTATCAGATTCAAGTACAAATTTAACAGTGAAGAGAAATTCAGATTCAAAAGATAAAATAATTGACACATCAATGAGCACTGTTCCTTTCAGGGAAAATGCAGGCACAGGTGACTCTGAAATAAAGAGATTAGAATGTGCAGTTACTATGGCAACTTCCACAACACTCACATCAACCACTGCCAAGACAATAGCTGAAACCAAAAGTCATAGTTTTTCAACCCTTACCAGCAGCACTGCAATATCTGAAAGTGATACATCAAAATCCAAAGACATTGTCACCATTCAACAGAATCCAATTACAGTGTCCACAAAAGCTCCTTCAACTTCCAAAAACAGCTTAGAAACACAAGCCAGATGTGACAAAGAGAGAAATGGCAGTCGTCCAACCAAGCCACAATCTGCCAACACACCAGAAAGATCTCAGAAATCAGCTAAGTCGCACGCATCTCCAATCCGTTCCTCCAGTCTGACACGTCTCATCCAGGAAGCCATCAGATCTCCAATGGTTGAAGATGAAAGCAGCCTGTTGCGGGGAGCAAAGCGGAAAAGTAAACCGTTGTCGAGTGAAGCAGCCACAAATAGCGGTGCCTCACCAAATAAAAGAGCAAAGGTGAGTTGAATTGATGATATAGAACTTTTGTTAGGTTAATTGAACTAAAACCATTTTAGCTATACATAGCATAGCTTCTGCAGTGAGAGGGGAGAATTTATCTGTCATTTTGTCTGTCCAGATTATTAATAGGCTTTTTTCCATCTTTTTATGATATTTGAAAAAAAAAATTGATGGGCCGAAGTTATCTGCTCAAGTCTGCTCTTGAGAGGGGTTTAAATGATCATTAATGAAGCAAAATGAAGGCATCTAGAAAATGTTCACAATGTTATAGAAATGCAATGATCAGCATAGCACAAAGGTCATCTGGATATGTTTTTGTCCAAAACATATACAGATGAGCTCATTTCTTGTGGTTTTGTGGTCCAGTTTGATATTAGAATCAGTTTGAGATATAGGGATTTAGGAATATCAGTACACACGATAAACGTAAATGCCATTGACACCCATCTTCTCAGTTCCAGTAAAACAAAATGCAGTCTAAAAAATTATCTTCGTAAATATTATATGTTTAATTACCTGTATTTGCTGTTCTCAAATCTAGCTGAAGCTGAAAGAGAAAAAAAGTAGAAAAGAAGAACTGTTTGGTAAAAATGGAGAGAAAAAAGGTGGAGCACCACCAGGGGGCACTCTGCCAGTTATAAACAAGGAAATAAAGGTTTGTCACAAAGTAGATTATTGTAAAAGGCAGATTATAAAATGCTGATTCTCTTAAGTTGTTTAAACCATCTATAAACTGGAGTATATCTGGAATTTTTCTGATTTATATATTTAATTATTTATATTTTTTCAGAAGGGATCACCATTACAGTTATCCAATATGAAACCAAAGGACATGGATAAATTCCTATTTAAACTCCATGGGAAGAAATCAACAAATAAATAAGCAGCAGATAATACAGTATTTATGCATTCATATGGACTGTTTCCATCCCTTGTGAACCTTTAAATATGGGGGTTTACAATGAGACTAAAGAAGAGATAAAGATTGTACCATTTTGTGCACTTCCCAATCCTAGATTTCCCCCAAGTTATTTATAGAAGTCCCATCCATTCTCCTGGTCAGTGAAGCAAGCTTCCTAGTCAAAGGAACCTTGATGTCACGGGCAGGGACAGTAAGGCCAAGTGCCTAATGTTCTAAATGTATGTGTGATAATTAAGCTGTCTGCTGTGTCACCCCTTGTCTTCGACAATGTGCACACACTTTTGTGTGGCTCTTGTCATGCAAATATCACGCTTCTTAAATAATGTTTAATGTACCTGACACTTGGGTGACATGCCTAACCAATCAGTGCACAGTAGCGCTTAACCAAACTCCACCAGAGGGCGACATAGTTTGCGTGTGCCTCTGGTAGACAGTGTGGCCCTTAACTCATGGATAACTGATTAACATTCATGAAGACAGCTACCGCTCTAAGATTTCAATACTATCTCAACCCCTGAAACTCACTCAAGCATATGTGGCAAAATTCTGCAAAAATTTATCAAATCATGTAAATAATCTCGAAAATGTGTTGATGTGAAAGATATCATTAGTTTGTTCTCAAATTAATGTAATCATTCATGTCAAGATAATGTGCCAAATTATATTGCTATTTTTAGAGAGTAGTAAATCTTTAATTTGTATTCAGTGAAATTTTTTCGCACACATTTAGGAAGGAAAACTATATTTTGTTTAAAAAAGTTAAGAAAAAATATTTCATGATTTGAAATTTGTTTAATTTTGTAACTTGACTAGCGAAGGTAGTTTAGTTCCATAATTGGTGTCATGTGTCATATAAAATTCTTTTAAAATATTGAAAGAGTAAAAATATGGATAATGTTCATTATAATGTAGAATTGTGTTTTTGAAAAAGGCATTTACCAATGAAGATTGACAATCAATTCAACATTATTGTACTGTGGAAATTTCAGGTAGTTATATGTGTACACAACTTAATATATTTGTGGGAGTTTGTTTCCAATGTTATGTAAGTTCTGAATTATCAGGGCTTGAAAAATGCAGCTTTTTGTATAGCAAATTAATTGTTATTTAAAATGATAGACCTGTGGACATCATTTTAGGATTTATTTATTCCCACGGCCCTTAAGTTGAGTGGAGTATTGTTGGGTGCAGTGGGTGGGTGGGCCATGGACTTTTGCCTCAAAAGTAGATGGTATATATCAAGTAAATAGCAGGGCATTCTGCTGGATTTATTGGCTGTGGGTTTGTCCAATTTTTGCTCTGTAATCTTAACATTTAATAGGTCTGAAACATTGTGAATTATATTTTACCAAAGTTAAGCAAAATAAGTTATAAGAAAATATATTATCAGTAGGTAATTTAATTTTGAAATTCTTTTTTATTTACCATGATTTGATTTAGTGATTGGATTTCCCAGCACTGATATTATAATTAGAATATATTAAGCAATATTTAATTTGAGAAGAATTGAAGTAAGTATTGGTTATCACATGATTTAGATAGAAATGCTTGGGACTTCCTAACATTTTTTTCTAATTCAACTCATCACAATATAATGGGATGAGATGCAAATCGTAAAGCTTCTGTTGGTTTTCCTCTTATGTTTTTATAACTTTGAGTATTAAAAAAATACCTGGATAATATTTAAACCTATTCAATACCAAACAAAGAAAAGTGGGTTTTTAATTCTTGTGTTATTTCTGTAAACTTAAATGAAGCTTTTTATCATTAAAGGATTTACTTTGAATATTTAGAACCATGGAGAGTTTCTTAAATTCCACTGCAAACTGAAAAATCAGCCATAATCTTCATATGTTGGATGGTGTTGAGTCAGTAATACAGATCACATCTGTCGTGCAAAAAAGCAGAGCAGAATGTTAAAGTTTATTTTTTTTAAATATGAGTACTTCAGTTCAGAAAGAATAGCTTTTAAAACATGCATTTGTTGAGGTAAATAATATGTGGTGTACATACAAATATCTATTCACCAGATTAATATTGAAAATGTATATATTCTGTACTAATTTTAAATTATGAATATGACTTTTTTGTAAATAATTCTCATATTGAAACAATGTAGGTTGATTGATCAAGAATTTGAATGGATATTTATGAACATCTTTTGTTACCATATTTGGCATGTGGAATTTTTCATGTAGATCTTATTTGATTTTACATATGATCTTTATTGAACTAAATTTTAATATATATTTAACCTGTCACTGTGTCCCAAAGATAGAATTGAAAATATTCTTTGTTAGTATTTGAATGGAAAAAGTATTTGGATGAAATTTAGCTGGTTTTAAATGTGATATGGTTCTTGGAACACACTTTTAGCAGAAGTAGTTCTTTTCATTCACAAATTGTGAATGTGTCATGAAAATGTCCAAATCATTTGATTTAAGAACAATTTTTAAAGTGAAACTTGAGTAATTGACTTTCTAACTGTGATTACTGTCAGCATATTATGCAGTGACAGGAGGAATTTTCTGTCATTCTATCTGTCTATCAAACTCAGTCTTTTACCCTGACATTACTTGGTGGATTTCTTAGTTATTCATAGCTAAAATGTAGTATTGACCAGGGATAAATCCTATCTATTTTCCCTTGGGGTCTTTTTTAATTTTTTTTAATGATTATTCAAAAATACAAAGGCAAAAAGTGAATTGTTTCTCACATACATATACACCTGGAATATATAGTGCCTAGTTCTGCTAATCTCAATATAGCCCCAGTTTGAGACTTAAAGTATTAAGAAATATTGGGGTGATGGAGTCTTTCTGGGACTTTACGTCTGCTACATTGTTCTTGCTACATTGTTCTGGACATGCAAAGCTTGGTTGACATTTAAAATGATCATTTATGAAGCAATTTTCAGGCATTTCGAGAAAATATTTACAAACATTACAATAAAAGCATTGGTCAAGCACAGGTCAATCAAAGTTTATATTTTGTGTAATTTGTTTATTGAAACAAAATTGACTTTTTTATATTTATTTTGGCATGATTAAGGGATTAAAAAATTAAAAACTGAATTTTATAAACTTGTTATCAAACTCTGAAATACTGAAAGAAGGGATGCATGAGTAGGTGTCAAACTAGCAAACAGTAATTAATAATGAAGTATGAAGTGTATAATGCTGATAGAACTATGTATATGTATATATATTTAATTATTTCTATCATCATAAGCCCTTGTAAATAATGACCTGTATATTGTTATGGATAAGCTTGTGAACAAGTTTATAATAAAAAATCTTAAATCTGAAAATAGTTTGTATTAATTGTCATTGTATTCTTATTTATTTTCTTGAAAGTGGTTGTGACACAAATGGCACTAAGTCTACAATCATCAAACTGTGATATCATAACTTTTCTCTGAAAAAAAATCAAAACTCTGCACACCAAAAATAGTTAGTATTAAATCGTTTTATTTCTCAACAAGCTATGAATCTCCGAGATAAGTATATTAGAGAAGCCTGGAAAGTTGCTTAAGTTTAGATAGTGAGAATTATAAACCTAAAATCGGTTAAAACACCAAGAGACAGGCCATCCTTCTCCCTTTATGGATGACAGAATTACTATGAATATAAACAAATACACGTGGACCACTAATGGGAAAATCCCATAGCCTCGTTCTGGACTGATGACGTCAGTGAGGGAATCTCCGTAAAGCTAAATCATGGCTTCCTGGCACAGGAGATTCTTGGTAGCTTTCAAAGCCCATTTGTGATGCAATGGAGACTTTTGGCGAAAAGAAGAAATTTAAAAGTAAGTATGATTAATCAAAGCATTCACTGACCAAATAATAACTTTATTTTTGTTTGTATTTTGTGATTGAGCATAAAAAATAACATATCTGTGTGTCACACTGGCCTGGAAATTGAGCGAGTGCATGTGTACTGACGACCCAAAACAAAATATCTGACATGGCGCCCGAATCTGGCGATCAGGTGATATATTCGCTTTGTCCTCATTGGTCAGATAGTGGCAGACGTGTGACACTCCTCTCATGTTGACAAAAATATACGTAACCACGTGAAACACCAGCTGTCAATTTGGCATTGGAATCAGACCATTTTGTAACAAAAAAAATATACCTCAAGTATTTCAAAGTGCTTTCAAGTGTAGTTGATAGACCTATTAATGAGTTTCACTATTTGTCCTTTCTCCTGAAAGACACTATTATTCGAATCATCTCATTTTTAACTTATAAGTTAAGCCTTAAGGTGAAAACATGCTTCAACTGAGACTGAAGACAGTGAAGTGAAAGGAAGAAAAGTGAAAGGTTTACACCAGAATGTTATTGGAAAAGACCCAGGAGAGTAGGACAGTCATAAAGTTGGGTAAGATATTGCAGTTTTATGAGGCATTCGTATCATCTGCCCCTGAATTTTGTCTATTTTTTACCCATAGAGGACTAGCCTATTTATATTTTTGTTGATTGGCAGAACAAGCCAATTTTTTTCTGGACTATTTTATCAGCATACTAAATTAATATAATGTGTAGCTTTGGTCATTCAATATGCTCAATGTAGTACTGAGGTCAAAACAAAGGAAAAGTTACAATGTGCAAAGTTTCAAAGGCAAAGTGTTAAGTTACAAAGGTAAAATATGAAGTTAAAAAGGCAAAGTATTATGCCAAAGTTACAAAGAGAAAAGGGAGTTAAAATGCAAATTGAAAGTTTAAGGCAAAGTTACAAAAACAAAGTACAAAAGAAAATAAGATGTTACAAAGGGAAAGTGTGAACTGACAAAGGCAAAATGTAAAGTTACAAAGGCAAAATGTAAAGTTACAAAGGCAAAATGTGAAGTTACAAAGGCAAAATGTGAAGTTACAAAGGCAAAGTACGAAGTTGAGATTGATAGAGAGATAGGCAAAGTAATGCAAGCTACCAGTCAAGCAGTTAGTCAGATCACCTTGTACCAGTGACAATATATGTGATAAATGTCAGAATACAGACCACAAAGACTTGAAGTTAATAGTTTTGATAAAAAAAAAAGTTATGTTAGCATCTTTGTAAAGACGTTAAGACTCCATGCAGAATGTGAGGAAGTTCGAGAGTACACACCAATGAGAAGTTCCGCGTTCTGAATGCATTGATGCTCATTGGTCAATGTGATGCACTGCCTTGATTATGGCTGAGCTCATTTTGTCTACGAGTGCCACACTTGATTTACATAAATTATGATTGTGTATCAAAAATAACATATGAATGTGAGACTTGTCTGGTCATTGTTGAGTGCATGTGTACTGACAAACCAACCAAAATGCATTTAAAACTTAGTGGCATTCCATTTAACTACTTGATACAGCTGTTTGTAGTAAACAAAAGACTTCTATCATGTGTCAAGGATATTTGATCAACATTCACATTTTACTTGTTGCACAACTTTAAATCATAGTGCACATGTATGTGGGTCACGCTTTTCATCATATATCACATGTTTTTGAGGTTGTGAATATATTAATTCGAATCCAATCAGAATCTGTTGCAGTTATCTGCTGGTAAACACTGGATACTAGCTCTATATTTATCAAAGAAAAATGTTTTCAATTGAGTTATCAGCAATCTCAAGGAACAATTGGTAGCATTGTCTAGACACTGTTACATAATGATAACATTGATTTTTCTTTTCTGTCCAAGTTTATATACATTGTAATATTTTATACAGTGTGTTATGTCACACCCACTATGAAATCATCATGGAAATGAAATCTAGGCAAAATTAATGTCTCTTTACCAGACATGCAACTGGTGTATCATTAAAAAACATTTAGGCTGAGATATAGATATGAGGTGTTCAGGCAATTGCAGTACTTAGTTAATGTGCATAAAAAAGTATCAAAAATGCAGAACCTGGATAAATTTGTAATTAGAATGTTCATGTCTTCGTAAGAATTATTTTATGTGTGTATAATTTAATGTACAACCAGCCATGTGACCAGTGTTAGATAAATACATTTCGAGCTATATACTGATGATGTTATATTGTGAATAAGTCAGGCAGGATACACCCAGGGGAAATACCTTAATGTCGTGTGATTCAACCAACCCATCTGAAGAGAGATAGCTGTATTGCCCATTCTCCTATTCAGTTATCATAACATTTCAAACTTTGATAGACAGAGGTTTTATTTTTCATAAGAATATTTTGTTAATTTATATTTCTGTTCACTTTATAACTGTTCACAACAATTTTATATTTCCACTCACACTCATAATGAAAAATAAATACATTTACTAATAAAGTAAAAACAAATATATACTAATAAAGTGAATCCATGTTTCCTGGCAATGATCTTTCAAGAAACTTATTAATTTTTTATAATTTTTCATTATATATATAATGAAGTCAGTCAAGACCGTGATCATCACTTCTGTCATGATATTATAAATGTGAATTATAATCTTAATAGTACAGGTAGGTGTCAGCACAGTGATTGACAGCAGTGCCACCTGTTGGCAGTATTTCTATGTTTTTATGGTGGAGCACCACCATATTGTGGGTATTTTCTCCCAATTGTCAAGTTCATTTCTAGAGTATATGTGCAGATGCTGTCTTTTAGTTGAATTATCAATCATAGGAAAAATGACACAAAGTCAATTTTGCCTAAGATTCACTTGCAAGCTGTCTCAAAGCTGCAAAGGGTTCAGAACATTTTCATTGTTTGTAGACGTGTAGATAGTAGATAGGCATGGTGACACAACAATTTAATATGATATTTGGCTATTCAGCATTAGGTTGGACCCACACAAAAGTTCAAAAAAATTATAGAGCCTGTAGAGGATCAGTTAACATTATGCAATAACAATGAGATATCACATGCCAGACCTCAATAGAATTCCTGGTAATGGTATGAACATTCTACCTGAGTGTTTGCTGACATGTCATACACCTCTTATATTTAAAAGAACAAGTTGGTTGCCATAGTGATCATGTAAGTGAGGTCAAGACACTCAATTAACATCTTGTGTCAATTTTGATTTTGATTAGAAAATATTTTTAAAATGTTAACGTTTTCACAGTTTTCACAAAAGAAGAATTCAAAGTGGTTGAATAATGACTTGATGTGAGTCTTATCTCTGTGATTCTATTGACATTGGTTTTCAAGTGATACAGTCATACACACTGACCAAGTGCAGACATGATTTAGTGTTTTAGCTTTGTCATCAACTTGTCACAGATATTACTCATGGGGCACTCAAGTTTTCCACACAATTCACGAATAAGGCTGAACATTTAGTTCCTGTGTTAAGATTGCTTGTACAAGGCATAGATAAGTCAAAATAATCTTTGAACAAACAATGAAACACAAGGTTTTGTTAACTTTGCTGACTTGATTTAACTGTAGCTCTAGCAAAAAAGGATTATACCAAGGTCAAAGCCTTAGAAGTAATCAGAAGTAAGCCTGTAATGTTCCTATCCTGTGTAAATGGTTTTGCTCAGAGAATTATACTTGTATATTGGGAACCTAGAACAAAGCATTTTCCCCATCTCAGTTGGGAACAGATAAGGTTTATTCCCAAGTAGACTCATTAGATTTGATTAACTACATATGGCTGATATATTCACATTATACACAAAAATAATAATTAAAGTGGTGGCCCAAAGTTTGCAAGGATAATAGGATGCGTGATACAAAAAAGAATATTGTACTTAAGACTGTATCATGACTAATGTCTTAGTGGGAGTTACTTGTCCCAATTGAATTTTACAAGTTCATTGATCATTTTATGAGACAAATATCTATCAAGATTTGAATGAAAGATATTTTGGGCCACTGAAAGACCAAAAATATGGTTGCCCAACTAGGCCACTACAACAGACCATTCAAACAGAGGATCTGATGGCCCCGGGCCACCGGGCCAGTGCGAATGTCAAGGCCAGCAAATAAGTATTTTCTGAAATGTTAAAATATTTTAGATCATATTTATAATATATGCCCCATCCCAGTAACAAACATGAACACAAATGCTTCATGGGGCAAACTTTATCACAGAATGGACCATATCTGTGATATCTATATTTTGTTATCAGCCAGGATATTTGTCTCTCTGTTCCTGATCCAGGTGAGGTCTCTCAAGTTTTCCCGGATTTGATAAGAAAGTTCATGACCCGGTGAAAAAGAATCATCCCCACTGTTGGCAAATATGTTTTTCACATTAAGAACAAAAGAGATACTGTTATCTCAGTAAGCTTTGCCACAGCCATTGTCCAACTGGTGAAGTGGGTTTATGAGAGAATAGAGAAAACAAATATAAATTTAGCTTAAATGCAAAAACATCTTCAAACTGATAAAATAATTCAATTTATAGTATTGTCATTTGGGATATTCCAAGGTTAAAGTAGAAACATCAGATTGAATAGTATTTGGCAAGCTAACAACCATATTTGATTTTCTGAGTGGCTTATAATTTTAGATGAAAAACCTTCACCAGCATTGTCTTTACAAATACAATATTGATAAGAAAAACATTTTTGGTGAATTGCTGATGTCAAAGATCTAAAAGAAGCCTGATTAGTTAAATGTCAAGTGTACTGATGAATAATCTAAGTATATATTTTGCAGATGCTATTTACACTTGTACTAGTTTGCAGAAGGTTTATGTCTTATATTATTAATCAGGTCAACCAGCTTTTGTGAGGCATCTTTTCCTAGAAAGTTTAATTACCTCTGCCCAGGTATCACTGCAATTATCAAGCAAAGTCAATCAGATAATTAGACATATTTAACAGGATTAAAATAAAGGGGAGGGCATACTCATAAAGACAAAGTGTGACCATAGTGCAGGGACTGAGAGAAGAGACTCACATTGATTAAAGCGAGCACTGAGTGGGGTACAGGAGGGAGTGGATGGGGCGGTTGGGGTCAGCTCGGTAATTGAATGGGTGATTACATCATGTAAGTATAAACTGTAAAGTAAACAAGAGTGGGTGTTTCAGGGTGTGCCCTTGGGTTTCGGGATGTCAGTGGGTGGGGGGGGGGGGGGGGGGGGCACTTGTTGTGTTACCATGGTAACGTATTGTTCAAACAATTGAAGCATGCAGACATGGATGTGGACATGTACCTGTATTACACTGTATTGTTGTTATGTGTGGCTTTAGCAACAGATGTTTTTCCCATATTTGGTGAGCAGGACTGTGCATTGCATAGATATATCCTTGATCAAAGGTGAGAAGCAAACATGTTGCTGATGAAGGATGGATTATATTGATTCGTGTGGCTGGCTGGATAGAGCACCCTGTGGAGACGTATATTCCGCAGGTGCCAGGTAAATTCACAGGTTAATGATGGATTGTTCCAGGTGGTCCTTTAGCAATTAGCACCAACATGGACATTCACAAATTATTGCTCTCATAAATATTGTGCTGTTGCAGAACATGATATTTACATGTTGTTCATCAGTTTCACTTATACACTGTTATAAAGAAGAATGTTGCAATGATCTGTGGGCTTTTCCTATAACAACTAGGTTAGGCAGACATTCATATGGTGGTTAAAACAGTGGCATCTTCTAAGGACAATAACCTACTAACATAACTCAGAAAATATATAATACACTGACAGAACTCATAAATTAACGAACAGAAATGCAACCAAAATAAATTTAAAACATCTTGTCCTACACCAAATGAACACCATTTTTAAGGAAAAAATATGACATTCTAGTTTCAAAATGATGTCAGTCAAGCACATTTTAAGGAAGTTAACATATAAATGAGGATGAATAAAGCCTTAGTTAGATGTGTTAATTACCTCATTATGGTGTAATCCTGTAGCTGATTGGCACTTCTAATTATGTTTCGTGGGGATTTGAAAAATTCTTCTGTTTCCCAGATAAATCAAATAACATTTTTTGCATATTAGTTTCAATTCAAATACTCATAAATGTAGTTCTGTTTTTTCACAATAAAATTATCAGAAAGATCTGTGAATGTCTCATGTATAATTTTCCCCATTTATGGTCATCTTGATACATCTGTCAGAAATCAAATTTGTTTTCAATATGACAGACACTTATCTACTCATTTGTATATATTTTGGAAACATCCACATTCCAAAGTGACTACCAAATATTTCAGAAATTAATGGTCCTTTTGTCTTCCAGACAGATCCTTGATATTTATACAGATATCGTAATAAGATATTGACCCAGTTAAGTTTTATATGATATATAATTATTATTAATGTCATGGATTACTGAATATAAATCAGATCAAACTAGGATTATGTCTGGAAACACTGCGTGCCTTATAATGAATAGATTAAGGCTTTAAGAAAAACAAATTGAATATCATGACTGACAGAAAAAAAAATATCACTCAATTTTCTGATTGTCAATGCCTGAAATATGATATGAAATCTTCATTGACATTAACCTGTATAAATGGTCATATAATGAAAAATGGTAGAAAAGACCCTAGAAGTTGGTGGCCTTGGCGAGAAGTGAGCTGAAGGCAAAGCCCTTTTAACAATTCCTCCCATCCATAGTTGGATGCCTTTGTTCAGAGCTAAATGAAACCCATGGAGAAAGAAGTTTAGTGACCGATTTACAATAAAATTTAGTACATTGTTGCATGTTGAGAAGAGAATCTAGGACAAACATCTTGAAAGAAAGTTGTAGTTTAAAGGGGTCATTTTGAATTTGAAACAATCGGTGTTTATTTAATGTCAAATGCTTGACCGCAATCTCTGATCTTGAAGAGTGTGAAAGAAATGACATTTTTGTGACCTTGATATCATTTGATAATGAATATCTAAGCTGAAGTCAGCAACCTGGGAGATTAGATTATAGGATTACACATCATATGGGTAATAGCATGGAAGAAATTCTATTTTTTTTAAAATAAAAGACAATGAAAATTTTATTTCAATATAAATGAAAATTCTTAGCTGGAAACTAAAATGAGAAAAAAAGGGTTTGTAAGCATGTATGTTTTATTTTATTTTCTCAAAAGGTTCAGCTCAGTATTTACCGACGTGAACAAATACCATTGTGTTTTATTGCTATATCAATTGAACTATATCATTAAATACAGAGAATGTAATAGGTCCAATTTGTATTTGACAACTAATTGAAAAGACAAAATGATATGAACAAATTTGATATATTGTATGAGAGCCTTTGACATATTTCTATGTGCATGTCATGCCTCAATCAATCTGCTATAAGTGAGTTATTTATGACAACACCAGTTGCAGTTTTAAAACATATCAGGTCAGATGGGGGTTGAGACGAGGATCATCATGGTAGAATTGACCTGGCTTCACCTGGTCACCTGGAATTACAGGCACTCATCCTGTCCTAAATGCAAATAGTTCTGGCGGTGTAAATAGACAGAAGCATGGTGATACATTTATAAATGTTATATCATCATACCATATGTGTGTGTGTGTGTGTGTGTGGAGAGAGGTAAGAGAGTTCAATTCAATCATCACCCAGCTGGATCCTGCTTGGCGTGCACTGAGGCTGTGGCACACACGCTGGTGCCTGGCACACACTCCACACAGCTCCCACGAACCCTCCATGCAGCTCCTCTGTAACCTCCATGCGCAGATACACATTTGCTGGTTATTTTAGCCGAGGACAGGACAGTCATATCACACAACAACAGTGAACAGGCAATGGGGACAGATCACTCTCTTCAAAGATCCATTCACACTCTACTTCTGTATAATAGCAGCTTGCCTCCTTGCAAGCTGGCCGCTGCCACTGACGGACATATGTCCAGGAGCTTGTTCTCTGCAGCTGCAGTGATGAAAGACAGGCTTCCCACGAATCCAAAGACAAAACTGAAAGCGTTTGTGGTAGCCAGAGGCTTCACATGAAGGAAAGTTATCATCCTTCTGGAAGAAAATTTGAGATCAGAATCCATCGAGAATATGACAATGACCGACGGGTATTGGAGTGAATTGCCCGCGTTCGGCTCTCGGGCAAGGCAAGATGCTTGGGTGACAGATCAACTAACAGAGGTATACCCAGCAAATTTTGTCTTCACACTTTTGATATTACTTTTTGTGAATATGGTTATAAGCCTTCTTAATACTTGTGATACTTTCAAAATGTGTTATGTTAGAATTTTTGACAAAATAGTACTTTCAAGGAGGTCATTTGTTAATGTCAAAAACAGTATAACAACAGGTGCAGTATCTATAAAGTTAAAGTAGGTGAAAGTATGGTATTATTTGTGTAATATATATCAAAATAGCTTGGAAGGTGTTTTATATTTCTTACATTTTCCATAAGATTGAAAAATGAGGGAAAACAATAATTTCGGTTTTCTGAGCTCAAGGGTGCACAGAAAAAGATGAACACTCACGCAGCTGACTGACAGAAATATCATAAAACAAAATTTGCTTTAAATGGGACAAAATTTACCCGATAAGATATGAAGAATTTAATTTTGCTGTAAACTGAGAAATAGTATTTTCCATTCAGGCCTCCATGCAAAAATATAGACTTAAACAGGAATTGTATTGCAAAATTTCCGTGTCAAAATGTCAGTACAATTAATAATTGACCTCATAGATCTGATCAATTGAAACATATTATTGGGCTCGGGTATCAACTTGGCCTCCCCATTATCATGATTGGCCAGAAATGTGAATCAATAGAGAGGTGGCCAACCAAAAATCTCCATTGATAGAGTTGAGGACATTGCTGTTTTGTTCATGAGAGGGACAGACAAATTGCAATGATAATCTTGAGTAATTTGTAAGCTGAGAAGAGGCTTTAGCAGAGTTTTAGCATTATGACAGTGATGACAAGTAAATATTACCTGGTGTAGATAAATATTTTTAGAATGTTATCATGATAGTGTTTGATAGATGAGGTGTATTGTCACAACACAAAGACACCGTGTCAGAATGTCAGGACAAGTGTGCATGCATCCTTGCTGTGGATGCCGGCTGCTGATCAGCTGATCACAGGGATTCCCTGCCTGCTGTAGCTGTATCCGGGGGATTCCCTGCCTGCCTGGTCTGTATCTTGGGGATTCCCTGCCTGCCTTAGCTGTATCCGGGGGATTCCCTGCCTGCCTTAGCTGTATCTTGGGGATTCCCTGCCTGCCTGCTTGCCTGGTCTGTATCTAGGGGGGCCTGGAATGCAGGCTACTGATCAGCTGATCATAGGGATTCCCTGCCTGCCTGAGTTGTATCCAGGGGATTCCCTGCCTGCCTGGTCTGTATCTTGGGGATTCCCTGCCTGCTTCAGCTGTGTCCGGGGGATTCCCTGCCTGCCTTAGCTGTATCTTGGGGATTCCCTGCCTGCCTGCCTGCCTGGTCTGTATCTAGGGCAGCCTGGGTCAAGCCATGAATCAGCTGATATTTATGATTCTCTCCTGACTTAATTCCTGGAAGAGCTAACCATCAGATAATATGCTGGTCTGTGCTGTATCCATGGTGAGGTCATACTCTGCTGGGGATTTCCTACCTGCCTCAGCTGTATCCGGGTGAGCCCAGCCTGTACACAATAGCAGAGCGCAGGCAGGCAGGCAGGCTGGTAGGTAGGTAGGCAGGCACGCAGGCAGGCAGGTAGAGCCTTCACCTTGCTCCGATGCCAATAGACCAGCTGTTCAGCAGGGATTCCCCATTTTGATGCCACAGACAGTATGCTCAATATTATATAATTCATGAACAGATTGAGTGACAAAGGCAGCCTTAATCTGCATTAAACTGTGAAATCAAGGCTCAATATTATTGTGTTCATGGTTTCAGTTTTTCTCTCTCTATATCTCAATCCAAAATTAAAATATAACTGAGGTGAGTTCCCTCTCAGGACCAGGAAGTGGTGCAGATATAAGCATCTCTATATGCAGAGAATTCATTTGCTACATTATGGCTGCTGCACAGAGATACCTAGAAATAACATGAACCTGGAGCACCCCACAAAACAAGATATATACAGAACTGAGTGTACAGGTTTAACCTTAATCACATCCAGGTGAGAAGTGAGCACAGGAGGAGGGTGCACTCAGGGTTCCTGTACACAACTTTGTTTGTATCTGCTTAGTGCAAATGCATGGTTTGCATCAGGCCAAAATGTCACTGCAATTTAAATGGTATTGCATCATCAGATTGAAACATAGACCTGATGTAATGCCCACTGGGATGCCGGGAATGAGGACTCGTAGAGTTCTGAATGCTTTGATATGCTTAAGAGACTTCTCTCTTTAAGATTTCCCACTCAATGGCTTTATGCATATACTATAAAGTCTCCTAAAGGAAGCATAATTCATATTGTTGACCTGTGCCACACCCTTCTTAAATACTATTGCTGATCACTCTTCAGGTAAATAGTAAATATTGATTTATGTCAACAGGCCGATTTCAAGAAATTGAATACACTATGATATGTCATTGTTCTTATCAAAGAAGATTTATATCTGCAATTTGTCAGATTAAATGGAAGAAATTAGTCACCATACAAATATTTCACTCACAAACAGAAAGTTGTTGAATTATGCAAAATGGCAACTTAGTATAACTTCATGTGTTCATAAAATAATTGGTCAATGACAAAATTTTTTACCATGATTCTGTGATTGTTGAAAACATTAGAAATATTGCATATTCAGATCATTTGAGTTGTAAGGTTATGATCAAACAAAAGGCTATTTAGATTACTTGAGTCAAAATTTGTTTGTTGGAAATATGATGGTTATTGAATGTTCATTGGTTATCAGTGATCCTGAAATAAGGAATAACTTGTTTGAGATAAACGTAGCCTTTCCCTAACTCTCATTGAACTGGTGTAAATAAATATAACATGACATTGTTCTGACATATTGACCTGACAGGTTAGTGACACATCATCATATCTGGAAATCTTGAATGGAGCTCAGTGCAGATATTAATGTCTTGATACAGGGATAATCCCACACAGAAACAGATGATTAATTGTCATGTATCAAATGGAGGACGCAGTGTCCAAACTTCACCTACCACTGTGATTTTCTACTATTCTTTTGACTTTTTTTTTATCAAATCATCATTAATTTCATTGTTTGAATCATGCACCACACAATTTCAGATTTGCTTAATGGTGGTCACAGTTTGATTTGATTATTTATAATTAATGGTTGACAGAGAAACAATCAATTCCAGCATGATCAATATATATTTGTTGCAATACAGTTCCTTAGATGACATATCCTGTTAAAATGGGAAGGACACTTTAATGTTTGAATAAAATAAAATCAGTTGTACATTAGTTTGACAGTAAAAGTTAAAAGAGGGCAAAAACACATTTGTAAATGTGGCGCCTTTGTCCTGACAATTTGACCTGATAATGATAAAATTTGAATACGATAAATTTGTGGCAATATACAGTTTGTTAACATCTTGATACAGGGATGATCCCAAACAGAAAGAGATGATTAATTATCATATATCAAATGGATGACACAGTGTCCAAAACTTCAGCTATCATTGTGGTTTTCTACTATTCTTTTGACTTTATTTTTATCAAATCATCATTAATTTCATTGTTTGAATCATGCACCACACAATTTCATATTTGCTTAATGGTGGTCACAGTTTGATTTGATTATTTATAATTAATGGTTGACAGAGAAACAATCAATTCCAGCATGATCAATATATATTTGTTGCAATACAGTTCCTTAGATGACATATCCTGTTAAAATAGGAAGGACACTTTAATGTTCAGACAAAATAAAATCAGTTGTACATTAGTTTGACAGTAAAAGTTCAAAGAGGGCAATTTTTTTGTTGTAAATGTGGCGCCTTTGTCCTGACAATTTGACCTGATAATGATAAAATTTGAATATGATAAAATTTGTGGCAATATAGAGTTTGTTAACATCTTGATACAGGGATGATCCCAAACAGAAAGAGATGATTAATTATCATATATCAAATGGATGACAAAACTTCAGCTATCACTGTGGTTTTCTACTATTCCTTTGACTTTTTTTTTATCAAATCATCATTAATTTCATTGTTTGAATCATGCATCACCCAATTTCAGATTCAGAAAAACATTTGCAAATGTGGAGCCTTTGTCCTGACAATTTGACCTGAAAATGATGAAATTTGTGGCAATATACAGTTTGTTATAAAAACAGGAAGTGACATTGCATTTGCAGTATTTAATAGATATATGTAAGAGATATATAACCCATTTGCATTATTTAATCAATATATCTTGTAGATTCCAGCAGAAATTTGGTATGATGTTGATGCATTTGCCATTCTATCATTTGTGATGATGTGATGATGTGGGTGTATGTTTTGCTCTAGCTCCAGGCCGAGGTTTATGATCTGGTACATTGAACAATTGATAAATGTCAGCACTAAAGGATATCCTTGTTTGTCAATGTAACATGCACTTGTGTCATGTGAGAGTTTCTGTTGTTTTTGTTCATGGTTTTATCTAAACACTGGACACATTCAGGAAGCCCAGGTACAAGTGTGGTTCAACATGCAAAGCACTTCAAAGGATTATTAATAAATCATTAACATAATTATATATAAACGGCCAAGCAGTGTAACTTAAATGTTTTTCAGGGTAAGTTTGATGAATAGAGAGAAAATTATTCACCCCACCCTAATCTTTGCCAATCACCATATCAACTTTATGGAAGATCCACGTAATGTTTTTGTCTTTATTTATACAGAAACTTTCCCATATCAATCCCACAATTACCCAACATTTTTACATACTTTCTATTAAATTCCTACTTAACCATATCTTTCCTCTAAACTTGACTGGCCCATGAAACCACGATCCAAAATACCTTCAGCAATAGTAATGTCTCAATTCACAGTTCACAAAATGGATATTTTTTTTATTTTAGTGAATGCAAAAAATAGGTCAGCCAAACATGCAAATATGTTATCCTAACCACAGTAAGCGGGTTGTTGTTTCCCACACAATGCATTCGCACTCTCAGTGGGGTCACTGGGGTCAATATATTGATACTTTGCCTGCTTCAACATGAATACCAAATATAATGTTACCATGGTCACTGTTTTGATGGATGCTTACATTTTATGTTAGAATATATGGATTGTGAATTGTTCATGGACAGAAACACAGGACGACCATGTTCCCAGGCAGTATTTTTATATTGATATATTGTGATAGTTACATGACTTTAGTGCCAAGTATTCGACATATTACATCACTGATGACCACACACCATCAAATGTCAACCATTGTTGTTATTGTATTGAAGTTGATCTAGAATAATTTGATTTCACTGAAAATCTATATTATGGTCATTATTATTGTTCTCAGATTCATTTTGATAAATCATTTTATTCAGTGATCCCATCAGTTCTACATAGTTAATTTACATTGTAATAAGACTAATCTAAATTCCTGTTTGTATTTCTGTGTTATAGGTACAGACATCTGAGGATTATCATCAAGACAAACCAATGGCGCTCAGAATGCTGCGAGCCGTTAATACTAAGATCTCCAACCTCTACCAATATTTCAACCTCATATTTGGTACCGCCACGTACCAGGCCATTCAGCCATCAGATCATGCCATAAAGACGGCTGGCGCACTCTTCAAATTATTAGAAATTCGGAGATATAGATCGCAAGATGTGGACAGAGATTGCGACATGGATGAGCCCTCGGCGTGGTCCAGAGTACGGGGTCTGCTGCGAGAGTGCAGCGAGTTGGAATCACTGATTCAAGTGGTTGATGACGACGGGTACAACGCGTTCCTGAAGGCTGTGCTTCAGAATGACACTGAGGTCCTGCACCTGTTGATCGCAGAAGGCTGCAGCTTAAACATAAGCAAATGTACCCTGCCTCTGCATCTTGCCTGTAAGCTGGGAAACCTGGAGCTGGCCAAGTACTTGATTAGTCAGGGAGCTTCTGCTGACCTTGAAACTGGAATGTGTTACCCGAGTTATCACGCACCGATCGTCCATGTGCCTTCTCGATTCCACTTTTTGGAAACAGACATTTTTGCGTGTGACAGTGACCACCGGTTGCCACTGATGTATGCCATAGAGAATGACCACCTGCCGATTGTGAAGTTTCTGCTGGAGCGTCCGCCGGGGCACTCGGATAAATGGCCGTATCACCGCCACCCGCTGCATCATGCCTGTCAGTATGGGGCGTACGACTGCATGGAATACCTAGCCGGACTCAAACCATCCCAGATCACCATGGCGGACGAGGAGGGACTCACACCACTGCTATATGCTGTCCCAGGTGGCAGAAAATTTGTCAAGTTCCTGGTCGAGGCCGATGCAGATGTGCACGCGGTGACTTTTAAAAACCAGGGGGCACTGCATCTGCTTTATGCCAATGTGAGGGATCCTCTTGAGTTGTTTGCAACAACTAAGTTCCTGTTAGGAACTGGAATGGAGCAGGATATTAATCTGGTTGATCATCAAGGTAATTCTCCTCTGATTGCCCTCGTAGCTCAGCTTAACCGATTAGTGACATCATTTCCGCATAATTCCCGAACGGTTGACAAAGATGATCAGGCCAAATTTGACGTTCAAGTATTGGATACGTTAGAAATGCTGCTGAGTTTTAACTGTGATCCTAACTGTATCAATAGTAGTGGTGTCACTACTCTCCACAAGGTGGTGCTGATGCTTGACTTTGTGATCAGTAATGACCCGAGCGGTATCACGCTGGAGACACTTCCCGCCCGCGAGAAATATAAGGTAGACTTTGATGTGGTGTACAAGGCAATCGAGATCTTGCTCAAACATGGTGCCAATCCAGATAAAACGACGTCAGCCGGTCGGACTGCTTTAATAATCCTACTCCAGATGGCGCTCACGATAGACCCGACCCGCGTACCAGGCTACAGGGAAGGGCTGCTCAAGTGTCTGGCACTGTTATGTAAGTGGGGAGCTCATCCCAGCAGAACATTGGTCAGCCACATCAATATTGTGACTCTCCTCTCCAAGATAGGACACAAAGTATTATTGATACGCCAGCCAGAACTGCAGCAAACCATGTCACAATTCTTTCAAGACATCCTGGGTTTGCTCCTTCAGCATGGTCTGGAACCAAACCATTGCACAAAACGAAAACAACCGCCAATAGAGGGAGCTAGTGGGAACATCATGTTGGAGCTCATCAAGCTGGTGCAGTTGATCCGACAGCCATCGGACTTGATGTTGATACATGACTGGGTGCTGAAACTGCTACAATGGGGTGCCAACCCTGACATTGAGCCGTACCCCTCAGACCCTATCATTTGTCATTCCCAGAGTTCCATCTTCCTCCAGCCAAAAGGAACGCAAGCCGTCAATCAGTACATGTACGAGATTCAAGACTTCAATCAAATCTTCGAGGGTGGACACGCCTGCAAGTTGCTGATGCTATTTTATAACTCTATGGACCATGAGGCTCTCTACCAGTGCATGAGCACAGCCAAATTTCTTTCCAGATTTGACCCAAACAGGGCTCCCTCAGCCAAATTCTTGACTGTGATCAACAAACTGTCATCACGCCCGAGGAGCCTCAAACAGAACGCTCGTGTTGCCATTTATAAGTCCCTAGAGAGGCAACTGAATCTCGGCGTTCCACAACTGCCACTGCCAACTTCTATCAAACATTACCTTCTCAACATTGAGTGAAACATGGGATTCATATCAATTTATTCATCATATCTTTGTGGAAAATTTCCTCTTATTGTGTCCATTGAGTTAAAAGTTAACATTTCACTTCAGTTTCATGTGCTTTGAGTTTTCCAATTTAATATAAATTGCAATGATGATGGTGACCTTTAAAATATAAATTGCAATGATGGTGACCTTTAAAATATAATTGCAATGATGATGGTGACCTTTAAAATATAAATTGCAATGATGATGGTGACCATTGAAATATAAATTGCAATGATGATGGTGACCATTGAAATATAAATTGCAATGATGATGGTGACCGTTAAAATATAAATTGCAATGATGATGGTGACCATTGAAATATAAATTGCAATGATAATGGTGACCTTTAAATTGTTAGTAACACAGATTCAGTTGTCAGACTACAGAAGTTGGAGGCAAACACCTATATGTTTACACAAAGTTACCCAGTCATGTTATGCATATTGTCTCACAATTGCCACGTGACCGAGTAGGATTTTGGATTCAACTGTATAGAAATACCTTTAGGTCAGTTTGATGATATTTTCAGTCATTGTCTCAGAGAAAATAGAAAAATATTATTGAATAGTGAAAGGATAAACAATACTAAGTGCTAGTTTTAAGTGTATTTCCCACGTACTAACTTCTCACTAACATATAAACTGAACTATTGATTAGAACTAATTTCTCATGTGTCTGCATATATTATGGATAGAGGAAGAAAAAATCTTTCTTAAACTGAATGCTTGAAAGCTTTTGCATTTGAATGACTTTTTGCTATTTTATTCATGTTATTATTCTTCCCTGACACCAGTCTATACTTTTGGCTGTTATATTTAGTTTGATAAGAAAAAGAAAGACATTGATGTCATTTTTTGTTTATTGTCCTGTGTGCTAATGTTACATTTATTGATAAGTTGTTCTGACACAACCTTGAGGGTGACTGTAAAATGATGGACAGTGACAGCCATAAAGTGTCTATTACTTTTGGTTGGACTTCTACACTTGTTAAAACGCATATATAAAAAGAGATTGACATTAAATTATCATGGAAATTCAAATATATTACATGAAAAATTATCATGGAAATTCAAATATATTACATGAAAAATTATCATGGAAATTCAAATATATTGCACCAAATGTTACAGATCTGAATTTATAAACTGATCAGCTGAATTTTATCAGAAAGAAAGCTAGAACAAAAAAATAGTTAAAAAAGACAACACAACAATGTACAAAACTTGTGGCAAGAATATTTGAAAAAAGTCTGAGGAAAACATATTGGAATAACAAACAATTAATGGATTAGGCTAATCGATCGTCAGGAATATGTTAAATGAACAATTGATATTGCAGAGCTGAAGAACTAGCAGTTCAGTTTATGATTGGATTGTAGTTATAATGCCTTGTAACTCTACTATATATTAAGATAAAATGTAAGGGTTAATGTGCAATTCATTGCTGTAGAATGCCTTAATAAAACAAATTCTTTTCAATTTCCTTAACAGAATGCCTAAACCTTTATTCCTTGATAATAGAGCTTTATTAGTATATCTGCTTATATCTGCTTATGTTTATGTCTGAAATAATAACAATATGAGGTAAAACAAATATAAGCATTAGATATGGGTACATTATTCATACTTTACCATGTAAGTAATCAAGAAGTGGTATATATGTGTGAGGTGCTGCCTCTTTGGGATCCATTGTTTTATCACCTGACCATGACCTTGGGGATGTCCTGTTGATCTGAAGCTATGAACAAAATAATGGAAATTAAAATAATTGATATTTGACTTCCAATGCAATCCAAGGAAAGAATGATGATATAGTCCCTTAGATATGATCGGACTATTGAGGTTTATGCTCCATATGTCCCAGATATGACGTGCCTTACCCCTGCACATTAAAAATTGGAAATCTATCAAATGCTTCAAAGAGCATCTTGAGATTCACTTGTTCAGAAACACTGCGAGAGTGCCATGATCAGATCTTGTCTGATTATTATCTTGTTATTATTTTATTATTGTTGAAAAAAAATGAGGTTACAATTTTGATTTAAAAAGTGTTTATGTATATATATATATTACCTCCAGTTAATCAAGTGAAAGACAGTAGAATGTTCAGATGTCAGAAATCAGATTTATTTGGCATAGATAAAACCAAGCCTTGTATGGACTAAACACTGATTTATTTCATAGATGTAGACTGACACCTCCCTGATACATGAACACCAGGAAGCTAGTGTTCTCCAATCACCCATCGGCAAAGTCCAGATAGGTGATCTGGAGGGGTTTGTCGAACGTCCATGGTCTCTACCAACTCCAACCAAAGAAAAGTTTGGTGGGGTTGATTGAGCTCTAGTGAAGTAAAAACTCGCCAGCTGCAAAAACTTTGGTAAACCCGTTTAAACGTCAAAATTGAACCCGTTTCAACTGCCGTTAAAACGGGTTTGATTCAATTTTTGCAGCTGGCGATTATTATCGAGTATTTATATTTTCTTTATTTAATGTTATCCAAAAAATAATCAAGCTTTTTTGTGAGATTTTAGACATAATCATACATAAAATATGAATTATCACTTAAACAGTTGGGTATTTAAAAAATCACATCTGAACGAGATTATGACCAAAAAGCAAAAATCTCAGACCTCTCCAGATCACCTATCTGGGCTTTGCCTATGGGTGATTGGAGAACACTACCAGGAAGCTGACCACACTTAAAACCAACATATCATCAATACACAATTCACTAACACACACTAGCACTGCCAGCTGACAAACATAGCTGGAATGAAGTGCCCAGCACTACCATTCATAGATCCTTAGTAGTGCATCCAGTGCACAATGTAATATTTGAGATCACAATGATTGTTTTAACTTATCTGGGTTGGTCTTTATTAGCAGATCTCCAAGCTTGCACTGTTGCCCAAAGCAAGCAACTTTTGGACATTTGAGGTCTTTTTCTTCCATTTTTAGCTCTGCTGACCTCTTTGAAGTTGCAGCGCTTTAGGAATGGGGAAAATGTCTGTCCATCCATCTGTCTTGTCAACATTTTCTTTAAAAATCTTCTCCAAAACTACCAGTAATATGCTTTAAATTTTATATTCTCTGCCTTGTAATACTTTTTTAGTCCTGTGAAATTCATGTGCATGCAACGTTCTACAACCATTAAGAGTGAATAAAAAGTACTTCATATATGTTATACATCAACACTTTCGAGCATCATATTCATTTTTCACATATTTAACCTTGATGCTGTAACCTTGAACTTTATATTATTGTGCAGGCCATAGCTCGTAAATGATGAACTGGAGATGCTAAAAATTGGGCATGTATGACAACCACAAGGTGGAGTTGTGCTGTGCACCCATTGACCTTAATGTTGTGATGTGAAGGTCACAGATTTTGTGTGGCGCATATCTCGGCAATCCCTTACAGGAGGAACTTCATAATTCATATGCAGAAATGTCAAAGATTTATTGAATAAGGCTATAGTAGGTTTGGTAGAGGATCCTGCTGGATAACAACTGTGGGTATATTTCATATATCAATGTAATTTTCTTTCGTACTTGTATCCCCCGTAGACCACACAATGATACCATAGAAATATTGCATTGGTAAGGGACTAGCAGAGGATGTGTCAAAATGAGCAAAATAATTAACACTACCCAAAACTCCACTGTAAAAATATGTTTGCACAGTTCTAATAAACAAGATATGAATGAATATCTCATAAAAACTGAATTGGGATCATGTATGGAAAACCATAACTTGTTTGCTAGTTACACTTTATCTTGTTCATGTGTTTTCATCTAAGTCAGCAGAGCTATTAACTCTGGGGGTTATGTTTTATCTATGTTTTGACCATGTTCCAGACACTGACTATACTAAGATGCCTAATGACGATGATAAAAATGATTTCAAGCACACTGACATTTGATTCATAGAGTTCTCCTGTACTGATAGAGGATAGTCTCATCAGTGATTGCCAATAATGTCATGTCAAAACTGACGATATTTAAATATATGCAATTAGGAGTCATATTGCATGTAAAAATGTATTATCAAACAAGACCAGGGTAATGCTATGCCATTTTCATGGGCTTTAAGTTGTACATTTGCTTTAATAGATATCTATAATGCAAAATATATGTTAATGCTGTACAATTATGTATGAAGATCATATTTTTTTCAAATCAATTGTTATTTTGTGCTGGTTCTATTTTGTACTTTTGTTTCAAAGATAAATAAATAGGAAAATGGCAATTATCTCAAAGTCTCCATTGTATAAATCTTCCTGAAATCATTCATAAATGTTGTCCCAGTCTCCCGAGGACAAGCACACAAATCTTGATTATAATACTATGACACATACCGGTACATGCACATTTTCTATTACCATCTCTTATGGACCTTTTTTCTGCTGTGATGGGACTGGAATAGTGTCAGAATTGTACCACACCTTTAAGTGGCTCTTATCAATTTATTATGCATATATGAATATTAATGATGAGCATACACTGCTTGGACAAAATGGCTCGCTTTATCAGCCACCTTCTATGAGGGAGAGGGCTGAAGCTCCTTTAAAACACACATCCAGTTCACTTACCAATTACTGCAGCTAGAACAATGGTAGGGTCTATTGATTCTCTTTTTCTTTTTGAGACCAGATTTCCATGGTAACAATGGCACGAGATGGTGAATGAGATATTTCTGCATTTCAAATGTTTGAACTGTGATTTGATTCTTGAAATTGTCATTCAAATGTATGAAAAAATATCAGATAGTCAGCTCATGATGGACCCTTGCTTGAAATATATATGCAACTTAAATTTACGCAATAGAAATAAGCATTGCCTCCCTTCACCATACCTTCCATCATCCACTCTCACCTTAAACCTTTTTTGTTAATTTAAGTAAAAAACAATGTTTTATTGGATCTTAGATTGCCAATGTTTGGTCAAGTAGAATATATTCCTCAAACTACTGGAAACATTGACAACTTATAGATCTGAGAAAGGGAAATATTTATTAATATAGATGACATATTTTCCTGGGGTTTATGAAAAGAAATTAAAATTTCTCTCTGCTCCTCATTTTATACATCGCAATTGCAAAATACAAAATCGTGAATTCTACCCTCTGGCGTAATATGCTTATTAGAGTAGTTCTCACTCATTTGCTGAGAGAATTACTCATTTTTCAAATTTTTCCCCCAAAATTTGACTGCCTTGCATTTTCTTGGGACTTTTGGAAAAAAAAAATGAGTGTTTTTTTTTTCAATTAAAGATTATTATGGGAGATGTTTCACTGGTGTTTTCCTTTATAGGGATTCATCTATAGGGTATATATTACCTTCCTGAATTTTTCACAAATTGAGAAACTATCATAAGGGGTTGAATTAAGGGGTCAAACATGAAATATTTTGAAAAATAGCCCATTTTTCAATTTTTTTTTGGTGGATATTTTTTTCCTACGAGAGGTTTCAATGATGTCATCCTTTACAAGGAATCATCTATAATCTTCCTGAATTTTGCACTAATTGAGCAACTATCATAAGGGGTTAGGAGGTCAAACATTTTGAAAAATGAAAAATTCTCACATTCTTATATGAAAAATTGATATCAGAGATGTTTCAATGGTGTTGTCCTTATTAGTTGCTATTGACCTACATTTTAACCTGTGCAACAACTAACCTCTGACTTAAGGAATCTGGCTTTAAAGGTATTAAGCACTAATTCTGTAATTTCGTGTATAAAAGCATATCTACATACAAACTTCAAGACATGTTGAAGTTAAACATAAATGTAATGAGATATATTGCTATGAGACACAGCAGTTGCACTCCCAGCAGAGGTCTGTCTGAGCCATACGCTGCCGCTGCATGTGACGGGTAAACACAGGTAGCATGAACTTTCTTTGACCTCAGATGAGGGTAGCACTGTTTGACGTCATTCTGGCACTATTCAAAGGACAATACCTTTCATGACATCATCAGCATATTGCCATACCCTTATGATGTCATTTCACCTTTCAGTGCCTCTATGATCACACTCCACATAAAAATGATGCCAAGAAAGAAGTGTGCTTTCAAAAGGGGGCTATAAATTAGGTTCCTGTTCAATTAGGTTTGAATTAGGTTAGACTCCCCCAATACATCCCCAAATATCAATCTCCTACAGCATGCAGCATATGATTAAATGAACATTCAAAGCTGGTGATTTATATGCAAACTAATCTTACAGCTGATCTCGTCTGAGGGAGATATAATTACACTTAACTGATTTATATCTGAGTTGAGCAAGGGAAGGATCACATGGTTGGTTAACAAAATTGTTTTTTGACCGAAATACCACTGGACTATCTGTAGGTGTCCAAAATGACCCATTGCCAATTAATTTGAACTTTTTTTTTCGCACTTGTTTGATCATTTGTCTGTTATTTATTCTGAGAAAGCCATTTTATGCGATGCTGCAATGTAGATCACTGCTTCCCGCCATTGTCTCTATGGACACTTCTGCTAATTGTCTGTTAGCTGCTCTCTGATTGGTCTCAATAATTGCCATTGTTTCCCACCATTGTCTCTACTGCCGTGATTGGTCCCTAAACCGGATGTGCGTGCGGCACTGATAGTATTGTTATTAAGGTATGGGAGTATCAAACTGAACTGACCACTCTCAGACAATCTTACATAACACCTGTACCAGTCCAAGAGCACTGACTGTTCATAATCATTAGATCCTGTTATTACTGTCTGTACATCATATTTAATCAATAATATTTTGCACATATAAATAATTATTACAACACAAAATAAACCAAAATAAGTATTACATGATTATACCAGTCATAAACCCTGTAAATACCATCAAAAATTTATGAATTGGCAATTTTATGTGACAAACAATTTGAAACAGCAATTTATTTTCAGATAAACACATAACTGAAACCATATACTCATCTCAAAAATATAGATTGTATTTGACGTTCTTCAAAAAGGAAGATTTTAGAAACAAACAAAACTTCAAAATGAACTTTCTTTTTGTATTGTGCCAATAATGAGATTTACAAATGCTAAACAAGATAAATTATATATCGGATAACTAAAGATATCATTCCAAAATGAACACAAAGTATTATTAAACTCAGAACTGAAAATGTTCATTATCAAAGCAATATGTTGTTTCCAATCAGACTGAATATGTTAAAAATAAGGATATGGAGTTAGATATTGCATTCCACCATGGACTGGCATCCGTACAATAAAGAATTATAATTAAATGATACAACCACTGTGATTCTAGGAAAACATAATATCTAGATCAAGCTGGAGTTGATTGTTCAATAATAAAAAAAATCTTCAATAACATGATTAAAATCTGTAACACCTTAAAGCCCTTACACTGCCATAAATATAGTGCTTCACAGCTTGGCATCCTTAATCACAAATGATTTTGCTTGTGACACAATACATGTGAATGCTGCCACGACAATGATCCATTCAACTTTTTAATCTTCCACACTGGTTCCATAGCAAAAACTTTCCTCTCAAAGTTAGATATTTCCTCTTAATTAAGGGAATAACACACCATGACTTATGGTCATATCACCAGTGTTCTATGATGGTGAAGTTGGACACTTCCATATGGAAACCATTGATGCTTTCTTATTGTTTGTTTGAACAACCAATTGTTGGTCATCAGGGGTTAGAGTTACCACTGAGATGGATTTATGCAAGTAGCACATTGTGATTTGCGTTCCTGAATCCAGGTGCCAGATCCGGACGGTTCTATCTCGCGATCCGGTAACCAGGTGGCGTCCAGATGTTGTAGCAGCAGCACAGGTAATCTGAAACATGAAAGGTTTCATTATAAATGAAACTAGAATTTATTCTGAACATTGCAAATTACAAGTGTGCAGAAGTGCATCACACAGTGGAACTGGAAACATGCATCAAATGATCTACTTCCTGCTGAAATAAAACATTGTTCAAACTTCTTTCAACTTTTCACTTGGCAGTGAATTTGGACAATGTAAACAGGCGATTATGTAGAATAATGTAAAGACAGATCTTTCATGCAGTAATTATGAGATATGATAAACACTAGACAGGTGTTGGGTTGGCTCAATTCAGACAGGATGTTTATCATCGATGATTTCATAGCACCTCAATTGCAGAAGAGTAGTGGTCCTAACATGTGCTGATGTCATTATGTGAGTATTATACATATAATAAATTAATTGTATTGGCCTTTGAGATCATTAATATAAGATATTGTATACCTGCATGAATGCATATTGATGGGGAGGAACAATTTAACAAGCTTTTGATATTTTCAATAAATACAGATTCTAGCTAACATTTTAGTCTTAAGGAACATTATACACTTAGACACAATGTGTTTATATCAGATATTTCATTTCAATAACAAATGTCAATTTATGTATTTGGTATTAATTAAATACTGATATATACACATACTGATACCCTCCTCTCACCCCCTCTGTATATACATTGATGCAACAACTATTAATGGCCTTAAAATGGAGAGCATGTTAGCATCTCCCTAGATATCACATTTATGACATTTTGACATTGAAGAACAGACAACTTAACATTATTCAACCAAACTGTTACACCGTGAATATGATTTGTCTTACTTTGTCCATGTGGCCCTTCAGGATGATAGGTGTCGCCTTAGTATTGTCTTCCAGTAATATATTAGGCCACACCCTGAGCTGTCCTGCTGTTGACCCTGTCACAAGCTGTGCAGCCCCGTTGATGACCTTGACAAAGCTGATTGGAGACTCCTGCAGAGAATCTGTATTCTTTCCTGCATAATGCGTCAACCATTTCAGGTCCTTGATTTGTTTCATCGTTTTCTCCACTGTCATGCTTATATTCCAGACCAATGCTTTTCCGGCTGTTCCCAGTATCATATGTTTCGAGTCGATGATATCTGCACTGTATACTGGAATATCACTCTGGGACATCTCCAGACCTGCCCCGGATGTCATATCCAAGATTCTGACCTTTAATAATGTCTCGCTGCCATGACAGTCATCTGGTGTCGCGTTACGGAATAGAATCATCAAAAATACTCCCATCAGAGACACCTTAACAAATTGTGTATTTCCAGGATTTTCATCTATTATAATTTTATCAACAAACTGTTGTGTTGGTATATCAGCTATTTGAGCTGATATTTGTCCATGTTTCTCAGAGCAGATGATAAATCTTCCACTTCCTATAGATTCAACGTACATTGCATTTTCACTGACGTCAGTTTCTAAACGTTTTAATGATTTATCCCATGCAGATACTTTGCCAGATGTGGTATCCCAAGCTAATAGAATGTTGCTGTCTGGAGTGTGCACAACCTTCATATATTCCCCACTGTCAGTAAGGACACTCTCTCTTTGTCCATTGCTTATATTCCAAGATATCACTTTGCCTCCATCAGAACCTTAAAAACAGAAAATATATCATATACTGAGTAACTGTGTGTCCGGCACAATATAACTGACTAACCAAATTAATTATTTAGAAGTACAATAGTAGTAGGACAGATCATTAGTAGTAGTAGGACAGATCATTAACAAATCAAGTTCGGGTATTCAGCAATAATTCTCACATTACACCAGTGTATTGTATTGCAAAATATAAGTTATGGGTTTCATACCTGTGATGAGGTGACTCCCAATTACAGCGTGAGATGTGACACTCTGTGTATGTATGACGTCATCGGTGCTGTCTATCTGTGTGTCCTCTTTCTCCTCCATGATGTGTTCTATGCTCCACTGCTGCAGTAGACTATCATCTCCCACACTGAATATACAGGACTCCTCAGCCAAAAGACTGGTGACAGCACCTGTGTGACACTCCATACTGGCAACCAAACTCCCACCATCAACGTCATTAAGCAAGATGTTACCATTAGTGGTTCCTATGGCAACCATGCTTCCATTTCCGGTCACGTTTACAGACGACACCTCAGCGTCTATTTTGATATCCTGCATTTTAGATGCATTCATGACGTCCCATATTTCAAGAGATGACTGACCTTTTCCAGAGAGGACAAAAGTGTTAAGTTGTGGATGAAAGACAGACAGGACATCTTCTCCAGTGAAAGGTGTATTGGCAAATTGTTTGAGAACCTTTCCTTCTTCCATATCAACTGTGAATAGTTTTCCGTCAGTGCATGCACAGAGGACTATGTTAGGCATGCCACATTGCGTCATTTTATGTAAACATCCGGTTACTACCGGAGCAGATACTGCCACTCTAACTTTGAGCTTCTCCTCCCAAAAATCCCAACACACTATAGCTCCGAACGGATGTTTGCCTTTTCCTTTGATGGAATGAGAGGAGAGGGTCATGGCAACATCATCAGAGAAAATTATGTTGGTGGTCGCAGTAGAGCCCTGTAGGTCCATCGCCCGCTTCACCTTATATTCTCCATCTGTTAGCTCCAGCATTGCCAGGCGAGCTGCACCTGCCAATATTATATACTGGTCATCTTTAGAAACAAGTAATACAGAATTCAATTTCCCTTTCTTGTTTATATTATTGCATTCGTATTGCACTTTAGCTTCGTCGTCGCCAATGTTCCATATTAAAACATGGTTTGTGGTCAGAATAAAAGCTTTGCTGGACATCTCTGATAGCAATCCCTGTAGTACCAATTCCTTACCAATATTTTTACTTCTCTTTAGTGTTTTACATATGTTAGCCTTTGTACAGTCTACAACCTGGCAAACAATAGGATCAGGGTGTTTCTCTCCCGCAGTGACCAGGATTTGGTGTCCATCTCCTGTGGAGTGTAAGATTCTTGATGGGCCCTCAATATACCACTCTAGAGCAGCTTCACTTCCGGATTGCAATGGCGTCACAGGAACCAAAAACGGTTTGGCTGATTCTTCAATGTACTTTCGGATTGAATTACACAGATTATCGACCAAAGCTGATTTTTGCTGATAAGCCAAAAGCTGGGCTAATAACTGTACAGGAAAACTTGTGATATCTTGTGTGAATGTACTTTGGCAAAGGTTAACTGCTCTGACAATTAGCTGACAGTCATCATCAATATTAAGATACTCCAAGGCCTCAGCTGCCTCATCTCTGTATTTGACATGAGACAAAGCTTCTGCAAAACATTGCAAATAGCGGAAGTCTTCCAATAGACTTTTGCATCTTTCTAAATCACCACTGCTGGTTAGATGATAAAACAAAGCCACCAGTTTTCTGGTGTTGCTTGGCACCAGGTATTTCGGATCTACTCCGCGGTCAGCATCCTCTACCGTCAGATTTCTGTACTTCAAGTAGATCGTCCGCTTCAGTGTTTCCTCCACAAGAAAAAAATCAGCTAACTGTGAATGCAACTTGGAACATTCCTCTCCACTTCCGTACTTGCGTAAAGCGGCCTCTATGAACTGTCGGTGGTACCAGGCAAGTATTCTGCGGGATTGACTCTGCCTCTCCACAATGTACTCCTTGAGATCATCCCGGATCCTGGCCCAGAGCAGAGGAGGGATGCGAACCTGGCCTTCTACCGGGGGACTGTGATAACGGTACACGTCACTGAGAATCTCATCAGTACAAGACAAAGCATCTTCCAACTCCACCTCACTCATGCCGTCCTTGCACAGCGTGATAAACCCAAGGGTTGTTTTGATAACGCTCTCTCCATATTTCATCTCTAATTTGGAGAACAATGTCTCTACAGCTGTTTGTACAGTCTTTGGAAGGCTAGAGGGAGCCACTTGGCTGTAGGATTTCCAGGATAAAACCGTATTCAACCATAGCTTCACCAGGAGAGGGTGGGCATTGCTCAACACTGCTTCCTGCAAAACATTCATTTGCTCTTCATTTAACGTTCTTTTTTTAATTTTCAAATATTTCTCGCACATTTCTTGGGCTGATTTCGGAGTCAGGAGTTCCAGGGCAAGAAAGCAACTTTTGCTACCAAGATGTTTCTTTGCATTGGTTAGCAAATTGTACATATCTGGGATGAAAGTAACAATAATCTTGACATTTGCAGGGCACATCAGAGGAAGCCATTTGAGACCATGTGCCCCATTACCTGGAGATAACTGATCAACCGAATCCAAAATGATATAAAGAGGCCGGGTAACTGCATACTTAGCGGACACATAAGCTAAGAGGTGTGGGAGGAATGAGATCACCTTACTCAGCCTCGATAACTCAGCTTTGTGCACTGGTTCCCCGTAAGCCACACAGATCTGCTCACAGACACTGCTCAGTACCTTGAGCAGAGTCGAACTGCTGGGAGACGTTCCCAGGAACCTGACAATGGTCACACACTTGTGTGAACTCACGCTCTTGGTGCTTTTGGCAATCATCGCGGCAAAGGCGGTCTTTCCAGCCCCGCTTGGAGCGTGCACTATCAGAGGTTTAGAACTTCCTGGTTTTTTCAAGTATTTTTTTATTTGTTCCAGCTCATTTTCCCTGCCACAAAATGTCTCGCATCTTTTCTTGCACATATACAAATGATGTAATATTTCCGCATTCAACTTAGGTCTTTCTCCAGATTGGTTCACTGCATTTCCTTCAAAGTCTTTCTTTTCCATTTCTTTGTGGGTATTTATCATATTCTTCATTTGACTCAGTCCCATAAACATATCAGCACCGACGGCATCACCGCCCATCAAATGTGAAAATGGTTGCGGCTTTCCTTTACTGTTTCCCTCCATTTTAGATTTGTTTCCCTTAAAGCTTGATGAAGTATCTTGCCTAGTTGCCCTCTCAATGGTGACAGTGTACTGGCATTCTTTAGTTCTTTCTGCTTTCATCGCATCACTGTATTTTTGAATAAGTGTTTTTATCACATTCACAAAATCTTCACACATATTGTCAAGATATGTTTTGTGATCTACTTTGTTAACTCCACCACTTGACCACTTTATTTCATATTTGTGAATATTCTCACTTCCTAATTTTCCGGGAACTTTATTTTCATGCAGGTTGTCCATCAGTTGATCAACTTCAGAATGACCCAAAGTTCCATCCTTAAAGTCTGCAAAATGTTAAGAAAACTATACATGAGCCCGAAGACAACAGTTTGTTATCATCAAATTTAGTTTTACAATGCGATATTAATCAACTGTGAAAGTTTATCATAACCTACATGACGTGCCTTAAATTGAGAGATACACAACAATTCTCACTGCTTGAATGGACCATGATGCCATCTGGTGTGTTAAAATCTGTCATGCACGGGAGAACTTTGCATACATGCAATACTGGCATATAACACTAAAAATGTTGATTGACATGTCATTTAATTTTGATTAATTCGTTTTCACTATTCCCAAATTCCCAAAATTACCTGGTGCCAAGTAACACAAGAAAACTGGTGGCTTTGATTTTTTTGTAAGTGCATTTCATGCCAAATATTATTTTACTGCATACTGACTGGTAGTTATCATATCAGCTGTCATGGATATAAACCCATCCCAGCATGCAATGTACATGACACTAGAGACACCTAGTGGATGGCAAATGTTGGAACTCCAGCAGTGAGAATTACAAGATTTTAAAACTTGGTGAATAATGATTTAGTTCTTATTTACTGAAGTATTTCATGGCCATCCTGTCCTCTGGGTCTAGGTTGATGTCTGTGAATGTTCTGATGAATGCAGCGCATGTATGTGTAGGGTCAGCCTGGTGTAAGCCTCGGTCTATTTCTTCCTCAGTCACTAACCACAGCATTAAAACACATTATTAAATAAAATATAGGCAGCCAAACTTTGTATTCTTAAATTTTAAATACATGTTTTATTTCCTTTTTATTCAACACCTGTGGAGCTAATACATCAAAATTACATTGATAACATTGGTTTTTGTAGACTTGATAATGCAATAAATTAGGTAATCACAAAATAAGCACAAATCTACCAAGGTTTATTGAGAAAAATCTTTTTGGTTGAGATTTTCTTACCTGAGTTGATGTACTTGGTTTGGGCTGCTTTGCTGATCAAGGAGCTCTTCAAGGCGATAGCTGAACTTTCCTTGAATAAAGTGTGCAATGCATTGTGGGTATCATTCCAGGTGGCGCTATGTGCCTGTCTTAGTTCCTTATTGGCTGGATCAGAATCAGCGAAATGAGGAAGTTGACTTCTGATTGGCTAAAGACAACAATAAATGGTGGATTAAGTTTCCTGTCAGCTGAGTTCCTGTGATGGTGATGGGTTGGATTGGGGTTTGTGAGGGGTTGGTTTATAATGGGTTGGTTTGTGTGAGGTTGGATTGAGACGGTTGGGTTTGTGATGGGTTGGTTTGTGAGAGGTTAGTTTGTGATTGGTTGGTTTGTGAGAGGTTGGTTTGTGATGCCTTTTTTGTGATGGTTGGGTTTTGGTAGGTAGGTTTGTGATATATCGGTTTGTGACAGGTTGGTTTGTGACAGGTTGGTTTGTGACTAATTGGTTGTTTGTGACGGGTTGGTTTGTGACGGGTTGGTTGGTTTGTGATGGGTTGGTTGTTTGTGACGGGTTGGTTTGTGACGGGTTGGTTTATGACATGTTGGTTTGTGACAGGTTGGTTTGTAATGGTTGATTTGTGATGGGTTGATTTTTGACGGGTTGGTTTGTGATGGGTTGGTTTGTTACAGGTTGGTTTGTTACAGGTTGGTTTGTGACGGGTTGGTTTGTGACAGGTTGGATTGGGGTTTGTGACGGGTTGGTTTATGACGGGTTGGTTTGTGAGGGTTGATTTGTGATGGGTTGATTTTTGACGGGTTGGTTTGTGATAGGTTGGTTTGTTACAGGTTGGTTTGTTACAGGTTGGTTTTTGATGGTTTGGTTTGTAAGGGTTGATTTGTGAAGGGTAGGTTTGTTACAGGTTGGTTTGTGATGGGTTGATTTGTGAAGGGTTGGTTTGTTACAGGTTGGTTTTTGATGGTTTGGTTTGTAAGGGTTGATTTGTGAAGGGTAGGTTTATGATGGGTAGGTTTATGATGGGTTCGTTTGTAATGATTATGATGGGTTCGTTAGGTAAATTTATTAATTTTATTATTAAAGGTTACCTGTAGGCTGTATACGGCTAGTACAGCATTGATATCTCTTTTGTTCCACTTCTTGATTTGTGATGGGTTGATTTTCACTGGTTGGTTTGGGGTTTGTGATTGGTTGGTTATTTTGACAGGTTGATTTGTGACAGGTTGGTTTATGATGGGTCAGTTTGTGACAGGTTGGTTTGTGATGGGTTGGTTTGTGATGGGTTGGTTTGTGATGGGTTGGTTTGTGATGGGTTGGTTTGTGATGCGTCAGTTTGTGATGGGTTGGTTTGTGATGGGTTGGTTTGTGATGGGTTTGTTTGTGATGGGTTGGTTCGTGATGGGTTGGTTTGTGATGGGTTGGTTTGTGATGGGTTGGTTTGTGATGGGTTGGTTCGTGATGGGTTGGTTTGTGATGGGTTGGTTTGTGATGGGTCAGCCTGTGATGGGTAGATAGATATATTAATTTTATTATTATTTGTTACCTGTAGGTTGTATATGGCTGGTATGGCATTACTATCTCTTTTGTACCACTTCTTGACAAGGTCCACCTTGTCCATAACATTATCTTGCATTATTTTCATCAAAGTCTCAAATTCTCCCGCTTCTATCTCAGGCACCAGTGGTCGATATCCATACCGCTTGCCCAACATCAACTTCAAATACATTAAATAACGAAACCTATGAATATACCACTGCCAGGGTTCAGGTTAAAAATGATCATGTACATTTCTGATTAAGATACTTATAATTGATTAATGATCATTTAAAAACTGAGCTATTATATACCATATAAATGTTGGCTTTACACAATACAAAGGATTACTGTATATGAACTTTGGGGATACAATTAAATCAAATATGTTTTAAAATGGTTGTACATGTTTGGGAACGGAAAGGTCAATGTAATCATATGACCTATGTTTATTGTTATTATGTCCAAAAACCTAATAAGTAACGTCAGAAAGGATAAATCTGGACGTTATTCTTGTTAGAATAAGATACAGGAATATTTTGAGAAACACATTTAAATGAGTGTAGTGGTGTAGATATGAGAGGACTCACCACAAAGTTAGGTCCCTGAGATAGCGCCTGGCAGTGTTGTATCTCCTGCAGACACAGTCTCTCTACCGAGTGGTCGTTTGTTGCCTCGTCAGTGATGCCCCATCTAAGGTCTACAACCTAAAAGCAAGAGATTTCTTTAATGTGCTTCCTTAATCTATCAGAAATACTTCTTTACACAAGATAGAGGTGCATCATATGCTGGGATTAGTCTCGCTAAAGATTTCACATCTCATGAGTAAAACGTCATCAGTTTGTGTGTTCTTATTACGTTCTTCTCATCAAAATCAAATCATAATCATGTAAACATATTGTGAAACGTTCCAAATATGACTTCATATTGCATATGTATAAATACGAACACATATTCTCACATGCATATATATACACACGCGTGAACACTTGTAGGGATGATCGTGAGTTCCTTTACTATTATTGTTGTTTATCAAAGGCCATTGTTTCATCTATTTAAATGGCAATGCATAAAAAACGACTCATACATGTAGAAGGGGGCTAGTCATGGCATCCATTCCCTAAATAACTAGCCCTTTCCTAAGGATATTTTCTGCTATATTTTATTTGCATTTTAAACATTTTTGAGCAGCTTAGGAGCAGTTTTTAGGTCGTGGAGTACTTCAGTAAAAAAATCTGGTTTTTATATTCTCCTGCCTTCATGGAAATTCACTGTTTGTATAATAATCTTGGAGGAACCTACATTTGTAGAACAGTTCAATGTACCTTATTTGACATATTGCGCTAAATAGTAAACTTAAAGAAAGGTGTTCAAAAATTAATATATAGTTATAAATATCCAGTTTAGACTCTATATTTGATACACTGTACTGGAGAGCCTATACATGCTTTACCTGGAACTCCAACTGTCGGTCACGGCAGAAAGACTTTAGCACCGGATACGACTGCTTGGCAAGAGCGTTCCTCTCTATCTTGAAATCTAAAATAAAATATTCACAAATCTAAAATAAAATATTTACATAAAAACGCAACCTGGAGAGTATATTTTTGAGGGGGCAGGGGAGTTGATGTATTGGGATCTGAGTATATTCCCTAAAAATATGGAATGCCCTGCCCCTTCAAGTTAAATATTGTAAATCAATTGACGTCTTCAAGAAAAAAATAAAGCGCACCTTTTCCAGAAGCAATATTTACCTACAGGAGTGCTGAGTTTGGAATGACAAGGATGAGATGGATTCTAATAAAAACATTGTGTACATGAACAAGGTGAAGTGGGGGACATACGCAAGGATCAACCTTAGGGGATACCAAACAATTAAAGGCAGAAATAAAAGAGAAATGCAAAGAGGGCTGAGTGAGGTACACAGGATATAAATGAAATGGCTATGCCGATTCTTACTACTAAAGTTTCAACATCTTTGTGTCATGTGCAATGCATGCTGGGATAGGTTTGTAGATGTGAGCTGATATGCTGTGGAGCGGATACATCGGAAATCTTGAAAAGAATAGAAAAACTAGAAAAGTAGAAAATAGATGCAATGAACTGACTGACATTAAATGACATGCTAATCAATATTTTATACCACATGTATTATGAGACAAGCTTTAATATCTCCAAAGTTCCCGATGTATATCAAATTGTCACACACCAGGTGGCAGCACAGCCAACTCGAGCATTGTGAATTGTGTGGTGGCCAAAGTACATAACTTGCAATAGAATGTACCAGGGATCGTCCTAGTTCGTACGCGGCAGGTCTCGAATATTTACCTGAGAATGTAGAGCTGAGAAAGATGCGAACTATGTTGGAAGTTGGGGCAGGCAGGTTGTCCATGGTTCCCAAGATAATATTTTCATATTTGTCTATATCTGGAAGAACTGTAACATACAAAAACTTATAAAAGAATACAAGTCTTGTAAAACATTACTGTCTGTCTACCAATAGAAGTATAAAAGAAACCCTTCTCTGGCAATAATGTAAAGCACCATTGATGAGAGACAACTGATAAATATGGAAACATTTTCCCAGCGGACAAAACTGGTTGAAATGACGTCGTTTTCACGTGGCATATCTGCTGGGTTACTACCAACATTAAATTTGCCTTACCACAATTTGTACGTGCCATATCTCTATTACATTTTTTATCAAAGCCTGGATTTTGGCTATTAAAAGGCCTGGCATTAACCTTGGAGTAATTATTACTCCAAGCATTAACTAAGCAATTAATTACCTGGTTTTGATGGTAGTTTGGTTGCTGAGCAGATCCTGGAGTTAGCTCTAAAATGAACAGAATAGGATTGTTACTGAGCAGCATGCCAAGAAATATTGATGAGAGATATAAGACTGATTTACCATATGTGCCATTACAAAACAAGAATCTAAATATAGCACTTAAAATACATATATTTTGTATTAGGCGATTAACCATCTATCGTACCTTTTCTTCTGAGTAGGGGCCTTGGTCACAGAGGATTTTCTCGGTTTTGATGTTGGACGACTTAATGGTGAAGCTGCAGGCCCAGGAGTATTCTGCAGAACATCCTCGTACATCCCAGCACCCCCCTGAAGAGGCTTCAGCACCACCCGACCTTGAGGACTACCACGTGACATCGTTTTGACACCCGTCATGCCACTTGTGACTGCACAATATAAAGGAAAAGATTAATTCACGGGAATGAACTTTGATAACAGATAGGTAATTTCTGACAGAGAAACATGGATTCCATCCACGTGTAAAAAATAACTCAAAACTCACGAAATCTCCAATGAGGGTCATTTGACCCTAAAGAGCTTTACTGACCCTACACTGTAAGCTCAAAGTTCTTCTCAGATATTTGAATAATTAAATATATTCATTGATGTGGATGGAGCTCTGACCACTCAAAATTCATATGAACGGAGACAGACCCTTATTAATATTGGACAGCAAGCGTTTTCAAATAATAATAATAATAATAATAATAATAATAATAATAATAATAATAATAATAATAAATTTTGTATAGCGCTGATACCAGACAAGTCTGTTCATAGCGCTGTATTATATAGATATGACAAGTACCGTCAACATTACAAACATACAGCCATGGAATATATATAGAATATATATATAAAGAAATATAACAAATGAAAACATTTCCCATTGATAATAAAGGTGAATAAAATCATGTAGTACAAAAACATTGACAAAAACTAAACCGTCGACCTCAATTATTATATTAAGCTGTGAACAAAAAACAACAAACAAAAAACAAAACAAACAAAAACAACAGAAAAAAACAACAAAATAAACGAATTAAGTATTTCTATCTGTTCATTAAGACCCATGTATCAATACTGATAAGGCATTAGATGCTGTCGACTTACCTCCAAGCTGTGGAAGCCCAATAGGATCCATATTTGTCACCGATGCTCCCAAGGTCTAAAGCAAGAGAAATATTAGTTAACCCTTCATTTCATTGAATCAGATATACATTCCGGTTACTGTTTTTCACATGGCAAAAAGAGATACTGTCGGTCAATATCTTTGCTAGTTTATTCCTGATTTAAGATATTAACACATATTTTGCGACAACCAATTTTGCGACAATGAACCAGTTTTGCTTCAGTTAATCCAATATGTCACGAGGGGATGTGATAACTGACCTGTTTATTGGGCACGTTTCTTTCGCCAGGCACCCTACCCCCTCGTCCTCGCGAAGGTTTCATCGTTATTGTCTCAATGCCTCACCACAGCATATCTGAAAGTCAGGTCACAACGGTTATCTAACATTTGCTCTCACGTAATCAATTAAATTTTTTATTTGTTTCAAATCTTCACTTATTACTGTCTTGCACCCAGTAGGAATCGTGTCCCAGTAGGAATTCCTACATTGTGCAACTGCCCAAAGTAGGAATTCCTACTTTGCGCAAATAAGTAGGAATATTAAGATGTATATCAATAACTGAGATGACTGGATGTGGCCAATATAATTACAATGTTTATCAGTTTTCTATTAAACTTTACATTAAAAAAAATAACAGACATTTCCTCTAGCTTAATTGGACATAATTGGCATTAAAGAATATGGGAATATGGTTACAAATTTGGAAATACGACATTTTTGGAAATAGAAATGTTGATTGTCATTTTATTTTGACTAAAAATGTACAACCTTTTTTTTCTAAATATTTCTATCATAATTATACGTTTACAAGCCCATACCCAGATATCTACCTATTTGCCAATCAGAAATGTACATATGCACTGATATTCATATTTTTTATGCACACAACTAATATCAGTGCATGCTCATATCATCATTATTATAACAGTCCTATGTTCATATTGCCTGAACCTCCTTATTCTTGTTCCTGGCATTTGGATTCTTGACTTTGATATTCCTACTTATTTGCACAATGTAGGAATTCCTACTTTGTCCTGCACAATGTAGGAATTATTCCTACATTGTGCAAGATTCCTACTTTGCGCATGACATGATATATATATATATATATATATATATATATATATATATATGGTTTATAATATATAACATTTGGTTTTGACCACAATATCATTCATGGATATCAACAGAAAAATATCACACCAATCTGAGTCCTTGTTACCCATCTTAGACATCTAGTTGTATTGAACCCTTTTTAATCTTGCGTCATAAATGAATTACTTTAACCTATCAGGAATTAAAATAAATAAAATATATGAAAACGGGAAACTCAAGATCTATGAAAGTAGGCAATATATATAGATCCTCATTCTCCTATAATAAACTACCTCACAGAAGTAGCCACGAGTAATTGACAGGGGGCTATGATTACAAATACAGTGTTAGCACCCATGCATGCCTTGCCAAAACCAACAATATTTCTGTTATGTACCCATTATTGACCATTTGTTGTGCCCTGTCTGTCACATGATTACAAGCTTCGCAATCATTATGCACCAATCGCTATTTCTATGTTACCCACTCATGATTTGCTGTTTCAATCACTGCCAGTGTTGCTGTTATAAGATGTTCCCATCCTATCCTGCACGCTACATTATTGATAATGTCATATATTTTACATTACTTGCCAGTTAATGCATTACTCTCTATTCGTGATTAATTAATATCAATTGCCGCAGATTCAGCTCCGTGTAACATGCTATATCTGGGTTACACCGTATACTCAGCTATTCGTCCCATTCAAACCATAAACATGTATGAACATGTACACTTGCTTTATGGGTAAGCTATTTCTTATGTTGTGACCATGTATTTATTTTCCGTATTCTGATGAGTGAGTTAAGTGTGCAATAAAAATGTGGTGTTTGAGACGTAGACCATAGCTTCATCTATTCATAAACCACACTTTTATATCACATACATGATAAGAAAAATAATTCAAGGATTAGATCATTGTCACTTGATAGGATAGGGATGTAAACAAATGTTTGTTTATATTTCACTTGAGGTTATTTTTGGGGGTTAATTGTTGTGCTCACTTTCCAGCCATAGCAATTTGCCATATAACAACATGTGCAAAATTTCGAACTCTGTCCTTATTGGCTGCTAAAAAGAAGCTTGTACTGGGAGTGGTGCTGGCAATCCTGGTCTATACTTACAGAGCCAGGGTCTGCTCAGGAGAGTAATACAGACAGTGGTCTAAACAGACAGTGGTCCAGATAGACAGGTCTCTAGATAGACGGTGCTCTAGATATAATAGTCTCAATAGACATCACTCTGAACAGTGTTATAATGGTCTCAATAGACATCACTCTGAACAGTGTTATAATGGTCTCAATAGACATCACTCTGAACAGTGTTATAATGGTCTCAATAGACATCACTCTGAACAGTGTTATAATGGTCTCAATAGACATCACTCTGAACAGTGTTATAATGGTCTCAATAGACATCACTCTGAACAGTGTTATAATGGTCTCAATAGACATCACTCTGAACAGTGTTATAATGGTCTCAATAGACATCACTCTGAACAGTGTTATAATGGTCCCAATAGACATCACTCTGAACAGTGTTATAATGGTCTCAATAGATATCACTCTGAACAGTGTTATAATGGTCTCAATAGACATCACTCTGAACAGTGTTATAATGGTCTCAACAGACATCACTCTGAACAGTATTATAATGGTCTCAATAGATATCACTCTGAACAGTGTTATAATGGTCTCAATAGACATCACTCTGAACAGTGTTATAATGGTCCCAATAGACATCACTCTGAACAGTGTTATAATGGTCTCAATAGATATCACTCTGAACAGTGTTATAATGGTCTCAATAGACATCACTCTGAACAGTGTTATAATGGTCTCAATAGATATCACTCTGAACAGTGTTATAATGGTCCCAATAGACATCACTCTGAACAGTGTTATAATGGTCTCAATAGATATCACTCTGAACAGTGTTATAATGGTCTCAATAGACATCACTCTGAACAGTGTTATAATGGTCTCAATAGATATCACTCTGAACAGTGTTATAATGGTCTCAATAGACATCACTCTGAACAGACCATTACGTATATCATGTGTGCTGCAGTTGTATGAATTTGTCAGCAGTGTTATATTGTGTTTCATGTATGCAATTCTTACCTTTGCAAAGTTAGGCTTCACGGACATATTATTCACAGCATTGCTTGCTTCTGTGATGGATTTTACATGCATATTAATATAATGTTGTGGACGAGTGCTCCAAATTAAGGAAACAGGATACCAACATGTTACAACAAAAACCAAAGAAGTGCTATTTTGATAACTGTGTGAAAAACCTACCGTGCCAGTTCATGCTCTCAGCTCCAGATCTGGTTTTTCATGAGATCAATAACCCTACCTGTATGTAGGTCAGATGCAGTGATCCGGCAAGAAATAACTGACACCACAGGTTAATCCGCTTGGCATTTGGCATAATCCGCTTGGCATAATCTGCTTGTTAATTATAACACATTTTGTTCATTGTTGTGTTTATTTTGGAAAAGAAAATCGTGTACAACATGTGATAAAAATAGGCCACAAAACACTGTTATAAGGTATCGGTAAAAGTAGTAAATCTGGAATTTTGTGATCTTTGCAAAAGATGAAATCTGAGTGTGAAATCTGGTGATCTTTTCAAAAGGTGAACTCCAGTATGGATAGCGTGACAAATGCTTTAAATTTGCCTGTGGTCTTCTCTATCTGGGCATTAGGCATTCATATGGAGTCTAATAAGGTAATACTGAAGAATTAGCATAACCCAGTTATTATGAAGAGGTCAGCAACAAGCCTACATCCATATTGTTTACTGATCTCCAAGGAGAGGACTGTTAATGTACCCACAATAATAATATGCCCAACTTAAATACATGATAATTTAAGTCCCTCATTTGACCTTGTATATATTCCAAGGAAAATATTGATCTTCGGGTTAACCATAATGAAATTTAACCTGGTAGGCAGTTGTGTTTTTCGTTTATTTACCCTCAGGGTCGGATTTTCTAGGTTTTAACTGATCAGGCTGTAAGTCTGTGGGACATTCATCGCAGGTAGTTGACAATTGATATTTAAATCAGTTGACCTTGTTATGCAATGAGCTTATGGAGGTTCTCATGTGGGTGAATCAATATGAATATCTTGTTAATAGCACATCATTGTTGATTTCATCCCATATTATGCCTCCACAGAAGAGCACTTTCCTTAAAGTTTCAACTCTCAAGAATCCTTTATTTTGAACAGATGTTTATTTATTTAAGTTTAATTTGATCTATCTTATGAATTGTATACTAGAGTTAAGTTGATGTCAATAACATTACCGCTACTACTACTATTGCCAGTTATATACTGGTACAGAGCTAAGATTGACCAAGTGCATGACGCCATGCATAATTGAGAGAGAAATGACATATTTGTGCCAAAGAAAAAGCTTGACAGAAATTTCTATAAAAATTGTAAACAAAAAGAAAACTGCAAAAGACCTACTGCCCCTTTGCACATTTTGTAGATTTTGCAGTTGATAAAACACGTTTTTTTCTATGCATGGGAGTTATTGAAGAGATATGAGATGAATTCATCAATCCTGACCACATAGCTGTAAACATCACTTGGTCTAACATACAGATCATCAGATCACCATGTTATTATTCTAAAACAATGTTATTTCACATTTTTTTATGTGCAGTCACTCTATTATGATGCATTGGCTGCCATCTTGAAAGTGAGGTCAACATTGGCAGGTCATGTGTCACCTACCTGTGATACATGTATTGTTACCCCACCATATGCCATGTTTTGAGGTGCCCAGCCAGCATCCTTAACATCAGATGGCATTATTGCAATAGAGCTGGTATGAGTGAAAAGTGTCATGCAGCTGCAGGGCAGAGTATAGTCTTGTCTAAGTCATGTTTGCTTCAAGACTTTGGCAAGAATGGTAATCAGATTTTTTTTAAATGTGTATTTATCTGATAATGAATATTTTTTGCATTAGGATTTCCCTATTTGCTAATCCTGTGTGAGCTTGATTTATTTTAATCGACACTTTTTTGTTATTAGTTTCATCTGAGAGCAATATAATTTATTATTGCTCTCGGGTTTCATGAAGTTATTTAACAACCATAATGGAGAGAAAATAAAATCATATTACACTTAACGTCGGAGAGTAAGTGTAAAATAAAACATGCACAAATTAATAACGTGTAAATTATGTGAGATTTTCAGGGAGACAAGATAAATGTAGAGTTCAGAACAATTTAATAATACTGAACCCAACAACAAATGTGCTCTCCACAGCAGATACGGGATTTATCTCGCCATGCAGAGTACAACAAATGTACTCTCCATAGCAGATCCAGGATTTACCTCGCCATGCAGAGTACAACAAATGTACTCTTCACAGCAGATCCGGGATTTACCTCGCCATGCAGAGTACAACAAATGTGCTCTTCACAGCAGATCCAGGATTTATCTCGCCATGCAGAGTACAACAAATGTACTCTCCACGGCAGATCCGGGATTTATCTGGCCATGCAGAGTACAAGAAAAATGTACTCTTCACAGCAGATCCAGGATTTACCTCGCCATGCAGAGCACAACAAATATGGCATGACTCCATAATCATTGGATAAATGAGAATATGGAATGAAGATAATTGTAAGGGCTTTCTGAAAATACACAATAAACATTCTCAAGAACCTTTATGTCTATTTATACAAATAATTATTAATAGGTATCCTTCTAGAATTCTAATAAAAACAGCATGCGTGTACAGCGTGGAATGGACCTCATATACAAATTGTAACTTAATAATGCATTTTTGTACAAATTGATCTCCGGGCAATTAAGTAGTTTAAGTGACTCAGATATAATTTCATATAATAAAAGGTAAATATTAAAACAATAGGTAATTTTGCAATCGATCAGATAAACTTCTAAATATAAATGAATATTTGAATATATTTGCCAGTATTCATTATCACATATCAACATTTTATTTATTTACAGAACCAGCTTTACAAAGAGGCGTGCACAGTAAAAATCCATCTTACAAAATAACACATCATTTTGGAGTTCACATCCTGTAAAAGACCATGAACTTTTATTACATCAGGTATCATTATAAACAGGTGCAGGTAAACCGAGCAGAACACTTTATTCACGTCACACATACACAATATTTGATTGTATTCAAAGCTTTTGCATAATGTTAATCTATATACTATTATTAAAATAGAACAACAACATCAATTATGCATTGTATCTGAGCAAATAAAAATAACAGATAATTTTTGACACAAGATATTTATCTTCACAGATGTCCAAATTTGTATATACTTAATTTACTTTATATTGAATCTATAAAGTACTTTCTGTTTCTATAAATATTGATTGTGGTATATTCATTTGTATAAAAAAGATTATATAATAAAATCTACGAAAGTAGATAATAAAGACTTGGACTGAATAAAGACTGATAAATTAACCAGCTAATGTCTCGCGAATGGTTATTTCTTATACACTCCCAAGGTCATTGACAGTTTAGACTAGATGCTTTTAGTGTTGGTGTTTGGATGGATTATTAGCAAAGTGCTTTGGTCTTTTTTAAATCTATTAAGAACAGCAAGATATACAGTCATCCATTGGAAAGAGTAGGGCTCTTATCAGACCCGATGTTCCCTACTGTACACAAATGGTTGTTCATGTAAAACATAAACAATGTTTTTCTTTACATTTGCCTCATTTAATATCAGAACAAAAATCAGTTTTTCATATTTACCAAATTTAATATCAAGAGTAATCTGACTTTGACGTTTGAATTGTAAAATTTGTAATATATTATCCTCTAAATGGTACAGCCAAAAAAGTCCTTTTCTTGGCACTATGGTCTGTTTAAAATATCTCAAGATTTTATGTGTAGCCAAGCAAGCTGGTTACATATAATGATGATATGTTTAAAATCATTCAGAATCCCCCTACAAAAGAGCGTGGAAATGACTGGCAGTGCAGGATTATGGTGCCATATAGTACAGGGTTACAGGTTATTCTGCTTGAGTGACACGTATATTTAAGAGCTATAAAACTCAGGATGAAACCTCAATAAAATGCTATGAAATACCAGTGATTAGTTTGAAAGTTGTTAAAACAAACAATGAGTAATAAACAATTACGCAAACTGGCACACGGCTACTTTTAGGATGGTTAATGGTCTTCATGAGGTATACGTTGTAATTTCTGTAATTGATTCACAGGGATAATATGGATAAGGTTGAATTCAATGGGATGTCCATGAATATCTCTCACAAATCTTGAGACGCATAAATTGAATTTAATACCAAAAGGGGAGCTGCAGTTCCAATATGGCGTACTGATATAACAAAATATACCACCAGGTGGCAGTTGACAACATCAGACAAATCCGATGTGAGAATTATATTTGCCATTTCCAGACATTTCCGGAAAATAATTAAATCTGTTTGATTTGTTTTTTTAATAACATTTTCGGCACTGTTTAGGGGTGGTTCTCATGATAGCGGCAAGTAATTGCCATAATGGGTATCTCCTGACCTCAATCTGTATATATTAAGTTCTTCATTTATGGTCTAATAAATCAATCTTGAATCTTGAATCTTGAATCTAGGTTATATCTGGCTCGAGAGCGGCCTATAATCAGAACTCGATGCCCTGCCCTTTTTGAAGATTAACTGGATATTTTATATTTTGCATTATCACAAAGACATGATAGCACAAACCACGGCCTTTGATAACCAGTCATGGAGAATTGGCTGGAAAGGGAATCAACCCCAACCAGGATTCAAACCCAGGACATTTTGCATGGGAGACAGATGTCTTAGAAAATTAACCATCCTACATCATGTTTAGATATTGACCCATTAAAACTGTAGAATTTGTAATATAATATGGGTCTTCATATCTTTAAAAGGTCTATGATTATCAGTGGAAAACCCCATTTTAAACAATCTGTGAAGCCTTTACTTGTTATAGCCAATGTGTGACCTTCAAATGACCTTGATTTTCAAACATAACCCAAAAACTGACTTTTTAATACAACGTGCTATCAAGTATACACTGCTACAATGATTTTATATAGTTATCTTGGCATTTTCATACACACTCAATATAGCATTGGCAAATCATAGCAGTGGTAACTGTCCTCTGCACAATATTGCATTAAGATATCATAGCAGTCTTTGTTTAAAGCTTTCATGAAATCAGGGAATTGTATATAAGTTTGAATGACATGTGATCATGAAACTGTGATACAAACAAGCGATCTCCCTCAAATCAACCAAATACTGTTGCCAGAATTATTGTTTTGCTCAAAGTGCTCAGTTCCACGTGGACACTACTCTGCATGGCGAGGTAGAGTCATATACTACCTCTGCCGCAATACGTTGTTCCTTGCACAGAATTAGTCTGCACATTAGCATGCAATTACCATATAGTTGGCCAATTGGCTGGCTCATGGAACATGTGGAACATGCTCATGCACAACAATACAATTGTACACGTGCTCATGCTTATTTCATATGTTCAAAAGTAATTTAGAATGGATCACTCGTAATTTGGGAGGGGAGTGTATTTGAAATATCTGGTTGAAAGATTATACCATTTACATAATTTTGTTCAGGATTTTACATCACTTACAATGCTATTCAGTCAGTTCATGGTGAGGCCTGACATAGAAGCTTTGCCCAAGAAGAAAAAGTCAAGATATTTTTTCCTCCTCCTCCCTTGAAGATTAATGGTCCATCCCCTGCTGACTATTTTTGTCTGACTATTTTGGTATACATGTCACTGAAATCTCAATCCTTGTTGTACTCATTTTCTTATAATAACATTGACACTAATTGGCCATGTTACCCCATGTGATGAAATATTTGACTCATTGTGTCCTGGCTGCTTGCACTGGGTGTGGCCTCTGCGCACTCAACCAAAGAGCTGAATATGCCGTTTACTTGCAGAGCCAGGTATAAATGCTGGATCTGCTGTGGAGAGTATGTGGACACAGGAGTACAAGCAAAGTACCACTCTTGTGGTACATAAGGGTGTTAGGCCTGTACCAGAAGACGACAATCAGATCCCTGTAATCCAAATGACTCCAGTGTATATATATATATATATATATATATATATATATATATATATATATATATATATATATATATATATATATATATATATATATATATATATATATATATATATATATATATATATATATATATATATATATATATATATACATATATATATATCTAGGGTTGTACCATCGTTAGCAAACCCTCACTGAGCAGGTGTTTGCACTTGGTCACTGGTCAGCTGAACAAAGTGTGTTGACAAAGTGTCCAATGAATCATTTGGATTTGGAAATTTGGCTACTTGAAGATTTGAAGATTTGGCTACTTTCAAATGTCACAGATATTCATTTAGGGGTAAAGTGATTAGTTAACATTTGACAACATTTGATCACAAAGTTTACAAACAGTTTACAAACATTTATATCATGTGAGGAAAAAGGACTTGAAGATTTGATTTCATGAAAGCTTTAAGATATTGTAGCAGTAGTTACATTAAGATATTGTAGCAGTGTTACAAGCCTGTGCTAAATATAAGACAAATATAATATAGTATTGATTGCTAGCATGTGCTGACTTCATCTATAAACCTAATATGATATTGGCTACTTACCAGTACTTGGTGTAACAATAGCTGTGTTTTACATTGTGAATATGACTGACTTGTACATTGTACAGTTTAATATCCGACATGGACACGATAACATGATAAAGAGTTGCTTTCTTTAATCTTTAAATATTGACTACCATACACAAATTAAGGGAAAATCACTCGCTCATCAGTTACATATATAGGTATGTGATCATCTAAAACTGATTTTTAACGAGATATTTGCCAATAATCTAGTTAAGGAACGTACCCCAGTTTAATATTGAATAACGAAGAGTAATCCCCGACTTGAGGGCTCAATTATTACAGTTAGAACATTATAGATTTACTATAACATTTTCACTATCATAATCAAGTCACCGTTACACACTCAACTGTAATGAAATTTGTATAATTTTGTGATTTTGTGATTATGTATACCAGAACCATCCAAATTGGTTCAGAAATGGTGTATAACAATGGTATGATGTGATACCATCCAGCTTTGCTGTGATTTCAGTCCAGAACGGTTCATGTTGAGATATTACAGGAAAACATTCTTTCTTTTGTTGAAGAGTGTTCATTATATGTTCAGAGATTTTGATGAAATATTTGTCCATCTTTTGTCCATCTTATATTTGGTGCTTTCACCGTTTGGTTACAGCTTGGAGCATAATGAATGGAGTTGTGACGTTGTAACTTGTGTGCATGACGTCATAGGAACCCATTGTTACAAATAATTGGATACATTGTTACAAACAATGGGATAGTTTCTCTTTGAAGTGATGTGCGTTATCGCCAATTTTTTTAGCTATTTTGGAGTTTTTGAATTTAAAAAAAAGAATCATTATTTCATAATGAATAGGTTTTGGGGAATCTAATAGTGAAATTTTGGATAATTTTAACTGAATAGGCTATTCCCGACAAACCCTTAAAGTTCATATGTCCATAGACATTTTTCAAGAACTACAAAGCCTATAGAAAAAATATCTATAGATATAGAAGGATGAGATTTTTACAAACTAAATAGTATGTTTGTAAAAAAATGCCATAATTGTTTATCAATATTTTTTAAATCAATATACAATTTTTGTAAAAAAGAATTGTTTTTTCCAAAAACCACAAGCTTTTTTTGTGAGAATATCAGATTTTTGGGGGTAAAAGTGTTGCATCAATGTGAAATGACCTTGCTGGGCAAATGCTATGTAAATGGAATGGACGCATATATTGGCAGATTTGAAAATAGTATCAAAGGAAAGATGTTTTCCCAATTAAAAAAAATGATACATTGTATAGGCCTACCAATGGATGCGTTGGTGGTATAAACTAAATGTGAACGTTGTGCAAGTTGTCTGAATTGTGTGATATTTCAGATAAATCAATGCATTTGTACTGAGCTCTTTGCAGGTTGGGCGGGTGGTGTGGAAATCCCTGACATGGACGTTTCTAAAACATTGTAGAATTGTCTACACTTGGAATAGAGAATTAAAATTTATATCTCCATAATCAGTGGAGAAAGTAGAACATTTCACTTATGATATGTTTTGGTCTAATTATGGTCTATGATGGGTCAAAATTGTCACAAAGTTGAATAACGTCACATTCTTCATGTTTTTGGCTCATATGGCATCATAAGACACAATGGTTTGGCGATAACGCACATTGCACCTTTGATCTCATGGCGTTACAACTCCATTCATTATACTCCAAGGTTACAGCTATCGCAAATGAGTTCCTGGTAACACAAAAGATGTAAATGCTTCTGCCGCCCTTCCCTATGCAATTCTTCAATACGTTTCCATACCAAAAACTGTCCTTTCCAAGTTTGATATTTTTCTCAAGAGAATAACACATCATGTGCTTCCAATAATGGTGTATGAGGTAGTTTCCTGATCATACTGAGAGGTTTCTCCATGATATATGAGAATGGTTTTGGTGTTGTGATGTCTGTGAGATACATTTCAGGTTAAATATGTGCAAACACATCTATCTGAATCACATATAATTCATATAAAATTTGGCTGTCCAGGAACTGAATAAAATAACATAAAGCAAATCCAATATGGCAGCATTATATCTGGGAGTGCCACCTGTTGTGCAAATTCCGAACGTTTTGCAAAATACACTCTCTGTTATGTTAAATATGCGACAGTCTGGCAGAACACAGTCCTTAGTGGCTGCAAGAGAAGAAAAAAATAAAGAATAAAAAATGTTTATTCTGGGAACAAAATATTTATCTTTTATATATATTCATCTTTTAAAATCAACAAGGCAACTGATTGCCCCCAGACGCTTTTCAAAATGATGAGAAATACAGTTGCTCCAATTGTGGAAGATGAAGCTGCCAAACTGATGCTGACCAACCTCCTGACCTACTTTTGAAGAATGGAAATTTCCATCACATGATCATCAGCCTGTCCAACTGACTTTCTAACTGACTTTTAGACTATGGAAAAAGATGAGAAATACAGTTGCTCCAATTGTGGAAGATGAAGCTGCCAAACTGATGCTGACCAACCTTTTGACCTACTTTTGAAGAAAGGAAATTTCCATCACATGATCATCAGCCTGTCCAACTGACCTTCTAACTGACTTTTAGACTATGGAAATTTCAATCACATTATCACCTGGTGGTGGTGGCCTGACCAAGCTATGATCTACTTTTTCATGAGTGCTAAAATAGGCAGGATCTTAGATAGTATTCAATATAATTAGCTGCTGCTGGTTATGAAAGCTAGTACTACTATATGCAGCAGTTGCTTGGCAACCTTCACTGCAGCATTTGCTTGGTCGAATGTAAGCATTCATGGGATGTAGGTGTGGTAAATATTTTGAACCTTTAATCATATTAGCTGATAAGGAAAATGAAAAGGTTTTTGAGGAAATTTTGGTGACATTTTAAAACTAATGACATTGAAAATCAGGTCAAGGTCATGTATGAGCTCATCCTGATGTAGGTACATGGGATTTAAAAATTGTGAGACTCTACCTTTATTAGCAGAAAAGAAATGTCAGAGTTTTTGTTGGCAGACTCACACACGCATGCATATGGAAACACACACAGAGCCTTATACCATAGCTCCCGCACCACCCAGGCGGCAGGAGCTAAAAATATTTAATAATGATCATTGGCTCTTTGTTAGTTAAAATTTCATGACGCATTTATTTAGATGAAAACCACCAGAGAGGCACTGACTGGGTGATCATTATTGTAAGATATAGATGCATTGACGCCTTTGTACTTAATGGTATTTATGGGTGTTGGTAGTGAGTGCCCCCTAGTGGCAGAGGAGTAAATTACCAAAATACTGTACTTGATGGGAATTGGTACATTCATGGTGTAAAAATACATTCCTTATCAAATTAAAAACATTAATGACTTGAATCAATATTTAAACACCTCAATATTTGAACTATAAGGTATGATTACAAGTATATTTCTTTCAAAATAGTAATTTGTCCTAATTTTCCTTGATGATAGTTTTCATGAGAAATGAAGAAGACAAGCAAATAAGTTCTGCAGATTACACAACAGGAGTAGGCTTGTTTTTAGCTGTGTTTATTTCATTTCATTGGGAAGAAAATTCCCTGTGATCCTAGTGAAACAGATTTTCTCATTTTGATTTGTGTAATTTGGAAAATAGAAAATCTGTTTCACTAGGATCACAGTAAATATTGTTAAGATCACTTTTACAAAGTTGTTTGGAGATCCACTTTATCATGGTCCCACAATCTGCAGAACTTTTTCCCTTTAACATTTTGACATGACAAAATAAATTTTGGAGCAGTGATATATTACTACACCACTTTTTATGAGTTAAAAAGATATGAAGCTTTCAATATAATCAAAGAAATTCCATTGTGATTTTCAAATAATAAATCAATAATTACAAAAATGAGTACCATAAAATGTCATTTCAGTTTTAATGAAAAAGGAACTCTTTTTAACAGTTGACCTTTTTTCTCGTACTTTTTTGAAAATGTTCCATTTTGGCATAAAAAGAAAGTAGTTCCCGAGGACACTCACTACCAACACCCATAAATACCCTTAATACATTGAAATGTGTCTATCTTTTAAAATCTGATTAATTAGAGAGAAAAAAAAGTATTATGCAATTTATATATTTATAAGTATATACTGACAAGTGAGAGAAGCTGTTGCGTAATTTTCCCCCACGGAGTTGTAGCCTTTACATCTGAACTTGTAGGTGACACTGGATGTTTGAGAGTTCCAGCCTGAGAGTAGAGTGTGGTTGCTGATGTCTAGTACGCTGGTGGTGGTGGTAGAGTACATGGCAGGCACGGCTGAGTTTCTCACCAGGAAGCCATCTTTGTTGCTAGGGAGCTGCATGTCACGTGACGAGTCAACTTGGTACCACTGGATCTCAGCAGCCGGCTCAGCTGAAAAGAAAACCAGTTTTAAAATCAATTATATCGCTAAGATGCTGGCTCAGATGAAAAAAAAAATAAATAAATAAAAATAAATATCATTTATTATATCACTTAGGCGTTTTAGTGCAATCTTGACTGCAATTCATTAATTGTGCCCAAATATATTCTCTCTATTTAAACTCTTGCACAGTAGTTTGGTTTGGCCTTCCCATGGATAAAGGGTGCAGGTTATATCACACAATAGGCAACCAAGAGAGACATGGTTTGATGCCTTGAGGTAAATTTTATAATCTGAATGTTTTTTCCTAGGTTAATACTAACATGACAGATTTCCTTAAATAGAAATAATAGATATCAAAAAAGTATCAAAATTAGATTACCCACAGAAAATATCAAAATCATGTTTATGGTTATAAATGTATTCTAATTTTTGTGTGAGGTCTTTGATTGGTAAATGGTCCATGTAATCAAATATATTTTTCATATATACATGCCGGTGGGTTAGCTTCCTAGGTTTAGCCCTATCCCTAACCCTGTTTGCAGGCTGGTGGGTTAGTTTGCTAGGCTTAGCTCTATCCCTAACCCTGGCTACTGGCTGGTGGGCTAGTTTACTGGGGTCAGCCCAAACTCTAACCTTGTTTACCGGGTGGTGGATTAGTCTACCAGGGCAAGCCCTATCTCTACCCTATTTACAGGCTGGCAGGTTAGTTTGCTAGGTTTAACCATATCCCAAAGCCTGTTTACAGGTTGGCAGGTTAGTTTACCAGGTTAGCCAGATCCCTGTCTACTGGCCGGTGGGTTAGTTTGCTAGGTATAGCTCAACCCTGTTTACTAGCCCTATCCCTAACTCTGTTTACAGGCTGGTGGTTAGTTTACCAGGGTTAGCTGACCCTAACCCTGTTTACAGGCCGGTGGGTTAGTTTGCTAGGTTTAGTCCTAACCCTGTTTACTGGCCAGTGGGTTCATGGTCAGGTACACATGCATAAAAGTAAACATGAATCAGTTCATTCATGCTTTTGCTGCCTTACGAATAGTTCTAAGCCATCTATGACCACGGACAGAGCAAGCGCAGGTGTGTTCAAGGCCTCAGCTGACACTGAGTGACCTATATATTACATAATATAAGGATAAGAAACGTCCTCAGCTCAAATGCCATTTTCACTGAAATTGTCATGTCACCTGCCCATAAACTTCCACTGAAATAAAAATATACATATTTAGATAAGGTCTGGGCAGAATATGTCAGCTTCAAAGTGTTTTATATCATATTTTCATCCCAAAACGCCTGATGAGCAGAAAACTGTGGTCTTTTCTGGATCGTTGTTAAATAGGTCAATTCAAATGTGCACTGTGTAAAAGGGAGTGCTCTGATTGGTTGATTTAATTTTAGTTAGTTTTGCTCTAAAAAATATATGTATTTCAGTGAAGAACATGGGTAACAATATGTGTATAAATCTTTAAGCCCCTATTTTTTATAAATCATATATGCATATGGTTAATAAAAAAATCTTTGTAACAAAAGCTTTTTTTTGGTATCCCATAATGAAACTGGGTCAGGTCAATTTGGGAACCAGAGGTCATGAAAGCATTATCCAGTCAAATCGCTTTATTTCATTTGCCCCTATTTTGACCTCTATAACGATCCCAAAGTGACAACAGGAGGTCACAACTGGTTAAGCGAGGATAAACAAGCCACTAAGTACATGAAGCATATATTTGTTAACATTCAGAGGATGGTTAATCAAGAATAACTATATCAAGCTAAGTTTAACATGTGAATGAACAGACAGAGTTCATTTGAAGTTAGATGTATGATATGTGGAAATTGGGCAATCAGCTTAGGGTCGTTTCTTATCCTTGTATTATATAATGTATAAATGAGGTCACCAAAGGGAAACTGAAATATTTATGCAAATTGATATCAGAGACATCACTTGCGCTTGCTCTGTCCGTGTCTATGACATTGAACCTTTTTTATTATCCAGATTTGCTTAACAAAAATAACAGGAACAGCAAGACCTCCACCCCTGTGATGCTTGGGTACCCTGATATGTTAGGTTTTGTGTTGAAACCTTACCTTTAAAAACACACCTGGTCTGCATGGCAACACACAACCCTGTGGCCGACCGTAGACTGAGATAGACCTGCCCAACACTGATCTCTGGGGCATACATCACCTTCACTGTGACGTCATGAGAGGCCTGTGGTGTGACGTCATTGTCAGCAATGCAGGTATATATCCCGGCCGCATCCTTCTTCACATTTGTCAGGTTAAAAATAGGTCCCTGAAATATATACAATGTGTCGAATAATCTAGATTATATATGCTAATGTTTGTTTGGTTCTATGCTTGTTTGTTTGTAAAAGTAACATTTATCTAGCACGGACTCAGATAATGTCTGCTCATAGCATTGAAAGTACAGTGACTGGCAACTGTCCGAAACCAGCAGATAAAACTTGGACATTTTTAACTCGGTCAAACATCTAGCATACCTTGCTGTACTAATTGCAATTGAGCTGAATGTTGTGTCTTACATGTCACCTTTTAATTCCTGTTCCTTTCAAAATGTTACAAGTGTTTATTTGTTTTCATGGCACGAGTGATGTTGTCACTGTCAAATGACGTCAGAAGTGGTGACGTAACCAACATCATCGTATAACTCAATAGAAACTCGGATAATCTGCAGGTTTGCTGAATGCATGAATTTCCCGGTAATTCTATACATATTGAACATGTATCAATTTTATTCTACACGCATATGTAGTTAACGATCTACTATCGATGTGAGTAGTTTTTACTCAGTTTTGAAAGATTTTGTGAAAATCGGGAGTAAAAAACATGAAAGTGTCTGGATTTGGCTGCCGGTCACTGTAACTACAGTGACCGGCAGTCAAATCTGGATATTTACATGTTTTCCACTCCCGATTTTCACAAAACCTTTGAAAACTGTGTAAAACTGCTCACATCAAAAGAAGATCTTCAACTTTAACGGTCTGTGGAATTTTAATCATACCCGTTCAATATTAACAGAAATAGCGTGATTTTCACACATTCAGCAAACCTGCAAGTTGTCTGAGTTTTACATTGAGTCATACGATGATGTTGGTCATGTCACCACTTCTGACGTCATTTGACAGTGACACAAACATTTGTGCCGTGAAAATAAATAAACACTTTTAGCGTTTTGAAAGTCAGTGGAATTACAAGACGATGTGTGAGAGACAACATTCAGCTCAATTGCAATCAGTACAGCAAGGTTTGTTAGATGTTTGACTGTGTTAAAAATGTCCGAGTTTTAACTGCCGGTTTCGGACAGTTGCCGGTCACTGTAGCTGGGATTCGAGGGTGGGAGAGTTCTACACGTAAACTATAATCTGTGCAGTAAATCAGAACCAATTTAGTCGAATTGCATCTTTCTGAATGCTCACAACACAGCTGGGCACTGAATCGCAGCCAATCTGAGTGGATTTGGAGCATTGCCATACGGTGGACAATGTCTAGACTGAAAAAGTTGTCTTCTTTAATCTTTATACATCAATTATCATACCCATTTTTTAAAGAAAATAACATGCTCATCAGTTACATATATAAGTACATGGTCATCTAAAACTGATGTTAAGGGTATTTATGGGTGTTGGCAGTGAGAGTCCTCTGGTGGCAGATTTTCCAAGGGAACTACTTTCTTTTTACGCCAAAATAGAACATTTTCAAAAAACTGTTCAACTTTCCAAAAGAGTTCCCTTTTCATTAAAACTTTCTTGTCATGAAAAGACATTTTATGATATCTATTTTTGTAATAAAACTATTGATTTATTATTTGAAAACCACAATGGAAATTTCTTTGATATATTGAAAGTTTCATATCTTTTTAATTCACAAAAGTGGTGTAGTAATATGTCATTGCTCCAAAATTTCAAAATGTTAAAGAGAAAAGGTTCTGCAGATTGTGAGACCATAATATAGTGGACTTCTAAACAACTTTGTAAAATTGATCTTAACAATATTTAATGTGATCCCAGCGAAACAGATTTTTTATTTTTCAAAAACATTAAGAGAAAAATAGAGGTAAAGTACACACTTGACCATATAAAAAATATGAATTTTTTCACCTCTTTTTACATATCTCCTTGACAAACTTCCTTTTTATTTCCTAAGTATATAAATGAAAATGAGAAAGTCTGTTTCACTAGGATCACAGTGAAATTTCCTCCCAATGAAAGGAAATTTACAACTCCTGTTGTGTAATCTTCAGAACTAATTTGCTTGTCTTGATCATTTTTCATCAAAATTATCATCAAGGAAGGTGCCCCAGTTCATGATTGCATAACGAGGACTAATCCAAACATGGGAAACAAATATTACCTTAAAGGGAAACTTTCACTTCTCTGAAACATTTTTGTAGTATGATGGAGAATTATAACGCACATTGATCTGTGGCTCTGTTAGTATGACCACACAAGGGAAACATGTTTTTTGGGAGAAAAATAGCTCTTTTAAATGCACGTGCTAGAAAAAAAAGAATGACGTCATCGTGCGGCAATTACCCCTACTTACATAAATAATTAGTAAACAAACATCAATGCAACCAAAAAAGCGATGTCACGATTTCCGGCCTTAGAAATGACGTACTATAGAATGCAAAGAGCATAACGATCGGACCAATATTAACAAAGTTATGACAAGTTTTGTGAAAATTGAAAATGATTGCAGCTCGACAGGCACGTGCAATAAATCCCGCACGATGACGTCATAGGCCCAAATTGCAATAAATGATCATGATTTATGGGGGTTGCAAGATTAATATTAATTGTTGGTTTGTGTTGCCATAGTTACCGCAATATTTTTTTGGTCTCTGAATTTCAATGTATTTATGTATTTATGATCATTTTAATAGTATAATTTATGAAATGTACAGTGACCTGCAACTGTCCGAAACCGGCAGATTAAACTCGGACATTTTTAAGTCGGTCAAATATCGAGTAAAACTGTGCTGTACTAATTGCAATTGAGCTGTATATTGTGCCTCACGTGTCATCTTGTAATTCCTATTCTTTTCAAAACGTTAGAAGTGTTTATTTGTTTTCACGGCACGACTGATTGAGTCACTGTAAAATGACGTCAGAAGTGGTGACGTAGCCAACTTTTCCGTATAAGTCAATGGAAACTCGGACAATCTGCAGGTTTCCTGAATGCGTGAATTTCCCGATAGCTCTGAACATATTGAACATATATCAATTTTATTATACACTCATATGTAGTTAACGGTCTTCTATCGATGTGAGCAGTTTTTACTCAGTTTTGAAAGATTCTGTGAAAATGAGGAGTGAAAAACATGAAAGTGTCCGGATTTGGCTGCCGGTCACTGTATTTTACTAGAAAGTATCTCTTTAAAGAGATACTTTCTAGTAAAATAAATTTTAGAAATTACATGATTAAATGATCATATATGCATAAATACATTGAAATTCAAAGACCCAAAAACGTTATCAGTAACCATGGAAACACAAACCAACATATAAAACTAATCTTGCAGCCCCTATAGAATATGATCATTTATTGCAATTAGTGCATCCATGGCCAAAGGCCCAAGCAATTCACCATCAATCCCATCTTTCCAACAATATGTATATCTATCCCATCAATTGAATGTGGATTGACTTGCATTCTACAGAACACATGTGGCTAAATGGGGCAATAAAGTCATCAGGGTTCATCACCCAGAATTAGTTATCAAGCACACCACCTTGTCAAATGTTGTGATTAACATTCAGAAAAGACCCTATATAATTGATAAAGGCTCTTTGCAAGTTGCGAGGTGTGACAGATGCTCCACCACCATGGACACTCCACTGATGCCACATGATATCAGATTGCTTTGTAACTTGGTGATATTTTGTACACATTTTGATCTTAGAATGTTACTGTTATACATCATCTCATCAAGATGATTTTTACTTTATTTCTTTGACATAATATTTTGCAATATACAAATCTTTGCTGGAAAACTACCTCTAGAAATCATATAATTATTAGCATATCTATTAATAAATCTTTAAGTTTCTTTCTTTTGAAAATGGTAAATCCATGAAAAAATGATAACGATCTTTCATGCTTTCATCAAAATTCTAATTGTCACAAAATTATACTGGGATGTTGGCAGAAAAGATGGTTGAGAGTTGAGAGTAATATATGTCTGGAGGTGGCAAATTGTGGAAGTGGGTAAACATGATAGCAATACCTCATGAGGTGTTGATAATATTGGACAAGGGGCTGATTGTCATATCTGCTGGCACAGGGGCATGAAACCACCCTACTGTGAGGGCAAACAAAACACATCTAACTTTTAATAAATCCACCTACCAGCTTTTGTCTAAATTTCCCATGCAAGATAATGATGTGGGTAACTACTTCTTGTAGTCATTGTAGTACTAACGTGCATCCCACAAAGAGAGCCTCATACAGGGCCACACAATTGACCTGCTGGTGACAGACTCTAAATCTGCTCTGTACATCTGACATATTACCAGGATCATTAGTTTATGTCTTGACAACATACAGTAAAGCTAGTCAGTCATGACCAATTTGAACAAAAACTGAAGAGGTACAACTCTGCAGACATCAATTAGTGTGCTGTAGGGATGTGCAGATTTCTAGCTAACATTGTATCTGTGCCATCATAGTCAGAGGAACACCCTGTCCTATGTTTACTATTACATAATGTTCACACTGTTATGCTTTGATGTGGCACCAAGTCCTCAAAGTGCTCTGACAGACCATTGACCACAAGTTGGGTGGTGTATGTAATAGCAGAGGGAAGGCCAGAGGGTAGATGTGGGTACCCCAGGTGGCATGACATAATACCAATTAACACATACAGAGGACAGGATTATCATTCCACAAATGCATTCTTGATCTTTTGAGCAATATGAGTTTGTCGACTTAGATATTGGATAAAATATGATTCATCTTAACATCATTGGTAACTGTTTATGAAAATAAATTTATAGAAAATATGCTTAGAGTGTATTGTCCAGACATATCCCATTTTTTTATAGGGAAACATGCAGACATGAAGGAATCCATTAAGTCATTCATGCGTTTCTGATAAGTGTATGGAGTAGATTGACTGAGCTTCATCCCCCTTCCTGACAGACCCCCAAAGCATTAAAAGGTTCATAAAGGATGGTAAGAGTCAAGGGGTAGATTACAAATAGACATATATGCATTAGTTCTGATTTATCTGATTCTGATTATAACAAGTACAAGGGGGCTGATTGAAATGGTTGATAGAAACAATAAAGTCATTAATTACACAACTCACCATAGATGGGCCTCATCAACACCATCAATAGATTAGTGGGTAAGGAAAGATAGATGGATTTCTTCCAGTTTATCAAGACAGAAGGACAGGACATGCTATAGATGGGATTGATAGAATTGTTGGAATTTATAAGAAGTTGCCAAAGATGGAATTGTGGACTGTGCAGGTCTGTACATAGAATACTTACTGAAGGTATGATCAATATTGAATTATATTGGTTCATGGGATAGATGGAATTGTTGGAATTGATGGACACACACAGATAGTTTGTTCAAATTGATCAAAGTCTTCTCCTTTATAGAATACAACCATATTTCTAGATAAATATAACATATAAGATAGATCTGATTTATCAAATTTCTTCAGTACACTTCAATCAATTGTTGGAATTGATATATGTGTTGTTGGAATTGATGGGATTGTTGGAAAATAGAGGGGGGCATTGGCCATGCCTCAATTAGTGGCAATGACGTCATCGTGCGGGATTTTACGCACGTGCAACTCAAGCTGCAATGATCTTCAATTTTCATAAATTTAGTCATAACTTTGTTAATACTAGTCCGATTGACATGGTTTTTACACCAAAAAAACACATTTTTCATGTTCTTTCCGATGAACATAACCATTCTATAATGCGTCCATTTTAAGACCGAAAATCGTGACACCGGTATTTTGGCTGCATTGTTGTTTGTTTACTAATTATTTATGTAAGTAGGTAATTGCCTCACGATGACGTCATTCTTTTTTTTCCAGCACGTGCATTTAAAAGAGCTACTTTTCTCCAAAAAAATCATGTTTCCCTTGAGCGGTCATAATAACAGAGCCCACAGATCAATGTGCGTTATAGTTCTCTTTCAAACTACAAAAATGTATCAGAGAAGTGAAAGTTTCCCTTTAAAAATGTTAAAGATTTACTATAAAATTTTACAGCATCATATTCAACACATTGGAATACACTCAACTGGCACGAAATTTGTTAAATTTTATAATGATTTTGATGAGATTTCAATGCCTTTTGTGAGACATGAAAAGGTTATTATATCACCAAGAATCACCAAGATTGGTTCAGAGTTGGTTCAGAACAATGGAATGACGTCATATCATCCAGATATGTTTCGATTATTGCCCAGATTGCTTCAGAACTCTCCCACCCCTGGGATACAACCAAAAATCCCCAGGTTTCAAATCCAATGTTCTAACAATTGACCCATTTAAGGCCAATGAATTGAGCTATTTTACTACACTGACTTTTCTCGATGTATACTCCGTGCGATGATTATATCATGTTGAAAGCATTGAAGTGATGTCAGTACTCTACCTGATAGACAACACCTTGTGCGGCAGTGGTCCATGTGATGTTTGGGGTGGGGGTGCCGTATGCTGCACATTCCAGACTAATGGACTCACCCTCCCTCACGTGACCAACGATACTCGACTGTGATTGGACAATACTTGGTGGAACTGAAAACGGTAACATATCAAAACAAGTCGATCATTAGAAAATATTTCACAAATAATACATTAAATAGTTAATTAGTGATTCCTTTCAGATGTTTTTTTTTTAAACAATACATATGACACATGGAAATAAATCACTCTTCATCAAGGGCAAGGCATTGAGTCCAGATGAGATAACAGGCATCCACTTGATGAAAAGGTCGTTAATGCAAACAATTGATTTTGTTTTATTGTACCATGTGCAACCTGGAAACAGCCAAGATTTCGTTAACATACTTCTGATTTTGGAACATCCCTGATACTTTTTACTTCCCATTTGTGTGATAACAACTTAGATTCTACAAACCTACCACTGGAATGATAACAACTCATTTATTACTGACCTATCACTGGAATGATTACAATCTTCATATACAATTGGCCAACCACTGGAATGATAACAACTCATATACTACTGCTAAATAAGAGTATTGGTATTATAAGCAAATTAAAACATGCCAACTGAAGATATAGTTAAAATGTATAACTCTCTCATTCTTGTCCTACCTTAATTACGGAATACTTGCATGGGGCTTTAATTTTGCAAGTATCTTCAAACTACCGAAAAAAGTTCTTCATATCTTAAACCTCAGTAAATATGATGATCACACTGAACCCCCTAAATCTCAATCCATTAAAAGTACAAGATATCTTCAAGTTCCAACAATTTAAGTTTTATTATAAATTTACTCAAGAAAAACTGCCATGCTATCTTCAGACTTTGCCGATAAACATGGTGATAATACTAGAGCTCATACTAAAATTCATCAAGTTCAAACAAATTTTAAGTCTATCAGGATATGTTTGAGACATGAGATAGCTGAAACTATTGATAATGCCCCAGACTCAATAACCACAAGGTTTTGCAAAGTATATAAAGCGATATATTTTGGAATCTTAGGAAGTCATGTTTACAATATTATTGTTATATTTGTAACAAATCATAGACACCGAATGTCACCACTAAAACTTATATCTCATTTATTGTGCCCTATTAGTTATATTATCTATATATTTGCCATCACTCTATTTTCATACATGTTATAACTTAGTCAAATAAATGAGATTCTGTCTTCTGATTTCTGACCTGCCACTGGATGATATCAACCCAGATATGACTGACCTGCCACTGGATGATATCAACCCAGATATGACTGACCTGCCACTGTAATGATATCAAACCAGATATGACTGACTTGCCACTGTAATGATATCAACCCAGATATGACTGACTTGCCATTGGAATGATATCAACCCAGATATGACTGACTTGCCACTGGAATGATATCAACCCAGATATGACTGACCTGCCACTGGAATGATATCAACCCAGATATGACTGACCTGCCACTGTAATGACATCAACCCAGATATGACTGACTTGCCATTGGAATGATATCAACCCAGATATGACTGACCTGCCACTGGAATGATATGAACCCAGATATGACTGACCTGCCACTGGAATGATATCAACCCAGATATGACTGACCTGCCACTGGAATGATATCAACCCAGATATGACTGACTTGCCACTGTAATGATATCAACCCAGATATGACTGACTTGCCATTGGAATGATATCAACCCAGATATGACTGACCTGCCACTGGAACGATATCAACCCAGATATGACTGACTTGCCACTGTAATGATATCAACCCAGATATGACTGACTTGCCATTGGAATGATATCAACCCAGATATGACTGACCTGCCACTGGAATGATATCAACCCAGATATGACTGACCTGCCACTGGAATGATATGAACCCAGATATGACTGACCTGCCACTGGAATGATATCAACCCAGATATGACTGACTTGCCATTGGAATGATATCAACCCAGATATGACTGACCTGCTACTGGAATGATATCATTCCAGATATGACTGACCTGCTACTGGAATGATATCAACCCAGATATGACTGACTTGCCATTGGAATGATATCAACCCAGATATGACTGACCTGCCACTGGAATGATATCAACCCAGATATGACTGACCTGCTACTGGAATGATATCATTCCAGATATGACTGACCTGCCACTGAATGATATCAACCCAGATTTGACTGACCTGCCACTGTTATGATATCAACCCAGATATGACTGGCCTGCCACTGGAATGATATCATCAACCCAGATATGACTGACCTGCCACTGGAACGATATCAACCTAAATACTACGTACCTTCTTTTGACCAAAAAATAATTATCTCTTTTAGAAATATAGAAATAGTCCAGTTATTTAATTGAAACTATGAAAATATTTACTATCTTAATTAATAGCTTACCCACGACTAGCATTGATACAGCCTTCTGCAGATATTGGGCTTGAACTTTGACCTGACATATATATGTCCCAGAATCCTTTCTCCCCAGAAGCCGGATATAAAGGGAAATTGTTGTCTGTCCATTCGATGACGTCATGTCCACTGTATACTTTGAATTACCATCAAGGAGAGTAGGGTTGAAGACAGAAACAACCCTGTTGTCAACACTGAGTTCAGTTTCATAATTATTATCCTTGTGAATCCATTTTACCTGAAAAAGATTAATAAATATACCATTTTTTATAAAATAACGATAACCTGATAATCTACATGATTTTTTAAATCTGTTTTTATTTGACATTTTTTATATATTATTATAGATTGGACAAAAAGTCAAAACAATAAATCCCTGATTGCGGATTTAGTTCTAGAAAATGTTAGTAATTATGTATCATGTTTTAAGGGATTTCACAGCTTGGCTACAGATATTACAAATAATTTTCTCGGTAACACACTAGGTGCAATTGGTGCAAATGTACTTCCCGGGATGCCATGATTAACCTCGATGCCATGATTATGCCCCGTTTTCAACCCTGATGCCAAGATTATGCCCCGTTTTCAACCCTGATGCCAAGATTATGCCCCGTTTTCAACCCTGATGCCAAGATTAAGCCCCGTTTTCAACCCTGATGCCAAGATTATGCCCCGTTTTCAACCCTGATGCCAAGATTAAGCCCCGTTTTAAACCCTGATGCCAAGATTATGCCCCGTTTTCAACCCTGATGCCAAGATTAAGCCCCGTTTTCAACCCTGATGCCAAGATTGTGCCCCGTTTTCAACCCTGATGCCAAGATTATGCCCCGTTTTCAACCCTGATGCCAAGATTATGCCCCGTTTTCAACCCTGATGCCAAGATTAAACCCCGGTTTGCAACACAGATGTTTATATTGGAAATTATTAGTGGGTATGGGAATGTACATAGCTGGATTCTAATATGGACCAAACATTTGTTAACATACTCATAACTATAAAATGAGTTTTTGAATGTACCATCATTACAATAAAGTATAAAAAACTACTGACATTAAAGCAAAAAATCTACGCAATAAGTCAGATATTTACTTACTGGAGTACGATTTACATAGATTTACAATGTTTTATAGGTTTCCAACAAAATAAAGTACGCCCTGACGCCGTTAATATCCTGCACTCAACCTGAACCAATATTTCATTTAAAGGAGCAGACAGGTTGATCTATAATTATGTTACACAGTGTTTTTCTCTTGGTACAAAAACAACCGACTTTGCTTTTTACCTGTTTTAGAGAGACCATCGTCTCATACTGTGACATTATTGAAACATGACATGAATATTGATTTGTGTAAATAGAATGTTTTTACCATTTGACTCATAACTGTAGTCATTACAGATAAATGACTGGAATAAACTTCCACTTAATTAGTTCAGAAAAGACATCAATTAATAATGGTGTTCTTATTAATTATTAATCTCAAATATCACGTTTTCATTGTATTCAGTATATTTAGATGTCATATTATCATTATTGTATGATATTTGATGTTTTGCATTGCAATATCATTCAATTCTATGAAGACCAAACATACTCCTAAAATCATTCAGAAACAATGCAATGTCATGTTTAGTCTACAAATCAATGGTAATCATGTGTTAATTTAGTTTGTCATACATTGCATAGTTGTAGCCATTAAACCACGTGTTCAATAATAGGGAGACTCGTGTCAGATACACAATAATACATGTCGATGAAATGATAATGGGCATTGCCTATATGACACTCCACTATCCCCTCTGTGCACACTCCAGCATATACTCTATGCATATCCCACTATCCCCTCTGTGCACACTTCTTTATCCACTCTGTGCACACTCAAGTAGCCCCTCTGTGCACACTCTAGTATTCTATCTGTGTACATTTTACTAAAGTGTACACAGATTCTAAAGTCTTTAGAATTTCCTCTGTGCACACTCCCGCATCTCCTCTGAACAGACTCCAGTATAGCCCCTCTGTGCACACTCTAGTATTCCCTCTATGCACACTCCAGAATTCCCTCTGTGAACACTCCTTTGTCACGAGTCGTGACCTCGCAGGTTGTGTCTCCTGTGTCCTATTACTGTATAGTCAATTAACCACCGAGCATTGAGGAAATCATTGCTACTACAGGGTGACACAAAAAACCCATTTTATAACAATATAAAAATTCCATTGAATATGTGACTTTTGGTTTTCATTTTGGTTTGCTTTCCTAATCATTTGAAATATTTGGGTCATTATCAACCGAAATATATAGCTATATTTAAATATTGATACTTATTTGCTGTGACATGCAGTCGGGATTGCTGCCGCTGAGTTTTGCATCAGGGTCACGCCCATGGTCACGTGACAGAGAGCGTGTCACGACCTGTCTTTGGTCACCTTTGTTATTGTTACATATATTACAAATGTTTTTTTTGTATCACAATGCTGTTGCAAAGCTAAGCGACTGTTTGGAAAGCTTGGTGACTGTTGTATTTGTTTTCAAAAGATTGATACATAAGGATCCATAGGCTGTCATCATGATTTCTATTGTATTATGTATTGCTATAATGATTCAGAAATCCCACATTGATGTCAATCAAAATGCTTTATTTACTATAAGTAAATAAATGTTTTATTTACTATTCCCTGACGAAATGAGGTATCAATTTTGTCATTAGATGTAGCAATGTCAGAACATTGTTTGCCCTCGAGATGTTAGCCAAGGATGTTTAATTTGGAGATGTTTCCGGTCATGCAGATGTTATAAGTATTACTTGCTGTTACAATGATGGTTTTTTTTATTTACGTCTGATGTTACAGTGTGCTTTATATAAGAAATAATGTTTTCATATCTTATTGTGGCTGTTATCATTCTAACATTCTAACTCATAGGTTCTGATTCAATAAATGTCACAAATCCTTTTACAGTACTTTTTAGAGAATTTTATAACTGAACAATGCTGGCTATTGTTAGCCCTATCGCTCAATAAGAAACAATCATGCCAGCACAGTCCTGTCACATGTTGTGATGAAAAAGATGAAATCTGCAGAAATCAATATGCTGATCAATAATAAATTATTAAATATCCGTCGGAATGATTGAGTGTTAGTTCTGGTCTGCATATCAGGAACTGAGTGCTATAACTAATGATTATAGAGCAGTGAGCACGATCTGGCAGCAACAAACAGTGACCATTGCCTTGACCACAACAATCAACTGGGTTAGTGGCCAATAAAGTAAGCTTTCTCCTGGGGATGCCTATTGGTTTTACCCAGTAAGCTTATAGATGTGATCATTCAGGCTGTAGTGTGGTGAGGAGAGGAGGAGATGTACTCCTGACACCTGACATAAGCTTTGTCTGTACACAGACAACAGTGTATCTGAGGAACTGTTTGATGTCCTCAGAGGAGCGTCTTGCCTGTCACGTGGTGTGGCAAACCCTCCCCACACCTGTATATTGCACACTCCCTCTCACGCCCACTCTCCCCGACGACAGGGGGCGCACCATATCTTACAGCATGACAATGAACGTGTTTTGTTTAAAAAATATATGATAAATCGGGGGAAAAAACCAGGACACAATATTAATGGATCTCTTACAGTTGAGATTTTTTGCATATATTTCTTGTCTTGACGTTGAATATTTGTCATGTGGTTTTCTGGTATGGTTTAAATAAATATAAAAGTGTTCAGACAATGAGCTATCAGACTTATGACTCAAGCTTTGGTTTTGTCTGTGCACCCCGTCATGTTTGTCAGTGCGTATGCCGCCTCATGCTGGACTGCCAACCTGTCAGCAGGGAGGCGGATCAGAGCTCTGACTGCCTGCATGCACTATTATACTTAACACCGTTTATGAGCCCACCTGAGTTTTTTTCTATAATAAATATGACCGCATTATGTACAATGTGAGGCTGGGAATATAAGAGATTTTTTTTCAAATATCTTTGATGTCAAGTTTGTTTACACTTTATGTGGTAATTATATATGTGATTCAATGCATTGCCTAAGACATTAATATAATAACATACAATGTATGTATCTGAAATCATGGGCAATTCCATATTTTATTTTGACTCTTGAGTTTGTTTTTATGATCTCCCATTGTTTTGGTTTCAAAGAGTGTTGGCAATGATCCCCAGCCAACCACAATGCACGTTCATGTCAAATTCCTCTAAAAATGTATTACAAAATTTGCTCATTTTCTTGAACAGATTTTTGTGGTAATATACATATATGCATTTTGCACTCAAATAAATCTGTATTCGTTATCTATAGCCTTTTCATATTTCTTCCAACAAAATAATATTTCATTTTTGCTAACATATATATCCTTGTTGTTGCACCTATGTTTTGGGTTTCCAAGTTTTAACCCCACAACACAAATACTGATATATGTAAAACAGCGTTGGGTTTACCTCATTGTCTACACCTTTGTTAATCACCGTACAGTTGAGAATCACATCGGACACAAGTCTCGCCCTCGACGGGATCTCAACAGATTGAATTTCCACATCTGCTTCCACTGCTGAAAACATATACACATACTTTTCAAAACTATCAAAAGGTTTAGGTTTCGACGTGAAAAACCTAACAATCTTACGTTTCAAGAGGTGAATACATGAAAAGACAAGACTGTGAAATATTGTAGGAGTTTAAGAGTTAGGGCGCACTGAAGTTAATGTCGCTAAGTGGTCTGCAAGGAAGCCATGCTGGTATCATGATCGGCTGGCAGATTGTACTGGCAATACACATTCACAGACAGCTGAATCATACATCCTTAACAAATATTGTTTTTTTTTTATGATTTTCTTCCTGACAAAAATGTGCATAAGGTAATATAAAATGAATAGTAAAATAAATGATTTTCATCACGAGCTGTAGACCGAATATTGTTTGATATATTGTTATAAACAAAAATGTATTTTGTAAGATCTAATTTACAAAACAAAGCGCGTGAAGTGTATGATATCCAATTCACGTGTCTCCATTATCAATTCATGATAATTCTCTCTATTGCAGGGAAACTAGGAATTTATCTACACAGGTTAATTGTATATTTCAGAGTTTTTTTTTCTTACCTGTTTTCCCGAGATGAAATATTAAGCACAACAGCACTGCTGTCAGAAACACCACAAATTCCATGTTCCATCTGTTTCCTGTGTCACATTTGAATATTTATGTTTTACCTTGTTGAGATGTGGGTCAATTGTTTACCTTACAGATATTCCACTCAGAATACGCGCACACACTCCCTGTTAGTCTGTGCCACTACTCCTCTGTCAGAGACGCGCCGGGCGCGGTGCCTGCCGTGGCTGGAATTATGACCTGGCTAAAATTGATACGGTCAGATGAAAGCCTCGGTGATATTGGTATAGAGCAATCACAGGTGAAATGGTCAGAATGCAATTTGGTCTTGATGACTTGCCATGCAGAGCTATCCAGCAATGACAAACATGTCAGGACAATTATCTGACAAAAATATTGGCTTTATCTCAAAATATTTCATCAATCAATGAAACAAGTATAGAACATTAAACATCTATCACCGGGAATGTGCTCATGAAAATTCAGTGAATGGCAGGTTACTATTAACATTAATACATGGCGCAGTTGGTTAGAGCACACGCCTATTAGTTTATTAGGTTGTGGGTTTGATTTCTGGCCTGAAGGGTTAATATATTGTCTTTATGAATCTCTGAGTGGGAGTGGGTTGTAATTTCAAAGATCTTTGGGGCCACGGGCCGTGGCGCAGTTGGTTAGAGTGCAAGCTGATTAACATCAGTTCCTCTGCAGTGATCTAAAAGTCGTGGCTGCGATCCCCGGCCATACTAAAATTGAACTCATGATACAATATATCATATGAACTACGGCCCGTGCCGAAAGGGTTAACCCGTTGTCTTTGTAAGTCTGTGAGTGGGTGGGTTGTCATGTCAAGGACCTGCAACATGACAAATTTGTGAAGCAGCACTATATCTGCTACAAGTAGGTCTCATGCCGAAATGACTGAAATGGTGTTGAAAGTGATGTACCCCCTCCAAAAAACCCAATAAAAACAAAAGAAAACAAAGACCTTTGGCATTGAGTGAGGCAGCACTACATCTGCAACAAATAGGTATTGTCGTGAAAAAACTGAAACAAGGTTGAAAGTAACGTAAGCCCCAAACAAATTAATTATCACAGTAGCACAGTTTATAATTTTTAAAAATAAGTCTTTCTTGTTGTGTGAATTCCTGTATCCATTCCTCGCATTGTTGTATCAAAAATGACGCTCAAACAATAATGCCGTTTTAGAAATTATTAATAATTTTGGCCAGGCCTCCTAAATTCTCGTGCCAAGTTATCTTTGATAGCTTTTATACTCCTTGATTATTTTATGTTACTTTAAATCTTTTTTTTTCTTTTTTTTTTGGGGGGGGGGAGATAAATTTACTCAACCGTACCCCTTCCGATTGCTGATAGTTCTTGTCAGAATAATGAATGAATACTTTAAAATTTTATGATAAATCAAATGTGTGAATTACTCTCACAATAGGTCAGAATGTTTGAACTCTCTGATTTATTGATATCATGACTGGAATAAAAATAAATAAGTCAATATTTCTCCCGACACACATCATTGCCATTATGTCACGAGATGGCACTGTGATAGAAACATATTTCAAGGTGCCAATTCCACTATTAGAATTAAAGTCTATATATCAAATTCAGCTTGGGTAAAATTATAATCCAATCAACATGTTTATGCAGATAGGTCAGGTACAATTCCAATCCAATCATTTTGTTTATGCAGATAGCTCAGCTAAAATTCCAATCCAATCATTATGTTTATGCAGATAGTTCAGCTAAAATTCCAATCCAATCATTTTGTTCAAGTAGATAGCTCAGCTAAAATTCCAATCCAATAATCATATATATGCAGATAGCTCAGCTAAAATTCCAATACAATTATTATGTTGATGGAGATAACTAGTTTAGATGGTTCTGTACACTGTTATATAGATATGACATGACACTCTTTATTTGTTCTTCAATTGATTTACCTTGATTAGACATTTTACCTTTTATCTTACAGCTTTGAAACTATTTATTCTTTTCAATAACATGACTTTGATATTAATTACTTTAAATCTATTTGTAAAAAAGTCTTTACTAGATGAGAATGTTTAGCGTTATAGCAACGCTATATGTGTATAAAAAGCGGCAATTCACATTTGTAGAATATGGACAATCAATGTAATGGGAGTTAACAATTGACAAGCACAATACTAATATCACTTTCAACATTATTTCAGTCATTTCCTGATGGGACACACTTGAAGTATAAATCGTGCTACTTTACTGAAGTGTCATGTCGCAGGTTCTCGTGACATAGGTGGCGCTGAGGAGCTTGATGAGACATGTCTGACCAATGAACTGCATGGCATACGCACCATGCGGGACTGCAACAGAAGAACGGAGACTATTGGACGAATATTGGACTTAAAAACATAAAATGTTACAGCCAAACATCTTTTTGTTCATGCAATAACATGAGCAAATAAGGTCACTGATGGCTATTGAGTGGCACTATTTTGTCATGCATGCCTCATGTTTTACATAATATGTTCACGCAATTCTCCTTCCCGAAAATACCCAATTATCGCTCGCACATAGGTGGCGCTACGAAGTTCATGTGGGTCTGTAACTGACAGCTGATAACAAGAAATCACTATTTTGAAGATATCTTAAAAACTACACTATTTATCAACTATTTATCAGAAAACCGAAAACAGTTTTGAAATCAGTGAGATAATACGAAGATAGTAGACAACCTTTGGAAGAAATGACGTCAAGATAAACAAAACTTAAGTGTCTTTGATGCGTAGTGAGGCAGTCACACCAAGCCAAGGTGACGAGTTGTTCATGTCACTTCTGTCAGACACTTTCACACGTGTGAATGAAGGAATAAATAATAAATAAGGGTATTGTGACAAATTTGACCAAAAAATGCATTTTAATTGACTTTTAAGGCCCTTTAAACATTTTAAAAATCCAATTGTCCCTTTTTTAAAAACAGGTTTATTAAAGCTAAAAATATTGTCTAAAATATTGTCTAAAATGCACAAATACTGTTTTCAGTCACAAAAATGATTACATCAAGGGTATACAATCAAAATATGTCAACGTAACTTTTACAAATTCATTCAGCACCAGTTTGTGGGTGTTGCAACGTCAATAACATTGATATGATTTAATTGATAATTTGTCTTTACAATCATTAGGGAACCACACCGTTTAGCAGCCAATAGACACTAAGTCAGATATTTTGTCACATATTATAACATGACCAATTGGTATCATTGTCATGGTTGAAAGGTGAGTACAACAGATGCAAGTTCAAGTCAGACATGTACAACCTGCTGTTAATTTACAGCCAAACCTGTTGGCAGCACAGTTACTAACAACCTTTGGTATGAATTAGTAATTTCCAGTTTTGCATTTGGAGTAACCTTTGTTCTAAAATCATTTCCGATCTTAGCTTGCTTTAGTTATTGTTCATTAACGTGGTCATCTATATTTGATATTATCACAGCAGAACTGCCTATTAATATATCATGTGTTAACTCTTGGGAGATCTCAGCCATCCCTGTTATACATTCAGCCATCCCTGTTATACATTCAGCCATCCCTGTTATACATTCAGCCATCCCTGTTATACATTCAGCCATCCCTGTTATACATTTAGCTATACCTGTTATACATTCAGCCATCCCTGTTATACATTCAGCCATCCCTGTTATACATTCAGCCATACCTGTTATACATTGTCATCCCTGTTATACATTCAGTCATCCATGTTATACATTCAGCCATACCTGTTATACATTCAGCCACACCCTATCCACAGCTTCCTTTGTGACTTATCTGAACAGTCTTCATCCTCTGTGCGTTTCAATTATTTGCATGTTTCCATCTCCCAATATTATATTTAAATATATCACTCACACCAGCAATCACTCACGCCAGCAATGTATCACTTTCTGCAGCTTAAAACAATTGTGTTTAGCATTTTTCAGAATTCTCACACTAAATCGTGGACAGCAGTATTGCCTTCCCAATCTCCAACGTCACACGACGTTGGCTGCTAGGTGGCGCCACGCATTCCTGTCAAATAATAACAGTATTGTGAGCTCTCACTGATATACCATTTATTTCGTCTAAAATCCACAATATTGAATAAACTTTTTTTTTTATTTATATCAAAATTCCACGAGGGATCTAAATATATTGGTCTCGTGATGCTTTGTAGACTATTTATTATGAATAAATGATCGTTAATCAGGACATGTTGCCGTCAGGAAGACATGACACCTGACAGCTGAGAGCAACAATTTCAGATGACACAAAGATTACAAAGCGTCCCCCCTTCAAAGCTTGAGCTGGGAAACAATTACAGAAAAAGTCTTTGTTCACAAAATTGGTCCTAGCTTCAAATAATTTTTGAGGACAGTGGTGCCATGAAAAAAAAATTCAAGATTTTGAAAGACAGCGGAATTACAAGGTGATGTGTGAGACACAACATTCAGGTGAATTGCAATTAGTACAGCAAGGTATGCAAAGTTTTCAGCGTGTGTGTATTGTTTACTTCTAGCTCGCTGCACATGCTAGTCAATGACGTCTTTATGGCAACTTCAAAATGAAGAGGAAATATAAATATCATTTTCAATCAGGAAACTGTACACAAATTCTTTAAAAAAAAAAAAGACTTTCTTGTTACTGGAGTGGTCAATCTCTGAATCTCCAATATCCTTAATTACTTGAACTATTTAATCCCACGAAACCAGTATGACCTCCCCAGTCGAAGCGCACACTTTTAGTGGAAAACATTAAAGGTATCAATTCTACAATTTGGTGTATTGAAAGCTTGGCCACATATGAACGTCATGACGAATTAAAAGTATGATAGATTAAAAAGATAAGTTGCTATAAGCCATAAAAGTTGCACTCCCAGGAAAGATCTGTCTCAGCCATAAGCTGCACGTGATGGGTAAACACGGGTAGCGTGAACTTTGTTTGACCTCAATTGAGGTGGGGTAGCACAGTTTGACGTCATTTTGGCACTATCTACAGGACAATACATTTCATGACGTCACAAGCATATTGCCATACTTTTATGATGTCATTTTACCTTTCAGTGCCTCTATGATTACACTCCACATACAAATGACACCAAGAAATTAATGTGCTTTCAAAAGGGGGCTTTTAATTTGGTTCTTGTTCAAATAGATTTTACAGACATTTACTGGAGTGCATCAAGCAAAACAATATTTAGATATGAAAGGCAAATATCTTTTTCGTTCATTTATGATACTTATACATATTTTTCAAAATCATTGCTTTAAGGGTATTTATGGGTCTTTTCAGTGAGTGCCCCCTACTGGCAGAGGAGTAATATACCAAAATACTGTACTTGATGGGAATTGGTACATTTATAGTGTAAAAACACATTCCCTATCAAATTAAAAGCATTAATGATATGAAACAATATTTAAACACTACAATATTTGAACTTTTAGGTATGATAACAAGTATATTTCTTTCAAAATAGTATTTTTTCCTTGATGATAGTTTTGATGAGAAATGAACAAGACAGGCAAATAAGATCTGCAGATTACAGAACATGAGTAGGCTTGTTTTTAGCTGTGCTTATTTCATTTCATTGGGGAGAAAATTCACTGTGATCTTAGTGAAACAGATTTTCTCATTTTGATTTGTATAATTTTGATTTGTATAAGTTTGGCAATCAGATATGTGATAGAGGTGTAAAATTCATATTTTTGAAATGGTTAAGTGTGTACTTTACCTCTATTTTTCTCTTAATGTCCCTGAAAAATAGAAAATCTGTTTCACTAGGATCACAGTAAATATTTTTGAGATCACTTTTACAAAGTTGTTTGGAAATCCACTTTATTATGGTCACACAATCTGCAGAACCTTTTCCGTTTAACATTTTGAAATGAGAAAACAAATTTTGGAGCAGTGACATATTACTTCGCCACTTTTTATGAGTTGAAAAGATGTGAAGCTTTCAATATAATCAAAGAAATTCCATTGTGATTTTCAAATAATAAATCAATAATTTTATTACAAAAATGAATACCACAAAAATGTTAATGAAAAAGGAATTTTTTTGAGAGTTGAGCATTTTTCCTGTACTTTTTTGAAAACGTTCCATTTTGTGAGAGGTTAGAAGTATTTAACTGTGGTTAGAGGTGAACAGAATCACTTTACGCTTAATGCCAGCATGAGGGTCACCACTGGCAACCAAGGGTAACTGGAGCCAACCGAGACAATAGGACCATACCCACCGCTGAAGGTAATAGCTCCTTACATGACTTTTACCAAGATTTGAACTCTCACAATGCATGTCAAGGCCAGGGGGATGAGGCCGCTGGGGCCTCCATCATGCCAGACGAGCCCCTCACGGATAGAAACCTCCACCCAGCGGGGAGTTTCACCCACGTCCCGGGCACAAGAAACACTGAAGCTATGGAGGACCTCAAATCCTTGTGCAAATGTGCCAGATAAGACCCTCAGGGCCACCCTCAGGGGCGAGTACATACAACTTGAAGACTTCCTGGTCAATCTGAGATTTCAAGCTGAAGAATTCGGAGCAATGCAAACATACATAGATACAGATGGTGCCAATAAGTATCGACCCCACCGCCAGAAGCGGAGAATCACAGACGTGCTACTATGGTTGGGAGTGTGGAATGTTTACGAGCAACTCCTCATAAAAGACCACGGTGTCCACTTGTACGACAATATGGTACAGGAGAGAGTACAGGAGTCATATTTCAGACTACAGCAAGAAATACAACTGGACAGCCATGGCCGCCCTCGATGCCAAGCATCGCATGGGCACAGGAGGGCGCCACCTCAGATTCGCCTCCATCCTGATCGACATCTTAACCACAACACTGGATGCAACGCAAGTTAAGCTGTCGGCTCCCAGATGCCCAAGGTGCAGGGAGTTTGATCACACGTCACCGCAGGAGTGCCCCTTTCTCCCAGCGGCGCCATTCCAGGTGGCGCCAGGGGCGTCGTCTAGGGCCATGAAGAAGGGTAGCCCTCAGAGCACAGACATATGTAATAACTGGAATGTAACTTTAAGATGTGTAGGCGAGCACACCAATACAAGGGATGCAAGGGATCACTCCGATGTGTGTTGTAAGCAGGGCAAGTGCTCCTCCAGCGGCCTCAGCCATCCCAGCAGTGGACAGCCACCTGCAGGCAGGAATGGAGCAAGCCACTAAAAGGCATGGTGTGTCTCACATGCCAGAAGCCCCGGCCACCCTTCACATGGAAAGAGAGGCGCGGGCACCCACCGACTGAGGCCTCTGGGCGATGATGGATGGGATGATCATCCCATCCATCATCGCCCAGAGGCCTCAGTCGTAGAGGCCTCAGAAGCAACATGCATCATCCATCAACCCTGACAGAGGCCCCGGTTGACCTGGTATTGGACAGCACAGGTATGGCACAGGTCTCTGACATCTGGACCTCCTTCGATCCAGTGGCCCCAGGCGACTTACCCATGGACGGTCCCCAACCAGTGGGCGTCTGGAAGAGGGAACTAGCAACCCATCCCGATCGTGACTTCCCCAGAGGCTTTACATGAACACTCTGCACGTAACCAGGATAGGTTTCAGTGGCCGTGCCACGGACTTGAACACTAAGAACTGGCCGTCTGCCAGTAAACTTAGCACGGAAGTCAACGGATTCTTAAACAAGAACCTAGCCCAGCACAGGGTCCGAGGTCCACTCAGTGTAGCTGACCTCCCCACTGGATATCGATCTTCCCCCCCTCAGGGCCTTCTGCAAACAGGCCAGCGTCAAGACGAGAGTGATCCAAGATCTCTCGTGGCCTGATCCAGACTCAGTCAACGCAAGCATCAACCCTGATCACTGCTCACTCAAGTATATCACTGTGATGGACGCCGTCGCCTTAATTGAGAAGTATCACTCCCCCTGCGCAGAGAAATGTGATCTTTCTTCAGCTTTTCAATTGGTATATGTACATCCTGTGAACCAGCCCCTTCTAGGATTCGACTGGGACAGTCAGTTTTATCATATGTCCGTTTTACCTTTTGGTCTCTGTTCGGCTCCCAAAAGATTTAATGAGATGGCCTGGACTTCATCTATAAAAGAAGGGGGGCTTCCCTTGACATGCTCCATGACATCATCACACTTGGGGAATCCTCGGAGGCATGTCAAGGGAGACTGGACGTGATACCACTTGTACGGAATCTGGGTTTTCAATCCAACCCTCAAAGACAGTACGACCAATTGGGCATCGAAATCAACATCCCTGCCAGAACTTTAGCCATCACTGTGGACCGTTTGTCCGAGGTACGGAAACTAACAATAGAATGGATAGCACGGACCAGCTGCACAAAAAGGGAACTCCTCTCACTCATAGGCACCTTCTATGCACGTGTCGTGTGCTACGGGTCCATTTTCACATGCAGGCATCATAGTATCCATAGTCACAATGGTATTTCTATGTTCCCATGTGAATTTGATCCTGAAACTGTTGAGCTATTATTTACTGCTAATAATGAACATAGATAACCTTGGTGTCTGTTACTGCGTTAACGCAGGTCGCTGGAAAGAGCCAAAAATGATGGGGTTAATATGTGTCCTTTATCATTACATAACAACTCATCATATACAATATAAAGCCATACACCTCTACTCAGCTGACAACTCTACAGCAGACGCACTTAGTCGTCTTGACCCTGTCCTGTTCCGGACTCTAAACCCTGGCAGTTAACTATATATGACTCTACCAGCCACTGTACCGGTAGACATGTAATAACAAAAATATTTAACGTAACACCCATATTATCATGTCTTATCATTTAACATTATTACGTATATATGTATGTGTATGTTTAATTTCATATGTTAATTTTATGTAACGTTTTTCTCTTGTAGATCTAAGGATCCGAGCACATCAGCTTGTCCGTTCAGGGCTCTGACCCAATACTCTTGTAGATCTAAGGATCCGAGCACATCAGCTTGTCCGTTCAGGGCTCTGACCCAATACTCTTGTAGATCTAAGGATCCGAGCACATCAGCTTGTCCGTTCAGGGCTCTGACCCAATACTCTTGTAGATCTAAGGATCCGAGCACATCAGCTTGTCCGTTCAGGGCTCCGACCCAATACTAGACGGACTCTGTTCAATTTCATATCACGGCCACTCCTGTATCTGAAGACTCCACACTCATGTACATCGCTCATCTCACCAACCCCACCAGGTCCAAGCCATTGTCTCCTGCCTCCATATCGGTGTATCTGGCCACCATCCGCTCCCTCCACGTCCTACATGGTTTTCCCTCACCCCTCATCTACACCTATCGTGTCACAACTTGATGAATGTTCTACTCTCTTCCCCTCCTCCACAACAGCGTTGATTACCTAACCTTAAAGATCCACAAGTCGAAAACATCCAGGTACGGTTTAAAAAAAATTCATCGGCTGCAGCGGTACTCACGTCTGCGCTCACTGTTCCATGTGCAGCATGTTCTGCGCACGTGCCTCAGCGACGGGATCAGCCAGTCTCTCCCCTAACAATTATTTACTATTATGCAAGAACGGTCGCCCACTCGAAAAAGGTCAATTCAATTCGCTCATAAAACATCTAATATGATTAATCGGCCTCGACTCGACTTGATTCTCAACCCACTCTCTCCGCATGGGAAACGCTACTCAATCTGCGATTAACCGCTTCTCCCCTCAAGAGATCAGCGCGGCGGGCCAGTGGCGATCCCAGGCCTATCTATAGTACATACACCAGCCTCCCATCTCACATATATATTTCGCCTCTCGGCTCACCTTCACTCACTAACTGATATCACTCATTACAACGAATTACTACTCACTTGGCCTTCATTTATCAATGATCGGGTTTTCATGCCAAGATTTCACTGTATTCACCAATTGTTACTATGTCAACACTTCTTGTTACCATGTCTTTGTTACATGCCTTGGTTGATTGGCATCTACCTTCGGTTTCTGGGCTTTTCAGCCCGCCATATAACATACCACAGTGAATCATTAGTAATTTGTATTGATGCTGTGTGTATATTACCTGTGCTTTATCTAAATAAAGCGTAATTCCACAAATTATCTATTATGTGTGGCGTTCTCTCTCTGAGCGTAAAACGAAAGTAGTTCCCTCAGAAAATCTCCCACCAGAGGACACTCACGACCAACACCGATAAATACCCTTTAAAATCATGGAAACAATTTTTGGCCAAATTAAAATATTCAACCATTATTTTTAGGATTTCTAGGAGGTATCAAAGCTGTCACAGGGAGTAGGCAGCTGGTATGGTTCAGCTATGTTGCACTCTTGGCGGGATGCGATTTGGTTTTGCTGAGTAAACTTATAGATGTAGATAGTTTACAAAGGTTACACCCAGGTGAGTGTGGTATGTGATCCTCCTGACATAGTGCAGCATTCCTAGAAGGGAAAGTCGTCAGGCCAGTATCCCAGTGTCAGTCATGCAAGATGTCCTATATGTTAAACCATATGTATACCTCCTCTGATTCAACTAAAAAACATATACCAGCACAGCTCAGCTTAAATCATTACGTTTTATATATTCTACCTTTCAAAAAACCCTAATAGGAAACATTTAGAAATAGATAATGAGAAGAAACAGTGCAGACAATGGCATGAGGACATCTTACTGAGGATAGTGATTGTAAAGCTATCAATTAATTATAAGTGACATTTGCTGATGGATCTGAATAGCGCGGTGACCACAAATCTGTGACATATGTGAAAGTATAAAAAGTGTGTGAACGAAATGCAGAGAAATTAGAAAGATCACCTCCGCTTCTCGGGAAAACAATTCACTGACAGATGAGAAAAAGGATAACGTCGTGTTTCTGATGAAGTGGATATTTCTTGATAGATCACCTGCCTAATCTGAGAGTGGATGTCTTATTATATATATCACAATAGAAAAAGGGACGGAGTTAATACATGAAATTTCAACTGATGCATGATACGTCAATATATAGAATTGATACATCAGTACCTACAATTGATACATCAGTACCTACAATTGATACATCAGTGTCTACAATTGATACATCAGTGTCTACAATTGATACATTAGTACCTACAATTGATACATCAGTGTCTACAATTGATACATCAGTACCTACAATTGATACATCAGTACCTACAATTGATACATCAGTGTCTACAATTGATACATCAGTGTCTACAATTGATACATCAGTGTCTACAATTGATACATTAGTACCTACAATTGATACATCAGTGTCTACAATTGATACATCAGTGTCTACAATTGATACATCAGTGTCTCTACAATTGATACATCAGTGTCTCTACAATTGATACATCAGTACCTACAATTGATACATCAGTGTCTCTACAATTGATACATCAGTGTCTCTACAATTGATACATCAGTGTCTACAATTGATACATTAGTACCTACAATTGATACATTAGTACCTACAATTGATACATCAGTGTCTACAATTGATACAGAGGTTTGTAATATAATTCATCAATATCTGATATTGATACATTGATATCAGCAATGAGAATATCGGCCAGATACCTCATATCCAGGACTATTCATATGGTTAAGGGGCCCCCAGTGGTGACCTATATGACAATATCCAGTGGCTCATCAATAGTTATTCTATTCTATTTCCTGTTTACGACTGTATCCAGACATCGCATTCTGAAACCCATTTGGGTGGACCCAGACATTGAGTGCAACAATAATCAAGCATACCCAGAGAACTATATGATATACAAACCATTCTTTGACCGACGATTAAGAGGACAGAAGATTAGCGTAGATAACAGAACATGGCAATCTGTGAAAATGGAAAATTTTATAACTGAGTCTGAAATATCTTTGAATAACACTGTATTTGTTATAGCAGGTAATGGGCAGAATTTTGGAGGAATCCTCGCAACTATAGCCTCAATACAGAAATTGTTTCCAAAGAATAAAATAATCTTTTATTATGTAAAAGAGACTCATAGTGGCAAAATGAAATTTTCACAGATATCAAAACTAAAAAGCGTTTGTCAAGTGACATTCAGAACATTTACATTTACAGCTTATCCAAAACATGTCAACAAAATCGAAAATAGCGCATATATGTTCCTGATTTTGAGAGAGATTCTGGGAGAATATGGAGGATGCATATGGCTTGAACCTTACTTTACTCTTATCTCAGGAAGTCACGAAAACCTAATATCTCTGGCAAAATCAAATGGTGGGCTAGCTTACTTTAACACTGAATCATATTCAAAACCTACACTGCCTAATTCACACATTTATGTGTATTTTCCCTCTGATGATCAAAAACTGGACGCCATTCCATTCATCCAATCAAATGCATTTGCCGTGTACAGGACAAAGGATTGCTGGTCCAACTTTCTCAAGTGGGCCTTCCTGTGTTCCGTTCATGAACGGTGCATATCTCCCGTGAATGTAAAACTGAAGTACTCCCACGTCAGCAAGAAGGACTCTCACGAGTTCACTCGTTTTCAAACATATGGTCAAGTAATGAATAATGTTTTGTCCAATAATTGGCACAGTTTTAACCAAAGTTTATTAATATTAAAGAATTTTGTCGCAGTTGATTATGAATCAAATAATTTCCCTAATAGTCTGAAGGTCTGCCCTGGCAGTTGAAGACAGATTCCATGAATTTCAAAAACAGGAGAATTGATCCAAGAGACATGTACTATCTTGTATTGTCAGAATATACTTTATGTTGGAAACTAGAGAATGTACTCAAAAAGATAATAATACAAGACAAATCAGGTATATTTGGTGTGGGGGACTGAACTAACTTATGTGGTTAAAGCCTATGTAGTAATACAAAAGATCTCTATTTGCTAAAGTAAAAGGTAGGGCTGTGGATCCCGATGGCAAGCATGAAATTGTGTTTTTTATTCATAGAAACCAGATCAAAATAATTTACGGGTGCAATAGACAGGATTTTGTTTTTGTTGTGCTACCAGTGAGTGCCCTCTTGTGGCGGTTATACGCTACATGAGCTCATCTTATGAACTGGATATATACACGTACATCTGATATGTAAAATCTAAGACATTCACCAGACATATACAACAGTTTATTCTTCCAATCATTTCTCAAGTACAAATCCATGTGTAATGTGAAAGACAATGGTTTAGACAAATGTATTTAATCGTTGAACATAATAAACATATTTTTATAAGTACATTTAAAAAGATCTTTTACAAATTATTATTTGTTTGTTTGTTTGTTTGGGGTTTTACATCACTTTCAACATTATTTCAGTCATTTCGTGATGAGACCTACTTGTAGCAGATATAGTGCTGCCTCACTGAATTGTCATGTCGCAGGTCCTTGACATGACAACCCACCCGGTCACAGATTTACAAGGACAACGGGTTAACCCTTTAGGCACGGACCTCAGCTCATATGGGAAATTGTGTCATGAGTTCAATCTCGACATGGCCGGGGATCGAACCCACGTCCTTTGGATCACCACAGAGGAACTGGTGCTAATAAGCTGGCGCTCTAACCAACTGCGCCACGGGCCGTGGCCCCAAATTATTATAGACAGTGGTTTAGCAGTCATGTTGTTTGGCGTTGAACCTAAAAAAGAAAACCGTGAATTTAAATATTGAATTGATGTTGATATCAGTAATATATCTATGTATCTATGGAAATCTAATTTCCAATATAATACAATACGAACGTCACTGTATGGGCATACAATTTACTGTTATTTATATATATATATATATATATATATATATATATATATATATATATATATATATATATATATATATGATAAATAACGACCACGTGGTTAAATTATAGCTCATGTAATTTGGAAGATTCCATCATTTAATTAATGCATGTAAATAACTGAATAACGATTATTGTTATTGAAACTAATATTTTCTTTCTTTAATATATATATATATATATATATATATATATATATATATATATATATATATGTGTGTGTGTGTGTGTGTGTGTGTGTGTTTATTGATCCTGAATTCTGTAATTAAAATTTATGATTCAGTCAGAAAATAAAAATAATTACCAATGTTGAAGAAAAGACTAAAATGATTTTTCTTTTCAATATCATACGATTAAAGTGATTCTAATTCCTTATACAGGCGTTGTACACTTAAATCGTATTTCACATTATGTTATTGTTTTTGAGTAAAATATATATGAATTCCAATTTCCAATTTCTCCATATTGCTTTGCCTTAATATTTATTACCACCACAATGAGACATGCACAGTTCAGGCATGTTAAAAAGCTTCAGTTTAACACATGCACAATTAATGATGCAACGATTTAGACATTCTACATGTTTTAGTTTTGAAGTAGCAGCATATTGCAAAAAGCAGTGGTAGGGGTTGGTGTTCAATATAGTTTCATGCAGGTAAAAAAAGGTTTAGGCAGGCCAGGTTTCTGTTCTCGTGGGGTCGAAATACATCACTGGAGCAAAGTTTGAAAAGAAAATAAACATTATTCTGAGCAATATATTTTTCAACATATATATGTCAATTTATGCTAAGATTTGTAAATATTTGGTTTTAAATTCAAATTTGGTGCCGAATTAAGACTGCCAGGCCTGAATAAACTGATGACGTCACCTCGATTGTGGCCAAATTCAAGCCTCCAGCTCCGTATTATTTACTATGTTACTATATTTGTTGGATTGACTATAATGTCGTGTGGCAATAAGCATGAGGTAGAATATCTGCATAGGCCAATAACAAAACAACCAAACCTTTTCTACATATCTTCTATACTAATTTTCCTCACTGAAATATAAGCATAACGCTATCAATCATCATTTCATTAAGAACATAACATCAAAGCTTATTTTATTCTGTTCTATTTAATAATCTATAAATGACAATAATAAATATAGGTTTTCGTCGCGATATTGTGGAAACATTGTATCCAGCGTGTATCTTTAATATTCCTCATAACTAAGGATAATATAGGTCAACCCAGATATAAAAGGTTAAGGTCAAGGTCAACCCAGATATAACAGATCTAACTATTAGGCACTCAACTATTCAATAATGTCAAGAGTAATATAACTATTTTAGTTAAAAATATACAATCAGTAAAATGATAATTTCAGTTATCAATTACCATTTAATATCGTCGCTGTATCTTGTTTTGACTTTTTATTGTTGACAATTCAATGATTTCAAGAATATACATCTTTAGTTTAAAGAAATTTACAGTTGAACATTATTAAATTTAATATCGACTATTTCATATCAGATATCACTTTTGATTTGTTATTGTCTAAAGCAATTAAGTGACAAACGTGGCATACGTCGAGCAATCTTGCCCTTCCCGTGAGCATATTTTGATGTCGTATAGGGCTGCATTATTAGGTTATGTACGCCATGGTTAGTGGCGCCACCTTTTTCTACTCTCAGTCGAACTGTGTTGCTCCTCCTGATCAAATCTATTACTCTGAAAAATTAACGAAAATCTGAATAGTTAAGAAGATATTAAATTTGAAATATTATGCCTGTACTTACTTTAATGGGAGAAATATATGTGAAAAGAAGTAAGGACATATTTACGTTTCTTGTGGGAGTCCATCTAATGAAACAGAGTTGAATTCTACCACTTTATCGCCAACCTCCATTCTCCCATCCTGAAAGAGAACAACATAAATCTATCGGAATAACTTCCAAATAAAACATAAATGAATGACTGAAGCGGTTTATTAGCAAGCATATTTCCACATTTCATGGTTATTGTTTAATATTAAAAGAAACTAAGGCAAAAAGTTCTCAAGTTTTTAAGTTATTAAATTAGTTTATCGCATTTGTTAAATTTCATTTCGATGTCAAACTTTGTGTGCATTAATTAACTACGTTTAAGATTTAAAGTTATATCTCCATCAGTTTAGTATATATAGATACATATGATAGAGTTAGGGAATTGTCTCAGACCCCATACGATAGAGTTAGGCAATTGTCTCAGACCCCATATGATAGAGTTAGGCAATTGTCTCAAATCTCAAGCATCTTACCTTTGCAGCCGGGCCTCCAGCTACTATAGCTTTTATAAAATGTTGTTCCTTTCTTCTACCACCCTGTCAATTAAAGAAATATAAACATATCTTAAATTTCATTTTAATCAGTCATATTTGATCTTTTGAACTTTTGAGGTATGAGAATATGTATAACTGGGGGGAAAATCAGATTTCACGTCGACTGGAGTCACACTTAACGTAATTTACAGGTCATATTTATGTTTGTTTTCAGCATTTACCCAAGTTATGGATATGGCCAGGTTACCTTTAGCAAGAGCTTAGTAATAATGTTTCATAATGTCTTAATCAGGTAATGCCACAAAGAACACAAAGTCATGTGATCACGGAATGCCACAACGAACACAAAGTCATGTGATCAAGTAATACCACTAAGAACACAAAGTCATGTGATCAAGGAATGCCACAAATAACACAAAGTCATGTGATCAAGGAACGCCACAAAGAACACAGTCATGTGATCAAGGAACGCCACAAAGAACACAAAGTTATATGATCAAGTAATGCCACAAAGAACACAAAGTCATGTGATCAAGGAACGCCAAATAGAACACAGTCATGTGATCAAGTAATGTCACAAAGAACACAAAGTCATGTGATCAAGGAACGCCACAAAGAACACAGTCAGGTGATCAAGGAACGCCACAAAGAACAAGGAACGCCACAAGGAATGCCACAAAGAACACAAAGTCATGTGATCAAGGAATGTCACAAAGAACACAAAGTCATGTGATCAAGGAACGCCACAAAGAACACAGTCATGTGATCAAGTAATGTCACAAAGAACACAAAGTCATGTGATCAAGGAACGCCACAAAGAACACAGTCATGTGATCAAGTAATGTCACAAAGAACACAAAGTCATGTGATCAAGGAACGCCACAAAGAACACAGTCATGTGATCAAGGAACGCCACAAAGAACACAAAGTTATATGATCAAGTAATGCCACAAAGAACACAAAGTCATGTGATCAAGGAATGTCACAAAGAACACAAAGTCATGTGATCAAGGAACGCCACATAGAACACAGTCATGTGATCAAGTAATTCCACAAAGAACACAAAGTCATGTGATCAAATAATACCACAAAGAACACAAAGTCATGTGATCAAGGATTGCCACAAAGAACACAAAGTCATGTGATCAAGTAATACCACTAAGAACACAAAGTCATGTGATCAAGTAATACCACTAAGAACACAAAGTCATGTGATCAAATAATGTGACTTACATGGACGGAAGTGACTGAGAATCCCAGCATGCCGCTTATTTTCTGCAGGTCCACCTCGATGTACTCCCTGTTCCCATCTTCCACCACTGTGTCCACACTGCGGACAGACCGTGTATCATGATAAATCTCCTCAGCTTCTTTAGATTTGGCATATGTAGGATTCTTCTTGTATCTTGTCCCGACGCCACTGCTCAACATTGCTTGTTCCATATCATAGTGTGGAGTCACCTCTTCCCCTGTGCTCAACGTTCTGATGCCTTTTGTTATATTAGCTGTTTCACTTTTGTCTCTAATATAGCTCTCCTGACCACCATGCAAACTTACAACGTCGACATCTCCATCAAGATAATCATATTCATTTTCTGGTATTGATTCATTTTCTGATTGTACGACATCTTTGGTTACATAACTTTTTTCAATTTTGTCATCTATATAGTCCTTGTGATCTGATACAACAGAACTGTTATCTTGCTGTGACAGTTTCCGGTTTCCTATTTGTTCCCCATCTGTCTGTTCGTCGTCAGTTCCTCCACAGTCAGTCCCCTCCTTTACTCCAGTATCCAGCTCATTACTCTGTTCATTTATGGGCAGCCCTTTACTATTATCTCCACTGCTGCTTTCAGTTATGGATGATATGTCTTCAATGTGCACATCAGCTTTTGTACAAACCTCCATCTTGTGGTATATGAACTCAAACCAATTCCAAATATTATTATATTAGTCTACATCCATTATCCATTATGAATGTTGTGGTGGGGAAATGCCGAGCGGAACTGTCTAGATAACTATCTGTTTCACCCCTACAATGAGAAATGGATACATTCATTTTCAAATGGACACTGGCTATTATCTCATGATACATGAAACAGAAGAACATATTAAAATGTGTCTAACGGTAATATTTATATCAACAATTGCAAATCAGTAGATACCACTTATATAATTATATTAATAACATTTGATATATTTAATTCATATTGCCCCTATTAAGTATTGCTTGTCCACATGTGTATATTCCTGGTATGTACATCATCAAATATACTACTGTACACTGAAGTAACCAAAGGTCAACTATGTTCTTCAATTCACAACCTTGACATGCATGTTATGACATGCAATTGCTTAACAGGTTATTGAAACTAAAAGAGGTTTATACAATGGAGATCTTTTATCAATTAGATGAACCATTGAAAAGAATAACATCAGGATAAACTTACTTTTTGGATGAATTGAGATTCCATTTCAACCAACAGTGGCTTGACAGGTTTGTATGGCATGTCAAAACGGGTATTTATTTGCCCTACTTTCCCTGCTTCACCGAATAAGGTACCGATATAGAAAGCCTTTGACCGTAACAGGTAATTCAACTTACATTAAGATGATCAGGAAAGGATTACATCAAGAGGCATCAATATATTTTGGCAGCATTAATATCGTCTGATTACAAAAGAAAATATAGAATATATATCATATGTGTTTAAAAACATGAATTTTAATGCATAAAACATTATGATATCAGCTCAACCCCAAGAAGACATCCCATTCCAATTTCACGCACGATAATACCGTGTAAACAGATTATACATTGCAATTGATCCAGGATGGCCATTAGGTCGGTTATTATTCCCTACAGGGGTAGTATTTTTAATTTATTGTTTCAAAACCGTAGCTATTGTAGTCATAGGGAATCTTGTACTTTTTGTGTGATCTTGTGTGATCAATGCAGTGTCAAATTTCTCTTCCGTCCAATTAAACTATATATAGAAACGTGGCTACGATCAAACCTATTCTTATCATTCGGTTTGCAAGACGGCTCATGATTGTAGTGCTCCATCGAGGCGTAATTATGAAGTGGTTCCGACGAGGAATATATGAACAATTACCTTTTGCGATACATCGATACAATCAGGATACTTCCTCACCGGCAATACAATTATAAGATGATGAAAAGTAATTCTGTGAATGTACAATGCCCAACTAATTACACCAACCATGATACAAATATCAAGAAGTTATATATTTCAACAGATGAAGACATTTTGGTTTGATATTATTATCCATACATATAATTGGATGCACTAAACATGATAAACTAATGAATACACAGGACATAACAGCATTAAGAATGTAAAAGTGAACCCGTGACGCGTGTCCACATACTAAGAGAACTCACACAGAGATACATACTAAGAGAAATGATCAAATCACCTGGGATAGATGGGGTATTAACATTGTCAACTTTATTATTTTGGTACCGCCATACTAGAAAGAATTTTATATCTGTAATCGGGTGGGTTGTCATGTCAAGGACATGATAATTCAATGAGGCAGCACTATATCTGTTACAAGTAGGTCTCATCACGAAATGATTGAAATAATGTTGAAAGTGATGTAAAACCCCAAACAAAAATCAAAACTTCTTACTAATATGTTTGCTTACTTGAACAAAATATATTTGCCAATATTAAACAAGTTTTTCCTTGACAAACGAATTTAGTTCACATACCGTACCAATGTATTTGATATTTGAAAGCAAATCACAATCTTGATCATAAATTTCTGTAATTATCAATTTTGAATGTATTTTCGTAATTTAAAGTAAAAAGTATTGTGTTCAGTTTATGGTAACTGATATTTTAAAATAAAATATTAATTTGTTTTTGTTAATTCGTGTGTGATGAACATGTACTGTTCACTAATTAATATCATGTAAAGTATAATAAGTTTTGTTTGTGTTTACTATAATCTGCTTGGAGGTATTATATATAGTCTAAGATGTAATTCAGCCGCTTCAGTCAATCTGTTTAATATTGCGTTGAAATTAGGTGTTAAGTTAAAACCTAACACCCTTAGCTCAACATTAATTCGTTTAATGTGTATCATTTGAGACTTGTCGAAGCATTGTCAATGTTGACTGAACACATAGTTACTGACAATAGAATATGATATGTTAATTGTGTGCATGTAAAACAAGAAATGCAATCAGATGGAACGAACACTGTCCAGGACAGGCAACATTTCACCTATCACATATATGACTATAGAAATGTCGCTTATTCGTATGAATGGCATTGAAATAATCAAGAATTATCATAACGACCATTATTGAGATATCACAGAAACAAAGTTTTTGTGACAAACATTTAAGCAGAACAGAAAGAGGTGTGTGGGATACAGCAAAAGGCAGGTCATGAGTTAATAGCATCTACAATCTAAAAACATCCAGTTGTCGGTCTATCACATCTCATAATTGTTACCACAAGATATAGTATTTTTTTCATCGAAGAGAAGATAGACCAATTTAGACATTAAAATAAAGTATGTACACTAATCATGCAAATTAATATTTTCAATTCCGCCTTTTTATCTTCCTTAAATGTACAAACAATGTGTATTCTTCACATTTTTGTCAAGCTTTATTATATGGTCACATATTGTTCAACATGTTGTGATAAGAAGGAAGGCACTGCGGCCGCAGCTATTATGCACGCCTGCCTTATCTATAATATGAAGTAATACTCAGTGCTGCCCTACTCCACGTGACCATGTCCTTTCCTATGCAGTTGTGTTTATCTTCACATTATTAACAGCATATCAAATGTTAGTCTCTGACAGATTATGGTATCCTAGCTCTGTATCTAGTTTCTACAAGATAATTGCTCACGAGAACAGGTGGCCAAGAGAGGTATGACAAGGAAGGGATTGAATAATGGTGTGAGACTTGGCTTCAGCAACTATTAATAAGTAGATAAAGCCTGGGAATCGTCATAGAAAAATGTCAAAGAAACCTCACAATTCAGAACCCTAGTACGAAGGATTGACATTGTTAACATTATGATAATACCGTCAGAGATTTGGATGGGCTTGGGATGGATTTGTGACAATTAATGTCTTAGTGGTTGGACATATACGATTAATGTGAGATGGACATTTGCTTTATTTTCATGACCAAGGTGAGATGTAACAGAAAGGGCGAAATCATTAATGGAAAACAAACCTGGAATCCTAATTGTAAAAAAGGGAAATTAGTGACAACAATTATTGAGGGAGCGATAAATTTGAAATACAATGTTTCGGCCATTGTCTTTATTTGAATTTAATGAAGGTGATTTGTGGAATTTAAGGCACCTGGCATGGAATGGCCATGAAAATCATCAAATATAAAGAAGTTTTACTCAATATAACTGGCTATAAACGCCTTGTTATCTGAACAAAATCCCCTTTATCTGATAATATTTTGTGCATTGTCCGGACGTAAATATCTTCAATAACAGGAAATATATATATAAATATATAAACATATCAATTTTAATGGACGATAAAAAACCAAAATCAATTTGTGCTCATATGTATTAAAAACGACAAAAGGACATCAGCATGACATTCCCAAAGGCAGAGAATACCTCAAAGGCAGAGAATGGGAGAAGAAAAGGTTCTGGTAGGTCTGGCCTCGTGACAGATCCCAGGAGAAGGTGTTGCTATGGAGGGGAGGCGTTCCTGGACGCTCTCAAGGCCATGATCACCCGGATGCTGTTCATCCTCCATGCAGCATTTGCTGTATGGAGAGTGACCCTGGTATATGGAGACATATATTGGTGTCTGGCCTTCATCTTTGTTGCTATGGTGATAGAGACCGGGGTGGTACTTGTGATCAGACGAGGACGTGAATGGAAATGGTAAGCAAATAATTATCTTAATTCAAGTAACAGCTGGAATCCCCCCTATCTATGCCCCACCCCCAAAAAAGAAAGATTTGTGTTGACAATCTGATTCTTGGCCTCAAAGAATATCTGTGGTTATTCAACAAAGTTGTCCTTGTTATTCAGGTTTTCACCATGTGTTTTGCTGTATCTGGTATCCATAGTTCCCTCTATCTGGTTTCTGGAGGTTGCTAAACTATCTGTAAACCAGCCTGTAGATGGTACAGATAATTCAAACAACACAACAAATGAAAGCATTGTGAGTATAACATTCAACAAAAATCTAACATTTACAAGCAAGTTACTGCGTCAGTCATCAGCATTGCAAAGTATGGAATTTCCATTTTGGAGATAGCTGCCAGCAATGTTAACAGGAAAGCAACAGTTTCTAATTCACATTAATTAATTATATATATATATATATATATGTAAAATGTGTCTTAAAAAATAAAAGCAGGGATGAGATATCAGCATGTTGAAAAACAGAATTATTCAAAGTTCACCCCTGAGAGTGAATATTAGTTTTTGTAACAAACCACACAACAGAGTCAGACTGTGTGTTATTAATGGACCTGTAAATGTTTACCTTTGGTTAGTACATATTTGGAACATTGCAGGGTGAGGCGGTTTCTTCTCAGCAATGGACCTGGGTATTAGAACAACTGATGCTCATCCTCATAATCTTTGGAAGATGGCTCTTACCCAAAGGGGAAATAACACGTGACCAGCTGTCATCTTTGCTGTTGGACTACGTTGCCATAGCATCCGACATTGTGGATTTTGTCACCATTGTTGGAGAAGATGAGAAACTTGAAACCAACAGGGACTTTGTGTACTTGGTGCTGAGTGTTTGGACCTGGAGTTTGGTACAGTTTACCTTCGTGACCACAGCGGTCAGAGATGATGAGGAGGATGATGAAGATGATGAATGCAGAGATGATGCACAGGAGAAACAAAAGAAAGGATGCTTGAAAAGATGGCTACAGAACGTACAAATTGTCGTTGAAACTGAAACTTGGAAAATAGCTTTGCTGATGTTTACTCAAGATGGGCCATTTCTGATAGTGCGACTGATAGCTGCAATTAAATATAATGTTTTGACCAACTCAAGCTTATTTTTTCTTGTAAAAAACCTCCTGGTATTGATCTTACAAGGGTATAGGCTGTACGCCATCCACCAAGAGTACAGAGAGATGAAGAAGAAAAGGAAGGAAGAAAAAAGTAAACAGCTGATGAGAGCCCTCTATCGGAATGCATTTACATCAGGCAAGCTCATGAAATTTCTTCCCATCAAAATATCGCGTGTAAACTTTGATATGGATTATGAGGATATCAAGAATTATGAAAACCTGAAATGAAATACATTTAGATAAACACCAGGAGAATATTACACCCAATTAAAGCATTAGTGTTAAATCAACAAGTTAATATTTTGCTACATTTACGTTGTTTCTTTTAATTAACCTTGTGTATTTGATTTTGAAAGTCGATTTTTCATTCTGTCAGACTTCCCTCTGAGAACAGGAACGCTGTTAAATAAGATGACGTAGAATGCGTGAAGAACCATTTAAACTTGTTATTACGAATTTCAAAACGATAGTGCACTCTATCTATCTGACCTTAAAACGATTGTCCTCTTGGATACAGATATGCCGCACATTTAACTTGTCCCCAGCATTCTAAGGGATGCCCAAACCTAGCAGAACGTGGGGCCCAAACCTAGCAGAACGTGGGGCCCAAACCTTGCATAACGTGGGGCCCAAACCTAGCATAACGTGGGGCCCAAACCTTGTATTACGTGGGGCCCAAACCTTGCATAACGTGGGGCCCAAACCTAGCAGAACGTGGGGCCCAAACCTAGCAGAACATGGGGCCCAAACCTTGTATTACGTGGGGCCCAAACCTTATATAACGTGGGGCTTAAACCTTGCATAACGTGGGGCCCAAACCTAGCAGAACGTGGGGCCCAAACCTAGTATAACGTGGGGCCCAAACCTTGTATAACGTGGGGCCCAAACCTTGCATAACGTGGGGCCCAAACCTTGCATAACGTGGGGCCCAAACCTGGCATAACGTGGGGCATGCCATTCGTTTGCTGAAACATTGTAACAAACAGCTGTACATGACATATTTGGGGTGTCGGAATCAGACAGATATTGGTACATATTGTCATAGTATATTCCCAATAACATATATGATATTAATAATACAATCCTTATCTTTAACACTTTAAGGCTGTGTTTCCATATGTGCAGTCCTTAATGCAGTGCGTCATGCAGAGCGTCATGCGGTGTTCACATGTATGCGTCAGTTTTGTGATGTTTTCACGGTCAAACTTCTAATTTGGCGCCAAAATTAGGCTTGCAACCTATGGGAAACCTATGCGTCACTCTATGCATCAGATTTTCATTCGCTACCCTATACGAAAGGCTATGCGTCAATTTGCTTACAGACGTCATTACGGACAGCAATATGCATACATGGAAACAGCTGCATTGTCCAGTGTGTTGTGCAAAAAAATTGACGCGCTGCATGACGCACTGCATGACGGACTGCACATATGGAAACACAGCTTAATTATTCAATCAACTAAAATATCGTGTTATTGATATTTAATTATTTTCAAATTTCAAATTGATTTATGGGTATTAATAGGTAACCTAATAAATAACTTTATTAATTATCAATATCATTAAAAATAAAGGTACTTTTTATTATTTCCCAGATAACAATTAGTGCCAAATACTCCTAAGATTTTCTCATATCAAACTAATTCCTTCACAACTAGAAATATAATAACTATGAGCAGTCATTGTCAAAAGTTCATTAATATATTAGTAGTTTAATGAAAAACAATTAGTCAACTTGTTTGCCAAAGGTTTTGACAGATTGAATACAGGAAATGTGTTTTGTCCATGGTGATTCTCATGCAAGCAAGCTGTGTGGGCCCTTTCCTTTTAAGTGCATGGGTCCAGAGCTGTCTCCCAAGAATACATCTCCCCTTTTAACTAAAAGTTTGTGGGGTCAAATTAGGTGTTTAAGCCAATCTGTGATCTAGGAAGAATTAGGTTGGCTTTGGCTGTCTTCTGACCCCTTGGCTGGCATATATATGCTGGTGGGCTGGAGACATTACACACACACACACACACACACACTCACACACATGTGTGTGAGTGCGTGTGTGTGTGTAAGGTCCCCAGCCGGTGGGCTTACAACCGTATAGTTCAGTCAAATAAAGAGATATTAAAAGTCTTCCACTGTGTCATTCTGTGTCAATACCATTATTTCGAAGACCTGAATCAAGTGTATCGTGGTACATACCATTCCTTGGGAAATCCATATCTAACACATAGTGGTACATACCATTCCTTGGGAAATCAATATCTAACACATAGTGGTACATACCATTCCTTGGGAAATCCATATCTAACACATAGTGGTACATACCATTCCTTGGGAGATCTATATCTAACACATAGTGGTACATACCATTCCTTGGGAGATCTATATCTAACACATAGTGGTACATACCATTCCTTGGGAGATCCATATCTAGCATACAGTGGTACAAACGAATAACGTTGATCAACACACTTGCATTAGGTGTGGGCTAACCTTTCAATGTATTTACCCTGTACAGTGTTTTCCAAAGTTCTTTCCCGCTAAATAAAGTCATTTGAACCCCAGAAAATGACATGGTGAAAGATAGTTGCTTTGTATGAAAATATCTACAAAACAAATTTCAACCTTTAGAGTATCTGCAGAACTAAGGCATTTATCTTAAGCTAGAATGGTGTTATTTAGTTTAAATAGACAGAATTTTGAAAGATGTCTTATAACTCAAGTAATTTGTGTTTTTTAAATGAAATGATTCAAATAAATGTAAACTTTTGACACCATTTGGTAATTTTTGAAAGTTAGATATCTCAAAATATAGACCATAATTAAAATTATCTCTGTTTAAACTAAATAGAATAACATTTAGAGTAAACCTGTCATTAAATTTTGATAATTAAACTTGTTTTTGTCATTCTAATTGTTACTTCTAATTTTGTATCACTAGGCAGTGATGAGGTCGAATGCAGCAGCTACTGGCTAATGATTAGTCATAAAAGATCATTAAATGATGTTTTCATGTGTATATATCAACATTGATCCCCTCTGAACAGAAATATGTTACCTATTTAGCTTACTTTGGTATGTTACAAAGGTCCACTATTTCAGAAATGACATCATAATGGTGCTGTGGATATTTATCAATGAAATAGTGACATAATACCTTTGGTAACCTAGTAACAATCAACAACACATTTCATACAGCTGTGATCCTCTGTATGAAGTGTCCCTGTTCCCCCTAACGTTAAAAGAAGAAGTTTTAAAGACGGACAGAAAATGTCCCCATTCACTGCATAAGTTTTGCTGATACAGTCGGAAAGACATGTTTAAAAATCAACGTGAAAATGATGTTTAATAAAATAATAATGTATTAACGCATGAAACAGTCTGGGTATTGTGTTTCCCTTAACAGCAGGTGATTGGTGAATATATGTATTCGGAAGTTGTGAACACATCTAAAATTGCTTTTTAACCTCATCAGTGTCAGTGCAGTAACATATTAATGTTCCACGATTTGCGCTGATCAGCTGTTGAATATGTGCTTGTCTATAGGATAACCACAGCAATACTTTAGTTATGATTATTGAATTACTCATCATTTTAAGAAAAATCATAAAATAAATCTATGACCGTAATCATTGACTAGTGATAATTGACTCAAAATGACCTTGACTTTGTCGAAATCTTTTCTGAATATTAAACCGTTTTTGATTAATATGTTAAAAAATCGAATTAAATAAGGAATAATTTTACTTGAAATCAAGAAATTACATATATATGTATATATATATATAATGTGTGTGTGAGTGCGTGTGTGTGTGTATACTTATTTCCCTCGGGGATAATTAAACTGAGAGATTACCAAATATACTGTGACATACTTCACATCAGATGTGGAAATTTAACACTAATTAATAGTATATACATATATATGAAAGGTTGATTGCTATGATGGATAAGCGAGATTAGGAAAGTTGTACATATTTTCACCGAGGGGGTTTAATGCCCCCTTTGTTAGATACTGTTGCATTAATACAAGCATATAGCACTTGAACCATTCTAGTATTGGGGGATAAAGCCTTTGTCGAGGACTCCATAAACGGCATTCTGACGTATTTGAAAAGCTTTATATATCACCGCGGGATAACACATTGAGATTATTTTGTGACCAAAACATGGGTATTAAACTATTTTACACACACTTACAATATATGCTCAGATTAGTCCAGAAATATATATGGACAAATGTGTATTACATGAGTTTCAAGTGAAAGAAGACATAAGGACACATGTATACGCATTTTCACTAATTATTTTGTGAATATCAAATCATCTTAATTGTATTCAGCTATATGGATATTTTTAATAAACACACCATGAACAAGATGGAGAATACTTCAACAGGAGACGAGAAAGCCCTGCAGGATATGGGAGATCCCAGGCAGACGTGTTGCTGGCAGGGCCAGGCGTTCTTTGATGCCATCAAAGCCATGGTGACCCGTCAAATCTTCCTTTTTCATGCCATCATAGTGGTGTGGAGAGCGGCGGAAGTCGCTGGACCATCCTACTGGTTACTACTTATTTTTGCATTGCCACAGATTGCAGAAACTTTGGTGGTATTATTGGTAAGGAGAGGACAAGAATGGAAATGGTAAGAGACAACATCGTTATTATTTATGATTTTTGATACTATTACTTAATATAATGTGAGGAAAGATCAAGTTCACCATTGATTGATTAGCTTAAATCTATTCTACTATTCTGAAATTAATGCGGACAGGAAATCATTGAATTCATCAATTATGTCGTGTGAGGGGCTCTTCAAGCTGTCAAAATTAAACATTTCCATTGTGGAATGAACAGCTAGCATGGTTCATTACTATAGAATAAATCAGAATGGGTGAGATTAAAAGAATTGAATAGATTAGAGAAGAATTGAATAGATTAGAAAAGAATTGAAAAGATTAGAAAAGAATATAAATTATTATAACAGATTAGAATAGACTAAAATAGAATAGATTAGAGTTTAATAAAATAGATAAGATAGACTGTGTTAGAATAGATTATAACAGAAAAGAATAGAGTGGATAGAATAAACTAGAATAATTAAGAATATAATAGATTAGATTAGAATAGAAAAAACAAAACTATATAGAAATATAAAAACAGAATAGATTAGAACAGAAAAATATAAAACAGATATATCTAAATATTAGATAGAATATGATAGAATAAATTATTGAGAATATATCAGACCATATTAGAATATATGAAAATAAATCAAAATATATTTGATTTTGATTAAAAAGGATGATTTAATTTTCACCGTGTAATCATTAATAGTAGATTGACAATAATAGAAGATACACAATATAACATTCAGTATTGATGCTACTGTTCATGCCATCCCGAAAGCTCAAAACGACAAAGATCTCATGGTCCATAACCTCAATAATACATAACAAAAACTTACAGTTCGAGTAAGTTGGTCGTCTGGATAGAGACCAACCTGAAGAATATGATTATGTCACTTCATTTGAAGAATATGATTATGTCACTTCATCTGATTGCGTCTCTTCATTTGATCATATTCATATAATTAATTACTTGCTTCCCACATGAGTCAACCAGTTTGACGCTTAACATTGCTTTAAATGATTTACTGATACACACAGACAGTGAATGGTTATGCGAGTTTACAACTGTGTGTAACACTTAATAGCCTCTACGTACAATTATCATGATTGTTTGGTTTATTGCAAGGTTTGACTATTTCAGGGTATCTCCGTGTGTTTTGGCCTATCTTGCCTGTACAGTGCCAGGCATCTGGGTGTTAGAAATCAAGAGGAACAATTATAACGGTGCAACCGGAAACGGAAGCTTTAGTGGTGAAAGCGCGGTAAGATTTGCACTGCTTGTTGATTCTATAATATTCTGTTCATCTGAAACTTTAGCTAAATGATATATGTTTTACAGTAATGATGTTGATCCAGTCAAATATGCTTTAAATTTTTTAAAATACTCGTTTGAGCAGAGGTACATCACAGAACGAATCTTGACAAAGAAATGAGCTAAAATGTTGTGTTTTAAATTGTGACATAATAGAGTTAAGCAGGTAAAGCCAACCTTTTCACATTGAGCATATTATGAGAAGTTTACCATCTGTCCATGATTAAATCTTATTTTTCTTCTTTTCTGTTTATCTAACTTATCTGTATCCGTAAAATGATTTCAGATGGAATTTGGAGGAGTTTCCATTGGACTGACACTTAACCAGTGGACGTGGATACTTGAGCAAATTATGTTAGTTCTTATCATCATCGGTAGGTGGCTCTTACCTAAAGGTCAGCTGACCCGCGAGCAGCTTTCTGCTCTCCTCTTGACATTTTTAGGCACAGCATCAGATATCATTGATTTCTTCACCATCACTTCAGAAGATGACAGTTTGGGTCAATCCAACTTTTTGTATGTAGTTCTGCTCACCTGGTCATGGAGTATGTTGCAATTCGCCTTTGTAAGAACCGTGACTTTTGATGGAAAGTCTGACGAAGAAATCGAGGAAGAAGAAGAGGAAACAGTGGAGCTAAAAAAACAGGTGAAAGGAGAGGAGGAAGCGCAGCATATAACTAAACAAAAAATACCCCTGCTGAAGAGACTGAAGAGGAACATGAAGATTTTGCTGGAGACAGAGGCATGGTCCATTATATTGGGGCTCGCCATGCAGGACGGTCCATTCTTTGTGGTCAGAGTCATTAGTATTGGTTACTTTAAGATATTTACAAGTTCTAATCTGTTTTTTCTTGTTAAAAACATATTGATTTTAGTGCTTCAGATTTATCGTTTGTCCGCACTTTACAAGGAACATGAAGAAGAAAAACAACGCAAGAGAGAAGAAAGGACAAAGTTTCTTCTGAAACGTTTGTATAGACAAGCGTTTTTCCTTGGTAAATTAAAACATGCGAGATCGGTACATCCACAGCATATCAATTTGGAAAGAGAATGCAATGAAGTTAGCCTGACAGACCTTTACCCACCCAGTTAAAATATGGGTAGTGGTTTAATAAATATCGCAATACAGATGCATGGATCCATGGGCCATTACATTACTGAAATTACATTGACAAGAAAGAAAAAAGTAAACTATTTCCAAGGAATCATTCACAGAACACCTAGCCCAGTGTGAAGACGATGTTAATGTCCTCAACTGGCAAAGTCATGCCAATAACATTGTTCTCACCAAAATGTGTGATAATAAAGCCAAATTCTATCGCACTCATTATGCACCCACGCGCTTTTATATATCCTCAAATATTTCACAGAGTTTATTATTAAAGCCTATCTTACAGAACCCATCTCTTTATAAAATGTTTTTTTTCCGGTCAAGGAGGGTTTTTTGGCATCTTTTAAAACAGTGCAATACACTTGTGGATTTATTCATTTATTGTATGTTACAAAGTTTGGACATACATACACAAAACAATATCATTTCAGTACAATTGCAGACCAGGATAGTACAAAGATTGGTGTTCCCGTTATGGTAAACATTTATAGTTTCGCAAGGAGGAAATGTAAATACTCCTAAGGTCCTAATGAAGTAAAGAAGACCTGTGTTGGACTTATTGAGTACATAGGTCAAACAGATGCCATATATTATGATAGGTCATATAAATGCAGGGTTCATCCAGGGCTTGTGTTTTCTAGCAAATATATATATACACACACATATATATATGTATTTTGAAGACTATGGAAATGATTTGTATTGGAACCTTATTGTTTTATATCGTTAACAGTGTATTGTCTGCATTTTCATTGAAAACGAATTTATTGATTGGTCTACTTGTCTTGTCATTGTTAAACACCATCACTTTCACAATAATACAAAACTTTGTGAGAAAAAAAGTCATCAGTTTGGTTGTTCCTGACTGCTTCTCATCGTCATGTAAACATAATATGCACATATATACACACGTAGCATTCTCCTGAGAAAATCTCCTCCAAATATCAAAATTGAATAGTGCTACCATATTATAGTTTCTTTTTCCAAAGAAATTTTCCTTTTTGCTTCTTTAACTTTATCTTACATTTGTGTCAGAAATGTATTATTCTTTTTATTTTTTCTTAACATGTTTGTGATAAACACAATTTTTGTAGTGAAAATGTATACATGCCACATTATGACACACATGATTACTTATATCTGCAAATCTTTGCCTTTATAGATCCATGGCTCCAATCTGAAATCAGCCACATTTCCAATCTCCACTCAGCCATAGGAGCCTATTTATTCAGATTCGGGGTCATCAATAAAACACCCCGAGAGAAAATACCAAACTTTAGAGGGAAAGTTTCAGGCACACTTCCTCTGTGATCACGTATATGCTTTGTATGTTTGTAACAATAAAATGATTACCAATTTGTTATCAAATCATTTCAAAGCAGACTACATGCACCAAAAGACATTATTACAAACGTTTTGCTCCCATGCTCATTTTGCACTCATTTCATTAATCTATCACAGTTAAAAAAACGATTCTCAGTTCAAAGAATGTACAATGTGTATGCACGGATGACACTTTATGCTTCTACCCAATCTAATCCACTATCTCCTCTTCTATAGCTTCCTTCTTAACATCATCCAATCCCACCAAATCCTCCTCATCCAGCTCCTCGTCCTCCTCTTCAACCACACCAAACTCCTTAAGCGCCGTCTTGTGGGCGTTTGCCATCTGAATGGTGTTCCTCAGCATGTGGCGCTCCGTATCCGGAAGTAGATCGACCGTGGCTTCCTTGATGATGGACAGAGCCTGCTTTGGCATCACGCCGGTCAGGGACTTGATCTTATCGTACATATACTTCTTCTGCATCGCAATATACTCCAAGAATTCGTTATATTCGTCCTTAAGCACGTCATCATAGGGCCTTATTTGAATGCGGCGGTTGCAGACTTCGATGCCGGAGAGAATGAGAGTGTCGTAGGCCAGCCTTGGGCTTATTCTTACCAGCCAACGGTTGTCCATGTTCCGCGTCCCGTGAAACACATTGCGATCTATGTACTGGATCATGCTGATACGCACTCTGGGGATGTGGCTAACTTTGCTGAAACAGCCAAACAAACATTAAAATATATATATATATATATATATAAAAGGCCATTTAAAGCTTTCACAGAAGTTACAGACAATTTTATATAGATGTAGGATATGTTAAAATGATGTGTGGTCATAAAACTGTTACAAAACAAGCTCCCTGATATCCACCAAAGTACACCTGCCATGATTATTGTGTTTTGCTGAAAGTGTCACGTGCTGTGCAGGAGTCTTGCATCCACTATGTAGTCCAATGTGTACAAGCATGTAACCACATAAATTATTATTCAACCTATACTGAATTTCACTTCCAGTAAGACCTCGCTCAAGTAAGGAGGTATGAAGTTACTTATGATACTGATACCATCTAATAAATTTATCTTATAACTGAAATCAAAATGTAATTTAAAAAGATACAACTATTATACTCGTATTAATTTCTTGCAAATGTTTAAATGCTAATTAAACCACTACCTATTCACTGGAATTGTTTTGACAGACATCATCATCTTAAATGAGATTAGAAACAATTGCTGTTTTTGATAAATTACTAATAATAAATATAAACAAAAGTAAGGTCTTAAAAATCCATTACAGATAACTTACCTGAGTACGGTATGTTTGACATATTTATGATTGAGAAATGTATGTGGAAATTGAAAGCAGAGTGTAAAAGGATGGGGTCTGGGAGGTTCTGAGAATTTCACCACTGCTCGCATGATACCGGTTTTGGCAATCCCAAACTGTTTTAATCCACTGACAGATGATGGATTCAACGTTCCTAAGCTAAAGGAAAATATACAAAAAATGATATTTCAACAGATTTGTGTTATAAGGAGCATGTCAGCAAAGCTGTCTGAAGTCATGTTTTATTCGAAAACTATTATATTTAAATGATTTAAATGCTTTATTAAGCTCATAATGATAACATATAGAACTAACTCATTTTGGTTCATTTCTGCTGTGATACTATCCAGAAGATCCTTGACTTTTTTCTCTTTGTCTGTCATGCCGTCTCCCCCAGTGACATTAGGCAGAACGTCCTCCAGCTTATTGAGGGCTACCTTCCAGGCCGTGCCCCAGCGAGGCTTGAGGTCCACGGGCTCATTCACGTTGTCCTCCCCCCTCAATATCCGGTCTGCTTTCTCTGCAGCTGCTCGCATGTCCTCAGGAGGGTTATTGCTATTGTCTTCTTCATCGTCATCATCATCTTCATCATCTTTTTCAGCACTTTCTCTTTGAAGAACTATTTTGGCGCTCCTTTTAAATACACTCTTCATTGACATGGATCCGGTGTCTTTTACTAAGTTTCTGTTTTGCACTCTTGGTGTTTGAGACACATCATGCTCAATGCCATAAACTGAAGACTTGCGCCTAGAATGTCTAGACTTCAGCTTCCTTCTGCTTTTATTCAAGTCATCATCGGTTTCAGTATCATCTGTTTCATTACCAATAGGCGGTAATTTTGCAGGGTGTCCACGGGGAGTTGTGCTCTCAGTCCTTGATAAGGACTTTCTGCTTTCTGTATCATCTCTGTCCAAATCTAACTCCGGCAAGAGCGATTCTCTTCTCTCCCTTTTGGGGGTCTTTGCAGGGGTTTTCATTGATTTTTTAGCCTTTGAATTATAAGGGGTATCTTCAGGAGTTTTTCCAGGGATCTTTGGTGTATTTCTTGGTGTTCTTCTTGGTGTCTTGGCCGGTGTCTTGGCAGGTGTCTTTGCAGGTGTCTTTGCTGGGGGTCCAATATTTGTCTGACTAGCCATTGTGCCAAGTATAGCATCTTTCCATAATTGTTTAGTTTTCTTCATTTTTTTCTTCTTTGGTGTTTGTTTCATATCGGCCGTTTTTTTCTTTTGGTCCTCTTCATCTTCTTCTGTTATGTATTCATCAGCGTTCTCGTTTTGAATATTAGGTGGTGTTTCTTTATCCAGTGTTTCTTCCTCTTCGGACTCAATGTCACTTGAATCACCACCAAGCTTGGGTAAAAATGTCACTTTTCCAATTTTGTTCAACGCCTTCTCTGCCGCCATTAACACATTATCATTCATCTCCTTTACGGCCTTGGCGTTTTTATAAACTTCATCAATTCGTTTGTCCTCCTCCTCTAATTTTTGTTTTAATTCCCTATTTTCTTTTGGATGACTTTCCTCTTCTTCAAGGGGATTTTGACTGATGTCTTCATCATATGAATCGACGTTAATTCTCGGACTTTTGGGGCTCTTCCCAGGACTTGATTGAACGTCTCCATAGTCCATGGACGTTTCACCTCTCCTGGCCTCGCCATCTTTCTCTAGTAGCGTCTCTATCAGAGAAGTCCTTTTATTTTCATCTTGGATCTCCAAAACTGATCTCCGTCTCCCTCCCACCATCGCGAATGTCACGATGAACCTTTTTATCCAGCCAGACGAACAAGACACGTTATTATTGCTATCTAGGCGCTCTATGTTCTGCGTGTGTATGTGAGACTAGAACACAGTGAACTGCTGATATGGACTTCAGGGTTGTGTAGTCGAGCCTCTCTGATTGGCTGCTGAATGGGAATGCCCCTATCAATGTACATTCGTGTGAGATGGTGGACAAAATCTACAAAACAAGATAAATATGCCATATCTAGGTTTTTGTTTTGAACATATCGCATACAATTCAGGTCTCATTATATTATGTTCATGTCGGAAAACGTGAGCAATCCTGATAAATTATGCATTTGAAAGTAAGTATCGTCCTGCAATGCAAATCCTATTTAAACACACTCTGCAAGACGGCAGATACAGTTAACTTGATGATAGTTGTAACACTCACATCCAGACACGTCTAACCTCTCCTATATATGTGATCTGATACCATAGTAAACTGTAGTGGACTGTAGTAGACCAAAGCAGACTGTAGTGGACTGTATTATACCAAATACTGTAGTATAGTGGACTTAAGTAGATGATATTAGACTTAGGTGACAGAAATGGACTGCAGTAAAGTGTATTGAAAGGTAGTCGACTCAAGTAGATTGAAATGGACTTTGGTGGACTCTAGTGGACTTAAATGGACTGTTTTAGATATAAGCAAATATTTACTTTCCATAACCTTTTAAAAATTTAAATCTACATTTGATGATGTTCTGTCACAATAGCGTTATTTCTAGCATTTCTAGCCTTGCTCGTGTTGGCTGGGAAGGTGCATCTGAACATAACACATCGCTAGTCAAAACAAGTGACAAATTATTAAACAGATCTCTGGACACTTGCTGGCAACTCTCATGATCTTGTTAATGAGTTTTAAACCATTCTTTTCATCGCTGTTTCAGGTCATGCAGCAGGTTGTGGGATGGTTATTCAAGTAATTATAATGGAGATGTAAAAAGAAAATATAATGTATTTTTTCAGCAGTTTATTAAGTACAATCGATTAAGAATTGGGATTAAAAATAACTCGCTTAATATATCCTTTTCCTTCACGAGATCACGAGATGTTTGCATCTTTCAATGCATAACAGAGATTCTTATTGAAATAAAAGATAGTGATACAGCCATTTTGATGTGAAATATGTTGAAAGTTGTAGTCAGTGTCAGTGTAGGTAATGACTTGTGCGTGTCTTCAATGCAAGAGTGAATTAAGTAAAGTTTTCTTCATTTCTATTGTAATATGGATGATAACACCGCTCTTTCTTGTTCTGTCATTTCTCATCTAAGTAAACACGTCTTGCTTCTAACTTTTGGAAGTAAAAACTTAATGCTTTACTTGCTTGTTTGCCTGTGTCTTATCACAATTAGTTATATAATTACAGATATAAGACACTTGTATTAGATATTGGTTTTTTATCAAATGGCTTATGTTCACTTATTTAAAAAACATCTTAAACTTTAATTGCAGTATATCAATCTTGATATAAGCCACAATAGTCAATTGCATTAGTATGTGACTTTAGGAACATTTTACGGACAACACATAAGGTAAAGCCATAAAGATACTGTTCAGCCATAAAGATACTATTTTATAACCGATAGCATCCATGACTTGAGGGTGGCTTGTCAGGAGCCAGACCAGGGGGTGAGCATCTTCTGGCAGGGCATAAGGTGTGTGCTCCATTATTCAAACTAATTGCTCGCCATCTCCACCGCCACTACCTGGATACCACAGGCAACATTCTCTAAACAGCTTTAAAAGTTTAATACTAATTTAGATGAATAGTCAATCTGATTTACTCAGATGCTAATTCCTTATGGTTGTTTCGTCTGTAAATCGAATATCTAAATCAAGTGGGGTTTGGGTGTATTTTTCCCCAAATTATTTTGATTCTTGTCAAGAAATGACTTTCATGCCTAATATGGTGGCACGAATATATACCCGTAGTAATCGGACCACGCCCACCAAGTGGAGTAACAAGGCCTATTGTTGTTAGATAAACTACCACACGACCATGAGCAAAAGACATATTAAAACAAAAAAATCATGCTAGTCCAATTGTTGCCTCATAATGGAAATTAATGGTAAACCACGAGTTTGCAACAAATCTTTAAATATTGCTTGAAGATGCTGTTCGGTCCAGTTTTGAAGCGATTTAGTGCTGTTTGGTCCAGTTTTGAAGCAATTTAAAAATTCCGGAAATTAGAAGAAAACATCAAAACATCTCAAGATATACATCATTAGAATTGTTTAATAAAATGCTCCCATCTATTAAGACTCTGCTTGTATTACTAAATACATAAATACTCAAAGCAATCTTCATATGGATATCATTGCCATAGAATACAAATTCTTGTATTTTGAAATCTCAATTTACAATTTATTATGCTGTTTAAAAATTCTTCATACAAATTCTTAGTACTAATTTTGCTTAGATATGTTTAAGTTTTTTTACATGACATAAGATAACTCTTCAAATAACATATTTCAATGAATAATATAAATAACATGTATTTATCATATACAATTAATAACTAAGGGTATAAAATAACACTTTCCTTCAAATAACATATTTCTATAAATAATATAAATAGTACGTATATATCATAAACAATACTTAACTCTCTTACAATTATTCATAACTGTCTCACAATTCTGAACGTGTCTGAATTTTAAGACTAAACTCAGATTTATTAGACACTTCACGAATATATTTTCCACCATGGGCAACAGGTTGTTGGCATTTAGGATCAACACATTACTTGTCAGGCCTCTAAGATATTTTGAGGCATTCCTCAACCACTTTAAGACACATTGTTTTTTTCTTTAATTTTTTCCTTGCATTGTTTTTTTCTTGCATTGTTTTTTTTTTCTTGCATAGTTTTTTTTTCTTGCTTTCAAAGTTTGATTAGCATAGAATTTGCTCCTAATACAACATATGTAAATGCATTCGCGAGACCGACCTGTTAATATTTTTTCACTCTGGTTTCACACCAATGACATTCCTCTCAAAGTTCGATATTTTAAGGGAATAACACGTCATGAAAATCGTCATAAGTTAGAGGTTCTCAGTTGCTGTTTTCATGGTTTTGCCGCTTGTATGTCGGTATGGAATATTCAGTTGTTCCTTTGTGCATGTTGACAAGTTTTTATCAGCATTCACTTGGATTCTCATTTGCAATACACGATGTCAGGGGTGGGAGAGCTTTGAGTGATCTCGGAGTGAAAAACGAAACTTATTCATACACACTATTCCCCACACCAACAACGCATCCAACTTCCAACTGGACACGATGGTTTTGAACAGTTCAAAACAGTCGTGAGCCTGTCCCGACCTGAGCAGACCAGACAAGAGAGTTTGACAGACCATTGCAGACCACCTCACGTGTGTTCCCGCTCTGATAAACGATGACATCGTGACATAAGCGTGACTTTAAAAAGCCGAACACTATATCGCGGCCAGTCCGAGTGAAATCTGAACAGTACCGTGCAGTGAACAATGGCTAGATTGACAAAGTTTTCATTAATCTTTATAAATCAACGATTAGATCCAAATTGTCAAGAAATTACCACTTTCATCAATGACATGTAAAAGTATGGAACTGAATTTGAACCAGAATTTTAACACAGAAAGATACCCAGTCTCGTGACGAGTAATCCAGACTTGGAAGCACTAAATTACCCCAAAAACTCTATCAAATTAACACCATCACAATTATATACTCAAAAAGTAACAACAAATTTTGTGATGATTCTGATGTGATTTATGTGATTTTATGAGAAATCAAAAAGTAAGACCCACTCGTATTCGTTCAGCATTGGTGTCCGGAGCAGCTTGGGACAATAGTATGACGTCATATCACTGTCCGGCACCATTCAGACCCCCCCCCCCCCACCCCCCGAGATGCGACTTAACTCCCCAAACAATCCCGATGTATGCACTCCCTGCACAACTATTTAATTGTTAAATCTCCATATTTAATTTCATTTGAAGTTAGGACTCCTCCAAGCACGGGAACCTTAACAAGGGGAAAAAGACATCATAATGCGAATATTATCCGCGTGATGACAAAAGAATGATATGAAAATTGATTTTAAAATAAAGTAGATAATATTTGGAACTTGGTTTTCCCTATTTGTTAAAAAGGTGTATTTAAGGCGCTTCTACACTGATGAGCGTCTTCGGGAGCGGAATCCTTCTTTTTTAGTTTGTTCAGCTCCTGGCTGCTTATTTGTGAGAAGATGAGTTATGCTCTGGAGTTGTTCTCTGAAACAAAGACCATTTCGTGAACAGTACATTTTAAGGAATTGTTGAATTATTCATGAATACATATTTATGGCAATATTTGTATACTCCTTCTGTTATGCTTTTTTCTTTTTTCACAGGTCTATTTTGGGTGCTCATGCTATAATAGAAATATGATAATCACCCTAATTTATTTTAAGTTCTGCTTTACCAATTTTTCAATTCTTTACCTTTTAACCTAAATTCTCTGCCTAATCAATTCAGTCATTTGCCGATTCCTATTTTCAATGTTTACCTTATTGTCGCCAGGGCATGTTCCTGCCTTGCAAGCCGTGTTTTCACTGTCCTCATGTTAAGTTCTTGTATGTCCAGCCTGTCCCGCACCTCCCTCTGGTGGCGGTTATTGTCATACAATGGCATGTTGTCCCACTTCTCAAGGGTACCATGGGCATCAGTCAATTCCTCACACTCAAGGTACTTACTAATACGATATCCCTAAATATTAAACAAATAATCTCCAATATTATAAATTCATGAGACATCTTGGTTTTCTATAAGATCTCCATGGCACAGGTTTATATTGACACAGGGTGAACTGTCCGACACAAGGCATTGATTTGGTTTTCATGTTCCTGTTTAAAGTAATCATTATTCAATCATTTGCCAAAGATAGGCAATAATATAATCTGGGGAAATACTTTTCTCACTCCAGGACCAAAGATTAGAATATGGATTGACATCCACCGTTAAGTGTTCGGCCCTTATGAGATTTTGCAGCAATATTCGATCAACTTTCGGCCATCTTGGTTCAGTAATTTCACAGCTTGGCTCAAGCTGTCGCAAATAATTTTCCTTGTCACACAAAAGGAGGTAAGACATTTGCGAATATGCCCTTTTCAATTTTTTAAATTTCTCACGCAGGTTCCATACCAAAGACTTCCATTTCAAAGTTTGGTATTGTCTCTTTAGGGAATAGCATGTCATGATATCAATATATTTCGGAAATCTTTTTGTCTTGCTTTGTATCTTCTTTCTATCCCCATTTTAAGTTTAACCAAATAAAGTGGACCTTTTTTCTTATTCAACCAAATCCCCTTTTTATTCAGATTGAGTATGAAGGATATTATCTTTGCATGGGTTCTGTTTATGTTTGGCTCTGAGATGATGATAGCACTGACCTGTCCCACGAGGTTTATGCTGTTCATCTCCACCCTGGTTACAATCCAGGCCCGGTTGAGTTCCAGGCACCTTTGTGCGTCACCCTGGACATTCTGGTACGTGTCACTGAGCTGAGCAATCAAAATGTTGAGCAATATTACAATGCAGCATAACAGGTAGAGCACCATCAGCAGGGTGCACACAAACCTAAATGCAAAATAAAGCACCATTTAATTTAAGTTTCACTTTTCGTCATTAATAGCAATAAATTAGTAACTGGAATAATTGCCTCATGTAACTACTTACCCATAACCATTTTCCATATAATCTGTCACCGGCTGAGCTTCGATAAGAATGCGAGTCCCGCTGAACAAAATCCACCAAAAAGAACTGCCAAAGTGAGAGAGAAAGAGAGAGAGGACGTAACTTTTAAAATATGATTAGGAAATGAGAACAATGTTAAGTAATACCATTTTACATCAAGGTAATACCAATGCAAAAACGTAACTGTTAGCAATTATCCACTCCAAAAACTCCATCAAGTTACTTTCAGATGAATTGGCACAACACAGTTATCCGAATAATAAATGAACTTTTTAACAGTTATCCGAATAATATTTGAACCTTTTAACAGCGACACCTTTGCCAATGAAATGAAAAGGGCCCTTTTTAATGACATCTAAATTGAAAACTCATAGCCTCATTGAAGAAAGCTATGTGAGCGATATTTGACAATATTTGAGAAATATCACAATGCAGGTGGTTTGGTTAGTTACGACGGGTGGAGATTTCAGAATGCAGTGAATGGACCCCAATGTCCAAATGCGCACCTCTAAGAACTCGTCTTGGCCCTGTATTCCTTGACATTTTTATAAATGACCTATTCTGTTTCATGAGATTTCGTGAGTTAGTGAATTATGCTGATGAAAAAACACTAAACAAATTCACAAATACTATAGATATTTTAAAAGACTGACATTCAAAACGCCATAAATTAGTTCAGAATAAACTTCATGAATGTAAATCTTAAAGTGTTTGTGAAATATTATCACTGTGAACTTCCCTAATTTCCTTGACAGAAATGTCTTTAAGGTAAAGCTCACAGTAAAAACATTTGATGAAAAACTGAAGTTTGATATCCATGTAAGCAGTCTATACTGAAAAGCAACCCAGCAGCTCAACATGGTGTGGGTTTCCCGAGAAAATGGCAATATCCCGGACTTTCATACATGGGGAATCTAAAAAGCTAAGATAGTGCTGAAATTGTGTGATCAATGCAATGTCAATTCTCCTCTCTGTCATAAAGGGCAAAAAGTTGAAATCACAACCTTGAATGAGAACATTTTTATTCCGTGTATAAAGTTGCTAACTAAAAAGTGTGGGTATTTCTGTTCTATGCCATCTAATCCTTAAATTCAGTGTTTCAAAACTTATCCTAGCCTTTCATTGATTAATATATCTGCTCAAATCTTAGATCAATTGTATAAAAATCATGAAAGACTGTTGTTCAGTTGAGGGAATTGTAAAAATGAAGTTCTTTGCAAATATTATGAGCAAATAAACAACACGGGGCACAAAATGTGTAAACTTCCAAGAGAATAATCTTATTTAAAGGGTGTTACACCACTCAATCATAGTTTTTTTCTCATTTCTGTTGGAACGCAAATATCATCTTCATGAAAGCAAAATGTTATGTTTCCAGTCTCTAAAAATGATTTGCTAATTTCTCTGACAATGAAGATCTTAATCTATAAATTGCCTGGTTCTTAATCCTCGTTTTTTATTGAAGTATCATTATTCAGTTTCATTTGGTGATCATGCAATACAAAGGTAGCTTGCCTCGTGTCCCTGTCTGTGGCCAGAGATCCTTCTCCCTTGAGTGCCAGGATGTAAGACCCGGAGAAGGCAAGAAGTATGATGGCAAATACAGCTGCAAACTGCAGAAAGTCCCGGGTAACAATCTGCCACAGGATTTGAGCATATGCACCAGTTTGTCTGAAAGTATATTCATTTTATAATAAATAGATACATCAGAATAGATATATCTTGAACAAATGAAGAAAAATAACAGCAACACGTTGACTATACCTGAAAACAGCTGCATACTTGAAGATCCTGAGAATCCAAGTGATATATGCAAATGAGAAGACGAACCATTGTGCTTTCCCCTGATGAACAAACCTGAGAGGTATCACAGTGATGAGAAGACAAGAAGACACCATATCTATCACATTGAACACATCACGGAAGTAATTAGCCTTGTTCCTAAATTAAAAAAGTAAAAAAAACAATCTCATTTTCAAGTGTTTTTTTTTCTTTCACATCTTATTCTATCATCTTTCGAAATTGAATTTGTAATATGTGAATGATTTGAAATTGTTCTAAACTTACTTTCTTATTTGATTAAGTTCAAGGAAGAATGTGAGAACAGCAAACCCAAATCCAATAGATTCAAACAATGCCCTGGATATATGGAGTGATCCCTTATAGTTGATTGGGTCATCAGCCATACATGCCACAATTGCTGCATAGGTCAAGGAGAACACGGTCAGTATATAAATCCCAGCATTCAGTCTATAGATGAAATGAGAGTATTATAAATAATACAAAACAGTAGAAATTTCGCCATTTCAAGTTCTATTTTTAGATTTATCAAAGTATTCTTTCAATTTCCGCTCATGCTATGATACCGGGACTTTTTATTAAGCCCCGACTTGCATATGTTACCTTCAGAGCCGGGACTTGTTATTAAGCCCTGACTTGCTTATGTTGCAGCTTTGCCGTCAGATTATATTGAAAAGTAGTAAATAAATATCAGAAATTATTGATTTTGAAAGGTGAAAATGTTTATACGGTTAGATTCTAATAATTGAATGACTTACTGGAATCTAATTTTTGCATATTCCTTCCATTTCCTTCTGATCAACAGCCGCATGACATCATGATAAACAACATCCTGAAGAAAATACAAATCTATGAATAAGCTATATGATAATGACATACCTTATTATGTACATCAGAGATGGGTACATTGGAATGCATACCATATTATGAACATCAGAGATGGGTACATCGGAATGCATACCTTATTATGAACATCAGAGAAGAATTACGTCAGAATACATATCTTATTATGAACATCAGAGATTAATTATGTCAGAATGGATATCTTATTATGAACATCAGAGATGAATTACATTAGAATGCATTCCTTATTATGAACATCAGAGATGAATTATATCAGAATGGATACCTTATCATGAACATCAGAGATTAATTATGTCAGAATGGATATCTTATTATGAACATCAGAGATGAATTACGTTAGAATGCATTCCTTATTATGAACATCAGTGATTAATAACGTCAGAATGTATACCTTATTATGAACATCAGAGATGAATTATGTCAGAATGGATACCTTATCATGAACATCAGAGATTAATTATATCAGAATGGATACCTTATTATGAACATCAGAGATGATTTACGTCAGAACGCATACCTTATTATGAACATCAGAGAAGAATTACGTCAGAATGCATACCTTATTATGAACATCAGTGATGAATAACGTCAGAATGGATACCTTGTTATGAACATCAGAGATTAATTATGTCAGAATGGATACCTTATTATGAACATCAGAGATTAATTATGTCAGAATGCATACCTTATTATGAACATCAGAGAAGAATTACGTCAGAATGCATTCCTTATTATGAACATCAGTGATTAATAACGTCAGAATGGATACCTTATTATGAACATCAGAGATGATTTACGTCAGAATGGATACCTTATTATGAACATCAGAGAATAATTACGTCAGAATGCATTCCTTATTATGAACATCAGAGATGAATTGAATGCCTACCTTGTTGTCAGTCTGAGCTACTAGGTGTAGTGCAGACACTGACCTACGGTCAAACAGTGGATGATTAGGAGGTCTTCCCTGAGAGTCCGCCTCTAAGGCTTGATAATAGACTTTATGGTTGTTGTTGTTTGGGCCACACTGCTCCAACATACAGTCCAGCAGTGACAGCATTGTTTTCTGAAAGAATGTTTTATAAAGATGATTAGTTCCAATTTGATGTCTGAGGCGTTCAAACTGGTATTTGGCTAAGTGATAATGATAACAAAAATGATAAATTATTAATCTTCGATAAAAAAACATATGGTGCATTAAAAAAATGTCATGCTTGGATTTGGCCAGGTGAAAAAAAAGCAAGAATGAAGTGAATTATCTCAATAATTAGACATTGCTTTACAACTTTTCTGAATTCTGTACCTGCATTGTGGGACGTTATAATAATGACTGCACATTGAATTCTGTACCTGCATTGTGGGACGTTATGATAATGACTGCACATTGAATTCTGTACCTGCATTGTGGCACGTTATGATAATGACTGCACACTGAATTCTGTACCTGCATTGTGGGACGTTATAATAATGACTGCACATTGAATTCTGTACCTGCATTGTGGGACGTTATGATAATGACTGCACACTGAATTCTGTACCTGCATTGTGGGACGTTATAATAATGACTGCACATTGAATTCTGTACCTGCATTGTGGGACGTTATGATAATGACTGCACACTGAGTTCTGTACCTGCATTGTGGGACGTTATAATAATGACTGCACATTGAATTCTGTACCTGCATTGTGGGACGTTGCAATAATGACTGCACACTGAGTTCTGTACCTGCATTGTGGGACGTTATAATAATGACTGCACACTGAATTCTGTACCTGCATTGTGGGACGTTGCAATAATGTTTGCACACTGAGTTCTGTACCTGCATTGTGGGACGTTATAATAATGACTGCACACTGAATTCTGTACCTGCATTGTGGGACGTTATAATAATGACTGCACACTGAATTCTGTACCTGCATTGTGGGACGTTGCAATAATGACTGCACACTGAATTCTGCAGGCCGGTCACCATTGTGACAATATAACTGTCTTGCTCTGAAATACAAATAAAATAGATATCACTTAAAGAAATGCATTGACATCCCACTGAAATGTTAAGGATTTATTTTTTGGAGAAAGAAATAATCCGTCGGTATATCCAAACATAAAATGTGTACTAACATCAACATTTCTATCAGAATGATGTCCGACATATATTTGGTTAAGCTTCACTTCTCGTCCATCACGGACCCTCGCGTCACCAACAGGAAAAAGTGATACTACACATGTAACACAGATGGCCAAAAAAACCCCACAAAAAGACCTTGTCAGTCTCAATTATGTAAATTCCTCTAATATCGCCCAGGCGCTGATGCAAATCATCAATCATACTTTTGCTTATCATTTCTGTTCTAATTGTCCGATTTACACCGAATTGAACTAAACGTACTCAGAATTCCATGGTCTATCGATTGGAAATCATTTCCAACCAATATGAATTGATAATTGCGAAGAGGATGTTGTCATCTTGAACTTTTTATCATCATGCACTTCTTTTTCTTAGTGTTCTTTAATTACCAATCGGGAAAGCCCAGACAAGTGTTCTAGAGAGGTCTGAGTTTGGTACTTTTTATGCCGAATCCCGTTTGGATGAGATATTATAAATACCCAAATCTTTCAGTGATAATTCATATTTTATGTATGATTACATCTAAAATCTCCCAAAAAAGCTTGATTATTCTTTTGATGACATTAAATAAAGAAAATATGAACACTTGACATCAGTCGCCAGCTGCAAACCCATCTAAATGGGTTCAAGTCAATTTGGTCGTTTAAACGGGATTGACTCAATTTTTGCAGCTGGCGACTATCAACTCCACTAGAGCTCTATCCATCAGTAGAAATGACCGACATAGGCATATAACATATTAACTGTGTGGGACACATCTACAAATGATACTTGACTGAATGTGGACCTTTGTAGGCTATTTTTACAAAATATTGTCAGTGACTTTAAAGTGACTTTTGAATGACTTTAAAAATGAAACTTTTACTGTGAATTTCAATATTAAATAGTCTGCATCTTTCAAATACTACCTCATTAAGTCTTCATCCAACATAATCTGTTCAAAATTAACAATATTAGCGCCATTTTTAATTTTGGATCATTCTGCAATGGAAATTAGAGGAAATTTTGATATGCTGAGCTACTTTGTAAAATGTCTACAATAACAACTTCTTGGTGGTTAATTTATGGAAGTGCATATTATACGGCATAGAAAAAAAACTTGATTACTGAAAATAAGATGAAAATACAGTCCATCAATTTTGAGATTTATAAACAAGCTGAATTTGGTAAGGAAGAGCTCGAATGTGGTAGGTATACAAAAATGAAAATTGACAGACTATAAATTGATCCAATGCAAATAACCGCCAATAAGCAATAAGATCTAATCATAATGGTACATAAAAAATGATAATATGCTCTCAAGGTATGTGAAAATGTGCCAAATTTGCAATAGTAAAATATCAGGTGACAAGAAATGTGTTTGATGAAGACACTAATGGATTACCTCATTGAATAGCTGATATCTTTCTGCAATTTATATTTTATTTTTTTCTTGAATATGTATATAAATTGGAGAATGTGTTCTATTTTTGGCACCATTTATGCTGGGTGACACAATATACCCACCGCAGTTGGAAATTTTATACTACCCATTTCATGTTCAGTGCCTCCCATTTCTTGTGATGAACTCCACCAAACTTTTCTTTGGTTGAAATAGAAGAGACCCTGCACGTTCCACAAACCCCGCCATATCACCTATCTGGGCTTTGCCGTTTGGTGATTGGAGAGCACCATCTTTTTATTTGTTTAAAAGTTTTAAAATGTATTCATACGTGTGCGCATGCACATATACGAATCTTTTACATGCACATGGATGAACACTCCACAGTGGCGTCAGTTTCTTGAACCATATTGACTATTGAAAAAGCCTAATCACAAACCACAGGAAATGACTACACATTCCCCATGATCGTACCGATCACAAAATAACACAGATAGTTCCTTTTTTTGACATTGATGGCCTGTCGGCATGTTCCTCATGACCGTACCGATAACAGAATAACACAAATAGTTCCTTTTTTAATGATGATGAGAAAATATATCCAATCAAGTAGAAGCCCGCCACTGGGACTCAATGCTATGCACTTTCAAAAGAGAATGCAGGAGAGCGTGATCACACAGACATGACAAAACATAGTGTTAGAGAGTGAGTTACTGAGCACAGGTTGGACATGATATCACATTTCCACATTGCTTAATTATGCAGTGAAATATCATCCTGATTACATACTATATAAAAAAGCATGAACGTGATCAGAGAGGAAGGGTGACAAGATTTGAAAAAAAGTTTCTGTTTGAAGGTATGGGCTGCAATAAAATTCGCCACTGATAAGAGTGCGCGATCTGGCTGCCCTCTGGTGGACGCTAGACCAGTCTCCACTTCAGTTTTATTTTGCAAATTTATGCGATGTTTTGCACAACATGTACGTTAGGAATGGAATTGTTTTCACTAAATTTTTATCAGAATTATGTTATATATGAAATATTACCCACAATATGCCTATATTTCTGTATTAGAGCTTTGTTTTAAACATCGGCCATTTGACCTTATTTGACCTAGACAGCTACATAAGTGTGAGACAGCTGCATAAGTGAGAGATAGTTACAGGCATCTGCATAAGTGAGAGATAGCTGCACAAGTGAGAGACAGCTGCATAGGTGAGAGACAGTTACAAACATTATGTGACAGTTACAACAATGAGATATAAATAGCTGCATCAGTGAGAAATAGTTGCACAACTGAGAGATAATTACAACAGTGAGAGATAATTACAACAGTGAGAGACAGCTGCATAAATGAGAGACAGCTGCTTATGTGAGAGATAGCTGCACATGTGGGTGACAGCTGCATATGTGAGAGATAGTTACAGTAAGAGACAGTTACAACAATGAGAGATAGACAGCTGCATCAGTGAGAGATAGCTGCACAAGTGAGAGATAGTTACAGCAATGAGAGATAGCTGCACATGTGAGAGATAGCTGCACAAGTGAGAGACAGCTGCATAGGTGAGACAGCTGCACATTTGAGAAATAGTTACAGTAAAGAGACAGTTACAACAATGAGAGATAGACAGCTGCATCAGTGAGAGATAGCTGCACAAGTGAGAGATAGTTACAGCAGTGAGAAATAGCTGCACAAGTGAGAGACAGCTATAGCAGTGAGAGATAGCTATACAAGGGAGAAACAGCTGTATAAGTGAGAAATAGCTACAACAGTGAGATACAGCAATCTTTCCCAGCCGAAGGCACTTGTCATGAATAAAAAAACCGACATTTTACAAAGAAGCCACGACAAATATGGATGGTTAAACAGATTCAACGATGATCTTAACGGTATGAATTAAGCTGTAACCATTCACAAGATACTCACAAATGATTAGGTGTATATACCAGAAGGAGAGAGGCGATGTCGTCATTCATGTTATCCACGGCAATGTGGTATGGCGTCACCCCGCTGCTGTCCCTGGCTGTAGGTGATGCATTGTACTCCAATAGGCGCTGACAAACTCCCACATAGTTCCGCTGAACTGAATGGTGCAGCGCCGTCTGGTGACCAGCGTCCGCGGCGATGGGTCGTGCTCCACGGTGCAGAAGCATGGTCACAAATTTTTGGACCTAATAGTCGATGAATAAAGTCGATGAGGCTAGATATCAGTATGTGAGGCCATCTTATAAACAAGCCTGAGGATTTCTGGAGTATATGGTAAAATGTATTGAATATCTCAAAATATTGCTTATTTTTAATCGTCTTTTTTATCTAACTCTACGTGTATTTGATAATCAAGCCAGCTGCAAAACGTCGAAAGGACCATCGCTAAAATCAAATATGCCCAACCTTTTTTTTTATTGTATCTAAGGTATCAATTTATTACTATTTCTTCTGCTCCACCATCAAGCATAGTATAACATCAAAACTATCATCTGGTTATAAAAGAAATTTCACCAAAACATATAGAATATTACCTTAGCCTCTGTATAGAGTTGAATGATAACAAAGAGCAGGGCCCGGTCCTTGCTGCCTTGTTGTTTTATTATCCTGTCTATCATCACTTCAACCTCAGCCTCCTTTTCACCAATAAGGTACATTCGACTTTTCCGCGCCACCTTTCGGCAATCAAGAAAATAAAGAAAATTATGCTATATTTACATTTTATTAAATCTTATTTAATACAAAAAGTAGAAATCACTGCACATTATTCGTGTAAATCTATTTAAACACCATAAAACTGAATTCATTCATTCATTCATTCAGTTATTCATTCATTCTTTAATTCATTCAGTCATTCAGTCATTCACTCATTCAGTCAGTCATTCATTCAGTCATTCATTCAAATATTTCACATGGCAAAGCGAGACAATTTTTCTTTGGTACAAAGAGGAAGTTTCCCTTTTGCAATGGTAAACCAAGGCGGATTAGCATTAATTTATCAATGAGTCACAAGATGTTAGAGTTAGCATGCAGGGATCATACCTCATGTTTAAAGCTGATGTTACTGAAGCCAGCGGCAGCCATGTGGTGACCATCTGGGCTTGTATTCGACGGTTCTTCTGGGTAATCCTCTTCTTCAATCCCGATAGAATCAAAACTATCTGGTATCAGTTCTGTAAAAATATACCAACCTTTTCCATCAAATATCCTATTGTTATTTTGCGTGGTGCTATTAAAGTGCCTTTCATCAGTATTTCCATTATTTTGTTCTGCATGTCATGCTCGTATAAAATAGAGGACTTTACTTCTGTCATTTTGAACATGCAATAGACTTAAAATGAAAAATATATATATACATTTTAAAGATCAAAACATGAATTTTAATTCAAATAAGCCTCCACGTTTTTTTTTTATCCTATTTGAGATATGACCTATTCTGGCCATACGTTCCCAGTTCTCACCATTCATTCCTTTTGTCAAGGTCATATGTCTCTCACCTGTTACATCCCAGTCGTCATAGATACTTCCTGAGGATGACGAGCGTCCCTGCCATTTAAGCCGCTTTAAACTTCTGCTGAACCGATGCCGCTTCCACTTCAGCAGATTAGCAGACGACATTTTGATTCACGAGACGCCCATAACCCGAGGGGAGTAATCTGGAAAAAATCATTCAGACTTTCACAACCTGAATGATACAAGATATAATTGGTAGTTAACACCGATAATGTGACTTCCTGTCGTTAGAGGCCAAACCTTTAATTAATCCTGATAATAACCATTGTATATCGACCTAATTTGCACTCAGATTACAAAGTACACCACAAAACATGACATAACATGTTTTTTCCATAAGCAAATGCACCTGATTATGAAAAACTTTGGTAATGAACAATCGTTGGAGATTAAAAAAATCAAATGTGGCATGGCGGAGAAAGCTTTCTCAAGTATCGCGTTAGCGTCAAAATCATTTGTGATAGTTACAGCCAAGCTGTGAAAGCACTGGAGCATGGTGGTCGAGGATTGTCCCAGAATCTCTGAAGGGCCAAATGGAATACAGCTATTTTACCTGGCCTTTTGCATGATCTACCTGGCATTCTCAGATGTCCTTTGTGAAGTTCAGGTAAGAAAATTGCAGGCATCATCTGAACATTCAAATAAAACTATTTTTGGCCGGATATCTTGTGAAACAGGCAATCTCGATTTTGGCGGTATTTAATGAGTTTTAGTTTCACTCATATGACACAGAATTACCCAGAGCATATCATCTTTTCTTGACAATAAAATGATATCAACATCAGTAGAAGAAATATTCGATCAAGAAAAAAAAACATCTCCAATATATATAAGTATTGTAACCCAACAAATATAAATAAATTCCAAGTTAAAATAATTATAAATAAAATCAAAGTTAAATCAATCATAAATAAGATATATTAACTAAGCTTGATCCCCGGAGAATGGTTGAACTTAGTGCACACGTAGGCCCTGGTGATTAACATCATCCCAAGATTTAGACGCCCATGATAAAATGTGATCACCAGGCGCAACCCCTTTCTCCACCAATCACAAAAGGACATTTTAGGAAAACACTTAAAACAAAGAAGTTCAACCAGTTCTCCAGGGCATATTTGGTTATGTTTTTCTACAATTTTATCATGTCTGTGAATACTTTTTATGTAAGTCTGTCGGCCAGCCATCTAGGGCCTGAGGTATATAAGAGGTCCTCCCTGGTTGACCGGCAGGCCAGCCTGGAACAGCATGTATGATGTGAGAATAAACGTACAACTCAAGCGGCACCGTGTTGTGTGAAGTTTATCCCGTGACAACTGGTAGCGAGCTTTCGATCCGCGGTATGGGCTGACATTCACAAGGATACCAGAGGTGGGTGTGTGTGTGTATTATGGTAAAATGGGCTTCTGATTAATCGACACATCTTGTTTCATTTTTGCTCTTTTATTTTGTGACTTTATTTGTATAAATGTCAAGAGGGGGTGAGCCCGCTAAATCAAGTGAGTCTAAACAGTTTGAAATTTCTGCACAATTAGGTGCGATTCAGGGTCTCCTGGAGAGCCTGTTCCGTCACACTAAAAGTTCACAGGAGGCTCTTATTCATAATTTGGACCTGGTAGGGGTCAACGTATCTTCCCTGTCACTACCAATCATGGCAGCGAAAAATAAGTTAACTTTTTCTGGTAGGCAGACGGAATCAGCCGAGGATTTTATTAAGGAACTCAAGTACCTTAAAATGGCCAATGGTTGGGATGATAAGAAATTAATGGGGAACGCGTTAGTCTCACTGAAAGCCGATGCCAAAAAGTGGTTTGAGCGTGAAGGAGAGGACAGTTTTTATCCAGAGGGGGGTAATGCCCCTAGTTTTGTCATATTTGAGGAAAAATTCTTGGCCAGATTCAAAGATGACCTCAGCACTTCCGATCTCTTGTCAGATGTGCTGGCCATGTCTCAGAATAGAGGGCAACAGGTGGACGATTACTTGTCCTTGGTTTTCAAGAAATTGGCTAAACTAACAGACTTGTCTGAGGAAGTTAAAGTGGGTCTTGTTATCAATGGCTTTCTCCCGGGTATTAGGGACAACCTCAAATTGAAGGAAATTAAGACTATGTCAGATTTGGAGTTATGGTCACGAAGGATGGAAAAATTGAGCTTTGTCCAAAAATCGGCAGCAGTCCATTCATTGGGTGAGTCGGAGGTCGACTCCCTGTCGAGTTCTGATATTGGTGGGGTGAAACCAAAATTGTACACTCCACCAGTTAGGTCTGCAAATACTAAGTATCTGGCTTATGGCCAGCCACGTGCCAGCTCTGATGGACAGCCCGTCTCTTACCCAAACCAGAGGAGTGGGGGCTCTAACAGTAACTTCCATGCACATAGGTCCGGAGTGTCTGGCAATCGAGCACAACCTGGCCCATGTTGGTCGTGTGGTGGCCCCCATATCCGACGTAATTGCCCCAATATGTCGCGGCCCGTTGGGGCTCGTGAAACAACGGGAAGGGGAAGAGGATATAGTAGGTATGAGTCAAGGCCTCAACCAGCCTCACAGTTTCGCGGGAGGTCTGGAAATCAAAGGGGTCGCCCACATTTAAACTAAATAATCCCAACATTACGGGTGACAGATCCCGATGGTCTAGTAGTGTTGGGGATGACAAATCGGTAAATGTTTCGGCTGTTGTGTGTGGCAGATCCTATGTGACAAGCAAAATAGTATCATGTGAGGGTCAGGAGGTCGGGCTCTTGTTACTCCTAGATAGTGGTGCAACAACGTCTGTTTTGTCTCACCAGATATACATAAAATATTTTTCCCACATGCCTCTGAAACCTGATCCTATGATTGTAAATGGTTTCAGTGGAGGCCAGTTGAATGCTGTGGGGAGTGTAAGTGTTAAGCTGTGTTTGGATAAGTATCTTTTCACCCATGATTTCCTCGTTGTACCGGGTGCCGGTAATCATGCTTTACTTGGGGCTGATTTCTTGTTTCACACAGCTGCTGACATGAACTTTGCGACTAAGGTCATTACGTTAAGGGATGATACAGGTCTACAACGTAGTATCCCTTTGATAACAAAGCAGGGATCAGTTAACTGTGGGGAAGTGACTGTAACGTCAAACACACGTATTCCGGCACGGTCAGAAACATTGATAGCCGGCAGTCTTGCAACTGATATCTATGACCCCAATTATGCTGATGGTGCTACTGGCATGATACATAGAAATGATGATTTTACAGAGAAAGTGGGCTTAGTCACGGCTGCAAGCCTCGTTACGATAAAAGATAATGAGGTACCTATTAAGGTTCTGAATCTAAATAACAAACCAATATCCTTGTGGAAAGGCCAGAGAATTTGCTATTTCACCCCAGAGGCTAGTGTAGACACTTTTGAACTAAGTTCTGACCCAGTGAGAGACCATAATAATGTGCAACAAGGTGTACTACACCAGGATATAAACTTATCAAAAACTGATGCGGCAGGTCACCAGCTATCTCAACTCAAGGCGTTGCTTACCGACTTTGGTGACATATTTACGAGCTCAGCGAAAGGGCTGTCATTTATTAAGGGTTATACATACGATATAGATGTTGGGCATCATCCGCCTATAAAGCGACCACCATACCGTTTGAATCCCCGGGCCAGGGAGATAGTGAAAAAACAGGTGGACGAATGGCTGGATGCTGGGCTCATAACTGAGGGTGAATCACCCTGGGCATCTAGTGTCTGTCTAGCAATTAAAAAAGACTCCACGTATCGTATCTGCCTCGACAGTAGACACATCAACAAAGTGACACGGGTGGTCTCGGCACCTATCCCGAGATGTGATGACCTTATGAACCTGGCAGGTGACTCCAAAAGTAAGTGGTTCACAGGGGTCGACTGCAAGTCCGGCTATAATCAAGTCAGGCTGTCCGATGATGCTCGCCTGAAAGCGGCGTTCGTTACTCCTGATGGGCAATATCTTCCAAAGTGTATGGGCTTTGGTATGGTTAACTCACCGCAGTTTTTTCAACGTATGATGTGTGAAATACTATCTGGCTTGATTCCCATGGTGGCCCTTGTTTATATCGATGATGTAGTCGTGGGAACGACCTACTTTAATGAGCATCTGGAGGCCCTCAGGAAGGTATTCTCTAGGTTCCGGGAGGCTAACGTAAAATTAAACCCAGGCAAATGTATTTTTGCTGTCAAACGTCTGCCATTTTTGGGCCATATCATATCTGGTACAGGGATTGAAACAGACCCAGACAAACTTGAAATAATAAAAAATTTTCCTTTTCCACCCCATAGTAAAACCCCACTAAAAACACTGCGCAGCTTTCTAGGTCTTTCTTCATACTACCGTAGATTTTGCAAAGGTTTTGCTCATATAGCAGCCCCACTCTACTCGCTACTAAAGAAAAATATAGACTTTAAGTGGTCACCTGAATGCACTCATGCATTTAATTCACTGAAATCCACACTGATTTCAGCTCCCCCATTAGCATTCCCTGACTTTACCAAGAAATTCACAATATTTTGTGATGCAAGTGACCATGGTTTGGGATGTGTTCTCACTCAGCGCATAGACAATGTTGAAAAAGTAATCAGCTATGCTGGGAAGGGTCTCAAACCATCAGAGAAAAAGTTCTCTGCTTACGAGAGGGAGGTACTTGCCATATTGTTTGCATTGGAAACTTGGGAAAGCTATTTGGTTGGGGTGCCGTGTGACATTGTAACTGACAACCAGGCAGTCTCGCATATCTTAAACACCAAAAAAAGTCCCAACAATCGAATTGCTCGATGGGCTATGAAACTGTCTACTTTTCCAAATGTGAAATTAATTCACAGGAAAGGTAAGGATAATGGGAATGCTGACAGCATAAGCAGATTCCCTTTCGAGGAAATGTTATTGTCTGATGTCCCACATGTTGACATTGATACCCTGACTAGTAGTAGGGATGATGGTGTGTCTGCTGTTGATTTTGCGAAACTCCAAGGTGACGACCCTACTTGGGCCCCGATGATACAATACCTATCACATGACATTTTACCCACTAGCACCCCATTAGCGAGAAAGGTAGTGCTTGAGAGCCCAATGTTTGAGATGTATGATGATGTATTATGCCGAATATACTACCCAAAGGGCAGACATAAACATAATTTTGTCAGGCAGATCTGTATCCCTCAATGTATGCAGAGGGATATCATTAAAAGCATACATGAAGATTTAGCGGCTGGAGGTTGCCACTTCTCATTTGATAAAACATATGCCAGCTTGGTAGATAGATATTATTGGCGTAACATGTCACAGGCTACACGGGCATATTGTCAACAATGTTGTATTTGTCAGGCAAGGAAAGGCCCGCTGCGGAAAAACGCTTATCTTGGGGCCCTGCCACAAGTGTGTAGACCTTTAGAGAGGGTTTCTTGTGATTTTACTGGCCCGTTGCCAGCAAGTGGAGACGAGAATTTCAGATATATATTGATAGTGACAGATGCTTATACTAGATATGTGGATTGTTTCGCTACCACTGATATGAAGGCCACAACAGTTGCCAAATGCCTATTTGAATATGTGACAAGATTCTCACATATCTCCTCATTGTTGACGGATAGAGGGACTTCATTCACTGCAGAGGTGATCCAAGAACTTTGTGCACTATTTAACACTAAACGACTATTGACCTCTGCGTACCACCCTCAGAGTGACCAGTCAGAACGATATATCCAGACTGTCAAGAAAGCTTTATCGATGTATTGTGACTCACACAGTGATTGGTCAAAGTACCTGAGAGCGATTGTTTTCGCGATGAATTGCACCCCTAGTAACAATACAACCATGCATAGTCCGATGTACTTGTTTCTTGGACGAGTGCCAAGGTTGTCAGATGGTCTAGACTTCTCAGTCAACGATGATGGTGTTACAAATGTCCATAACTATCCACAGATTGTTGCTCAACGTATGGTTGATGCGTTTAAAATGGTCGAGCAGAATCAAAAGTGTGCTCAGGAGAAGTATAAGAAATATTATGACTCAAGAGTGAAACCGACAAAATTTGCTGTGGGTGACATAGTTTACCTGTATACAGGCCTCCAGGCGAGGAGGACCGCTAAAGGATCCTTATCGAGAAAATTGAAAAAAGATAGGTGGGATGGACCATACATGGTCACATCAATTACAGATGTCAATGCTAGAATACAACATATTCGTTCCCATAGAGATTATGGGCAAGTGCACGTTAACAGGCTAAAAAGGGGATATACCAGATTTGGTCGTTTTAGTTCGTCCCCAAGGGATCTACGTAACATGACACAGACATCTGATGGGATTGTCGATGATTATACATTGCCTGATGATAAGGGTGGGCCGGAAAGTAGGCCACCTGGGCCAACTGGGCCAGTTAATAACACGGACCAGAGTGGGTCAAAGACTAGGCCGGGTGTTCTGATACAACCTGGTGGTATGTATCAAGTAAAAAAGATCCTTGGAAGTTTTTATGACAGACGTAGGAGGCAGAGATTTTATAAGATTTGGTGGGATGGTTTCCCAAGGTCACAAAGTACTTATGAGCCTGAGGATAATATACCTTTTCCCTTGAGGGACGCATATCACATGTCTAAATAGTGTTGCACCCTTCTTTGTGTAACCTTGATGGTATCTCAAGGTTTGTTTTTTTATTCCAGATGGGTTGTCTCATTTTCATCATGCTGCTCTCACTCGCAGTTGATGTTGGCCATTCAACTCTATTACGCCATAACTACGGAGTTATTCTCCATGAAACTGGATACTTGACGACTGGTGTTGACAATTTCTATTACTTATTCGTAATACCTTTTCCTGGGAGCCTGCCAACACCTGATAGTACATCACTAGTTTGTACTCCACTGACACAGATAAACTTGAATCATTCAAGGACGCCATTCTTAGATCAGTGCCACCATCTTAGTAAAATGGTGACAAACATGTATAATGACACTTATGTGCTTGCCTCTAAACTGAATGAGACCTTGAGTGGTTTCACTTCCCTCATACCCAGACATAAATTAGCAACTAGAGTTAAGAGGAAGATGTTTTCCTTCTTGGGAGATATGTGGGAAGGCCTCACTGGCAGTCCAAGTGAGACCTCATTCCACAGACTCCGGAATTCAGTGGAAGACCTTGAAACTCACTACAATCAAATGGGAAGGTCTTTTAATCAGATGGGTAAAGATATGGTTGCCTACATGAAGTTAAATGACCACAAGATCAATAATATGATTCAAAGACTGCGAAAAAATAATGTCAAACTCCACAGCAGATTGCAAAATGTTGTTGACATTATTAGAACAGATTTTAGGAAGCTATTGAGCAATTGGCAAATTTGGAGGGGGTTTCAACTCCAATTGTCACACATATTTCTGACAGCAATGCAGCACTTCCAGTTTAACTTTAGATTGTCGTTGTCGGTTGAGGGTATGCTAGAAACATGGCTACTTGCAGGAGAGATGCTACTAAATTCTAAATTACCTATTGCTCTAATTACACCACCTGATTTATCTTTTGCCCTGGCACATGTGTCTGATATTTTGCTAAAAAGTAGAATAGGTGTTGAAATGGAATCAAGTGATTTGAACTTCTATTACAAACATGGCCTGACCCATGCCACTTACACTGATAAGGCCCTATATATTCAATTGACCATTCCTTTGAGACCTATTGACAAACCGCTCATCTTTCAGGTGTATCAAACAATCATCCTCCCAATGCCAATCCCTCACAATAGATCCATGTCCCGAGTTAATGATATTCCCGATTTCTATGGGGTCTCCCTTGATAATAGTCTTGCTATCAACCTGGATGTGAAGACATGGTTGAGTTGCAGAGGCGATTCGTTACGACATTGTACGAGTCCAATGTCTATTCATTTTCTGAATGGGCAACAGTGTCTTGATGCAATATTCTTAGATGATAACACCATGGTGAAAAAGGCATGTAAATTCTCCATAGTTCAGAAACCCCCGAGCCCTATTTTGATGAAGTATGATAAATTTGTGATAATATCAGGAGCCTCACATAAACTGACAATGCAATGCCCGTTTTCTTCCATACAGTATATTCCACCTTGTGAATTCTGTTTACTTGAGATGCCTTGTGCATGTCAGATCCAGGACTCCTATCACATACTGACACAGAACAGCCTTCTGTGTGACCCGAACGTTACTACACCGCAAGTGTATTTTGGTCATAACCTTGGCTTCATAAATAAATTTTATGACAGAGTCCCTAAGATATGGAGGGGTGACGCTTTGACCCTCCTGCCTACAATAGAGACACTCCCAGATTTGCCCGACAATCTTAATTTGAAATGGGATAGCCTGCTTGAGTCAGCACTTGACCATAGTGATAATGACCTCGATTATCTTATTGAGTCTATGAAAAATGACCTCTCACAGGTTGAATCCATTGATGAGCCTATATATCAGAATCAATTTCAGGCTCATGTATCTAATATTACTGGATTAGTTCTTTCAGTATTTTGTGTCATAGTATTAGGGTTGATATTGTGGCGTTTTAGGGTATTGTATCTTATGATTCTGACCCTACAAACCAGATTTGACAGGGCTGATGGCACGAGACTTTCCATAGAAGATAAACTGACTTGGGACCGTGCAACCTTATCTCAGCCTGATCGTGATGTTAACCCCTCTAAGGCCCCAGTATTTGAAATTGAATATGTATTGCACAGTGTTTCGTCTAGCATCTTATGGATGGTGTTTGGGTGCGCACTGTTTCTTTTAGTCATGTTCCTGTGACCAGAGGGTATTATATTTCCTGGATGGACTTCAATATCATGTTCCTGGGACCTGAGATGACCTGTGTGAATTGTTCATATTTACTCATTACTACATTATATTTCCTGGATTGACTTCAATATCATGCTCCTGTGAACTGAGATGACCTGAGTATATTGTTCATATATACTCACTTCTTCGTTATATTTCCTGGATTGACATCAATATCATGTTCCTGTGAACTGTGATGACCCGAGTGCATTGTTTATATTTGCACGTTACTGATCTTTCAACCTGAACCAGTGGATTATTATGGACACTAACCCAGTACAGTATGTGCATATGCGGCATATGATCTGGTTAAACAGTTGTGATGGACACTTGACATTTCGGTAATTACTGCATAATATTAATATATGAGGTAAAACCAGGCCATCTATGTCGACATATTAGAGCGCATTACTGGGTCAAGAAGCCACAGACATTTTTGTGTGTAATCCACTAGCATCTTGTGTGTGCAGTATCAGTCTGCAGTCATGGGCAACTGTCAATCTCCATCATATCAAGACTCAAACAGAGTCACCTTACCGGTGACCTTGACGTTAATTTCTGAAGGATTTCTCATTTATCAAGGATTACTCATTCACAGAGACAGGCATCTGGATTTGGGTCAACCAGTATCTAATTATCTAATTTGTTTCAACATTATTTAAGTGTGCTTTGATGAGAGGTTTATAATGTATTCTTAAATATTTGCCTCAACACTATTTTAAGTATACTTTGACTTAATGTTTATGATTTACCTTTAAATATTTCTGTGTTTTAATTCTGATCCTTATGTTTAAGTACCCATGAATGTATTATCATGTCTTTGCTATATACTCTGCTGTTTAACGTTTTGATTTTAATGATGTTGTACATGCATTGATGGCTTCATGATAGATGTCTTGATTATGCTGATTATGTATCAGTTATGTCACTTTACACATGTCTTGTTTCATGCTAAGAAGATAACTTTTTGTTTACTTACTTGGTTTATAGACATCCTATAGTTTAATCCTTTTGATTTAACATTTACATGTTACATTTAATTCCCACACTATGTATCCATCTGTAATAATCCAAGGTTTTTCAGTGAGTGGGGTGTCCTGTATTTCTCAACCTGTAATGTGAGACTAGTTTATCTTGAGTGGTGCCAGTGTGCGGCACACCCAACTTAATCTAGGTCGTGAGGACACCCCATGCTGGATTTACTGTGTGACAATGATTGACAACACATGTTGTTGCTATTTAGCAAGTTCTTACCCTGTGTATATTATAATACTCTGAGGGTATGAAAGGGGACTTTCATTTGTGGGAAGGGTGATATTGTAACCCAACAAATATAAATAAATTCCAAGTTAAAATAATTATAAATAAAATCAAAGTTAAATCAATCATAAATAAGATATATTAACTAAGCTTGATCCCCGGAGAATGGTTGAACTTAGTGCACACGTAGGCCCTGGTGATTAACATCATCCCAAGATTTAGACGCCCATGATAAAATGTGATCACCAGGCGCAACCCCTTTCTCCACCAATCACAAAAGGACATTTTAGGAAAACACTTAAAACAAAGAAGTTCAACCAGTTCTCCAGGGCATATTTGGTTATGTTTTTCTACAATTTTATCATGTCTGTGAATACTTTTTATGTAAGTCTGTCGGCCAGCCATCTAGGGCCTGAGGTATATAAGAGGTCCTCCCTGGTTGACCGGCAGGCCAGCCTGGAACAGCATGTATGATGTGAGAATAAACGTACAACTCAAGCGGCACCGTGTTGTGTGAAGTTTATCCCGTGACAGTATCATTATAATTTCTTAAAGAAAAAGGAATATTCATCTTTAGCCCATTCATGCCGCTGCCTTTAATGAACACAGAGGCATGATCAAAATAGAATAATGAATTTAGAATACAGTGATGAATTTTGCCCTCACTTCCCCTGGCCAGAATATAGTTATACGATGTAACCTGCACGCACCCAACCAGATTTTATAAATTTGCTAACATAATAACATACTCTGATATTGTAATCTCGCTCAATTAATTATAACCATAAAATGGCCAAATCTATTATATACCAGCGCATGAAAGAAATATCATGGTTTACCTATACCCGATTTCCATTTTATACAGATATGTTGATTATTGTCAAGATTGTATTACACCTACATACGGATAGAAGATCTGAGGTCTGGCTCCATTATAAACGTATGATACAGTAGGAAACACAATGTTCTCATATTACCGTGCCTTTGATAGAGGCTATCGCCGTAGTATAATGTTATGGTATATCTTAGAAGCTACTTAGGCTTACACTCAGGATCTGAGAGAGGAGGGCTAGCGTGCTGGGTATAAAGGAGACACTATAAGAGAAGGATTTATAAATATGGACAGGTAAAATGCAATCATCCTCAAAAGTATGTCATATTTTCTGTGCTATTTTTGTCTTTTAATGATTCCATCTTCCCCAAATATCAAACGGTATCATTTTGATAAAAAAAATAAACAATATTTTTGCAAATAAGAAAATAAGAAAATTCAATAAGTTGTTTCCCTTGGTCCTGCCGTGGAAGGATATTCTGAAAGATATCTCTCTGAGATGGTTGTTGGGGACTTCCTTTTTTATAGCAACAAATAAATTGCCTTAATTAAATCGGTAAACTCCTAGGTGTATATCTATTGACACATTTATACCAACACAATCACGTGAGGATGAAAGGAATTCTTCAAATATCTACAACTATTTGGCACAGTTTGGCACATTTTGTGAAATTCTTTTTGTCATTTTTTTGGTGCAATGAATGTAACTATGATATAAATTAAGGAGACATATCCCCGAATATGTAATTTAGTGTGTACTTCTGATGATAGCTTGTGTCAGTGTGTCTAGTTACATTTGCCCAACTCACATTCCAAATATTATCACAACAAATATGATATTCAGCATGGCGTTTTTTTTTTCATAAACGAATATACCTGATTGGAACACGGAGTTGTAATAAGGGAGCACGCGAAAGCATTCACACCTGTTGTATTACCGTGAATATAATTATAATATACCTGTCGCCAAATGATGAATAAACACCGAAACCAAATTGCCTGAAAAATGCATCAAAATCCCTGTCCATTTACCAATGTGTATACATCTATTAGTTAATGAGTTATCCTTGATGTGTGGATATTTCTGATCTGTGCCATCCAATCTTTAAATTCAGTGTTTCAAAACTTAACCCAGCCTTAACTTGATTAATATTTCTGCCCAAATCTGAGATTACTTTTATAAAAGAAGAAATGTCTGTGATACAGTTGAAGGAATTGAATGGAAATCAATAGTGTCTCACAGAATATTATAATCCTGTGCTCAGTAGGGTGTGACAATGCCTTTGATCAATTAAACAACAGGGAGTGAAAAATTTGTAAATTCCTGGAGAATAATATTATTTACAGGGTGTTCCACCACTCAATCACCAGTCTATCTTATTTCTCTTGGAACACAATTTTCAACTCCATGAAAGAAAATTCTATAAAAGCAATAGGTAAAGTTACAGTTTCTAAAAATGCTTTGCTATCTTAGCATTGTATGGATCATATACTTTAAATTTTAGGATGTCCATAAATATTTTTCAATTTGAAACATCAGATCGACAGAAATGTGATGCAAGAGTTGTCATGCCCTTAGTTTATATAGAATAATAATAAGACATAAGGCTGAGATCAAACCTATTCTTATCATTTGGTTTCCAGACAGCTTATGGTAAAAGTATGAGATAACTACTAGAATATTTAGAAACTGAAGACGGTTGTAAATATGGGCCTATCAAATTACAAACAAGAACTATTTTTTAAAATATATATGCACTCAGCGTGGCTCTCATGGACGCGATATAGTATATGTGTTACATGATATTTGTGTTAGTTTCCCAGTCCCTATTCCACAAGTTGCATTATATCTCATTACTTACCATCCACGCTGATTGATAAATTTAAATACGATAATATTCATACCTATTAATTTACTTGCTATTCTAATGTCTTGTCATAAGCACGTAATTACAATCAACCATATTATACTATAATCATTTAAAGTCACAACAAATAGTAAATATGCCAACATTATTGTGGTTATAAGATCATTCTATTAATCTACATTATTCACAAGACCTTTTTATTTACATCTCAAAAAATATATAGCAGAAGGTATACTCACAAATGTATGTCTGACTATCTTTTGGTCATGATCTATGTTAGAATTGAAAGTGGTCTGTTGTACCTTTATGACAACTAGTTCCCGTAGTCAGTACGATGATCAAAATAACATTAGTACAATCCTAGTGGTAATCATAATGATGATGTAGCTTTCTATTTATATGATTAATTTGAACAGTTTTGTAAACTATCTTCTGTAGGAAGATATGGCTGAATAAATGCTCTTCGAAAGTTGAAAGTCATATATATATATATATATAGATAGACATGGGATTCGAAGTGACAAAGATCAGTTATCGAATGCCTTGATTGTTGTGAACCATGAATCAAATTGAGACATTTCTGTTCCAAATGATTTGAATAAAAAAAACATTGAAATAAGGGGGTTATGACTGGCTTACAATATGTATTTATTTATGTATATATATATATATATATATATATATATATATATATATATATATATAAAAGTATATATATATATATATATATATATATATATATATATATAAAAGTATATACTATGATACTGATAATCATCTTGGAATCATATAAACAAACCAATCATACCCCAGAGATTCATGACGTGTACTCTCCTTAAGAGAAATCAAGCACTTTCTCAACCAACATTCGGCCATCTTGATATCTGTTATGAGTGAACTCATTGAGTACATATTAACACATTAACTCCCTATGAAATTAACATCCTACCGAACTACTTTCCATATGACTTCTCCAGAAAAATGTGCACCACTCCAGTAACTGATTTTCTTTGGCTAATTTCAATTCTCTGTTTTATGTGTTCGAGTTAAATATATAAAATGTGTATGGACATTATATGACACACCTCATATTCAATATAAATTATTACATGCTAACTTTATATACCTACCTACAGAGAATCAACTAGAAAATGGTTAGATTTAAATGAGAGATGAGTTATAGATATCTGTTTCTTTTTATCGATTTGCATTATTATTGATATCATCTTAGACAAACATATTTTTGGAAAATTTTACTCTATAAATTTAATTTAGGCTGTTGTGTGAAATAACGGAATATCCCTTTATAAAAATAACTTGATCAAGTGATAAAGATGTTGACTATTTGGGTGATTTACCAGTGACAAGGTCAAATCATACTAATCAACATGGCTCAGTGGGTAAGACATCTGTCTCACATGCTAAAAGTCTGGGGTTCAATTCCCACCGGGAACAATATATATTTTTTTTTATTCATGCTGAAACTGAAATCTTCATTTTGAAGTTTTATTTTCGCAACATGCACATCAGAACATATAGAATTGAAACATTTTTTATTTTGATAGAAATTATAAAAAATAATGACAATACAATAAACAAAGGTGAAATCTTCAAAGGTGAAATCTTCATGTTGGGGTCTTTTTAGAGCAGAATGAAAGTCAGAACACATAAAATGTGTTTTTCTTTTGTTTTTTCTTTTGTTTTTTCTTTTGTTTTTTTTTTTTTTTTTTTTTTGGCAAATGGAGAAAATACAAAAAATAAAATAAAATGTCTTTATTAGCAAAGAAATGGAACAATTTCAATTTTCATACAATGCTGTGACTCCAAGTTTTCTACAGTACTGACACAGGGTGATACATGGCTCAGTGGTTAAGATGTCTGTCTTCTATGCTATAGGTCCAGGGTTCGAATCCTGGTTGGGAAAAGTATTATTTTCATGCTGAAGGTGAAATCTTAATATCTGTGTGAGGGATATGTACTTCAGGAAACATAAATTGATTTGTCTATTGCAAATGCAGAAGAATATAAAATAATAGAAATGATTTGATACCCCCCCAAAAATGAAATCTTTATATTGGAGTTCTTATTGAGCAATTTGCATATCAGAAGAATATAATTTTTATTATTTTATTTTGCAAACATAGACTATATTTGAGCAATATGCATGTCAGAACATATAGAATTGAATATGTTTTTTGCCAACATAGAAAATATGAAAAATAGTAGTTATATGCAGAAAACAAATATGAAATCTTCATATTCCAATTTTATTTCAGTTTAGAAAAAAACGAATTATAACATGGATCCAATCTCAAGAATTTATCATAGATTTTAAACTTCGAGTAAGTTGATCAAGAGGCCAACCTTGAGCATATTTGAATGAATCCAGTGCGATGCAATAGTTCCCAATGTTTCAGCATTATTATGTGTCTCACAGGTCTGATGATATGCTTTGACCTTTTCTCATGACAGGATTGCTCACTCAACATTTCGCCTGGATCCACATTTAAAAATAAACATGGACTGTACCTATCTAAGGTGTTGTTACAATTCACCAACACTTAAAACATACCTGCAAACAATGCTCATTCTTAAATACATTCAATCAGATTGGTATATTATATATTCCAAAACAATTTTCAAGATCTTCAAAATGTGTAGTTGTCAATATTTGACCATATCAGTCACTGACAGGATGGAAATCAACAGGTCACATGTCACCTGTATGTGCATTTCTCTGTTGTCCAGTGAGATCAACCAACAATGCATGTACTCATATGTGCAAAGATCACCTCTTGGAAATGGTGTCGATACCTCTAAAATAGTTCTCTAGTTTCACAGTTGTTTAAACACTACTAACAATATAGAACTAGAATTTCTATATTTGAAATAAATTCAAATATTGCAATCATTATTTTAATTGTCAAATAAAACCACAATTTGAATAAGAAACATGTGTAGTAATAATGCTCAGATGTGTGTACAGTGATTTGCCCACTATTTTTGACATGTGAAAGTGACTACACACCCCACTAATCTGAGTACTAATCTCAGTAAGCAAGTGTTCCCAGCAGGACGCCAGCTCATATTTTTAATCTCTAACTACGGTACCCTTACCTGAGACTTTCCTCTTTTTGTCAGGTATGTTGGCTTAAGGGAAAAACATGTAATGCCATGCAGGTTTTCCATTAATGCACATGTTGTTTAAAACAGACTGTCCATATATCAGCGTGCCAGTCACTTATGAGGAATGGATAGACACATGTGTGGATAAGCTTTATGCTGTGGTGGTATATCTGCTGCTAGGTTGCCTATCCTGGCGCAATATCACTCCCTCAATGGATGCCAAGGACAAACACAACAGGATATTTGCATTAGATACAAAAACTGCATCACGGTCAGTCAGACTCACACTCTGAGTGTGCGATGGTAATGCAGGCGCGCCTATGTGCTTTTTAATATGCCAAATATTTTATCCATTAATTGCATTTTGATAACATGTGACATGATGACACCTTCCCTATGCTATCACCTGCTACCTGAGCACTAGATAATGGCTTCCGCTGGGCGTGGGCCTGCTGATGTTCAACTTCGATATCTTTTTGATATGGTATAGTATCAATCAGGATGTAATGGAAATAAATGCAAGGCTTAGATTAAGGCGTTGTTTCCCATAAAGACAAGAGAAGTAAGCTATTTCCCCCCCAATATCAACAATGGAATAAGCGGATGAGTGAATACGTGAGTGCGTGGGTCCATTTTTGTTAGTAAATGTTTCTAAGTAACTGCCTGATAACCTAGATACCTTGTGATAAATGTCACAAAAGGTATTGCACTAAGCCGTGGTGTCAAAAATAATAGTAAACATATCTGTAGGCACCTTCCTTAATACTATGTACATTGCACTGCAATTGTTATATAAGAAGGTTGGTGTCTGACCTAACGACCTACAACGACCTAGAAGGTTGGTATCTGACCTAACGACCTAGCGACCTATAACGACCCAGAAAGTTGGTATCTGACCTAACGATCTAGCAACCTATAACGACCTAGAAGGTTGGTATCTGACCTAACGACCTAGAAGGTTGGTATCTGACCTAACGACCTACAACGACCTAGAAGGTTGGTATCTGACCTAACGACCTAGCGACCTATAACGACCCAGAAAGTTGGTATCTGACCTAACGATCTAGCAACCTATAACGACCTAGAAGGTTGGTATCTGACCTAACGACCTAGAAGGTTGGTATCTGACCTAACGAATTACAACGACCTAGAAGGTTGGTATCTGACCTAACGACCTATCGACCTATAACGACCTATAAGGTTGTTATCTGACCTAACGACCTATCTTTTGTACTTTGTGCTGAAGTCTGGTGAGAACACTTGAACTCTGCATTTTACATAAGCTTATGTAACTAACAACCAACTGAAATTATCCTGAAATCTGAAATATTAAATATGAAACCCAGATGATGTCCTGTCACATTCTGAAAAAGTAACATGGAATATATTCTGTGTCAACACATGCCAGGCCAGACAAAATTTGAAAAAAAACTGGAAAAAGACAGATATATTACAAAAGGTAGTTGTAGCTTATTTTTTAAAAATCCAATGGTCAAATACTGTCAATGTGTATGTTCTCAACTGAAAGTGAGGCTAGCATACGATGTACAACAACGGGACAATAAGTTACTGGCATTATATTAAAAGGCACATGAATAACTCCTTGCCCTGTGAGGTGCATATCCCCCTGATTCCTCTCTAACTTCCGGTATCCATTGCAAATTCATATGTATTTTGTGAATTGTAAATATTTTTAAATAATTACCTTATTTCAAAATTTCCATTCCTTTCCATTCATAATTTATATATTGTATGAATATTGCATATTTACAAGGGAATGTCCTCGGTGCGATTATACTCAAAACATTGCTGTCTGTATTGATCTAAACACTGCCATATAGCAAACTATATCTAGCCATTTATTTTATAATAGGAAAGTATTGAAATTATTCACTTACAATTTCTGATATTTGGTAGCTTTTAAACAATTTCTATGCTCTTTGTGATTCTTTGGTGTTCAGATTTTTATTTTAAAACATGGCGCCAGACATATTCACGTGGAAGGCCTTGAAGAGGTTTTATGCAATATTCGATCAGCTTTCAGCCATCTTGGTTTAGGTGCGTTCAATGCTTATCCCCAGCTGTCAAAAATGATTTTCCCGGCAACACAAAAGGTGAGAATGTTTTTCCCGTTATACCTTATTCAACTTGTCAGTCCCCCGCGACTGTTCTTTACTTCTGTGTTTCACCTGCAAAGTCAGTTAGATCTACTTATGGAAATAACGCGTCGTGAACTGATGAAATAAGCCAAGATTGAGAGGCTTTGTCCCATATTAATATGCCCTGTATATCTTTTCTCTATTTATAGTTGGGTAACGGATGATTAAAATGGTTAGTTTACTGTTATTGTACTTTCAAACCGCGACAGATACAAAAACAAAACAAGAAAGAAATTATCATTGCCCAGCAACTTGGCTATCAAACGTTATTAAGGAATGGAAAATCTGCGTCCAATCACTTAAGCATCAGTAAAACATCTATCCGGATGATCATCTCTTATTTCTTAAAAAATATGTTCTGCTTATACGTCATAAATTAAAACGCTTAAAATGAAATAGTGTTTTACATTATAAAAGAACTATGAAATAGTGTTTTACCTTTACCGTGTGTCCCACCTTGAGCAAGTGTTAACAATAGTGAAGCAGCATATCGTGTTAAACACCACTTTATCCTTCCGTTTTACCTGACAAATAACAATACCTGACGTTTCCGTGATAATTATTCAACTGGTGTATTGGGAAGAGGACAATGAAAGTATCATTATCAGTTCCAGATTCATTTCAGTATACATTTCTATTAATGTTATTTTATTCAGTATACATTTCTACTAATATTATTTTATGTCAGTATACATTTCTATTAATGTTATTTTATGTCAGGATACATTTCTATTAAATGTTATTTTATGTCAGAATACATTTCTATTAATGTTATTTTATGTCAGGATACATTTCTATTAATGTTATTTTATGTCAGTATACATTTCTATTAATGTTATTTTATGTCAGGATACATTTCTATTAATGTTATTTTATGTCAGGATACATTTCTATTAATGTTATTTTATGTCAGTATACATTTCTAGTAGTGTTATTTCCTGTGTTAACAAGTATTATTTCCTGTGTTACATGACGTGATCGCCTGATGATATGAATCTTTTCCAAGACGTTTTTACAAGTTACCAGCCATTATCTTTGATCAAACATAATCAGCCTACGTTGATTAAGCAAACCTATTGGTTAGTTTATTTTGCACATTTTAAAATAACTGAAATATAAGATTGAAAACATTTTGACATTGTTAAGCGGCATACAGATAATCAATTAGATTTGTTCTTGACATATATAGGAGTACCGATGCCACACCTGTATCTCTTAACGCTTGCACCTAACCCCAAGTTCTGATATCAATTTCACACACCATGACTCCTGTACTATATACATACTAAAGGCACGCTCCAGGTGGCTCCTGTACTATATACATACTAAAGGCACGCTCCAGGTGGCTCCTGTACTATATACATACTAAAGGCACGCTCCAGGTGGCTCCTACACTATATACAACACATACTAAAGGCACGCTCCAGGTGGCTCATGTACTATATACATACTAAAGGCACGCTCCAGGTGGCTCCTACACTTTATACAACACATACTAAAGACACGCTCCAGGTGGCTCCTACACTTTATACAACACACACAAAAGGCACGCTCCAGGTGGCTCATGTACTATATACATACTAAAGGCACGCTCCAGGTGGCTCCTACACTATTTATACAACACATACTAAAGGCACGCTCCAGGTGGCTCCTACACTTTATACAACACATACTAAAGGCACGCTCCAGGTGGCTCCTACACTATATATACAACACATACTAAAAGCACACTCCAGGTGCCATGCGTACATTTTCACCCCTTACATAATATGTTATGTTTACTCATTCATGGTATAGTTCGACATTATCATTCCATTCATATGCCATCTTTAGGGACTTATCCTACTTTTTTTATAAAATCCTAATACCCATATTACCTGACAAGTTGATAAAAAATCGTGGTTCAGGTGAAACTGTTCTTGTGCACTTGTAACAAGGAAGCTCATTGCTTTTGACATCAGATGTCACATTAAATGTTTGGCCTTGTATAGGTTTTTATATATTATTCGAACAACTTTCAACCATCTTGGTTTCAGGGCTTTCACAGCTTAGGCACATTTATTACAAGTGATCTTGTCACAAAATGCGTGAATGCATTCACGGCTATGCCCTATTTAATCTATTAATCCCCCACGCTTAATCTCTTAATCCCCCGTGCTTTATATCTTAATCCCCACGCTTAATCTCTTTATCCCCACGCTTAATCGCTTAATCCTCCATGCTTAATTTCTTAATCCCCGTGCTTAATCTCTTAATCCCCACGCTTAGTCTCTTTATCCCCCACGCTTAATCCCCCACACTTATTCTCTTAATCCCCCATGCTTAATCTCTTCAACCATCTTGGTTTCAGGGCTTTCACAGCTTAGGCACAGTTATCACAAGTGATCTTGTCACAAAATGCGTGAATACATTCACGGCTATGCCCTATTTAATCTCTTTATCCCCCACGCTTAATCTCTTAATCCCCCGTGTTTTATCTCTTAATCCTCTACGCTTAATCTCTGTATCCCCATGCTTAATCCCCCAAACTTAATCTCTTAATCCCCCATGCTTAATCTCTGTATCCCCATGCTTAATCTCTTAATCCCCCACGCTTAATTTCTTAATCCCCATGCTTAATCTCTTAATCCCACGCTTAATCTCTTAATTCCCCATGCTTAATCTCTTAATCCCCACGCTTAATCTCTATATCCCCCACGCCTAATCCCACACCTAATATCTTAAACCCCCATGCTTAATCTCTTAATCCCCATGCTTAATCTCTAAATCCCCCATGTTGGTTCCATACCAGGGGCTCTCCTCTCAATGTTTGGTATTTTCTCTCAAGCGGATGTCATGTCATGACACCATATTTGTCGGCATACCTCTAACAAATGTCTAATATTTCAACCTCTCAAGGGCCTATACCCCAGATGCTAGCAGCCAAAGTTACCATCAAATACACATCCTACATGTCTCTAGCATTTCCATTCAATAATCCATTTCCCTTGACTTGAGACCACAACCATGTGATTGTTTTCTGAATCATAGCTGAAACATAACTTGCTCTTTGGGGTGTTCCATGATAACACTTAATTGGAGTTCAAACTATCAAAGTGAACCATAGTTGATCCTTGGCCCAAATAGCTCACAGAAATATTTTATATTTTTTGTTTACCTTGCGATCCTTGATAAAAGTTGTTAATGCTTTCTGAGGTCTTCTGTATCTTGTGCTTTCACCTGGTGGTGAAGTCTTAATTAATTATGTAGTGCATACCTAGGACATTGATAATTATGTCCTCCAACTTTTCCTACAAGAAGGATGCAATGCTGTGTTTGAACTGAGACTGATTATCATTCGGTGTTTTTTCAGTGTATTTAGTTTGCTATGTGTTTGTAGATACATGCAGATGCTTCAGAAAATAGCTTTAACTCGTCTGTACCATTAAAAGCATGATACAAACATGTTCACATTGAGTACTCCTCAAAGTAAATACTGAGAGATTATCACAGGAAGGCTAATTGGTCCACCTGCCGTTTGGGATGGGAACCATGATTCTAACCAACATGTCCTCCTGGTGGAGTTTCAGGGGTTTATCAAGGCGATTGTGTATGATTGGTTTGCCAGTCTGCTTTATTGTGACAAGATGAGGCTCCATCATTTGGATTGCCATTTGCATATATAATTGTTACTGGCTAATATATTTGTATTTAAAATGAGTGACGTCCAGGTATAACAATGAGAAAGATATTGCAAATGATAGGATACAGCTTGAAAACTGACAACCCTACAAAAACTGGGATATTATTCCTAACCTGCCCCTCTGTGTGTAACTTAAATCCTGACCTATATAAATGCCATATTGTCATTTTAGCGATATTGGTATTGGAATATATTGTTTGAAAATAAATTTGGAAATTGTCATTTAATTATTGTACAATAATATTGCACGAAACCTATCACCAGGTGGCACCATGAGTCCCAACAGATGCACACACAAACATTAATTCACTGATATGCACAGCGGAGCCCAAAATATACCCCGATATACTTAACCCACTTCATCGTGATGAGTCACACACGGATCGTTAATCATTTCAAGTGGTGTTAATGTGAATGTCCCACTTAGGATTTTTTAACACAGTGAACCCCTAATAAAACTGTAAAGTGAGGTCTGCTATACCTCTGTCCTCTTCATTCTAGCAGCCCCTATGAGAAGTGAAGTTGCGCAAATTTACAATTAAATCTTATGGAATTTACAAGAACAAGGATATAGTAAAGGGCAAATATATGTAATTTTATATGTTTATAGACGTTTGAAGTTGGTAGGGCCTTGTTCAATCAAAACATGGTCAGAGTGTCATGTAAGCTTGGATTTAATCTATGCCAGACAATACATGATGTGCACTAATCATAGAAGTTTTCTATTATTATGAAAATATTAACACGTGCCTGCATAAAACAAGATGTCTGGTAGCTCAGTATTACTGTAGCATAAATTAATATTTGCAATTTCAAGTCTTGCCACAAGGTTCATGATTATTAACTGTAATGAGGGAAGTGTGACAAGGTCAGGCTAATGGATGCTGGGGCAGTGGTATGTGACTAACTATTTTGCACATGTCCCTGCCTCATCCTACTCAACTGTTAAAATATGAAAATGATAAATATGAAAATGAGAAGCTTCTTGTTTATTTGATAGTAAGATTAATGATATTCTGTTTAAAAAGAGATATGAAAGCCAAAATTGACGTCCAGTACTTGAAGGTAACATAATGCAAGTCTGATTTCTGCCTCCCCCTTGCAGTATCTTGGCTATCCCAGTTTCTCCTGGTATCCCCGGGTTGACCCTTTGCAACCTCATCAACAGCAGTATATGATGTATCTCATACACTCTTAGTGACCCCAAGTTGGCAAATGTAAAGAAATTATCACAAATAAGTCTCACTGCTTCCCTGATCGAAAGCATATTTGTTATATATTAAAATATACACTGGTCTTAGAAGGAGCCAACGGGAACAGTCATAGCGCCTGTCCTAGTCAGTAATCACTTGATCTCAGAAATACACGTCTGTGGGCAATGTATGGGTTTTAACTTCAACAAAGGTGTTCATATTGACATGGTACAGCAGGCTTAGCAACCTATCCTGCAGAATGTTTAAGATCTAAACATATATCATTAATATCTCTTTTTGCCAATTTGAGCATATACAACATAATTTGAGGGCCAAACCCACATAACTATTCTTGTTCAGACACTGAAATATGAGTAAGTCTAAAATGTTGACGGTAATTGACGTAAACTTGAGAAACATGCATTTTTTGCGATGTGCTCTGAAATTAAAATTTAAGATATCGGATATCACTGTGCACAATTTCGTTGAACAGTGTCATGTTTAGAGAGCACTCAACAGTTTTATTTGGAGGGCAGTAATTAATTTTAATTAAGGAAACCGAGCTTAAAAGAAACTGAAACCAAGAGAGCTGAAAGATGAAAATAATCTAAAAAAAAAGTCTAAAAAGTTATTTTGTACAGTTTACTTCTTCCTTTCCACAATAATGTCACAGTCGGCAATTAGTCTCATTTTTCCTCATGAATATAATAACTTCCTTGATAACCTTATATAAATGGTTATATCTGATCTTCTCTGTTGGTTTAACAGGTAAAAATCAATATAAAGGAACCCCTAGCTCTGATGCTACCACGATGCTACCTGTGTTCCGGCACCCATCAGCTCTACCTTCTTCTACACCTGTGTATTAGCAGCCACAGGGGTGTCTGCAGCCAAGTCGTATTGATGTCACTGCAGGATCTGTGTGCCTGCCTTCTCTCCGCAGCACTCTCTTAACCAAGCTGTATACGATCTCCAACCTGGTTCGTGAAACATGTCATTACGTTTAAGATAGATCTATTCGCTGGTCACCTGATTCACACACAACTAAAGGATGCAAATAGTACTGACGGTGATTTCCAGTTAAAGACACAGGTGTGGTAACGCGGTGACAGAGACACATATGCTGTGGTAGTGGAAGGGCCTTGAAGACGCATCTTACACAGGTAAACATCGCTGTCCACATGTAAAACGTCATTTTCACCTGTTTTGTATGTAATGTTTATGTCTTTGTTCAGGTAAGAAGTTTATAGTGTGAAGTTTATATGATTTCAGTTCAATCTCTGACCATCATTTCTGAAATATGTTATGAAAAATGCAAAAAATCCGATGTTTCTTATATTGAATATTCGTGATCATTTCAAATTAATTAAACAATTAAGGCATGGTAAACATTGTACGATAAAGGCAAGTTAAATATCACTGCATAAGGGCAAGTTTAATATCACTGCATAAGGGCAGGTTTAATATCACTGCATAAGGGCAGGTTTAATATCACTGCATAAGGGCAGGTTTAATATCACTGCATAAGGACAGGCTTAATGTCACTGCATAAGGGCAGGTTTAATATCACTGCATAAGGGCAGGTTTAATATCACTGCATAAGGGTAGGTTTAATATCACTGCATAAGGGCAGGTTTAATATCACTGCATAAGGGCAGGTTTAATATCACTGCATAAGGGCAGGTTTAATATCACTGCATAAGGGTAGGTTTAATATCACTGCATAAGGACAGGTTTAATATCACTGCATAAGGGCATGCCTGGGGTCACTATATAAAGTTTTATATTGTTCTGCAAGGGCTTTAAAAATTTGATGTTGATGTTTACGATTAAGCAATTTTACACTAAAACATCCAATTCCCCAGGGGTACTGAGGAGAAACCTTTTTATAGGGTCAATTGCTTGTTCATATTTGTCACCGTGTGCCTTTAAATTGCACAGGAGCAAAGTAGTGCAAGACCTTAGTTTTAATGGATGCATTTATCTTGAAATTTATCCATCATCCAATATCATCCAATATGATAACACAGAAAAATATGATTATAAATTAAAGTTACCTGACTTCTTTTGACATTTTACAGAAATCAAAACGATTTTCATAGTAATTATAGGATAATCATCTGTTTCACACACACACACACACCTTCTTGGGGGTATTGGCGCCTGTACCAGAGAACAGTCACCTTCTTGGGGTTATTGGCCCCTTTGCCAGAGAACAGTCACCTTCTTGGGGGTATTGGCGCCTGTACCAGAGAACAGTCACCTTCTTGGGGTTATTGGCGCCTTTACCAGAGAACAGTCACCTTCTTGGGGTTATTGGCGCCTTTGCCAGAGAACAGTCACCTTCTTGATGTTATTGGCGCCTTTGCCAGTGAACAGTCACCTTCTTGGGGTTATTGGCGCCTTTACCAGTGAACAGTCACCTTCTTGGGGTTATTGGCACCTTTGCCAGTGAACAGTCACCTTCTTGATGTTATTGGCGCCTTTGCCAGTGAACAGTCACCTTCTTGATGTTATTGGCGCCTTTGCCAGTGAACAGTCACCTTCTTGGAGTTATTGGCGCCTTTACCAGTGAACAGTCACCTTCTTGGGGTTATTGGCGCCTTTGCCAGAGAACAGTCACCTTCTTGATGTTATTGGCGCCTTTGCCAGTGAACAGTCACCTTCTTGGAGTTATTGGCGCCTTTACCAGTGAACAGTCACCTTCTTGGGGTTATTGGCGCCTTTGCCAGTGAACAGTCACCTTCTTGATGTTATTGGCGCCTTTGCCAGTGAACAGTCACCTTCATGAGGTTATTGGCGCCTTTATCAGTGAACAGTCACCTTCTTGGGGTTATTGGCGCCTTTGCCAGTGAACAGTCACCTTCTTGATGTTATTGGCGCCTTTGCCAGTGAACAGTCACCTTCTTGAGGTTATTGGCGCCTTTACCAGAGAACAGTCACCTTCTTGGGGTTATTGGCGCCTTTGCCAGAGAACAGTCACCTTCTTGATGTTATTGGCGCCTTTGCCAGTGAACAGTCACCTTCTTGGAGTTATTGGCGCCTTTACCAGTGAACAGTCACCTTCTTGGGGTTATTGGCGCCTTTGCCAGTGAACAGTCACCTTCTTGGAGTTATTGGCGCCTTTACCAGTGAACAGTCACCTTCTTGGGATTATTGGCGCCTTTGCCAGTGAACAGTCACCTTCTTGATGTTATTGGCGCCTTTGCCAGTGAACAGTCACCTTCATGAGGTTATTGGCGCCTTTATCAGTGAACAGTCACCTTCTTGGGGTTATTGGCGCCTTTGCCAGTGAACAGTCACCTTCTTGATGTTATTGGCGCCTTTGCCAGTGAACAGTCACCTTCTTGAGGTTATTGGCGCCTTTACCAGAGAACAGTCACCTTCTTGGGGTTATCAGCGCCTTTACCAGTGAACAGTCACCTTGTTGGGGTTATTGGCGCCTTTACCAGTGAACAGTCACCTTCTTGGGGTTATTGGCGCCTTTACCAGAGAACAGTCACCTTCTTGGAGTCATTGGCGCTTTACCAGAGAACAGTCACCTTCTTGGGGTTATTGGCGCCTTTACCAGAGAACAGTCACCTTCTTGAGGTTATTGGCGCCTTTACCAGTAAACAGTCACCTTCTTGATGTTATTGGCGCCTTTGCTAGTGAACAGTCACCTTCTTGGGGTTATTGGCGCCTTTACCAGTGAACAGTCACCTTCTTGATGTTATTGGCGCCTTTGCCAGTGAACAGTCACCTTCTTGAGGTTATTGGCGCCTTTACCAGTGAACAGTCACCTTCTTGATGTTATTGGCGCCTTTGCCAGTGAACAGTCACCTTCTTGATGTTATTGGCGCCTTTGCCAGTGAACAGTCACCTTCTTGAGGTTATTGGCACCTTTACCAGAGAACAGTCACCTTCTTGGGGTTATTAGCGCCTTTACCAGTGAACAGTCACCTTGTTGGGGTTATTGGCGCCTTTACCAGTGAACAGTCACCTTCTTGGGGTTATTGGCGCCTTTACCAGAGAACAGTCACCTTCTTGGAGTCATTGGCGCTTTACCAGAGAACAGTCACCTTCTTGGGGTTATTGGCGCCTTTACCAGAGAACAGTCACCTTCTTGAGGTTATTGGCGCCTTTACCATAGAACAGTTACCTTCTTGGGGTTATTGGCGCCTTTACCAGTTATCAGTCACCTTCTTGAGGTTATTGTTGCCTTTACCAGTGAACAGTCACCTTCTTGAGGTTATTGGCGCCTTTACCAGAGAACAGTCACCTTCTTGGGGTTATTGGCGCCTTTACCAGTGAATAGTCACCTTCTTGAGGTTATTGGCGCCTTTACCAGTGAACAGTCACCTTCTTGGGGTTATTGGCGCCTTTGCCAGAGAACAGTCACCTTCTTGGGGTTATTGGTGCCTTTACCAGTGAACAGTCACCTTTTTGAGGTTATTGGCGCCTTTACCAGTGAACAGTCACCTTCTTGAGGTTATTGGCGCCTTTACCAGAGAACATCTATATAAAAGTTACACCATTTTGGATACTGCTGCCTTTACCGGAGAAATGTTGTCCTCCAGGCGATATTAACCAACAACCTTTAGTATCGATTTGTAAGTTTCTTTGAGACATGGTGGGCGTTTATTTCATTTTTTAAATTACATTGTCAGGTTTTTTTTATTGTT